>JAFIRS010000417.1:0-748438 GCA_018342105.1 Gonioctena quinquepunctata | reverse complement strand
CTTGATATTCAACACTCATCAATACTCCAGTTCCTCTTGCTCTCTCACAGGACAAACGCCCTCCTTTCTTGGAGAGTGCAAGGATTCATGAAGGTCATGACTACACAGAAAATGTATGCCTACACCACAACTTTAGTCAAGATCAAACAAAAATCGAGATCAAATCTTGAGGTTGCCGAAACAATCCCAACATTAAAACTCGAGGTCAAATCTCAAAGTCGATACTTAATGTTATGACTCTCAAGGTCAAACTCAAGGTCACAACTGTAGTCGAATCTCAAAGTCGACCAAACCCAATGTCAAAACTCAATGACAAATCTCAAAGTCAAATCTCAAGGTCAAACACACACCACATTGCACACCTGCAACCATTCAAGGTCACACGTGACGTCATAGTGGTGGGGGGAGACCCAGAACCGGCTTAAATCTCCTACTTATTTTCTCTTGAAATATTCCTATTTTTTTTCATTTCTTTCTTCAAATTTTGGGTGAGAAGTAGAGAAAGTAATTAGGTGAAAAAACAGGAATATTTCAGAAGAAAATAATTACCCCAGTCACTTGGTAGAGAAAACAATTAAAAAAAGAATACATGCGATCTACAATAATGATGGTAATGAAGAAATGAAAAAAAAACAAACAAATCTTTACCATACGTATACAAAATATCAAATAAAATCAACAAAATAATGGAAAAACATAATTTCATCACAGACTACAGATTTCAAATAGCACTATTTATTGAAAATTGAAAAAAACCAGGCAAACCCTTACAGTTCATGGAATAACTTGTAAAGGCTGTCAAAGTACCTATATAGGTCAAACGAAACCATTTTTACAAAAGCGAATACAAGCCCATGAATATTCAAAAACTGGCATTACAGCCTTATCCAAACAGAAAAAAAACATCATAAGAATTGGGAATCACAATTCTTCCGGATTTCCTGATGATCGTGGAAGCGTGAAATAGATTTTCATCGACAAAAATGTATTGAAGACCTAGTGAATGCGATGCCTCTCTTGCACCAATGTTACTAATGATTTCTCGTGAGTACTTCTTTTGGAAGACATTCTCCTTTGCCTCATTCATCTATATGAGTTCTTAATTGAGACTGGAATAGAAAATCAAATAACTATCTGGATGAAAATGCAAAATCTCATTTTCAGATTTTTTATTCTGAGTTAGGATCTTTTCTCAATATCTATCAGATGTAGTTCAATGTCCAGCGTGGCTTAAGCCGGGGAAGTAGTTGTTTTCTGTAAGATATTACAAAAAATAACTTCGTTAATGTCGTGGATTTTTCAATTCGCAGAAAAATATTTCTATTCAATATTCAATCGAGAATGTTTCCCTTTCTAACATGAGTACCCTACAAGAAGTTATCTTGAACGATGAAGATATTGACTAAAGTTTATCTTTGAGTCGCAGATGATTCCACATCTGATTTTATGAACACCCTGTTCATTGATTTGTTGAAAATATAAACAGGATGTTCATAAAATCAGATGTGGAATCACCATCAGATGTGGAATCATCATTCGTGAGAAAATGGCGTACAGTGAGTAACACGTTAGTGAGAGCTCCCAGTTGAAGTAAAAATAACTCTATAAACAAATAATTGTAATCTATAAAACTGATCCAGGATAATCCGATATACAAATAGATAGCGAAAGTAAACAACATTTATCAAAATGGTCATCACCCGAGAGATAACAGACGAAATTAGAAATGCAGTGAGTACCGCTCTAAATACACTTTTAACACAGGATTTCATACAAACCATATCCGAAAAAGTAACAAATAGCATTGCAAAAAGTTTGGAGGATAAGCTCATCTCGCTTGAACAAGAAGTTAACGATGTCGGCGATCGTATAAATAAAATGGGAAACGAAAATAGTACAGTGATCGAGAGCTTAAAAGCAGAAATTAATACACTCAAAACGGAAAATGCTAAAGCCGTCTTTAAATGCGATAACATTGAACAAGACTCGAAACTAAATAACCTACGAGTTTTCAATCTCAAAGAAGCTGTCCGAGGAAACGCAAAACAAGAACTAATCGCTCTCTTCAATCAAAAATTATCCGTTCGCCTGAATGAAGATGATATCATCACATGTTATAGAATAGGAGTGCGAAATGAAGGAAACAGCAAACCCCGGGCAATATTTGTAAAAATGCGAGACACAACAACAAAACAGCTTATATATAACAAAAAAAAACTACTACAGGGAACATCGGTAGTCATAAAAGAAGATCTTATCAGCCGCAGACTGGACCTTATGAAAAAAGCAATCGAGAAACTATCAATGAGAAATGTCTGGACCGCATCAGGAAGAATATTTGTTTAAAATAATAATAAAAAAATTGTAATCAGAGATGAAAATGATCTTGATAAACTGTAAACCTTCTACATACAAATAAGTTATATTGGGAGCATTCGATTGCACCCCTATCTTTCAATTACATTTGATTAATTATTATATCATTCATTCTTATTACTGGGAGTTTAAACACGTTTAAATTTCACTCCAATTTGCTTGTCACAGGCTTTACCTAGGATTTTCTTTATTCTATAATTGTTCCCTTCTTTCTTTTCCTCTTATCAGCATTACTTCCTCAACCAAATTTCCCACGTGATAGACTTTCTAGACGAACTGGATCGAGAGGATTGAAACCGCTATATATGATGATCTCAGTCAATGTTTCCAAAAGAGTAAATCAAACCGTTTGGGAATTATTCACTTTAACATTAGAAGCATGCATAAGAATTTCGAAGAATTACTGATTTATATCGAGTCTGAGCTGTGTAACATAGATATAATAATACTATCAGAAACGTGGAATATTTCATCAGTAAATAATTACTTTATCCCTCTTTTTAGTATTCACTATAATGAATCTAAATTCAACAATAATGACGGACTCTTAGTCTACACGAAAACACACTAAATATAAAAAATGTTATTATTCAGAAGTTCAGTGAATGCAACATTTTACGAATCAACCTCACAGTGGATCTCACAACTATAGGCATTACAGCCTCATATAGACCCCCCTCAACCGATGTGAACTTATACATAGCCGATCTAGGCACATATCTCAGTAAACTGCAAACGCTACAAGTAGATCTCTTTTTAGGAGATATAAATATCAATCTTAATGACAAACACTCCAATAAAGTGAACCTATATGTCAATACACTAACAGAGCACGGTTACATCTCCTATATAAATACTTTCACCAGAGTATCTGAAACATCTAAATCTATCATTGATCATATATTTGCAAGAACTGACACCACCGTAAAAAATGAAGTTGAAATAAAACCTATGATGATAATACCTGACCTGACCGATCACTATTGCATAGGCGCAACGATAGCATTTAACCAAAAACTCGCGAACAAAACGACCGACAAAGAAAATATCTTCAAGTCTATTGATTACGTCAAGCTCAACAAACATTTAGAAAAAGAACACTGGAATGACGTCCTTCAACATAACAATATTAAAAACGCATATGACACTTTTATTAACAAATTTACTTACCATCTTGATCGCGCAACAAAAATTAGAACCATTAATAACAACACTACAAAAAAACTCAAGCCGTGGATAACAGCAGGACTGATAAAATCGATAAGACACCGCGATAAAATGAAAAACAGACTAAAAAAACTATTACAACTAAAAGACGATTACAAAAATTATAGAAATAAGCTCTGCAAACTAATAAAAGATACTAAAAATTCGTACTACAAACAAAAACTACTCGAAAACGGTAATAATTACAAAAAAACGTGGCAAATAATTAATGAAGCAACGAATACAGCATCAAAAAACACAATAACAAATAAAAGTTAATTAACAGATCACAATGGGACGGAAATAACTGAAAACCAATCCAAAGCTGAATTTTTCCATGATCATTTCGCGAAAATAGGACAAAGGATGGCAGAAGATATAGAAAACAATTTCCTATTAGACACAGACATGAATAAACGTCCACAAATCACGTCCTTTTACCTATCACCAGTCACGAGAAATGACATCACTCTGGCCATTTCAAACTTAAAAAACAGCTCTTCCGGTCCTGACGGAATTAGCACGAAAATAATTGAAAACACACACCTTAACCTACTGAAACCACTTGCCTATCTTGTTAACCTGGCTTTCACCAAGGGCGAACCACCGAAGCAGTGGAAAGAATCTATCATAACCCCAATTTACAAATCAGGCAAACATAATCTAGTAACGAATTTTAGACCAATATCGGTGATAAACAACTTTGCTAAAGTCTTCGAATACTGTCTCAAGGAAAAGGTTCTGAATTATTTCAGCAAGAATGGCACAATAACGGAGAATCAGTTTGGATTCCAAAAAAACCTTAGTACCGAGAATGCTGTAATCAAGCTAACTGAACAAATCATAAAGTCATTGGATACTTCGAAGAAATGTATAGCAGTATTCTTAGACTTAGCCAAAGCATTCGATACAGTATCACACTCAATCTCATTGGACAAACTATATGAAAATGGAATAAGAGGACCAGCTCTCGACTTATTTCGGAATTACATTGAGGGCAGAACACAAAGGGTAAAGATCGAGGGCACTTTGAGTAACTCATTAACAGTAACAATAGGAGTTCCGCAGGGTACCATTCGGGGTCCATTACTCTTCCTTGTTTATATAAACGATCTTAGTAACATAAAAAAATTTAATGGGGAAATAATTTCATATGCTGACGACACTGCTATTGTTTTCACGCATGATACATGGACGGAACTATACAGTCTCACCGAGAAAAACCTCATAAATTTGAAGAAATGGCTAAATAAAAATCTTCTGAGCCTAAATATCAGTAAAACCAAATTCATAACATCACACTCACTCAAACCGACCAAACAAAAATCGAAAACATATACATACATAAAAAAAATTGCAGCAAGAAACGACTGCGACTGCCACAATATAGAAAAGCCCAACAAATCAAATATCTAGGGGTGATAATAGATCAGCACATGAGATGGGATGAACACGTTAACTATGTGGTCAAAAGATCCAGGAAACTCTTACATAAATTTTACCAACTCAGAAACATTCTGAGAAAACAACTCTTACTTATAGTCTACAACTCATTAATAGAATCAGTCATAAGATATTGCATTCCGGGGGGTTTTTAAAAACTTCAAACAACACAAAACTCCATTTTTAAATTATTTTCAGGAAAGATAGTTATTCCTACACAACAATTTATTCAGAAACTCGAGTCCCAAATGTAAGAAGTCTTTACACGCTGCAAAGCCTTACCTGGATCTACAAACAAAAAAATAAACTACGTCTTCAACAATCTAGAAGTACGCGATTCACTACCAATCTTACAATAGATATCCCTAGATTCCACAAATCTCATACACAAAGAACTTTATATTATCTAGGACCCAAAATATTCAATTCACTACCCACAGAAATGAGAGAATGCAAGAGTCTCAAGAAATTCAAATCATCAACTAAATTATATATCTCTGAAAACCAGCACATACTAAATATATTTCAGTGAAAAGAAAATAGTGTGTCATATATTTCAGTAGAAAGGAAATATTGTGTGATTCCATTGATCCCTCTTCTCCTTCCAACTATAAGAAATTTTAAAAAACTTTTTACGCTTAGGTTAGTTTTTATATATGTGTGTATATATAGGTTAGTGATAATCAATTTGAAAATACCAGCTACATTGAAAACGGTTAGCTAGAATGATAGGAATGCACCACAAGCCTTACAGGCTTAGGTATTCACTCCAGACTAGCTAACCATGCAACTTGATTTAAGAAAATTATTATATGATCCAATGTAATACTTACCTCATCACCTCACTGAATAAAAAATCTGAATCTGAAAAAAAAAAAAAAAAAAATCCGCGACTGGAATAGAAAATCAAATAACTATCTGAATGAAAATGCAAATTTTCAATTTCAGATTTTTTCTTTTGAGTAAGGGCCTTTTCAGAATATATATCAGATGTAGTTCAATGTCCAGCGTGGCTTTAGCCGGGGAAGTAGTTGTTTTCTGTTAGACATTCACAAAAAATAAGTTCATTTTAATCGTGGATTTTTCAATTCACAGAAAAATATTTCTATCAATATTCAATTGAGAATGTTTCCATTTTCAACCCTGTTCATATTTCCAAACAAATTAATAAATAGAATATTTTATGACAACTCATACTTATACGATATAGGTATTTAATATTGTGTTAAATACTGTTATGTTTCAAACTCCATATTTTCCATTATTTTAGTGTTTTTAACCTGAAGATTGAAACGTTGTAGGAGGAATCATAAAAATTGACTGAATCAGACTTTCATTCTGAGAAACTGAAGAAATTATATTTTCTGTGTGGTTCTGAAGAAAATATATTCTCTGTTTTTTTGGCTTCGCTATTGGATGTTAATATTACGGAAGAATTTTTCTCCCAGTGTATTTACACATTTTCCGCATATCTAGATCGAACCTGCCCCCTCTCCCCCTGAGGAAGTTACATAAGACATTTCGCCACCCGCCGCCCGGGCCCTCGAAACATTTTGATTGGGGTTAATGACGTTGTACAGGGGGTGTATTTATTGCGGGCCGTCGCACGCGAACACGCTATCATGCAATCCGTTCGGTCGGTGTAGCGATCCGGCACACTCCGGACTCCGGGTTTGTGGGTAACTGTGACGGTGCACTAATCATCGGGTCATGGTGTCAAAGACCTTTACGATGGTTGCAGGTAGGTCGATGCCTTTCTCAGGGTGGATTATAATACGGGCAATAAAATTTGATTCGGTTTTGATCGACTTCGGAATATGGAAGGATCTAAGTTGAATTTATTTTGTTATATGCTACAGGAAATAACAACATTTCCGACTATTCACTAAGATTCAACTAGTTACTAAAACATTGAGAAGCATTTTATAAATTCAAGTATTTAAGAAATATAATACTTCCCGAATGAAAAAAAATTGTAAGGCGAGACTTACATATGTAATAGTAGGCTGGGGTGGAGTAGCAATCTGAAAAAAACTAGATGCATTATAGAAAACATGCTTGAAAATTATCTTTGACAAACCATAACAATAACCATCAGAAATGTTGTTCAACGATTCAAGAATGATTTACCTGAGGAAGCTATACTTCCTGAAAATCGTTGTTGACCAATATAAAAACCGATTGAATATATACTATGTAAATCGCAAGCGTAATACAAGACATGAATCCAATGAATATATCAGCATGATGTGCTCAACAAAAACAATCGTCCAGAGAGCAAACAGTGCGGTTCATAGGAATGGACTAAATTAATTTTTAGCGTTATTATGTATTTGTTTAAAAAAACCTGAAACAGTATGAAAATATTACCCCCCCCTGAATTATGAGCACCCCATCAAAAATGTTAAATGAGAAAGGGGGTCGTGTGGCACCTTGTTCGAAAAGGAGCTTCATTCACTGTTCAGTAATATTAAGTTTTTCAAATTCAATGCAATCATAACTGAGAAAATTTATTTCGAAAATGTAAAATTTTGATACTTTACGTAGAATGAAGGAAATAATGTCACATAATGTTCAGGAAGTATTCTTCAATTTATTTTACAATTAAATTGAATGTTCAAAATGACCACCATTCACTTCTTGACAATAAGCAAGTCGATCTTGGAATTCTTATACAACATTTTGTAGGACATCAGGGGTTATGTTGTTAATTTCTTCCGTTATCCTAACTTTTAAATCTGCAATATTGTCTGGTCTATTGAAATATACTTTTGATTCTAAATAACCCCATAAGAAGTAATCGGGAGGAGTCAAATCGGGGGATCTAGGCGGCCATTCACTCGTTCCACGTCTTCCAATCCACCTATTGGCAAAAACTTCGTTCAAATAATCTCTATCAATACGTTTGTAATGCGGTGGAACTTCGTCTTGTTGGTACCAAATTAATAATAATTCATTTATTTCTCAAATTGAAAAGTACAGTTGTTGCAGTAATGTTACAATGTACAATAATTGGAGAAAAGTCACCAAAACAATATGTAATATGGAACATTGATTGGTAACGATCAAATTTACAATGTAATTGTAACAGCCCATGCTTTCATCATAATTTTTTTATGGTTATACCAATTATAATTGGTGGATTTGGAAATTGACTAGTCCCCTTAATACTGGGTGCCCTAACATAGCATTTCTTCGAATAAAAAACATAAGATTTTGATTGCTCCCTCCATCGCTGTTCTTTCTAATTATAAGGAGAATTGTAGAAAGAGGGGTTGGAACAGGTTGAACTGTTTACCCTCCACTTTCTGCTAATATTGCCCATAGAGGATGATCTGTAGATTTGGCTATTTTTAGACTTCACTTAGCCGGAATTTCCTCTATTATGGGTGCAATTAATTTTATTACTACAATTATTAATATACGACCCACAGGAATAACAATAGACCGAATACCTTTATTTGATTGAGCTGTATTAATTACAACTATTTTGCTTCTATTATCTGTACCAGTTTTAGTTGGTGCTATTACTATACTTTTAACAGATCGAAATTTGAATACATCATTTTTGATCCAGCAGGTGGAGGAGACCCAATTCTTCACCAGCATTTATTTTGATTTTTTGGACATCCTGAAGTTTATATTTTAATTCTACCAGGATTTGGAATAATCTACCATATTATTAGCCAAGAAAGAAAAAAAAACATTTGGAACTTTAGGAATGATTTATGCTATAATAGCAATTGGATTATTAGGGTTTATTGTATGGGCTCATTATATATTTACTATTGGAATTGGAATAATGATTATTGCTGTTCCTACAGGAAATAAAGTATTCAGATGATTGGCTACTCTTCATGGGACACAAGTATCCTATATACTTATAGATACAAGAGAACAAAGTCAAGACAAGACTAACAAGTAAATATAAAATTAATTGAGTAATTCATCATAATATCATTGATGATGGTAAGTCACCTATATTATGAATATGAATGAGCTTTCGCTCAGTCTGTAATTTATAGTTGCTCGATAAATTCCTGAAAAGTGTAACAGTTCATTTGAAGCAGCAGTTTCTTCAGCCTTTATTCAAAGACATGAGAACTCGGAGAATCCTTAATATTTTCATAAAGTATATTGTAGAATTTACAGACATTAAAATCTACACTTTTTCATACAACGCTGTTCTATGAGCATTTGACACCAAGCTACCCTTGGAACTAGTATTGTGGTCATGTTGATATGGTTGAATGGATTTATGTTAATATACATGTTATATCGAAAAATCACCGTATTCTACGCAGTTATTGGCGACGTAGTATGCAACAATGTTGCAAGGTGAAGAAGGACAGCATAGTCAGCATCCAGACACCTGGGCCCCAAGAAGCATCCAGAACCGTAAACAAGACGCAGTTCTGCATCAGCATTTCCAAACATGTAAAAGGATGTCCCGATCAGAGAAGCGTCACTTCTATTCCCTTAGTCGTCCGTGTATTTTCATATACATAAAATTGTATTTATATTGTAATAAAATAAAAAAGTTTTTAAAAAGAAGTTTTCAACAAACCAACTTTAACAAATTGGCGCAGTCGTGCGGATTTCTACAACACCCCGAAATACCAGGGTGGTGGTTTCCAAACCTTCAAGAAGCAAGAACCCAACGCAAGACGAGAAGACGGTCTCTGTGGCTCTGAGAAACACGCAAAACGAGGCTCATCCCAGGGTAGCTACGCTCACACAGTAGACAGGATTTCATCTTCCGTCACCAAAAACAAGAAGAAAACCAAGAACCCTAAAGAAGAAGAAAGAAAAAGACAAGAAGACGGTCTCTGTGGCTCTGAGAAACACGCAAAACGAGGCTCATCCCAGGGTAGCTACGCTCACACAGTAGAAAGGATTTCATCTTCTGTCGCCTAGCAGTAGGAAAATAATTGTAAGTAACATAGAATCATCTTTCCTAGTCATTAGATTTCAGCTGTATGAATTAAATTCAGCAGTACAACTGAAACTAACTATTAATTTTGAGAAAGTTCTGTTTTGTCCATCCCAAACAGTGACATACCCCATTTTTCACCCAATTTTCACCCAATTTCACCCAAGTTTCATTCACAATGTCTATCTCTGATGACAATGATCATGATAATGTTCATGACCAAGACGAAAATGTTCCCGAAATCGAACCTTATAGACTTTCAGAAATATTTTCAATTGTACCCGAATATGACGGAGATCCAATCTCCTTAAGTACCTTTTTGAATTCTTGTGATCATGCCCAACGTATGGCAATAGGTCAACAAAAAACTCTTTTGACTAATCATATCAGAAATAAATTAAAATCGAAAGCAGCCCAATTGATAAATTCACGAAACCCAGAAACGTATACAGATATCAAAAGTCTTTTGAATGCACACTTTGGAGATTCACGAGATTTAACATCACTAATTCAAGATTTGCAAAGAATAAAACAGGGAAATGGCGAAAATGCCCTCATTTCCTTTTCTAGATTACAAACACATAATGCAAAAATGCTTTCGTGTATTCAAAAATCGAATTTGGCGCAAACACAAAAAGCGGCACAATCTAATTTGATAGAATCAATGGTACTTAATACCTTATCAACCGGATTAGAACCAAAACTCGGACATATTATTCGTGCGAGTAACCCAACAGACATGGTGGAAGCATCCCGTAAAATAAAAAAGGAACTCCAACTATCCTATTTCGAAACCCAAAAATTCGGACAATCTAATTCAAACAATAAAGGACCAACTTCTTTTCAACCAAGAAGATTACCAACTAATCCACGAATCCAATATTCAACTTTTAATAGAAATCAAAATCCCAATTTTTCTCATTCAAATCAAAATCCCCAATTTTATCAAAGCCCTAATTTCTATCAAAATCCGAATCCAAATTTCAATAGGAATCCAAATCCAAACTTTCAGAGATTCCAAAACTCACAAGCAGTATACCAGAACACTCGAACACAACAATTTCCAAATCAACAACCAATACAATTTCAACGAAATCAATTCCAACAAAATCATCACAAATGAGACCCATTCAACAAAACCAAATAAGACCTTCTGTTATCCAGAAAAACCCGAATTTTCCGAATCAAAGAGCTCATCATTTTAATGAACATTATGAACCCGAATCATATGTTGATCATGACAACTTTTACTATCAAGAAGACTCTCACTTTCCATCTGACATTGAAAATGATTATTCGCAATATTATGATGAATCGTACGTAAACAGTTATGATTATTCAGACGAATTACAATCGCAGGATTTTTACCAGCGCATAGACCGAGACAAGCCACCTATTGTGGAAGAAATTCCAGACGATCAGATTATGAACAACCTTACGACGCAAACGAATTTATTAGAAATACAAGACAAACAACCGGAGAAGATCAATTGCACGAATACAGTGAAATCTCAATCTCAAAACCCATCACAAATCAACAATTACCAGAAATTTATTTAAATACAGTAAACTCCAATAGTTTATATTACATTAATGATTCTACAGGGAAATTCAAAATTTTGTTGAAAATCTGAGAGTCCCTCTAATTATAAACACTAAAATAGAAAATATCATTTCGATAGGTGAAATAATAGAACAACCATTTGAAATGAAAACCGATTTGAAAAATATCGAGGCTATACTGTTAGCCCAGGAAGAAGGAATAATTGAAAACCGAATCAAAATTGACCCAAAAGAAAAACCAAAAACACCCAACATTTTTGAAAATATTTTTGTTGAATCAAAAACAGAAGAAAGTTCTGAATTAAAATTAAACTCGAAGATTGCTGAACAAAAAATTAAAATTTCAAATTCTCTCATACCTAAAGAATGTAAATTTATGAAAATAAAATTACTAGAAATAAAATCCAGCAAAAAGCATATTTTAAAAAATACTGACGTTTCAAAATTCGTAGGAACTATTACGAAAATCATGGAAAACATATTACACCCAAAATCATTAATTATACATATGAATCATTAGAAACAATTGAAAATTTTGAAAAAACTGAACTAATAATAGAAACAACTTCCAGAATCAAGAAATTAGGAATTGTCTTTCACATCCAGATTTCAGAAGCGAATTCGTAAAACAGAATTTCGACAAACGCAAAATAGTCTTTGGACATGCTGTGCGTCCTCCTGAAATAAAACTTTATCCTCACAAATCAGGTAGACCTCCTGAGAAGAAATGTTTAGGTCATACTTCGGGTAGACCACCTGAAAAATATATAAAATAAATTATGTATATAAAAATAAAATAGAAAAATATAGTAAAGTCCACTTGTATCCAAAACGAGAGATGTCTAGTATATATGGACGATATCATTGTATACTCAGCAACCATTCACGAACATATTATGAGACTAACGGAAATTTTTAAAAGATTACAAAAAGCTAACCTAAAAATTCAACCCGATAAATGCGAGTTTCTGAGAAAAGAAGTCGTTTATCTAGGACATATAATTACTAAGGACGGAGTTAAACCAATCCCGAAAAGGTAGAATGTGTTCGAAATTTTCCACAACCAAAGAATCCTAAAGATATAAAATTTTCCTTGGACAAACTGGTTATTATAGAAGATTCATTCCTAACTTTGCAAAAATTTCCAAACCCTTAACACACCTATTACAAAAAGATGTCCCTTTCAATTTCACTTCAGAATGCTCTTTGGCATTTGAAACTTTGAAAAATTTCCTAGTTCAAAGTCCAATTTTAATTTATCCAAATTTCAATGAACCCTTTATTTTAACATGTGATGCAAGTAATTTTGCAATCGGCTCTATACTCTCGCAAGGTCCCATTGGAAAAGATCTTCCCATTGCCTATGCTTCAAGAACCTTATGTTCCGCAGAAACGAAATATTCCGCAATTGAACGAGAATTATTAGCAATAGTATGGGCAGTGAAACATTTCAGACCCTATTTATTCGGTAGAAAATTTATTTTGGTAACAGATCATAGACCTTTAACTTGGCTATTTTCAATAAAAGATCCAGGTAGCAGACTTGCTCGCTGGAGATTGAAATTAGAAGAATACTCTAACGAAATTATTTATAAACCCGGAAAAATCAACAAGAACGCAGATGCCCTATCACGAATTAAAATTAATTATTTCAAAGAATGTGCTAAATTTCATTCAAATATTTTAATGGCAAATGAAGATGAGGAAGAAATATCTGACACTGAAACCGAAGTAGCTCAAGAAACTGTCTTAGAGGAATTAACTATTTTTTCGAGACTTTTCAAAGAAAAATCATTGATTGATTATTCAAAATTTGCGTTTACGAACGAACAACTTCTAGACATGAATCATAAGAACATAATTGTTTTTCCACAAAGAAATAAAACAACAAATATACATGAAAAAATTTTCGAAGACATTTTTGAAGAAGAATTAAATTTTCAGTATAATAAAATTAATGTTTTAACTAGTAAATCCATAAAAAATAGGAAATATTTCATGATTCCTATACCGTATGATCCCGAAAATGCAATCAAATATATGTTTAGTTCCCTTTATAGAGATCGACACATTTTTGAATCAAATCAAATATATCATGTTGAAAATAATCCAGATCTACCAATCCAAGAAATGTTGTCATACATTTTAGCAGATGATGACGAAATTAAATTTCAAATTTGCCAAGATATAGTTCAGGTCCCAGATCAAGATCAAATCCCCTTGATTCTAGATCAATATCACAATGGAAAGGCAAATTTACATAGAGGTATTAATGAAACCTTAAGAAGAATTAGAGAAAAGTATAATTGGCCCGGAATCACTATAGATGTAGAAAAATATGTAAAACAATGTGAAACATGCCAAAAAACTAAAATTTGCAGACAAAATTTAAATAATCCACTAGTTCTAACTGAAACACCAAAAACACCTTTCGAAAGAATTAATATCGACATTATGAAAATTCCAAATAAAAACTATGCTTTAACAATTCGAGACGAACTTACAAAATTTACCCAGGCTTATCCATTAGAAGATAAATCTGCAAAGTCAGTAGTTAACACACTTTTATTATACTTTCAACATTACGGAACACCTTTAAGAATACATTGTGATAGTGGAAGAGAATTTAATAATCATACTATGAAAGACTTGTGTACATTATACGACATCAAATTGACTTTTTCAAGTGTAAATCACCCTCAAAGTAATGCAAGCGTAGAACGATTTCATGCAACCCTGATGGAAATGATTAGAGCACATCAAACGGAAAACCCTGATGAACACCCTTTAAATGTTCTCCCATATGCGGTTATTTGTTACAATAACACAAAAAATAAAACTCATGGATTCACCCCGTACGAATTAATATTCGGACACACCTCAACTAGACCACCTGAAACCTTATATAATGAAAAGAATTTAATAACTAAATATATCCGAGACTTGAATAATCGAATCTCATACTATTATCAGATTGCTAGACAAAAAACGGAGCGTAGTAAGGAAAAAGCTAAGATACGCTTCGATAAAAACATTAAACATGATCCCCCTGACTATAAGGTAGGAGATAAAGTCTACGTTAAAGAGAGTCAGATTGGAAATAAACTTCAAAACAAATTTAATGGACCCTTTCAAATACTTGAAATCTTTAAAAATTCAGCACTTTTAAAGAATTTAGAAACAAACCAACAATCAAAAATGAATTTCGATAGAATGAAACCTTATTCTGAATAAATTCATTTCAGATAGAAATGCTTTTCCTCACAGTTATCGCAGTAATTACAGCGATGGCATTCGGACAATATGACGTGGTCCCCATCAACAATACCATAGGTATTTATTATCATCAAAAGGACAATCTGAAACTCTCAAATGAGAAGTGGACATTACTTGTTTACAAAGATATACTTGCAATAGGCAACGCTTTGAATCATAATCATGAACTATTAAAAAGCTTAGTTTTATTTTTAGAAACTGATAATACACGGATAAACTTTCTTAATGCAGATGTTAAAACGCATGTTAGTTTATTAACACAAATTGCCGAATCATTAGATTCAAAACTTGAAGAAATATATTTAGATACAAACTATATTGGAAAAAGAAAACGAGTAAAAAGAGGACTGATTAATGGTATTGGCACTTTTTGGAAAGCCATTACCGGCAATTTGGATAGTAGTGATGGTGAATATTTCAATGAGTGTATTAATAAGATTACGCGAGATGAATATCAATTAGAAAACCTATTGAAAAATCAAATCTCAGTAACTACATCAGTAATAAAAAGTTTTAATACAACTATTCAAAAATTACAAATTGACGAGGAGACATTCAACAAGGACCTAAGGAAATCGAAGATTCCATTTTAGATATTTCAAATGATATATTATCATAGACTCAAAAGTAAAAACTTTGGAAGTCTGTGAATCACTTATGGAAAGCTATTTGTTTATTGAATCATATTTAGACGACATTTTGGATTCAATCACTTTCGCAAGATTAAAAATACTCCATACCTCAATAATTACCCCATGGGATTTAGAACATGCCCTTCAAGACATTTCACAATCAGTGGAGAAAAGTTATTTACCCCTTCCTGCAAAAATCTCATCCATTGCTCAATATTTGGATTTGATTGAACTTCAGGCCTTTCAGACCGAATCACGAGTTGTTTTTATTCTAAAAATCCCTCTTGTTGAACCTGAATTATATACTTCCTATCAATTATACCCCATTCCTATCCCTGATAACAGGACTGGACTTTCTCATATTTTACCTACAAACTCAAAATATATAGCGAAAGAAGATGATTCCATGTTGTATTTTACACTTCAAAATTTAGACTGATTGTAAAATTTTAGGTCCCAGTTTAAGAATTTGTTCAAATATTTTGCCGTATCCTATAGATAATGATGCTATTTGTGAAGCTCAATTATTCAAATATTCAGTCAAAATACCTAGAACTTGTCAGATGTCTCTACTTATTGCAAAGGATATAATGTATTTAATTTGGATCCGAATATCTGGTTAATAACACTATCAGATCCTTTACCATTGACAATAACTTGTTTAAATGTTGAACCATTTACCAAAATTATTCATAACAATTTAATTTTGAAATTGAAGGCAGATTGTAATGCTTTTGTGGGTAACACCAGAGTACATTCCACGTACGTAACTCTTGAGAAAAATATTACTTATAATAGTAATCCTATTCTGATACCATTTGAATGCTGTAAGCACCTTCCTGAAAAACATAATATGCCTGTCCTGAAACCATTGAAATAAGTAAACTAAACGTTGATGATTTAAATATTGCACAACATAAATTGAGTCAATACTTTGATGATCTTGATAAAATTATAAATGAACCTTTCGTTACGAAACATATTTCTTGGTTTACCTATTTTATTATTGTATTAATTGTCTGTTTGATCATCTTATATGTTTTCTGTAAGTGTAGGAAACATAAATCTGTAAAAATAGGAATTATGACATCAAGAGGAGATGATCATCCCCCAAAACCTCCAGGCCAACATTCTCCCCTGAGAGTCCTTTCCAGGCTCTTTCGTCCAAGAAGACGTCCTAGTATACATCTTGGTGAAGAAATTGAAGAAGAAGTCATAGAACTGAATTCATGTACCAACAGAGTCCACGCCTAAAAGTTGCTGCACCCTTAGCATCAACTTTTTCCCAAAAGAAGGGAGTTGTTATATCGAAAAATCACCGTATTCTACGCAGTTATTGGCGACGTAGTATGCAACAATGTTGCAAGGTCAAGAAGGACAGCATAGTCAGCATCCAGACACCTGGGCCCCAAGAAGCATCCAGAACCGTAAACAAGACGCAGTTCTGCATCAGCATTTCCAAACTTATAAAAGGATGTCCCGATCAGAGAAGCGTCACTTCTATTCCCTTAGTCGTCCGTGTATTTTCATATACGTAAAATTGTATTTATATTGTAATAAAATAAAAAAGTTTTTAAAAAGAAGTTTTCAACGAATCCACTTTAACATACATATGCACAGGATTCTAGTATATATGTGCTGGCGACTGTCAGAATATTCAAGTAGAACCAAGATTATATATATTACCTGTTTAATCTTCAGTAAAACGAATTCAACAAAGGAGAATTATTTGGGTTAATCAATCTGGTCATCAAGCATTTATTAATTTCCAAACTTTCTAGAAGGTCAAGTTTATAACCTTTCTTTTCTGTATGTAATATTTTCTAAATCCTTAAAAAACAATGTTTTTCAGTCAATAGGTGAGTAGCAAGAGTTGCATTTGTTTTTCCATTGACGAAACAGTACCTATGTTCTGATAATCGTTTTTAATGTTCTGCCTGTTTGGCCTATGTAAAAACTTGCACAAGAGCCATAAGTTAATTTATATACTCCAGATTTATCAGATTTCTCAGTTTCATCTTTGATGTTCTTAATAAATTTACTTAAATTATTAACTGTTTTATATGCGATATTGATGTTATTTTTACGGAAAAAAGTTGAAATTTTTCCGGTAGACGGCCCAAATAATTTAAATTTTTTTTTTTTAAATTTTAAAATTTTTTTCCGGTAAGACGGCCCAAATACGTAATAACTTTGATTATATTTAATTTATAGATTTTCTCGAAAGGAAAAAATTAGTCTCATTGAATAAGAAAATGTATTCCTGTTGCATATAACCATTAATTATAATTCCTGATCGCCCAAACTCACACTCATTTGAAATAAGTTCATTATATATTTTATATTTTCTAACTTCCATAGTTAGGTACTGAATATATTTGGCTGTCTGGAAAGATCGCAGGCAAATAATTTTGTTTGTTTCTTTGAAATTTCAAAATCGTATCGCATCATACGCATTCTGAATCGTTGAAGTCTTGGTGATAAGTCGTCAGGATTTGTTGTATCAAATATTGATACAAGAGGTTTGCGGTCTGTCCCTCTTGAAGAAGTTCAGCTCCAAGTTGAAGCATCCGATGAAGCAATATTTGGCTTTAATAGATAAAACAGTAAGGTGCTGATGTAAGTTTCAATCTGATATTTCCAAATGCATCTTGCATCGTTTTTGAAACTTATAAGGCTTGAAATTGGCTCCATTATTTCGCTTCCGTTAGGAGAAAACTTCGCCCGAAAAGTTGTCATTCGCATCAGGTGAAGGACTTCTCTCTAGTTGAGAGGTGCCTCTTTTCGAGCACATCTTTGATTTTCTTAGAATCGGCAGAAATTCCACACTTATACAGGACAAAGACCAAGGAAATTGATGTTTTCCTTACAGAATTCTATATTCCCCTTTTTCATAGTGAAAACCGCAGTTTAATTTTTATTTCCTTAAATTGATCAGAAATATTGACATTTTTTATAATAATATTTTTTTGCACTCAGTCGTTGAGAGCCAATGGAAAATAACTTTTAGGAAAGATTTATTTTTGTAAATATCCTGTTCATATATTTAAGGGACTATTTTTGTTACTTTCGCCAACCAAGCTCATATACAGGATGAGTCAGTATAAGACTACATTTCGAGGTGAAAAGTTGCCATCAAGGTATGTCGAAAAAAATTAAGATTTAATTTGTTATCTCCAAAATTTGAAACTTGGTACACTAATTAAGGTTTATCAACGTCCCAATTTGGAGTTATAATTTTTAATTTTCGGAAACCAGTGGCGTAGTTACGATGGTATGTGGAATAGGATTTCGAAACAACATATTTTCTTGGGACAACTGAATGGACAAATGAGCGTTTGACATCAGTTCAGCTCATCAATGCTCAACCTAAAAGTCATAACATCCCATGTGCCTGAAAGTGGAGGTTTCTGAGATAATTGAGAAAAACTGAAGATATGTCCTTAGTAGAGACATAATTTCCTATGTGCAATAATCGCATAATGCTAATTTCTTACAACATATCGGAATATGTGTCAACCTCCTGAACATTTTTCATGTTGGGAGAATCGGAAACATAGAAGGGGTGAGTCAGAATGAGACCGATAACTCCATTTTTTCATTCACCAAATTATTTGATCGGATCGATGTCGGGAATTCACTGATATGTTACCATACTTTCTTACATATGATTGTATTGACAGATCAACTGACAAACAAACCTACCACTAATTCATAATACTCCACTTAGATAAGAGTTAAGGTCTGAAATAATGTTTGCGAGAAACTGAAGATAAGTACTCTTAGTTTGTTGAAGTCATTATCAAAGTCATTTCTGATTGAATTATCTAGGAAAATATTATCCAATCAACATGTTTTTGATGAAGAAAAATAATTATTGTGTATTAATATCTACTTGAATAATAGAAATGGTTTCGTGGGTACACTACATAGAAACAAACAAGGCATTGAAGCAAATGTTCAAATGGACCATCATTTTGTTCAATACACAATTGGCATCTCGGTATCATCGACTGTCGCACGCTTTGGAATATTCCTGGTGTATCCTGTATTAACATACATGCTGCTAAAATTTTTGCCGTTAAATCTTCCACGGATTCATCCACTAGGGATTCAAGGTATCCCCACAAAAAAAGTCTAGTGGAGTTGAATCCGGAGAACGTGCAGGCCAATGTCCACCTATCCACCGATCATGGAATGTTTGATCAAGGAATTTACGAACGATTCGTTGGAAATGGGCCGGTGCTCCGTCATATTGATACCACATTCTTTGACGAACCAATAGAGGTACGTTTTCAAGTAGACCAGGTAAAACATGTTCAAAAAACACTCGGTAGTTCTGCCCATTCAAACGGGGAGGAAGAAGGTATGGTCCGACGATACGATTTTCGATAATCCTACCCAAATATTCACTGAAAACTTTTGTTGGTAGCCTTTTCGAAACATTCCATGCGGAATTCGTTCATCCCATAAATGGTTGTTCCTACTATTGAAATATCCATCTCTTGTGGTGACAGATGACTTGACAATAATACAAACTGTTTTGGCTTTCTGTCAATTATGTCTAATGTGAGTATCGATGTATCAGTGTAGGAATCGACATCTGACCATGGTGGTTGGAGGCGTCCTCGTTGGTTGGAAGTCAAGTTGATGTTTGTGATTGTCCAGCCGTGAAAATACGTGCATTTCAAAAATATTTAAATGTTAGTGAAATTCAACAACTGAACATATTAGAAATATGCTCTCTTCTTCTCTACGCTGGTAACCAGGCCAGATGACAACGGATTTGTCGGAAGAAGGGGGCGACTTCAGGTAAGATAAAGAAAACTGTAGGAGTATATTGCCGCATACGTGCATGGAAAAAAATCAACGGGGTTCTTGTGGTATCACTTCGAGTGAGACTTCCAGGGTGCCCCATAATTACGAAGTCTTGATTGCGTAAGAAAGAGAGCACTGGCGAATTGTATACCTGATTGGTCAGACGCCATAACGATAGAAGAAGAAGATGTATCAGTGTGTTGCTACCGGGAACAATGAGAAAAGGATACGTTTCTTTTTAGTTCCAAATTTCGTGTATGTTTTATGCGTTGATCAGTGGTGTACTGAATAGCATACCATAAACTAGCATGAAAGGCTCGACTTTGCAACTAGTTATCACGAACCGAAAGAAATCATTCAAGTAGATATGAATACACAATAATTGTTTTTCTTCGTCAACAACATGTTGATTGGATAATATTTTCATAGATAATGGCTTTGATAATGATACTCCAACATAAACTTCAACAAATTAAGAGTACTTATCTTCAGTTTTTCGCAAAAAATATTTCAGACCTTAACTCTTATCTAAGTGGAGTATTATGAATTTGAGGTTGGGTTTGTTTGTCAGTTGTTCTGTAAAAAAATGCGAGAAAGTATGGTAACATATCAGTGAATCCACGACATCGATTCGATCAAATAATATGATGAATGAAAAAATGGAGTTGTTATCAGTCTCATTCTGACCCCGTACTATGTTTCCAATTCTCCCAACATTAAAAAATGTTCAGGAGGTTGACACATATTCCGATATGTTGTCAGAAATTAGCATTATGCGATTATTGCAAATAGGAAATTATGTCTCTACTAAGGACATATCTTCAGTTTTTCTCAATTATTCCAGGAATCTCCACTTTCAGGCACATGGAATGATGACATTTAGGTTGAGTATCAATGACCCGAACTGATGTCAATCGCTCATTGGTCCATTCATTTGTCCCAAGAAAATATGAAGGAACATATGACCACATACCATCGTAACTACGCCACTGGTTTATGAAAATAAAAAATTATTACTTCAAATTAGGACGTTGATAAACCTTGGTTAGTGTAGCAAGTTTCAAATGCAAAAACAAAATTGTACATTTGACACCCTGTATCTCAGAGGGGATGTATTCTAGGACATACCTTGATAGCAACTTTTCACCCCGAAATGAGGTGAGGAATCTGTAGCCGGAGTTTGTCGGTCTTATTTCGACTCACCCTGTATATGTTTCGACTATAATCTGTTCCTAATATGAGAGAGTAATAAATCATTATTGAACTGTAAAACCTAGTCGTCTTCGCCGTATTTCATAGGCGTACGAGGTTAAATCTAAAGTTGATGTCATTGGATAGCTTATGAAAAACTAAGATATGAATGTGCGAGTAGATATATGACATCATGAATGAAACATATCTAAAATTTTCCGGAGAACCCAAAAATGCAATGATATACTGGGTGTCCCATTAGAAAAAACGAAAGTCTATATCATAACTATTCAATGCGACGTTCAATTATTTTTCTATTTACATTTCATGGCGGTTCAGAAAAAATGCTACAACTTTCCTGATTCAACCATTTTTCGAGCTCTTCAAATAAGGAGGAATATCTATTGGTCCAAATATAACCAATAACCCTGTAAAGTTGGTTCAAAGATATTTCGTACCAGCTTAGTGACTGTTAATATGATTAGCCCCTAACAATGGACAACGCTTAAGTATACTCTGTAATTTTCTATTCCAGGTACAATAAAATAATAAATTTACAATCACCTACTGATTATCTTTTCTTTACTTCAAATGTTTTCTTTAACATTATTATTTTAATATTATGTAGATATAAATCTGTTCCTGCGATAAGAGATAACAATATGGTTGGATTTGTTTCACAAATGGAGGATTTTTCTGAAGAAACGATTTTAAGCTTAGGTAGAAGCACAGGTAGTTTGAAATGTTCAGTTACTATCCGGTAATTGTTGGAGAAGTTCATTCTTGAAAATAGCTAGTGTTTCTGAATTTGTTGCCGAGAAAAGTATTAGTAAGAGTGCACTTCCTAAAATTGAGATAATTATTATTCTCAATGTGTTCAACGCTGTTCGCCACCAAAACTCAACATTCCGAGTTACAAAAATAGTTTAAATGTGTTCGAATATGACTGGAGTCAGACAGTCAATAATATACCGGCCCCATCTGGTCACCAAAGAGAAGTACAGGAAGAAAAGAAACTGTAATAAATGAGGATGAAAAGACTGCCATCAGAAGTATCATACACTCGTTTTACTTAAAAAAAGAAATACCCATCTTGAACAAAATAATGTCTGAAATGAAAAAGGATGATTTTATTCCACCCAAGTGGGAAAAAAGTGTGGAAACTTTGAAAGAAATTAATTTTCGTTATGAAAAAATTCAAAACAGAAAATTACTTCCAATAGAGAATGACGAAATCATCTGCTGGCGACGACGATATTTGAGGGCAGTAAGATAGTTTCGCAGGGAAAAACAGGAATATCTATTGTATGGACGAAATTTGGTTAAATGAAGTATATACCGTTTATAAAAATATAAAATGCGCCAGGCAAGTTTTCATGGAAGGATGGTCCACTGGAATAAAAGCACTCCTGAGAAAAGGTAAAAGATTAATAATTACTCACATTGGTAGCAAAAATTAATTTGTCATGGTGGCTTACTAGCATTTCAATCGAAACGGACTGGAGACTATCATGAAGACATGAACGCTGATGTTTTTGAAAAATACTTCCAGCAAATACTAGATCTTATTCCTCCTGGGTCTGTTATAGTCAAGAAAATCCGAAAAAATTCCAACGTCTTCTTGCAAAAAAATGACATCATTCATTGGCTCACTTCAAATAGAATCATTCCACAAAGATATGCTGAAAAAGGAGCTACTGGAGATGGTGAAGTTGAATAAATATCTTTGTACGGAATTTGTTGTCGACGAAATCGCTTCAAAACGGAATGTAACGGTACTTCTCCTTCCGCCATATCACTGTGAATCACCATAGAACTGGTGTGGGCCCAAGTATAAGGGTTTGTAGCAAGGCTAAACACTACTTTTGAAATAAGAGACGTTGAAAACCTCTTGCAAAAGGAAATAATGGAGTAAGTGCGTCGAACATGTTATTGGAATAGAAGAAACATTATGGGAAGCTGATAACATGCTAGAAAACACTGTAGCCCCTTATCATTTCTCTGGACCCCAA
Organism: Gonioctena quinquepunctata; assembly: GCA_018342105.1. Classification (NCBI taxonomy): domain Eukaryota; kingdom Metazoa; phylum Arthropoda; class Insecta; order Coleoptera; family Chrysomelidae; genus Gonioctena; species Gonioctena quinquepunctata. Next base: position 724,988 of record JAFIRS010000417.1, on the reverse strand, counting down.
AAACGATTGTTCATCGGACTACTTGGAATATGATGGCTAAAATTTTAAATTAAGTTGTATTGTAAATAGTAGATTTTTTTATCAACATTAATATTTATTCCAATTTATCTATTTTCATAATGTTATTACTTTTATTATAAGTTTTTATCTACTTAATTTAATAATTATATATCAATTATCTGCCTATCTCTATAATTATAATCATGTATGATTATTTCTTATTTTAATAAACTACCTGTGGCTACGCTATCACATACATTACATCCAAAAAACTCCTCTTTCTGTTGTCATACAAATTAAGGTGACCCCAATTCAGGGCCAATTCGGGATGTGTACGTCTTAAATAACTGAAATACGGAATTTTTTAAAACTATCATTGCACGTTCACAATACAACCTTCAAGTTGTCCACCCTGTTTAATGTTAATGGTTGCAAATTTACATTTTATCACTGTTTGATATTAGGCTACAGAGTATAGTGTATTTGCTTGTATACACTCAAATTTTAATATATCAATTTAATGATGAGGAAAATCACTTTATTATACATAGTTACATCGATTTATATGTATTCAAGGCACGTCTCGTTTTGTTTAATCAAAGATGACTTCTTCAAGTCAGTATATTCATGTTTCTGGAAACGGATGAATGATAATTCCATTTTGTAAAAGAATGTATCAAATGATTTCTTTATCACCAAAATATTCCAATCGCAACAAACAAATCACCCCTAGATTTTCAAATTTCATATTTGTTAACTGGTCTATGAATATAATATTTCGAGAATACGTTGGAGTAGAAATATTATTTTTATTGTCAAGTCGTTAGGCCCCACTGATCAATAAATACATTGTGATGTATATGGATAGGTTTTTATTGTATACATGGGTTGAACGTTCTCTAAATGTGAATCGATGAACAGTTTTACTACGATTGTCGTGACTCGCGGTGCACCAACTCCGAAACCTCGAAAAATCGTAATAATGAACGATTTGTAGACCAAACAAAATTATGTTTACTTCGTTCATTTCACAAATATGGATGTATTCATTCTTTTCATCTGGAGTTTGGCTAGTTAACACCAATAGTACTGTTCGAAAAAACTTCCCCATTCATTATTTTCCAGATTTTCAATATAAATTCATTCTGAAAAATCGATGCAATCCACTTCACAAGTACAGGAACACTTTTGAAACAATACACATTATCTAACAGAGAACAACTACTTCCCTGGCTAAAGCCATGCTGGACATTGAACTATATCTCATAAATATTGCTAATGGAACCTAACTCGAAAGGAAGAATCGCATTTTCATGAACAATAAAAGGTAGTGACTCAAGTTCACCTTTCAGTGTCGCAGAGGATTTCATGAACACCCTGTTCATATTTTCAAACAAATCAAGAAGATATGATTTAAGAAATAAAGTTCGTGTTACTCATCTATACCTGAATCTGGCCTGAACAGAAATCCCAACCAACTATTAGAACAAAAGATTATGTTATCAGTAAGAACCTTCAAAACCAAGCAGGGAAGTGAGTATTCAGAACTTGGGTATTATCACCTTTTGAATGCATGTGGCATTCCAAAAATGAATGGAGTGAAAACAGCGGTGTCCGCTAATAACAGTTTACTGGAAAATATCGAACTCCGCGATAAATCGCAAGCAGTAGCCATGAAATTCGTGGTCTGAAACGAAAAATAGAAATGAGTGGATTAGAGTTCATTTTCATCACCTTTTCAAACGAAATACTGTGTGTGTGTGATCACGCGGAGGATATTGTTATCCTAGTACAGAGAACAAACTGCCCAAATAACCTCAGAGCTGATACATGAAGCACTGAGGATAGTAGATAAATGGTGCAATAGAAACATACTGATTCCCTTAAAGACTGGTTTACAAGTGCCATTTTGTTCCAAACCTGGGGGGTCACTACCGAAAATTACGATTTAGGGCGCATTCGATTCGAAATGGCATCAAAAAAAAATGTTAAGCAGGAAAATTGGGGCCAGCAAAAATTGCAAAAGTAATAAACAATTAAGTAAAAAACAAATATATGGTTCGGTTTTTGAAAATATCTCACAAACTATTTGAGATATCCGGAAAGATCCTCAAAGAGCAGGAAATTTTCTAAAAGAAAGTCCTACCTCCCGGAACTGTGCCGGCACTATTTATAAATTTAATTTAGCGGCGAAAAAAAGGCTGAAAACGCGCAGCTTAGCTCCCGTGCGCATCGACCGAATCTGACACCTGAACAAAAAACCTTATTTTAACAGGGTAAATATCAATATTAAGGAATAAAAAAATTCAGGTACTATCTAGACATATCAATAAACAATAACACGTTGTTTTTTTTACTTCTTGGAGCTGTTCCTCAAAGACTTTAAAAAAGATCTCGGTTGGAAAAATCGAAAAGTTTTGTTTTTTCACTTTTTTATTAACAATCAAAGGTATTAAAAAATTAAAAACGTATATAAAACAATTAGGATTTTTTTTTCCTATTATCTCTATTCATTTTTTTCTCATTGCTAAAAGCACTATAAAAATGAATTTTTGAAATATTTGACTCTTATTATTTGAAAAAATGTTATAAACAAATGCATTGATTATTAGATTTAAACAATTTATTTTCTTGGTATTTGGTCATTGATGAAAATAATGATTTTCAAGAGAGAAATAATTTCTTAAATACATTTTTTTATTGCTAAAACATGTACTTGCTAATTAACAATTTTTTCTTGTCAAATATGAATATTAAGAATATGAATATTTTATAAGTTCATTTTGGCGCTACATTTTTTTCAATACTAAAAAAATACTGAAAACAACCATGTGTCGTTTTCATAGGAATTTTTTTTCTATTTTTTATATAACTTCGAAAAATTTTTGTGCACTTTGACTTTCTGTTTTTCTTCATTGCTAATAAAATTACTTATAAACTATTGAAGATACGACAAGAACACTTCAATCTTTTTTATTCTACATTGATCATAATCAAATCTAAACAATAATAATACGTTTTATATTTAATTATTTTATTCCTAATAGTTAATAAATAAATTGAGCTTTCAAACGAAGCTCTAACTCAATTATTTTAAACTTTTTGGCTATATTATTTATAAATATACATCCAAAAAAATTTGTTTCGGCTTGAAATGTATATTGTTCATAATAATAATATTCTTCTATTTCAACTTTCTTCTTATTTTTCCTGTTATAAACAATGCAATGCATTACAAGTATTTTTCAATAGACTTTATATTTTCACACTCATTACTTGATATTAGAGTAATTTGGCTATCATTAAAATCCCATTTAAAATTTGCATGGATGTCTACAAAGATAATGTTCGAACGTTAACTGATAATAGTAATTTGATTTTAACTAGCCTTTTTCTTACTTCTATTCTTAATTCTTTACAATTTCCAAATGTCCTTCGAACTTAACAAAGAACTATTTCAATAGGTTGATAGAAATAGTTCTTCGTTAAGTTGTAGAAACATGAATACCCCACAAGAGGTTATGTTGAACGATGGAAGATAGTGACTAAAGTTTATCTTTCAGTCGCAGATGATTCCACCTCTGATTTTATGAACGTCCTGTTCATATTTTCAAACAAATCAATTGTAGAAACATCTTCTCTAGGATTTGAACGGTCTAGCCCCTTTTCCTTATACCTGACCTAAAAATCACTTAAATAGCCGAACAGTCTTCAGTATTGTAACGAACCTAGGCCGGACCTGTCGCCTCACGCGTTGCCATCGACAACGATGAGGTCATCCCCGGAGATATTCGAGAACAATCCAGTCGCTCTGCCGCGGAAAACAACGGTCAATATTGGAAACAATTGGAACATGCTGGTCGCCAACTGCCAGAATTCGAAACATCGAGAATTCTGTAACGGAGATAAATAGGCAATCCTCAAGAGGGAGTGGCAGTCTGAACGAGCCCATACGATCGAGCTATACAGTGGCGTAATATAAATTAAGTTGTAGATTTAAGTGTGAAATAAATTAGTAAAAACCAAGTTAAGTTTATTTACGTTACAATTGGTGTCGGAAGCGAGATTTTGAAAATAAACAAGTGATCGTGGGAATATAAACTGATACACTGTTCGCGTGAAACAGAAAATAGACAGTGGCCCGGTTTTCGCGAAGTGGACAATTGTGCGTGGGAATATAAACTGATACACTCTTCGCGTGAAACAGACAATAGACTGGTGGCCCGTGGAAAAGAATTCGCGAAGTGAATTTTTAACAAACTCATAAACTTTTCGTGTGAAACAGACTGATACCTCGTCAAAGACAAAATGTGTTCAAGAAAAGTGCGCCTTGCGGACTTGAAGGTAGCGGAATTGAAACAGGAATGGAGGAAAGGGAACTGGAAACAACGGTAAAAACAAGTACTCCAGGAAATTGAAGGACTTATACAAGAAGGTGAGGACCCCGAAACATTTTTATTCGAAGTTCCCGGAGGTGATAGAAAATTGAAGAAATTCTAGAAATCTGGAAGGAAAGCTTGAAGAAAATTCTAGAAATCTGGGAAGAAAGCTAGAAAATCAAGAAGTCTGAAGAAAATTCTAGAAATCTGGAAGAGAAGCTTCTAGAAAATTCAGGAAGCCTGGAAGAAAATGCTAGAAATCTGGAAGAGAAGCTTGAAGAATCTAAAAATCTGAAGAAGCTCAAGAAAATTCTAGAACTGGAAGAGAAGCTTCAAAAAATTCAAGAAGCCTGAAAGAGAAGTTCCTGGAAAACACAGAAGGCCTAAAAAAAGAATTGTGTGGTGTGGCTAATTTTCTAGAAGAAAGAATGGGAACCGTTGAGACAGAGATAGATAAAATTAGGGAGCAAATGAACACGGAGGTAGATAAAATCAAAGATGGGGTCGAGGCAGAAATGGACAAAATAAAGGAAACGATCAGTTAGCGGGAAAAACGAATTAATAGTGCGCCCTCCACAGAGATGGTTAACGAAAATGCAATGCTGGACTTGAGTTTGAACTTGGATAAAGTTCAAGAGGGAATAAAAGATGTCAAGGTCATTTCAGAAATAGGGAAGCTTTCCATGAAGCCGCCTCAGTTCGACGGAAAAACTCCATGGGCAAATTACCGCCGGCAGTTTGAAGCAGCGGCCAAAGCAAACGGATGGAATGCAGGGGAAAGAGCTGTAGCACTGACACTTGCATTACGTGGAGAAGCGACAAATATTCTACAAACTCTCACCGCCCAAGAACAGGAGGACTATGATCAGCTGATTAAACATCTAGAATTACGATATGGCCAGGCCCATTTGGAACACGTATACCACTCCCAACTGAAAATCGCTGCCAAAAATCGGGCGAATCCTTACAAGAATTCGAAACTGAATTTGCACGCCTGGTTCGCCTCGCATATCCAGCCACACCAGAAAATGTAATGGAGCGACTAGCGGTTCAAGCATTCCTGGATGGACTCCGTGACCAAGAAACCAGACAAGCGTTGATATTAGCTCGTCCAACACATCTCGTAGACGCACTGGCACGCGCTTTGGAATTCGAAGCAGCAAAACAATGCTGCAGAAGCCAAAATAAAGTTCAAACGATTGAGGAAGACTCACAGGAGCCTGCTAACTTAGAAGCTGCCATAAGAAAAGTGATGAAGGAAGTGTTGCCTGAGAAAAGACAGATAAGATGCTGGAATTGTGGCAAAATTGGACATGTGCGTAGCAAATGTCCAACATTCATCGACTCCGAAGCAGGAAAACTAGAGAAGGTCGACGAGAAGGGGCAATCGTCGGCATGTGTCCGGCAAGCCCCGGTTAACAACGCATATGTCGCTATCCTTCAACGACAGAACAAAGGTGTCTTCGTAGACGGTCTCATCAATAACGAGCCTTGCACCATGCTGCTAGATACAGGTGCGACTAGGACAATTCTCGGGCCTTCCTTGGCCAGAACACCGGAACGGATTGAACCGACAACTTGGAAGCTACGCACAGCAACAGGGGAGCCAGCTACTGAATATGGCGAGCTACCGATTGAAATAATTTTGGGCAGCACTAAAGTGAAACATCAGGCACTTGTAGCGGACATCGAAGACGATGCGATCATCGGAATGGACATCATGAATTCCAGAGGGTTTGAATTAGATTTCAAAGACGGCGTCCTACGTGTCAACGGAGAAGAGCTGGTGCTTCATGGGAGAAGTGAAGAGTTGATCCGTGTGTTGTTGGCTGAAGATGTAAGCGTACCTGGGAGGGCTGAAACCATTCTGGAGGCTCGCCTGGACGGGAGTGCGAGCAGTGGAGACGTGGTGATGTTCGAGCCCAAACTTCATGATGAGAAAATTGGACGAGGGATTGCACTAGGGAAGACCTTGTTGCGTGCTGACAAATTTGTGCCGGTAAGGGTCATGAATATCAATTATTTTCCAGTGACCTTGAAGAAAGGAACAATATTGGGGCACTGCTCGTCAGTTTCCTCAGTGATCCGGAGTGTACGACGTACGATTAGCCAACCCAACAACTTGCCCACAGAACTAGAAAAATTAGTAACCACCTCTTCCAAAGACATAAAACCAGCTCAACAGCCCAAACTAAGAGATTTAGTCAAGAAGTACCAAGACATCTTCGATACCGGACAAGGAAAAGGAGGTCGAACTTATGTGGTCCAGCACAAGATTGATACTGGGGGTGCCCGACCGATCCGGCAATCAGCAAGAAGACTTCCTCTTGCCAAGAAGGAAGAGGCTGACAAAATAGTCAGCGATATGGGAAAAGAAGGGGTTATCGAACCATCTGACAGTCCCTGGTCCTCTCCAGTCGTACTGGTGAAGAAAAAGGATGGATCGACACGCTTTTGTGTAGACTATCGCCAACTTAATAATGTCACGAAGAAGGACAGTTACCCTCTCCCGAGAATAGATGACACCCTAGACACGTTGGCTGGTTCCACGATTTTCTCGACCCTTGATCTGAAGAGTGGATATTGGCAAGTAGAACTGGCTCAGGAAGATCGAGAAAAGACTGCTTTACCATCGGCTCAGGATTGTGGCAGTTCACCGTTATGCCATTCGGCTCTGTAATGCTCCCGCCACATTCGAAAGATTGATGGAGACAGTGCTGAAGGACTCTCATGGAACACGTGTCTAGTGTATCTCGACGACATAATTGTGGTCGGCAGATCGTTCGAGGACCACGTGAAAAACTTGGAGGAAGTATTCCTGCGACTGAGGAACTCCGGATTGAAGCTGAGCCCTAAGAAATGCCATCTGTCCAAAAAGAAGTACGATACCTCGGCCACGTTGTCTCTGGGGAAGGAGTAGCAGTGGATGACCAGAAGATCAAAGCTGTTGAGGATTGGCCCATCCCAAAAGACATTCACCAACTTCGAAGTTTCCTTGGTTTATGCACATACTATCGCCGATATGTGCTGGGATTCGCCAACATCGCTAAACCACTGACCAGGCTCACGGAGGGCCAAACAAAGTTCCAGTGGTCCGAAGAATGTCAAGACTCATTCAGGAAGCTGAAAGGAGCTTTGATCAACGCACCTGTACTGAGCTATCCCCTACCCAAAGGGAAATTCATTTTGGATACGGACGCCAGCAACGTGGGACTTGGAGCTGTCCTATCTCAGATCCAGGAGGGACAGGAGAAGGTCATTGGTTATTTCAGCAAGACGCTTAGCAAACCAGAGCGCAATTACTGTGTCACCAGGCGAGAGCTGTTAGCTGTTGTAAAGGGAGGGGAGCACTTCTACAAGTACGTGTATGGAAGAAGATTCCTGTTGAGAACTGACCATGCAGCTCTCAAATGGCTCTTACAGTTCAAAAATCCTGAGGGTCAAGTAGCACGTTGGATCGAGAGACTCCAAGAATTCGATTTCGAGATCGAACATCGAGCCGGAACTAGCCATAAGAATGCAATGCCTTGTCGCGAAGACCATGTCCAGATGATTGCTCACATTGCCGACGAGCAGAAGAGAAAGAAGCAACACTTTGTAGAACCGCGGCAATGGATGACAACTGGAATGACAGCAAGATCCAGAAAGACCAAGAGAAAGACCCCGACCTTGGCTTAGTTGTCAGCTGGAAGAAGGGCAATCGAAGACCATCATGGCAGGAAGTCGCAGGTTACTCGCCGGCTGTTAAGTCCTATTGGGCACAATGGAACTCTCTTATTCTGGACAATGGGATCCTGAAACGTGTGTTGGAGGCCGATATTGGTGGGGAAGACAGACGCCAAATAATTGTTCCCAAGAACAGAAGAGAGGAAGTGCTGCGGGAAATCCATGATGGAGTCGCTGGAGGACATCTGGGAGTGACGAAGACCCTGCAGAAAGTGAGGCAACGGTTTTACTGGACCAATTGTCAAGCTGACGTCCAGGACTGGTGCAGAAAGTGCGCTGTATGCGCTGCTAGCAATGGACCTCGAATACGACCCAAGGCCCCGATGCGTCAGTACAACGTAGGCAGCCCGTTCGAGAGAATCGCCATTGACATCGCCGGCCCGTTTCCCGTATCCGACCACGGGAATAAATACATCCTTGTGGCAATGGACTACTTCAGTAAGTGGGCGGAAGCCTATGCCCTGCCCAACCAGGAAGCCATCACCGTCGCCGACGTCTTGGTGAAAGAGTGGATATGTCGATTCGGTATTCCAATGGAGCTGCACTCGGATCAAGGCAGAAATTTCGAATCCAACCTTTTCCAAGAAATATGTCTACTGCTGAACATCCGCAACTGCACTCGGATCAAGGCACCAAAAATTTCGAATCCAACCTTTTCCAGGAAATATGTCTACTGCTGAACATCCCCAAGAGCCACGGCCCTACATCCGCAGTCCGATGGAATGGTGGAACGGATGAACAGGACGATCAACCGCCACTTGTCCAAGGTTGTCTCTGACCATCAAAGTGACTGGGACCAGTATCTTCATTTGTTCCTGATGGCCTATCGATCCGCAGTACACGAGTCAACCGGTCAAACTCCTGCTAGTATCATAATGGGCCGAGAACTGCGACTGCCTTGTGACCTGAAGTTTGGGAAACCGCCAGGACAAGACACTGCGGGAGAGGACTACGTCAGCAAACTTCGGCAGAGAATGGACGACATCCACGAACGAGTCCGGTTGAACATCCAGAGTGCCAGCGATAAAATGAAGAAGACCTATGACATCAAGGCCGACGCTGGAGGATTTAAGGTTGATGACCTGGTTTGGCTGTACAACCCCAAACGTCGTCGTGGACTATCACCAAAGTTGCGGAACTCGTGGAAGGCCCGTATAAAATCGTGAAAAGGATAAACGACCTTGTGTACCGAATCCATAAGCCACCCCGAGGGAAACCAAGGGTCGTCCATTTCAACAGGTTGGCCCCTTACGCTGGAAACCATGACCAAGTTCGCACCCTCAAGCCACCGGAGGATGATATGACGTTCGAGAAGTTTATGTCCTTGTATTCAAACGGGCAGAAAGTTCTACATGGGGTTACTAGAGAGGAGTCACGAGACCTTTTCGAGGTGCCTGCTGACTACGCACTAGCGCACTGTGTGGCAGAAGATCTTCGAATGTCCAGGGCATCGCCGTAGTGTTCTCCAAGAAATTTGGTCAACTCCAAACACTGCGGAGCAGAATCCAGAAGTTGGTGGGTGCTACAGTTGAAGAAAGGCCAGAGAAACATCTACTACCTAGTTACCAAGAGGCATTCCCAAGATAAACCGTCCTATGAAGATGTCTGGAAGAGTCTCACCAAACTAAGAGATACTATGGTGGACCAGAATCTGGTGGATCTAGCAATTCCAAAATTGTCCTGTGGTATTGATGGGTTGGACTGGAGAGTCATAAGAAGTATGCTGGAGGCGATATTCAGATCCAGCGGCGTCAAGATTTTGGTTTGCTGTAACCTTCTTCCACGACCGATCATGAAGACCGTGGAGTGTTACTTCCATCGAACTTCACGGTGCAGATATGGGGAGTCATGCAGATATCGTCACACTCCAAGGATGAAATTTAGGGACGAAATGTCTTTAAGAAGGGGGCAATGTAACGAACCTAGGCCGGACCTGTCGCCTCACGCGTTGCCATCGACAACGATGAGGTCATCCCCGGAGATATTCGAGAACAATCCAGTCGCTCTGCCGCGGAAAACAACGGTCAATATTGGAAACAATTGGAACATGCTGGTCGCCAACTGCCAGAATTCGAAACATCGAGAATTCTGTAACGGAGATAAATAGGCAATCCTCAAGAGGGAGTGGCAGTCTGAACGAGCCCATACGATCGAGCTATACAGTGGCGTAATATAAATTAAGTTGTAGATTTAAGTGTGAAATAAATTAGTAAAAACCAAGTTAAGTTTATTTACGTTACAGTATTTAGCCGACAGTCAAACAGTGCAATAGTGCGTTTCGATTTCGTGTTAAATTTTGGTGAGTTTTGTTCCGGAAGTTATTTATTTTAAAAAAATGGATACATCTGTGAATTGTTCTATTTGTGAGAAGCCATTTGGGCCTTCACCGATCATTTCATTGATAATAAGTACATCGTTCTGATGGGCAAACTGAAATTAATGTTAATAAAAAATGTCGATATGATTATACAAACTCTGCAAGACGTGCTTCCACTTTTGTATTTTTAATAGTTTATAAGATATTTGAACTGATAAGTCAAGAAAAATATTTCTAGAAAATTATGTAAATAATATTAAAAAAGCTAATATACAATTGAGTTAGAGCTTTGGTAAAAAGCTCAGTTTGTTCATTTATCAATGTAGGATGGAAAATACTTTGAAGTGTTCTTGTCGTATCTTCAATAGTTTATAAGTTATTTTATTAGCAATGAAGAAAAACAGAAAGGAAGCGTCAAAGTGCACAATTTTTTTCGAAATTATATAAAAAATTGAAAAAAAAATGTTTCCCATAAAAAACGACACATGGTTGTTTTTAGTATTAAAAAAAATATAGCGCAAAAATTCATTTTTTATAAAAATGGTTTTTAATATTCATATTTAACAACAACAAAAAATTGTTAATTAACAAGTGCGATTTTTAGCTAAAATTTTTTTATTTAAGAAATGATTTTTCTTAAAAATTATCATTTTTATCCATGACTAGATTCCCAGAAAAATTATTTTTTAAATCTATCAATCTATGCATTTGTTTATAATAATTTTTTAAATAATAAGAATAAAAATTTCAAAAATTCATTTATATTTCTTTCAGCAATAAAAAAAAATTGATAGAGATAATAGAAAAAAAAACTTTCTTTAATTGTTTTATAACGTTTATAATTCTTTTTAATTTTTTTTTAAATAATAAGAATTAAAAATATCAAAAATCAGTAAAATATTTCTTTCACAAGATAATTATTTGAAAAATGGATGTAAAATTTTTCTGCCGACGGATTATTGTTTATTGATATGTCTAAATGGTACTCGAATTTTTTTATTCCTCAATATTAATATTTACTCGGTTAAATGTTTTTTTTTTTGTTCAGGTGTCAGATTCGGTCGGTGCACACGGGAGCTAAGCCGCGCGTTTTCAGCCTTTTTTTCGCCGCTAAATTAAAATTTCAAATATTGTCGGCACAGTGTTTTTTACTCAATTGATTATAACTTTTACAATTTTTGCCGGCCCCAATTTTCCAGCTAAACATTTTTTTAGATGCCATTTCGAATCGAATGTGCCCTAAATCATAATTTTCGGTAGTGACCTCCAAAATGGCACTTGTGAACCAGTCTATTAATAAGTAAACAAAATTGGTGGGCTTTAAACTCCCTAAATTCTTCGGCAAAACCCTTCACCTCATTTGCCAATCAATTGGGGCTGTTCTTAGAAAATAAACTAGTCTGGAACCCACATCTGGAACATGATATAAGAGAAAGCAAATCGTATTCCATGACATGCAGAAGAGCATTGGCAAGACGAAATTCATGGACTGGCTAGTCGATGTGATCATGGGATCCAGTATCACATATGGCCAAAAACAAACCAGGGACAGGTAGTAAAACAATCCTAGGAAAGTCCTAGGCTTGCCTGTCGGTGGTGTCATGGAAAGCATCTGAAGAACCGTTCACTGGCCCAGAACAAGCACTTGGAAATCTAATAAAAAGATTACTAAAAAGTAGACACCAAATATATTGATACCATATCTATGAGCAAAGACACAACATACCCATGGGTTCTGAATCAAACGCTAACGGCTATATCTCCTAAACCTAAATAAAACATATTAACTGGATTTCAGACTGCGACCTGAAAAAGCACCTGCACACTCTAAGACTTCAAAGAGATGCCGGGGAGTGCAGAGTATGTGGAGGAGACATCCTCTCACATCATCTTCGAATGCGAAGCTTTTGAAAACGGGCGCAGAAGAACGTTCGTACAAATCTACGCAGAAACAGACATACAATAGGTGCGACAAACTTCAGGGGGTGATTCTACATGAAAAAATGATGACAGTTTGCTATATAACTTTTGTCCGCAAATGCTTCGTTTTGCGAGATACGGGGGTGTTGAAGTTTTTCTTAAAAACTGACTATTTATTTATTGCTTTGTAAACCGGTCAAGATATGCGAATGAAATTTGGTGAGTTCTAAGAGGTAGTTGATGCGCATTGTTTGACATGCAATTAAGGAATTGTATGTTCATCATTGGCGCGCATACGGGTAATGATCTCAATTTTTTTTAAGAAAAAAATGGTACGCCACTGAGATATTTCAAAATTTTTTATCCAAAAAACTGAAACATCTTAACGGGTTTTTTTCATTTATTCAATACATTATCGGGAACTATCTAATACAATAACGTTGAACCAGAACCATAACAGAAAATAACACTAATAAATAAAATAGGCGCAAAGCTACAACAAATGTTCAAAATGATACAGGATTCAACTCTTCGCCTCTTGATTGTCGTATTCGCGAAAATATTCCTGGTGTATTTCTTATTGTCTCACAGCCGGCTATAATTCGATTTCGCAGGTCTTCAACATTTTCGACGGGAGTGGAATGAACTAATGACTCAAGAAAACCCAAAATGCAAAAATCTAGAGGATTTAAATCCGGATATCGAGCAGGCCAATGTTCCGTATCTCCCCAACCTTTCCAACGATATGGATATACTATGTCTAATTGATTGCGTACAATAATGCTAAAATGAACTGGTGCACCATCATGCATGAACCAAAGTGTTGTCTCAGATGTAGAGGAATTTCTTCAAGAAGAACAGGTAACTCTTTCTGTAGAAAATTAAGGTGAGAGTCGCCTGTTAGTCGTTGTGGGAGGGAATATGGACCGATTGAATGACCATGAAAACTGATGCTGAAAATGAGCTTCAAAGATTCTATGTGGATTTTTCTCAGCCCAGAGGTGATCCTTATGGAAATTTCGTATACACTGTCGTCCAAAATTAGCCTTGTCAGTAACGAAACGCCATTCAAAATATTAGGAATTTGCGCGATTTGATGAAGAATCCAATGGCAAAAAACTAGGCGCGGAAAAAAGTCTCTTGGTAGTAAACCTGTACACGTTTAATATGAAACGGATACAATTGCTGTTCTCTAAGAATTTTAAATACAGTGAAGTTGCTTACATTCAGTATGTTGGCAATTTTTCGAGTACTTGTTTCAGGTGACTCTGCAATTAACTCGAGAACTGCTTTTTCTAGTTGCACAGTTCGTACTTCTCGAGGGCGCCCGCAGTCAGCCGTTTGTTTCTTAAAAGTACCATTTTCGCGCAAACGTTGGTGAAGACGAGCAAATATTTTGTGATGGGGTACCCTACGTCCTGGATACAACTCAGCATATGATCGTCGAGCTTGCCGACTATTTCCATTACTTCGACCATAGACAATATGCATGTCTGACAATTCCGCATTTGTATAATTTTCCATTCTTTTCGATAAAAGAAAAAATAATTACTTATTATCATTGATGTTATACCAAATTAAGACCTTAAAAATGAAGAAACGCTGATTTGACATTTTGTTGAAATATTCGTATGTAACAGAATGTTGACAGGAGCCTACTAGCATCGCTACTAGATGATGTATTAAAGTAATGACAAATACGCGTTGAGATGTTTTATTTTTCTGCATGAAAATGGAGCCCCATACAAAAAAGGCAGGAGAGATTTTTTGTCATAAATTGAACTAATAATTCAAAAATAATTCTTAATTTGAAATATCTCTTTGAAAAAATTGAGATCATTACCCGTATGCGCGCCAATGATGAACATAAAATTCCTAATTGCATGTCAAAAATTCCTAACTACTTCTCAAAACCCAACAAATTTCAGTTACATATCTCGACCGGTTTCAGGCAATAAATAAATAGTCAGTTTTTAAAAAAACTTCAACACCCTGTATCTCGGAAAACAAAGCATCTGCGGACAAAAGTTATATAGCAAACTGTCATTTTTTTTATGCAGACACCCCCTGAAGTTTGACGTACTTATTCACTAACACCCTGTATATTCAAAAAACTAAGGAATAGGGTCTGTATAACTAGGAACCACTCACAGGTTGATGGAATGCCCAAAGGAAATCGCGGTCTCTATCGTCAATCTTATATATAATGCGGGGGCCGATATGATTCTTCAGCCTTTACTTATCCCGACCTATAATATATTTTGTACGTCACCATTTGTCTATTCCTAGACTTTCAGCGGAGTGTATAAGTTTCCTGGGAGCTGAGTTCCTAATATGTGAAGGTGTTAATGAAAACCCTTCGAAAAATGTTAGCCTTCTGCAGTAACGGTACAGTTTACTGTCTGATCTATGCATTTTTTTGAGGTAATACCTCCCGTTGCCAGTTTCTCGTCCAACTCGAGAAGTTGTTTGACTTTCTTTGGCGATTTCAGGAGCCATTTCGCTTGTCTCTGTCCTAGAACCCCATTCCAGTAGGTTTTGATTTGATTAGATTCCCAGCGCCAAAACTCGTATTTGATAGGGGCTTTCGAAAGACCACAAGATCACGAGAAAATTGGGTGTTCTTCATTCATTGCCTTGGATTCACATTTCTCGCATGCGGTTATATCAGGGATAGTTTTCTGTTGGAGTTTCTAGTGTACTTGGATTTTTACCTCCCTGAAGTCACTTGCGAGGCATTTTTTGGGGCATATTTCTGTGGCATGGTTTTCTGGTTGAAATATTGTTGGGGCTTTGCCTAGGGACCCGTTCGTTGTGCATATTTGGTGGTTGTTAGTGACCTTTTCATGATATACTTCGAAGTCGTGTCTAGCTGGCATAATATCTCATGGCTTGTACCTACTATCCACATTTCTAGCTCAAAGTTTGATGTATGGTGCAGTATGAAGGCTCTCATTGCCGCTTTCTCCATTACAGACGAGTGTAGTGGCGGAAGGTTCAGCATTACCTCTAATGCTATTGCCTCTGTGATTCCCAGACAGGCTAACCGCTGCACTTTCCACAGTATGATTTGTCGAGTACTGTTGGATTTTCGCCCACCATACTAATGAGGCATAGATGATCATGAATTTATGATCGTTTGACATGACCAATATAATATTATATTTCTGAAATCGCTCAAGAATGCCTACTTTCTCGGAGCAACTTCAGACCCCAAAATACGCTAATATAGTATTTTAGTCCGTTGCTAAGCAACGAATTTTCCCGGGAAAATTTGTGCCGGTCCAGGCCGTCAGAATCGGTCCCCAGCGGTTTTTTATATACATTTTAGGAGGTAAATAAATACACGCAAACAACCAACTCACATTATGGAAATTTATTGAATATATTATCACACATATGGAACGTTTATTATAACTATTTTTGTATATTTATAGTTATGTTGCAGTTTGTACAATTACTAAACATAGGCTGAACTCTACCTGAAAAGTCATTCTTTTTGTCACTTCCCCCTCCAAATTTATCTGTTATCTTACCTGAATAGTCAGCGACGTTATTGCTGTTTTCTTCTTCGCCAATAATACTAATATTATTGACAGATTTCTCTCTGTCACTTCCCCCCTCTAAATATTTTATCTGTTTTGTCTATTCTATTTGTAAAATATTCCTCTATATATCCCCATGCCTCTTTAAAGCAATCAAATCTGCCCCAGCATTAGGCAAAATTGTGGCAGAAAACCGACGGAAACAATGTCCTGTGTAATCATGTGCATATGGCAATTTTTTCAATTTGGCGACAATTTGAGGCACTTTGTCAAACTGATGTATTCCCACTACTTGCCTGCAACCTTTCCCATTTGAATATTTGAAGAAAAAGCGGCAACTTTCAAAATTTTCTGGACAACATGCAACATATTTTCTATACAATGGCATATAAGTTTCGTTTATCACAAATTATCTTGGTTTGTTCGTTTTATGGTCGGGTATTTTAATCAAAAGCTTAGATCAAAATCTTCTATGTCATTCAAATTTAATTTGTTCAATTACGGCGATATGCACCGGCAACACCAAATAATGAGGGCAACCTTAAAAGTAAACACTACATAAATATCTAGGTAATTTTAAAATTCTCACATTCTAAACGTACCTTATTCATGAAGTATATATACTCCGGTGCTTGAGTAATAAACTTTTCAATTTGTTCATCTGACAAAATTTTTGACTTCCTTTGCTTTATAGTTGTCACTCTGACGTTTCAGGAAAGTGCGTAATTTCTAATATTTTGTAATATCAATATCTCCTTTTGTACTAAGTGTGGCTCTCAGCATGGAGTAATTTGACCATAACGTAGATGTTTTCAACTTTGTAGATAAATCGGAGAAGAATGCAATCATGACATTTTCAGATCGGGTGGTCGTCTTTTTTTCTTGGCAATATCCATGAAACGTTTGTAAGCGTATTCATATTCTGCCTTGGATTTATTGGGCAATAAATTCAAGATGACATTTTCAGCAGCATTCACTTACTCTGGTGGTGTCCCGAGTCATCGGCGTAACCTTGAGTCGTAATTCCAGAGCCAAATGATATAACTTAGTCCTGATGAAAATGGTCAATGCCCCATTCTATATCAAATTGAGTGTTTATGACCTGAGAATCTCGAAAGTGACAGAAGGCAAGCACCGAAAGCATAAGTTGAAAAAATGAAATCATTTGAATAAGCATCGAGATCAAAGAACTCACTCGATGTCAATAGATACAATATTTTACCGTCTATTATCAGACTCTTCCATCGCCAATCTTCAAAAAGCACGTCAAGGAATACCTAATTGAGCAATGTTTCTATAGTACAGAGGAATATGTTGCCACAATCTCAGTGCAAACAACAATTTTTCAACTGTTTGTATTGTATAGATATATATTGTATATAGATTTTAATCTATTTATATTTTTTTATCTTTGCTTGTTCATTGTTTACTTATTTTTACTATATTCTCTGTTCAGATTCGCTATACGTTCACATTTATACCACCGACTTGCTACTGATGTATCCTTATACACCGTAGTCTATGAACATTCTTCTTCTTCTTCATGTCATGTAGCATAGATTAAGGAGGACGTTGCCCCATATTCAGTACCTTTCAGGTTTTAGCATACATTGTTGTTTATGATATTCGATTTGGTTCAATGTTATCGGAGTTGTTTGATATTGACCATTTAACAGTTGCATATGGTATTGACAAAATGAAAAAAGATGAAGAGAGAGTTCCAGAATAACCATGTAGTCTGATCTACGAAGTTTTCCTCCTTGCAGTATTGTTCTAGGTGGAAATATGTAAACTCCGAGCAGATCGTGTTACATTTCAAGCTCATGTTCAGTTTTCGAATGAAACAAGGAGCAATGCATGCATTGTAAATCAGTATGCGTTGACCCATTCGATGCAATTGACATATTTCGTTCGATCAGATGCATATATGTACGATGCGAATGAGTGAGACGCTTTTCTGATCGCTTCTGGAAACTCCACTTGAATATATCCTTCACGTCTCCAGAGCATTGGCAAGTGTTCAGAACTACTTATCGAACAAGTTGGCTGGGATAGGGTCACGAAGTAAGCTGGAACTTTCTGACAAGAAGCCACTTTCAGCGTACGAGAAAACACTACATAATCACTATCCCACAAGGTGAATACTAAACAATAGGTTGAAATGTTCAATACCTTATCAAACAGATATTGGCAATTTGACCATATTGACAGAACAAAATAAGTGTTTCATTAATTCACAATCAGCAAACACACGAGGAGAGATTGATATATGTTATTAATATTTCAATTTCAACTTCACTCTGTTTCTCGAAATAATGTTTTCAATAATGATTGGGGTAAAAATGAAGCAAATGATCTGATTAGATATAGTTGGAGGAGTCATTCCAAAGTCATTATTGAATACAATAACTGAATCGTATCATATCATAAAGTATCAGATCTTTGCATGAGGAAAATTATTTTCATTAATAGATGTATTTATTTAATCGATATATATATATATATATATATATATATATATATATATATATATATGAATGGGAAGAATATCGAGGGGACTGGTAAACAAAACGGAAGAAATTTAATGGAAATAGCCCTCATAGAGAAGTTCTAACCGTAGACACGTGTTTCGGGCTCTCGGCCCTCATCAGTACGGTGAAGAAGTGCAAGGATGAACAACACTTGGTAGAAAACGACAAATCAACGGAGTCAACAAACAGAAGCCAGCCGCACATTTGTGGTTTCGGTTAGCAGACCCTGCATTCCAGGGAAACCACCAACGTCACCACGGAGGCAGCTATAGCTACCTGCGTGACAGTCCGATCCAGAAAACATGAATGGCGCAACTGTTTCGTTGACTCGTATGATTTGTGTTTTCCAGGTTGTTCACTTGCCTCTCACCGTACATGATGACTCGGAACACTAGGTTAAAACTCTCTGAGAGGCTATGTCATAAATTCTTCGTTTATCAGTCCCCTCGATATTCTCCATCATTCATAATCCTGGATCGGAGTCCAGGAGTATAGACATGAATGGGAAGAATTTCGAGGGGACTGGTAACAAAACCAGCGAAATTTGATGGTTCGTTGAGTTGATCCTGTGATTTGTCGTTTTCACCAAGTGTTGTTCATCCTTGACTTACTTCACCGTACTGATGAGGGCCGAGAGCCGAAACACGTGTCTACGGTTAAAACTTCCTGAGGGCTATGTCCATTAAATTTCTTCCGTTTTGTTTACCAGTCCCTCGATATTCTTCCATTCATATCTATAATCCTGGACTCGGATGTCACGCAGGTAGCTATAGCTGCCCCGTGGTGACGTTGGTGGTTTCCTGGAATGCAGGGTCTGCTAACAAAACCACAAATGTGCGGCTGGCTTCTGTTGTGTTGACTCCGTTGATTTGTCGTTTTCTACCAAGTGTTGTTCATCCTGCACTTCTTCACCGTACTGATGAGGGCCGAGAGCCCGAAACACGTGTCTACGGTTAAAACTTCTCTGAGGGCTATGTCCATTAAATTTCTTCCGTTTTGTTACCAGTCCTGATATTCTTCCCATTCATCTATAATCCTGACTCGATGTCACGAGGTAGCATAGCTGCCTGTGGTGACGTTGTGTTTCCTGAATGCAGGGTTCTAACCAAACAACAAATGCGGTGGCTTCTTGTTGACTCCGTTGATTTCGTTTCTACCAAGTGTTGTTCATCCTTGCACTTCTTCACCGTACTGATGAGGGCCGAGAGCCCGAAACACGTGTCTACGGTTAAAACTTCTCTCTGAGGGCTATGTCCATTAAATTTCTTCCGTTTTATATATATATATATAATAATAACGGGGCCTGTGGCTCAGTGGCACGAGCGTCGGTCTTGTGTCAACTGTTTCCACCTGGCACGGGTTCGATTCCCGCAGCTGGTGAGAAATTTTTTCAAGGTCCCAAGAGTGGTTTCGGATCCCACTATAAAAGGTAAGGTCCCCGTGATCTTAACTCGTACAAGTTTTCATTAACTTCTGAGGGGTTGGTCAAACAACTAAGAAAGCGGTTAAAAACAATATATATATATATATATTTATATATATATATATATATTCAACTTGTTAACTTCGTCGAAGTCAGACATCCACAATAACGTCCGTACGATGCGAACGCATCCATATCTTTAATTTTAGTTTAACCTGAAGATGACAAATACCATGTCGAAACGTAGTTAAGAGAAATTATATGAATAGACTGAATCAGACCTTATTCCAAGAAATTGAAGAAAATATATATATATATATATATATATATATATATATATATATATATATATATATATGTATATATATATACAGAGTGGCCACTTTTAAACCATAACAGTTAGAAGGTCGGTCAAATGGAGAAAAAGTTGCATTGATAGAAGCATTGTCAAGCAGTTCAAACAAATCGAGATTATCAAGGCCGGTTATTGAGATATCATAAGAAAAGTAAATTCTGTCATTTTGATTTTCTTTTTTTCCCACTTTAACATACACACAACTCTAGGTTTATTGAATGTATTATTTTCAAGTAGTAGGCCGTGGATAAAAAAGAACATAACAAGAAATGTCATATTATTTGTCACTTCGTTTATTATTGTGTCACAAGAACTTGTCATTAAATACTTTTCTGAGTAATTTCAATTTAACTTATTCGATATGGTAGGATACACAAATGAAGAGAAGAGAGATATGTACGAAGTGTACATAAAACTAAATAGAAATTCGTTCAAAGCACAACAAAGGTATGGTGAATTATATCCTGAAAGAACAACACCAAATATTAAAATGTTTAGACGTTTATCTACAACGTAACTTGCACATAATTCATTCATCAAACCTAGAGGTCCTTATGTACGACGAAACGAGCCTATCAATGTTCTGGCCCAAATACGAATGAATCCAGGAATAGGATCGAGAACTATGGCCAGTTTTATCAAAAAGTGCTGTTAATAAAATACTCAAGAGATACGGATACCATGACTATAAATACCAAGCCGTGCAAAAACTATATCGCAATGATCCTGAGAGAAGGTTGCAATTCTGTAATTGGTTTCAACGGAAGGTGCGGAATAACAACAATTTTGCGCACAATATCATTTGGGGAGACGAAACGACATTCACAAATTCTGGAATGTTCAATCGAAGGAACAAACATTTTTATGCCACAGAAAATCCTCACTCAATTCATGAAGTTAGACATCAATATCGTTTTTCTTTGAACATATGGTGCGGTTTGTTGAATAATAAATTACTGGGACCCTATTTTATTGACGGCAACCTAACCGGAGCAAAATATGTAGAAATTATAGAAGAAATGTTGGATGATCTTCCTATACGGTATCGGAGTAATAGTCCATGGTTCCAACAAGACGGATGTGGTCCACACAACTCGAGAATAGTCACAGACTATCTAAATCGAACTTTTCCCGATTCATGGATTGGAACAAGGAGGTCCAGTAGCATGGCCTGCCAGATCTCCGGATTTGAATCCGCTGGATTTTTATTTGTGGGGATATCTCAAGAGTACATTTTATGATACTACGAACCCGTCAATAGAGATTCTTCGCGAGAAGATTGAGAATGTATTGGAAGGTATTCAAGGAGACGAAATAAGCAAATGTATAAGAAGTATGGGTTCCAGAACCGCAAAGTGCATTTTACAAAATGGTGGACATTTCGAACACTTACTTCATTAATGTTCATCATTTACTTTCGAATAATCATTTGATTTTTCTTTCATTAAATGATAGTTTCGTTTACCTCGTACCTAAATGTAATACAGATCCGACCCAAAGAAATTTGGATAAGGGTCAAAATCACCTGAAAATCAACACTGATGACATTGTATGATATATCGTTAAATTCAGCGTTAAAAGTTATTTCGAAAAGTGTCATAAAGTATGCAGATCCGTATTGAAAAAAATGAGGTTAGGGTGGCCCAGAGCGTACGAAACGTTGGATACGAAATCTGATTATGTCAAATTGAGAATAATTTACTGTCGTATAAAAAACTCCTGTGACAAGAAAAGAAAAATCAAAATGACAGAATTTACTTTTCTTATGATATCTCAATAACCGGCCCTGATAATCTCTATTTGTTTGAACTGCTTGACAATGCTTCTATGAATGCAACTTTTTCTCCATTTGACCAACCTTCTAACTCTTATGGTTTAAAAGTTACCAATACAATCCCATTGAAAAAGTGGCAACTCTGTATATACAGGGTGTAACTTAAATGATGTCATTAATTTCAGGGGGTGATGTCTTATCATATTTCAAGAAAAAAAGTTCATATAAACGTGTGTCCTAACTTGTTCCGTTTCCGAGTAACGGGGTGTCCAAAGTTTAATGAAAAATCGGTTTTTCATGAATTACTCAAAATTATTTTCGACGATTTTGATTAAACTTCGTGTGTGTTTCATTTGTAATACGATGCTTCTTGTCATGAAATTTGATTTTGAATTTTGTTTCCAGTGGTGTCGCAGAGGTAACCAGATTGATATTTACGATAATAAATATTGTACGCTAATGTGTTCGCTGAGTTTGATATTATTTGAAATTAATGGCTAAACAGTGGCATAGAAATGGGGGGTTACAATCATTTGAGTGTAAAAATGTGTTTTGCTATTCGTCGCCATTCAAACATACTGTGAAATGAAAATATGTTTGGTTTGGCAAGTAGATGGAAGAAGTATTCAAACTGCTAGTTTATGTTAATTTATTCGGAAAACAGCATAGGTAATAATGAAAAATAATTAAAGCAGATGCTCAAAATGGGAACCTCCACTTGCAATACAAGCATCTAGTCTCCTTCTCATTGACTGCCGCACACGTTCAAAAAGTCCTGGGGTGTTGCGTATGACATTAGAATTGGTGTCGCATGAGCAAGCGATTTCAGGTATCCCCAAAATAAATAATCCAGAGGGTTCGAATCTGGAGATCGTGGTGGCCACGGTTGAGGTCCCCCACGACATATCCACTGGTGAGCAAAAGTATCATTTCGATATTTACGAGCGGTTACACTGAAATGAGCAGGTGCCCCGTCGTGCATAAACCACATATTTCGCCTTACTAGCAAAGGTGCATCCTGCAACAATTCTGGCAATGTTTCTTCTAGAAATTGTCTGTACGTCACACAATTGAGTCGAGGAGGAAGAAAATGCGGCCCTATTAGATGATCACCACAAATTCCCGCCCAGACGTTGACCGAAAACTCCTGCTGAAATCCACTTTCTACAATGGAATGAGGATTCTCATAGTTCCAAAAATGATTGTTGTGAAAATTTATGATGGTATCCCGTGAAAAACTCCTTATCCTCATCTGTGAATAAAATTTCAGACGTAAAATTGCGATTGTTTACAATTTGTTGACGAAACCACTGATAAAACTCCAATCGTCTGGAAAAATCTCTTGGTAACAGTGCCTGCACCCGTTGTTTGTGGTATGGATATAATAAATTCGTATGCAGAACCTTCCAAACACATTGATGACTGACATGGAACTGTTACGCTAATTTTCGGGTACTTAATGATGAATTGTTGTCAACTTCTTGGAGAATTGCCTCCTCTAATTGTGGTGACATTATTGTCCTCGGTCTACCAGGACGCTCAGCCTGTTCAGTTACAGATCCAGTTTCACACAGTCTAGCATGTAACCTGGTAAAAGTTCTTTCTGCTGGAATATCTCTGTTCGGATATCGTTCTCGATAGAGTCGACGGGCTTCTGCAGCATTTCCATCTGCAAGTCCATACACAAAATGCATCTGCGATAATTCGCGGGTGTTCATATTTACTTGATAGTATGTAAACAATCGTGTTTGCATGCACGCTCAAACAATTTCACGATACTTGTGACTTGTACCTACTGTGTAAAACAATCAGAATTTTCTTATCGCTGGTATTAGTTTTAACTCCTACGAAAAAACTAAAGAAGAAACTATAAACATCATGTCAAACAATCAAGAATTTCGTACAACCAGTGTCGTGGGTAAATAATTTTTCCCTTTAAAAATTAATGTTATTCCGGTAAAAATGTCACAAGTTATTTCAACTTTGTCGGGTTTGAGATGTATTTAATTTAAAAGTAAATAATTTTTATTACTTATTTTACTACATAATCAATTTTTACTTTAATTCGGAAATGTTTAAAAATTAACGAAATGAAAAAACTTGAAGAGAAACTTTCATACAAATGCACTAAAAAGAACAAAAGGATTTCTTTCATTTTTTGGTCTAGGTTATTCTGTAACAGGCACAATTGGTAATCTTGCACGGCACGATTTTGAATCGGTTACAGAATGTCCTAGATCAAACAATGAAAGAAATTAGTTTTTCATTTTAGTGCATTTCCTTGAAAGATGTATTCAAATATGTTTTTTAATAATTTTTCTTAATTGTTCAATTTAATAAAAATATCAAAGTTATAGAAAAACAGTGGCTGGCATGATTTTTACCATGAATATCATTGAGGTAACCCTCTGTAACGACACTGGAATTTCAATCCGTAAACTAATTACATGAAAAGAATCCCCTCGTTACTGCTAACAAACATACCTACTGTCATCAAAATCGGCGTAAAGACTTTAGAGTTATTAATAAAAAACCTATTTTATAGTAACACTTTGACACCTCGTTACTCGGAAACGAAGCAAGTTAGGACACACGTTTATATGAACTTTTTTCTCATGAAATATGACAAGGAATCACCCCCTGAAATTATTGACATCATTTAAGTTACACCCTGTATATGGTCAGGAATATGCCCTCCGAAGATGATTGCCCCAGATTATCGGGATCAGGGCTATCACGCTCAGATGTTTATCTATACATTTTGTTCCAATGTTATTCAACCTCAACTTGTTTGGGATTGGATCACTCGGACAAAGTGTGTTGAATATAAAAGAGTGTGGCCGGCACTGATTCGAGATTAGAAATATTATAATTATTAGAATGTAATTTTTATTACTGAGATGCCATTTTAGCTGCGTTGTATAAATAGTTCTAGGTGTAACTATAGTGATTGTTGTTTATATTTATTGTTATTGAATGTTGTATGTTTGTTCTGTTGATCCTGAGTTCATAATCTGGTTATCACAAAAGTTATCCTGAGCTACCAACCCCTTTAAGGCCCCTTAGGGAATATAGCTATGACAATATATATATATATATATATATATATATATATATATATATATATATATATATATATATATATATATATATATATATATATATATATATATACATATATATATATATATATATATATATACAAAACTAGGGATATTGGAGTAAGCAGCAATGAAAAAGTAAACTCTATAAGGTTTATCCAAGCTTTCGGAAATGTGTATTTCCATCATCAGGGAGAAACTTTGTTGAGGTTGGTTTCAATGATGTTAAACATATTAATCTAACTCAGTGATACAAAAGAAAAAATCGTAGATCAAGCAATAAAACGAAGTTCAAAGTTACTACAACCACATTAGCGTTGTTCAAAATTATATAAATATAAATGTGTACTCTATGTGGGTGACAAGTGAAACTTATAGGTTAGGAATTCCTTAACGGTAGAAAATACGGTCGAATAATATTTTCGCCAATAATTCCGACCCCCACGTTAAGTGAAAATTCATATTGATACCGACCTTCTTGAATTGCATGTGGGTTATCTTCGGCCCATAGATGAATATTATGGAAATTTGTAATCCCTTGCCTTGAAAAGTTGGGTTCGTCAGTGAATATTACGTTCTAAAAATTGAGCATTTTGGGTAATCATTTGACAAAAGTCTACTCAATGGTAAAAATCTCGAGGCAAAAGTGCCTGGACTCGTTGAATATGGTAAGGATACAATTGGTGATCCTTAAAAAAAATTCAGATTAGTTTATTGCTAACATCTTCAATCATATTGAGAACCTCATCTTCCAGTGCCACCTCGTGGACGACCAGAATCGGTTGTTCGTTTTTGAAAAGTCCCTCTTTTACAGGGAAGTTGGTGAAAATGTACAAAAATTGTGTGATGAGGTAACACGCGCTGAGGATACATATCTGCATAGAGCCGTCTAGCTTCCAAAGAATTTCCATTGGCACGACCATACATAAAATGCATATCGGCCATTTCAGCGTTAGTGTAACTATTCATATTGAAGATTCAAAAGACACAATTGAACTTTCAACTACCACATAGAAATCAAAGCGACTTGACAGCCTCCTACAAAAATTTTCGATTTTAAAATACTACGATTAAAGTCACAAGTTGTGCAAACAAAATGTGACAGCCACCTACTAGAATTTTTCGATTCCATTCACAGAAGATCCGTTCATGCACAATGTTGTATTCAATTTTTTTATCAGAAACTATTGCTTTTACGGACACAACACAGGGGTTGAAAAAGTTTTGCAATGAATCGTTCTTTTCAACATATATTTTTAAATTGGGAAATAAGGTTGAATTAGGTGGGATAATTTGGTAATCAATGCAGGTTTTTGTTATAAGTTTTTCCCGGTAAAAAATAGCATTTCCAGTTCATATTTCAAGCGCCTGGACTATTCATTTATACGCTTAGCTCCACGCTGTAATGGTTTTCTAGTAAATTTAAGTTGGTTCTTTCCTGAGTTCTCTTCGGGAAGGTTCGTAGGAGCCGTATCTGTCAAAGTTAATTCAACTCAATAATTTTTGCATCGCTAAGAAAACTTTCGAAGTCCTTAACATTTGATATTGTTTAATAATCGGACTGACTTACTGACTGAAATTTTGTCAGCGTATTTATATGATGACATAGATAACCACTAAGGAAAGTTTCTGAAGGGATCAAATGAGAGTTAGAAAGGGCAAAAGTTACTTTCTATGCTGTAATAAAACTGATGATAATCAATAAAACATGTTTGAATTGAATATTATATAACAAAGAAAGTTGAGTTCACAACACTGAAAGTTGTTACAGTAGAATTCATCTCATGAGTAGAAAGCATTCGTCACTAGATGTTTAACCGATTTTTTGAACTGTTTTTATCACCTATGAGTTTAATCTCGTTGGGCTGGTGATTAAATATTTTTTTACCATTGTTAATTATGGAATTTTAATTCGTTTATTTATTTATCGTATAGCGATCTACAAATTCACTTACAGCTATAGGTAAAGTATGTTCATATATATGTAAGAAGAAAGAAGATATATGTAGAAGAAAGAAGATATATGTAAGAAGAAAGAAGATACAGACACTTTTACAGGTTGGCAAACAATTAAGATAAATATATTATACGAATACACTTGAGGCATAGGTCATGGGTTATAAGTCGATATCCAGGGAGGTCAGCCAATTCACGGCAGCAGGAGTGGCATTCAGGATCTCATTCCATTCTCCTTCAAATTTTCTTATTGGCACTCGTTGGCTACGTGGGCTGCAGTTTGGTCCGGCGCTCCGTAGTCGCATTCCTGGATGTCCGAGAGTCCCCACTTGTACATCATGGACATGCATCTGGCGTGGCCAGTTCTGATGCGGTTGAGGCTACACCATGCTTTCCTAGGCATTTGCATTTCTGGGAGAGGCACGGTAGGGTCCTCGTGGTTATTATAGTTGAAATCATGATTGGTTGTCCATTTGGTTTTCCAAGCTCCTCTGATATGAAATGGTTCATGATGGGTTAATACCTTATCTTGCCAAATGGGTTTTCGGGACTTGAGACGGCATTTTGGAGCGTTGTCCAATATCATGTATATTGGTAGAGTTCTAGGGTGTTTAGGATCGTGTAGTTTGTTCCATTCGTGAACAGTAGCTTGTTGTCTCCTCAGGTCTTCGTTAGTGCGTGCAGCCAAGGAATTGAGGTGGACATTAGGGTTCCAGATATGATTCTCATAGTTTCATTGCGGTGCACATCGTCTTTGTTAGTGTGGGAACTCTTGTACCACACTGGTACACAGTATTCTGCCGTTGAGACAACAAGTGATTGAGCTGCCGTTCGTAGTCTTTCTGCTTTTGCTTTTAATTAGTGTCGATGTTGGAATTGGTAATGTTATATTTAATGTTTTTCTAGTGTTATATTGAGTTATCTTGTGGATTTCGTTTCCAAATTTGCTATGCATGAGACATACTGCTTGTGAAATAAAAATACAAGGTGGTGGTGACCTTGAAATGGGTCTGAAGTTTGCGGGATTTTCTGTATCACTCCCTTTATGCAGTGGAATGACTATTGCGTTTTTTAAACATAATAGAAAAACTCCTGTCACAAACGAATAATTTATTGCTTCAACTAGTACCGTAAGAGCAGAGTCGGGGAGATGTGATAATATTTTTATAGATAAGTCATCCCACCCAAATGCATTTTTGTTTTTTATTTCATTGAAAATCTGTTTCATCTCTATAATGTCCGTAGGCGTAAAAAAGATGGATTCAGAGACAGATATATGATTTAAATAGCCCATTGGATCGATTGGAAATAGTTTCTGCAACTGAGAAAATTCATCAATAAATTAAGCATTTTTAACCTCAAATTTTAAAAAACCTTTAATTCTCATAAAATAAGTAGCCACTGGTCCAAAACACTGGTCCTTCATAACCCGCTGACCCCCCGATTATACGGCTCATCTAAAATCCATAGACTAAACATACCAATGAGACCAGTAGTTAGCTTTGTCAACATACCCTCATCCAAATCAGCAAAATTCCTTAATAATTTACTGAAAGAGTGGATAAATTACTCTCCCAAATTCACAATCAAAAATTTTTATGACCTCGTGAACAAAATCTCCACCTTAAACTACTCAAATGAATTCACTATGGTATCCTTCGAGGTCACCAATCTCTTCACTAACATCCCCAGATCCGAAACCATTCCTATTATTGAAAATATACTCTTGAAGAACAAGATCGATACCAATAAAATTTCCAATCTTATTACGTTACTGAAATTCTGCTTTTTCCAAGATTTCTTTCTTTTTAATCATAGAGTCTACAGACAACCCAATGGACTTGCCATGAGCAGCCCATTTTCCCCCCTGCTAGCTGATTTATTTCTCGACAACTTAGAAACCCAACTTATCTCCAACCTACACAAACCGACCATTTCATCAATTCCAACTCCAATCCTGACCAACAAAAAATGTATTTTATCAATTGCTACATCCACAGATTACTCAATATTCCTAAGTCAAAATCCTCAAACAACTAGCGATAAATAATGGTTTTCCCCTGATATAAACCCAAAAATGATTAACAAAATAAAATATAAAGATAGATTAAGTACAGCTTGCACCCAGATTTCCAACAAATCATCCCTTTCAGTCTACAGATCCTTACCCCATTTATCTCTAATAATATTTCAAAAATTATCACCAACAAAGTTGACAATCTCAAAATATCATTTAAATGTGTCAAAACCATAGGTTTCCTATTCTCTAATACCAAAGATCCTATTGATAAATTGATGAAAAGTGGGATATATAAGTTATCGTGTGGAGACTGCCCAACCACATATGTAGGAAGAACTATCAGACCTCTGAACCTTCGTATAAAAGAACATCTAGCCATACCTCTGCCAGCAATCACATCTTCTCACCTACATCCAACAGTAAAATATTACACAACATTTCGGATTATAACCTCAAAAGACTGAATCTACTAAAAGACTTCACGTGAGATAAAAAACAATGGCGTTAACTGCTCTGAGACACAAATACATCTATATTGCAATTTCAAACCTATGTTTAAACATTTCTGGGAATCCCAAGGGGATTCATTTGTTTTTATCACAATTTCAACCCTTTTATACATATTGACAACTGTTCTACATTTCTCCTATTATTAGTTATCCGGAAACGTAATATTATGTGGAATTAGTTGTACTCCAATTGCCACTTTGCAAACATAACCCAAGAATTTGATGTTCGAATACTCTGAATGGCACCAGCATGGCAACTTTTGGTAGATTTCTACTTTTTTAGTATAATCAAGGTATATTTCCTGAAATTTCAGTAGGTAAGTTTTTCTCAGTAGATTTTCATTTTGTTGTCATTGGCTGATTCTCTATATATTTTATTAGGTTTGTTTCGCATTTTTGCCTTTCGTTCCATTTAAGTTTGTATAAAAATATAAAATGTTATGATGATGATGTATGATGATACTATCAAAAAGTAATATGTATTTAATTGAAAGAAAACATGTTTTATTACCTTTTTTTATTTTCGTGATTTTGTTTTTTCGTTAATAAATTTTTCCACCGAGTGTATTTGTGCCTCTTTTCCCTTTTGATTTTGACCCTTACAGTTATCACGTTTATTACTCGATATTTTAGAAGTGACAACCTTGCATTTTTCGACATTCGGAAATGAAACCGAGAACAGCGGTAAAATACAACAACGCTGCTGAGGTTAGATTAGATTGTTGAAATTAGAATGTCTACATGCGTATTTTAGCGGTCTGCAGGTGTTAATAATAAAAAAAGTTTATTCAAACGTTAACTCGTGATACAAAGTGTTAGTAGGATTCTAGTATATTTTTTTTGGTTTAGTAGATTTTAGTAGAATTTGGCCAAGAATTTGGAAGATTTCTTTAAAAAAATGTGGCCACGCATCTCATAAGACAAACACAGATATTGTTAACATTGTAAGTTGTGAATATAAATAACAATGCGGAATGTCACGCATTGTTATTTATATTTACAACTTACAATGTTAACAATATCTGTGTATGTCTTATGAGATGGAATCTCACTCTTGATAGAATGTAACCTATTTATTTACAACTTTTTGTTTTTAATATTTTACAAATTATAAACTCTGATCATGGCAAATCGCCGAAAGTGCTCAGCTTCGCATTAAAAAATTTTTTATACACAAATACATTCCTCCTGAACTTCCCTTCTGAGCAATGATATTTATTGATAACGTTACTTTCTAAATTTGTTTTTACCGGCGTCGAGTTGTTTTTACCTCTCAAGTGATTTATAATTGCCCACCTCTCTTTTTGTTTATGTCTTGCATTTTCTATTTTGTTCCTATAGTGTAGTTGTTTAGCAGCACTCGAGGTTTTTCTATAAATGGACCTATATTTGTTGTAAAAGGAATCGACGGTTTCACCGTCACTGGCAATTTTTCTAATCGAATGAAGGGATCGTAGATTGTTTGCAGATATTTTGATACCTTTTGTTAACCAAGGTGTTTTGGCTTTATTCTTGATTCTCTTAAGCGGAAAACTCTTGTTGAATACAGTAGAGAGCATTGAGTGGAATTTGGTCAAAGGGTCATTGGAAGTCATTGCTTCATTCCAGTCGAGGGAAATGCAATCAATTTCGAATACATCAAAGATTTTTTTACCAAATATTCTCCCAATTCGTTTTTTACTCATAGGTATTCCAAATATTTGAGGTACATGACACAAGATTGCTTCATGATCTGAAAGGCCTGCATTTATGACGTCAAATTTGATATTTTCCATGTTAGAACAAACATAATCAATAATCGAACTAGATAAATAATCGATAAAATTCAAAAATGGCATATGAAAAAAATATTTTTTGGATTATTGCGTTAATTTTGTCCAAAAGTGAAATTTGGGTTATTTTAACGAAAATTTGTTTCAATGTGTTCCACTATTTATTTTGTGTTGAGATTTTTCCTTATTATTCATCATCATTAACCAATCAATAGAAAAATCGAATTTAAACGGTTTTCTTCACATAAAGGATTCAATATAAAATTGAACCAGAGAAAGGTAGATCTCAGGTGAAAAACAACTACTTTCCTGGCAAATACCACGCAGAACGTTGAATGATATTCACCTGAAAATCCATGCATACTTCCATAAAATATCAATGGACATTGAATGCAAATGTTTCTTTCTGATAAGCTCGATTATGTTTAATTTAAGTCGTGTTCACCTAACAATCCGCATACCGGTTTCAGGCTTCTTGGCCCTCATCAGTACGGAGTAGTCAACCAGCCAAAAGTCCAAAGAACTCTGGCTGAAGTGAGACACAACGTAAACAAACCATCATCGATCTTGTAACACCTATAGGTACGCCGGAAAAGATAAACTTTAACTGGCGGTACCTAGTGACAGAAAGAACACTCGAAAATCTCCCACCTCGATAGGTTTCTAATAAAGATTCCTTCTCAGTAGGAGTGGCAAGCCCGTCTAGCATATAGTGAGAGATAAGTGCCATGTGAAGTGGAATGAATAGAAAAATCGAATTTAAACGGTTTTCTTCACATAAAGGATTCAATATAAAATTGAACCAGAGAAAGGTAGATCTCAGGTGAAAACAACTACTTTCCTGGCAAATACCACGCAGAACGTTGAATGATATTCACCTGAAAATCCATGCATACTTCCATAAAATAACAATGGACATTGAATGCAAATGTTTCTTACTGATAAGCTCGATTATGTTTAATTTAAGTCGTGTTCACCTAACAATCCGCATACCGGTTTCAGGCTTCTTGGCCCTCATCAGTACGGAGTAGTCAACCAGCCAAAAGTCCAAAGAACTCTGGCTGAAGTGAGACACAACGTAAACAAACCATCATCGATCTTGTAACACCTATAGGTACGCCGGAAAAGATAAACTTTAACTGGCGGTACCTAGTGACAGAAAGAAACACTCCGAAAATCTCCCACCTCGATAGGTTTCTAATAAAAGATTCCTTCTCAGTAGGAGTGGCAAGCCCGTCTAGCATATAGTGAGAGATAAGTGCCATGTGAAGTGGAATGAATAGAAAAATCGAATTTAAACGGTTTTCTTCACATAAAGGATTCAATATAAAATTGAACCAGAGAAAGGTAGATCTCAGGTGAAAAACAACTACTTTCCTGGCAAATACCACGCAGAACGTTGAATGATATTCACCTGAAAATCCATGCATACTTCCATAAAATATCAACCAATCACATTCAAATATTTTCTTCACCTTGGCAATGGAAAAATAACTCATCAGAATATCTATTGTTAATAATTTTTAAATATACTTGTGCACTTGGACGATTTTCTGTTTTGCTAATGAGAAATGAGGAACTCTCTCCTGTACACTATATGATGTTTTGCGATAAATGGATTGAGTGTTCAAAGGATGCAGATCGAAACAGGAATGAATTTATCGTGAAATTCATATGTGATGCATATTTTATAGTGATCATTGTAGATACATTCACGATCGGATCTTGTTTTCCCTTTGGCAATGCGTTTTGTGAAGTTAACTAATTAGAGTTTCAGCTATAATTCACACAGCCATGCTCAGAGCCAGTGGCGTAATAATTTAATAAGTATATACTCCCGGTGAGAATAGCATAAATATTTATGCCATTTACTGTTGAAAACTATGCACCATCATGGCTAATGATGCCGTAATCGTGTTTCAGTGTCATCGGGAGACTCTCTCTCCGTTATGTGATTATTTGTGAAATTCCTAATGATAAATAATTTGTGATACGACTACTCTTTTTTTACACCACCCAACAGAAATCCATTTACAGGGTGGGAAAACTACAGGTGCAAACAAATTCAGGATCAGTATGAACAAAAAGAGTGGAGATATGAGACATGATAATGATGAGATCCCTACTGATTTAATCGTGAGACTAGCTGAAAGAAGATGACACTTAATTAGACCTCATACCAAACTCAACCGTGGCAGCTTTTTGAAATTACTGAACCATGTATTTCAAAACGACTATTTCAAATTTTAAGACACTTTTCCAAATAAACCTCTGGCCTAGGATCGGCAACTGTCTATCTCCAATTTGCGCAGATATTGTAATGTCTGAACTTCAGGACAACTGAAATGAAAGAACTGCCTTTCGAATTACCGTTCTATAAACGCTATGTATACGATATCATAACCTGCGTACCAGAAGACAAAATAGATCTTGGTCAACAAATATTCCATGGTTATCATCCACGCCTAAAACTCATGGTTGAACAAGAACAAAACGACAGGTTATCCTTTTTAGACGTTACCATAATAACAGAATTATTACAGATTTATACCACAATCCGACTTTTTCTGAGAGATTTTCGAACTTAAATTTGAACACTCATTCACATAAAAACAAAACATTATCCTGATTCTCAAATATGAAGCTTTACGGTTATCACACCCTACATTCCATCAAAAGCTGTAAATACCTACCTGATTAAGAACAATTATCCATCAAAATTAATAAATAAAATATTATTTGAGCAACAACATAAATATATTAACAAACCACATGAAGATACATTTTCTCGAAATCCCATACGTATCAGGTCTCTCAGAGAAGTCAAAAAAAATATTTTTATTTACAACATAGCATTCAAAAACTAAAACACTTTGAAAAAACACTTTACCAAATTGAAATCGGAAACACCAAAAGATCTTGAAACTGGTATAGACTACAAAATACCGAGTGCCGAATGTAACAAAGTGTATATCAGACGAACTGGACGGTACCTAAAAACTAGAATTTCCGAACATAAACGCAGCTAAGACCTGAAAACCTCCTTAAAACAACAAATAAAACAGGCCTGGCAGAGCATACAGACAATACTTTACAGCAATTTGAATTTGAAAACACAGAAATTGTTGGTAAACAGTGAAACTATAAAAAAATAACTCTTCAAGAGATGATTGATATAGAAAAATTGAAAAACAACCCCAATAAAAAATTACATACCCAATTTTTGCCCAACGCCTATGCTCATCTAATAAACCAACTGAAGGTACCGAAGTAGGTGATTCTCCATACTCAGTAAACTGAGATATTTTGGACGCCTACGGATCTCATATACCTTATCGATTGGGAAAAAACATCAAGAAGAAATCATTGATTCAGGAAAAAGCGAGAAATTCTGGTTGTTAGTTTCATTTAAGAACAATCAGCATTCCTAACAATATTATGAAGAGGAAAGAAACAAGAGAATCTTCCGTTATCATATATAAAAATCTCCCTATTAATTTTGAAGTTTTATTATTTCTTCGACAAAGAAACCTAGTGTTTATGTGAGTTTCAAATCCTGTAGTTTTCTACATAATAGGTGCTATACAAATTAGTCATTTTTTTTTATGTATTATTTGTGTGTGTATGTATATGCATGGTGTATATATGTATATATATATATTGTTATGTTGTATTTTTTTTTCAATAATTCAAATTTTTGTGACATATACTAATCATAACAAAAGAAAACTCCGGCTGTGATGCTTGTTACCCTTTTTTCCTGTACACTTTACCTCTCCTTTTTTTACCTTTTTCCAGCTTAGTCAGTACGCCTATGTAGAGATGATTCTCTCAATCTCAGGAGGATTGCAGCTGCGCTGCGCTGTTTATGTTAGAAAGATTGATTGTAAAATAATTAAATAATAAATGATGAGTTCACAAATGGTAATATAGTTGTTTTTTATTGAAATAATACTTGAAACAACCTATGCCTGCGGTATCTATCTTATTCTAGTAATACGTTTCAACCAATCAAAATTGAAAACTTTAAATTTGCTTGCTCATGCACAATGATAAAAATATTCCAAAATAAATATTTATAGGTTATTCTCAGTCTTTTTGATAAAGAGAAGGCGACTATTTCCACTCAAAATAATGTGGATTTTTGCAATCAAACCGAGAATGTGACAATTTGATTAATATTCCCACTTGTTCGAGTTTATGAAGATAAAATACCTGTTATGAGTATTTCTTGCACTCACACAAATCCAGGAATGTTCTGTGGTTAGTTTGAAGTGATGTCTTGCAAAATTCGGCCTCCTTACTGCCAGGGAAATGAAAAGTTGGGACTCTAACCTTCAATTCTTGATAAGTGGTTTCTTAGTAGATTTTGTTCCTGATTTGTTACAAAGTTGATTGTATGCATGAATGTCTCTCAAATGCCTCAGTGATAAGCTTTTTTCTTTCATAATTGATCATAGAAATTAACAGTTCTGCTTCATTTTTCATTTTCATTTCTCGACTCCTCTATTTTTCCTTGGTAACCATCACTTTTCGTTATCTTTTATCAATTTTCACTATTAGCACTTTTTTTTAACACATTTTTCAACTTCTTACCTATTATACTTATCTTATTCACAAATTTGATTTCTACACATAGTACTATTCACAAATATTTCTTCAAATTTGACATTTTCCATTTTTCTATGCTAAAATTTTATTATTTTGATTATTTAGAAGAAAAATAATATGACATTTGCCTGTCATGTTTCCTTTTCGTTCTAAATTTGTATACAGGATGTTCCTTGCACATAAATCAAATGTTCAGTTGAGTTCTGAAGGTTTGTTTCTAAATTTGGATTTGTACATTTTTAAAGGTTGTTCCAATTGAATGAACTGATCAAACATAATGATGATAATAGAAAAACTCTTCTGCCACCCTCAATTATCTGCGTCGACTAGAATATGGCAAAAGGTTTTCAAGATGCAAACCGTACTGAAAAATGGTATAAAAGCAATCAGCAGGTATTTATGCAGTTTTTAAATATCATTGTGCCCTATTTTTACTTTTTATTTGACATATATTCCATATCTAACTATATATATATATATATATATATATATATATATATATATATAAATTTTTATTATATAATATATATATATATATAAATTGTTATGATAGGTATATATATATATATATATATATATATATGATATGATGAGGTGATTGTGGTTCCTTTTATTTTATTATTTTCACAATCAGACATCACAACAAAACTATTTTTTTACTATTTTCAAATCCTTTAGCTAGTTGCCCTTTGAATTTAATTCAATATGTTCACAAATAAATACCCATATAAATATTTTAAATGTCCGGCTATGTATTTTACTTTTCTCCCATTGGACTCTTTTACCTTTCTTTACCTCAGCTAACTCAATCGGTACGCCTATGGAATCTCAGGAGTAAATTCCACTTCGGAGCCCTCTGGTGGTTCTTGATGACAGTTTCAGAAAATGGCAAACTATTATGATCAATTATTGAAAATAAGTCAGAAATTCATCAAAATAATAATTTCCTTTATTCAGGAAGACTTACTGTTACCTATTCTGCGATAATTAACTTAAATTAGTGTTTCATAGCAAAAATAATGAATAAAAAAAGTTAAATGCAACCTATTTTTGTGGGTTTTCTTGTTTTTAGTGAAATAATTAGTCTATAACTCAATTTTTGAATGTTTTTCGTCGAAGGAGTTCTTAAAAGGTTTATTTTTAAAATTCACTAAGTTTTGTAACTTTTATGGTTCTGAAGTACCTGTGGTTTCTTGAAATGCAAATGTTCATTGTCTTGGATCACTCTTCTGTTCTTGGAAACTGCCGTTCCAGTCTGCAGCCCCTTTGTTCCACTGTGAATTCGTCCTCGGACTGGTATATGTATGGAATGAGAAGGTAAGATTCGTTATGTACCTGGTTTTTATCAGCTAATGTTCTTTCTGGTATTTTCTTGTGGTGTAGTGGCAAACAACTGTGTTTGTAGCGAAATATGCTTGATTTTACAAATTAAATTTTGTTGAGTTGGTTCTTCCAAAAAATATTTTTTCAATCTCCTTGGCTTGATGATTTTTCTCCCTCGATACCACCTCTCTTTCGTTTTCTTCACGAATTCTCGGTTTTCACACACTTTCTGTTGCACTTTTCATCATTTTCGTTTATTTGACAGATTTTATTCACTAATAGTTTCTAAATACCTTACATACTATATACATGATATATTAAAAATCATTTTTGACGTTTTCTGTTTTTCATATTTTTAATAATTATAATTTTGCATCAAGATCTTTCCTGGCATCTCATTGGCTATTGTGTTCAGATCTAATTTCATATACAGAATGTTCTAACTTTAACATTTTGTTGTCTGCTTGTGCACAAAAATATATTAGTAAATCATGCCAATTGCTTGTAATGTTGAAAACATGTTTATTTAAAATATATGTATTGACTAATATTATACAAGGTTTCAGAAAAACGGTAGAATCCTCAGAAAAACTGTAAAATAACATAGCATAAATTACTAAGTATGAACATTTGTTATTTATGTGCTTTTTCAGTTTATAATTTTCATTTTAACTCTTTGAACATTAAACACGTACTTCTGAACATAGCAATATATATATATATATACACAAAACTAGGGATATTGGGGTAAGTGGCAATGAAAAAGAGCACTCTTTAAAGTTTATCCAAGCTTTCAGAAATGTTTACTTCCATCATCAGGGAAACTCAACTTTGTTGAGGTTGGTTTCAATGATGTTAAGCTTATTCATCTAACATAGTGATACGAAAGAAAAACATGTAGACCAAGGAATAAAACGAAGTTCAGAGTTAATACAACCACATTAACATTGTTTAAAATTAGATAAATATAAATGTGAACTCTATGTGGTATGACGAGTGAAACTGACAGGTTAGGAATCTAATCCTAATCTGTCGTATATGCTATATATGATGGATACATATGATCCCAGGAATTATCTCTGGGTTAAGCTATAACTGATTTTTCAAAGGCGAGATTAAAGTTTATCGCTAAAATCATTTTGATGTAATTTCGAAACATAAGACTTCAAGATGAAGTAATCTTCATTTCGTATTCACCAGAGGGAATGTTAATAATGTATCAAAGCTTTTCAT
Organism: Gonioctena quinquepunctata; assembly: GCA_018342105.1. Classification (NCBI taxonomy): domain Eukaryota; kingdom Metazoa; phylum Arthropoda; class Insecta; order Coleoptera; family Chrysomelidae; genus Gonioctena; species Gonioctena quinquepunctata. The sequence goes on along the minus strand of JAFIRS010000417.1, from coordinate 686,493 downwards.
TGTGAATTCATAGGATTCTAAATCCCCAATCAAGTAACAATCACGTCCCTGTCACATAACAGCGTTCCGTTCATTATTAACTGGATCAGCCTTAGGCAAAGCGATAATAATGTTTAACTAATATACCCTCTCTCCCAAGTTTGGGAACTATTCGCCCGGGAAAGCAGCCCGGTGTAAATCCTGCAATTGAATTACTTATTGGATGCCAAATTACTTTCCATAGAATTGGGTGGGGAAGGAAAATATGTAAGGAGCTTCAGAATATGGAACGAAAAGCATTTAATTTCCTATATTCGCTAGTGATGGCATCGATACGAGGAAATATTTTTATCCCCACTTTCAAAGTCAAGGACCATCATTTACGAAGGCGTAGAAGGGCCACGAGCAATTTTTTTCGAAATCTTCAAAGTCGGGTGCACGAACTTAATCTCGGGAGGTCCGACTTCAATCTCGGGGGTTCCGGCTTTTTTAGTTATTTCCAATATGTTGTTGTTAGTTCAGTTTTTCATAAAATATTTCCGATTCATCCAAACAATATTTAACAAGGCACTAAAGTTCATTTTTTCAATCTGTTAATACTAAATTTCAAGAGTAATTCCAAGCTGTTACTCCAATGGTATGGTTGTGTACGAAAAATGTTCCGGAGAGAAGATATACAAAATTTGTGTGAAATTTTTAGGACAAGTGAGTAAAGCATAGCATTCAAGGGTCTTCCTCCCTAAAAAAGAGCATTCAGAAACGATTTTATTTTCTAATTTATGAAGGCATGTATGAGTGTATTGAGATAAAAATTATAAAAAAAATATTCCATGAGTATTAAATGAATGAAAAGGACATTCCCACCCATATTTGGGCATCTTGAACATTTCCACCATCAAAACGAAAGAATATTTTTGTATTGTTTCATTTCAGTATTGAAGTCTATCATTTAGTTAGTTAAATGTCTCCCCTCATTTTTCTTTTCGAAGTTTCCGTTTTTTTCTAAATAATTTTACAAGAATGTGTTGTATTCGCGAAATGGATTTCCTTGCATTATTCCGTTCGAAATGGGAAACATCCATTTTCATCCGAGACAACTGATGAAGGTTTGTTTTAGCAGTCAACTAGTGAAAATTAATTATTTATTTCAATTCTGGATGCCGACATGGAATTGAATTTATTTTAAATGACTCGCTCCTCAGGTTGCTCCTCCCACATGGTTCATGGGGCAAAGAGAGGGTAGCATACAGCTAGTGTGAGATCTGGCACAGGGTCGGATTACTTTTTATATTCCCTGCGCCTTGACATTTCCGCTATCAAACTATAAATCCGGGAATAATATTGAATGAAAGTACATTCAATTTTAATTAAACGAAATTGTTATTATTAGGAGGTTTTATTTAGTTTCACCTGTCCCGGTATCTGTATGTCTGTGATCAAATCTCAAATTTGACCCACTTCTAGTTACCCGATTAACGTGAAATTTGGCAGGTGCTTATTGTTCCCAATTCATTATGGAATACGATATCTGTGATTATGATCCGACGATATCTGTGATTATGATCCGATTCTATTCAAAATTGGTATGTGGGGGTTTCCGGGGTCGGAGATTATGAATGAATGAAGTGTTTCAAATCTTATTTTTTCCATTTTCGCATAAATTAAAAGAAATTATTTTGCAATTGTTGGATAAATAACTATTGTGTCATTGACTCGTCGGAACAAAATTGCAACCATCCTACTAAGAATAAAAATATGCGCTACCGTTGCTTGTGTTGCTGTGCTGTGAGCAATGTGTATGATGGTTTATTGGTAACCTAGGAAACAGTTTTAATCACTTGTGAAAAAAATATGTTTAACCACTAGTGATTAAAAGTACAACTTCCCCCACTGATTTAAGTTGAAACATGTTATATTTTAGTCACGGAAATGGAAAAATGTTTTTCTTATAGTCGCTGTGAGTACTAACATTTTGAAAACATTTAATTCCGTTACTCGATCGGCCAGGTTTTCTGCAGCCAGCTCTCGCTATATTAGCAGAGTTCTTCGCCGGCATAATATTCAAATAACGTTCACAACAGACCGAACAATGAAACCCATTTTCCCAATTCCGGCATTCCCGGGGGGTCTACGAAATACCGAGTAAAGACGTACATTGGCTTAACAAATAGAATGATCGACATTCTTAAAGAAGAATACAAACTATAAGAGATTGAGAATGAATAAATATATATTTAATATATATATATATATATATATATATATATATATATATATATATATATATATATATATATATATATATATATATATATATATATATATTCTGAATTATGAAAGTTCGGGCTTAACCACTTCTAGAAAATCGATCATTTTGGCTCCCATTTTGGAGCCATTTTGAAAAAAAAGCAGGAAATATATGAATTATCGATTAGAGTTAAAGGGGAAAGTGATTTCTAACCTAGGTCTCAATCTGCTTACTCCTAGGTAGTAGTCACTAATCTGCCAACTCCCTACTCTAGTTTCCTGTAAGATATCAATCTGCAACTTTTTCGAGAGAAGTGAGGGTACGAGGGTGGATGTGCAGAATTTATCATGGTGAATGCAATGAAGTGGAGTTATGGGCAGGGCTTGACTTGGCAGGAAAGTAAAAGTTTGAATTATTTTTAGGCTATGGTGATAACACCACTGAAAAATCCCAGAAGAGTAAGAGTAGAACATTGAGCTGAATTCTCAAATATAGTACCACCAGTGATTGACCGAGGTGATTTCACTGTTGAATCTAAAAATGATGAATACTGCTAGCAAATATTGATGAAGAAGCGTTATATGATCGTATCTCTGGAGTCGACATAATATTTGCAGAATTCCGAATATATATATATATATATATATTTATATATAATGTGTTGAACTATTTTCCCATGTTTCTTCCCGGTTATGGGATTGGTAGTCAAAAGGTCCGATTTCACGACGTTTTGTCAAAATCACTGTTGCCAGCTTCATGTCATGTCTTGTTGATAATTCAAATTCGATGATGAGAGAAACCGAGAAAGCAGTATAAGGATATATCAGAAGATTCGTTCAAGCACCTGGAATGGTATGTTTTCATTTCTTGTGATTATTAAATGTTAGATTTTTATTTCAGTTGTTTATGAAATCAATGCTGCGATTTCTTCTGATATCATTCAGCCATTTACTCATGTTTATTCAAATATTTTATATTCAGGGTTTTCCATACTTATACTTTTTTTATTATTATATGTATATTAATTTTGTGTATGTGTTATAATTTACCAATATTTTTTCCGTACGAAGTACTATACTATTACAGTTATTGTATCAGGAAAGATTCACATGTGTTTTGGTTTTAATCTTCAAATCACATTCAAATGTATTCAATGGTTATCAATATATTTCCAACTTATCTGGTTGGGATACAGAGTTGAATTATTCGTGCATTGTTTTACTTGAACAATATGCTCTTTTGTGATTGACATAAAATCATTTGTTTTTCTATGGACCCAGTCTAATCCTAAGGATCTAGGATGTATTTCTCACACAATCACAATTATCGGAGTGTTCACTCTGAATCATGAGAAACTAATAAAATACAAATGTCGAGACTGATATTGATAATTTTCGCATGGAACACTAACAGTACAGGAACAAACATCGAAAGCGTAAAACAAATTCAATTAGCAAGGTAGTTGTTTTTATGCATTTATCTCTTATAACGATATTATTTCGTCAAACAAGATTATATTATCGATTGACAGAATGAGGGATCGGTTTGTTATTCTCCATTGTGGGAGATATTGGATATCCAGTCCAATGAAATTTAGTGCGGTATATTCAATTCTTCTTAACAAGCTCCAAGGGTTAGAATTGAGATCAATGAGTTATTCCAGTATAATCCGTAGATAGAATAAAAGCTTCCATTTGTTCGTATAAATGAGAATTATTTCATTTACAATTCCCGTTCGTAGGAAATTATTGAAAACTAATTGGAACAATTCATTCATTGATTGTTCCATGCACATAGGATCGGGAAGTTTTGATTTTTGGAAACGATTCATGGGTAGAAACCCTAAATGGAAATAATTTCAACATCTGCGGACTACAGTGAAAGTTGCACACCTTCAATGGGCTTGTGGCATACGGCCAAATCGTATTAAATTTTGGTATGAAGTTGATCAACAAGTTCAAAATGCTGTCAATTATTGATAAAGCTCCTGAAAATATGAGCGATAGCTCATTGGACTCGGAATGACGTGTAGAAAAATGTATTCCGATGATTTTGCAGCACATAAAAGATTGCAATTGTTATTAACAAATTGAGAGGAAAAAAAGAAGGCATTTAGTTTTTCAGTAATAATTCAAAAATCATTTATAATTAGGAAATATCAAGAAGAGGCTCTTGAAGAGGAAGAAATTAATAGTTCCACCTCCCGGAACTCTATATCCATTATTTATGATTTTAATTTAACGCCGAAAATAAGGCTCCTCGCGGCAGTTCCGACATGGGCGCCCTGCCGCTGAAGACAGTATACCATATAAAATAATTTGTTTATAGTATTGAATATCAATTTTAACATTTGAAAAAATTATGCTGTCATCTAAATACTTGAAAGAATAAAGTACCGTTGGAAAGAAATTCTTTTGTTCATTTTTCAAAAAATTTTTTAGAAAAAATATTTATCGATTTAACAATTAGTTATAAACAAATTCTGACTAACATTATATTTGTTTCTGAAAGTAATTAGGATTAAGAAACAGCTCATATTATAAACAAAATATGAAAAAATATTACACGATACCGAAGTTATACGGCCACTTGATTTGTTAGTAACAAACTGATATATTTTTTTTTTTTTTTTTTTTTTTTTTCTTTATATTTCCATTGTTTAAATAATTAGTTGAGAAATTATTTTTTCTTTAAAAATCATAATTGGCGTTTCTCAATAGGGTTTCAAAAACAATTTTTTTTAGAAATAATTTTATTATTTATCGATTTAACAATTAGTTATAAACAAATTCTGACTAACATTATATTTGTTTTCTGAAAGTAATTAGGATTACAGAAACAGCCATATATAACAAAATACTGAAAAAAAAATATTACACGATACCGAAGTTATAACGGCCACTTGATTTGTTAAGTAACAAACTGATATAACTTTGAAACTATTAGAAATACGATAATGAAAACTCAGATCGTTTTTATGAATGGTTAATTATTCTTTGAGATGAGTTGAAGACCAAGTTTGTAGCTATTGTTGATCAGCTGTTATATGCATTTGTTTATATAAATTGAAGATTTTATTTGACATTTTCGTATCTTTAATGACTTATAACTTGTTGAAAAATGCAAATACAGTAATGGACCTGCAAGATACTTTTGTTTAGTTATGAAATATCTGCCAAATTACCTTCAAATTATATCCATATCTCTTATAGTTCATATTATTTACGTGTTTTGAGTAATATTCATCAAACTCGTGTTTTTCTCTATTTTTTATGGTACTTCAACTTTTGGTAGCAAATATTTTTTCCTATAGTATTCTTCTTTCGTTTCGAATGTATAAAAAGTTCGAAGATACAGCCGAGAAAATTCGAAAAAATTCGAGTAATACTCCAGAATTTGATCGGAAAGTTTATTTATTTTTAAATAAACAATAGCAGCACTTTCAGTTAGGAGCGACTCTAACTTATTATAATATAAAGAAAGTAAAATGATATCAAAATATAAATTAGTGATGAAATAAAAAAAATTAACATCATGTGAAACGGAACGCGAGTTTGATAAATATTACTTAAAACACGTATATAATTCAAACTATACGAGAAATGGATATGATTGTAATATAATTTGGCAGATATTTCATCACTGAACAAAATTATTTTGAATGTTCATTACTGTATTTGCATTTTTTAACAAGTTACGAGTCATAAAAGATACGGAAATATAAAAAAAATCTTCAATTTTTATAAATAAATGCATATAACAGCTGATCAACCATAGCTACAAAAATGATCTTCAATTCATTTCGAAGATTTTTTTGGAACTCTTAAAGCACTGGTGCTGATGGTTGTTCACCTGAAAGCTGCCAATCGCATATTAAACTTACAACCCTTGGACTATGAAAACGAAATATAAAGATGTAAAGTGCGACCATAAATCTAAGAAGGTCGTGAATCACCAACCACTTGAGTTATCAGCAGGCGATGGATTCTACGCAGAGTTGTACCTGCCCTAGCCATTAAATTTTGTTTTATAGGTAGGTATAATGATATTGAGATAATTACTAGAAAAATAGCTTGAATATAATTGAGAATTGTTTATTTATATATAATATATGATAATAATATATATATATATATATATAATAACATTACATTATTATATATATTATATATGATATACCCAATTAATGTGAAATGTTAAACTTTATACTTTAAAACAAGTTCAGTTTCTCGATAAAAGGTATTTATAAACAAAATTACTCATGAAGATCAGTTTCACTTTCACTGTCGTCATCCAAATTCATAATAAACTTTTTTTTGGGATTTTTTCTATATCCATATATGACTTTTCCACCTTTTTAATATGGGAAACACACTTGAACCAGCTGCTATCAGGAATGTTTACAGTTTCTGTTTTAATAAGAGCTACCACAGTTGAAGTTTGGAGAAGTATTATTTCTTCGAACTGCTGACTCAAGCTGATGCCATATATGTTCAATTGGGTTGAACATACAGTGATAAGGAGGAAGTCTGAGCACCCAAGCTTTCAGCCAATGAATCACAAAAATATTTCTTTTTTATCGAATAACTGCGTAAAACGCCTAGTAACTGTTTTTTGTGTACTTTTCCTCATAATACATATCATTATTTAACATATATTCTTGTATAGTGGCTTTGGGTGTCATTTGAACATGGAGCTTCATCTAGTCTTCGACTGTGGTAGCAGCATTATCCATGACGAAAATACTGTTGGATGGAATATTTGGTATGAGTTTATTTTGGAACCATTTTCAAATAATTCGGGTGTAGTTCATCATAATGATGTTGTCTTTGCCGATAAAAACAACGCATTTGGTATAAAACCATTTTCGGTTCCTGCGTAAATTATTGTAATGCGTTTTCCTTTATTAGACGGCGCATTTAGTCTAAGACCGGTGGGAGATCGACCTTCACCGATCTGATAACTCGATGAGACATATTTTTTATCGAATATAATTTATAAACAAATATGCCTATGACAACTTGCCTATCGAAAAGTGTTCATAGCTATTTTTAATCGAATTAATTTTTTCATTGCCTTCACTCTTTTGATAACCGAATGAGTTTCATCTCAACTGATAGTTTTCAACACTCAGAATATGCTAGGTATTGCCTACTTATTTCTGTGCATGGCTACCGGCAAGCAGATGTGAATAGGTAAGTCAATATGGGTAACTACACCGATCTGTTAACCAATCGAAATTGATATCATAGGTAAGATAATTTAATTACAAAACCAATCGTATAGGCTTGTCTGCAAAAAATCGTACATAAAATATTATTGCCAAGCTATAAAGTCTCAGAATATTAGCTATTTGATAGGTGCGAGAGAGAAAGTAGAGCGTCCGAGGTCCGTGTTATAGAACAGGACACAACATAGCAGATGCACGCTACCTGACCCTTGAATGTATCCGAGTGCGCATGCTCGTGTACATGTGAGTGACAGTGACTGCATTTATTAACACTCGACAGTAATTTTGAACTCTTATTTATTATAACTCTAATTTCGATCACAATTTTCGTATTATTTCACACTATATATACTGACAGCTATAAAATAATCAAAAATAAATAATTTAATATATTAATGAATAAAAAAAAAATTAAATTCAACAATTTTTCTTTTCATTTTGAAGCAAATTAGAAAATTTAAAAATGATAAAAAAATCTATATTTTTATTTAAAATTAAATAAAGATAATTTATTTATTATTTAAAATCAAATAAATGCCGTAAAGCGGGAAAGAATGAGTGTTACTCTCAAAATTTTAGAATAATAAATAAAAAAAACATCAATATAGAAAAATAAGATTTAATACATTTATGTTGATAAAAGCGTTCATTACAAACCATATAAAAGAGTTCAAAATTACTGTCGAGTGTAAATAAATGCTGTCACTGTCACTCACATGTACACGAGCATGCGCACTCGGATACATTCAACATTCAGGTAGCGTGCAGCTGCTATGTTGTGTCCTGTTCTATCACACGGACCTCGGACGCTCTACTTTCTCTCTCACACCTATCAAATAGCTAAAATTCTAAAACTGTATAGCTTGGCAATAATATTTTATGTACGATTTTTTGCAGGCAAGCCTATACGATTGGTTTTGTAATTGAATTATCTTACCTATGATATCAATTTCGATTGGTTAACAGATCGGTGTAGTAACCTATATTGACTTACCTGTTCACATCTGCTTGCCAGGTAGCCATGCACAGAAATAAGTAGGCAAGCCTACCTAGGCATATTCTGTGTGTCAAAAACTATCAGTTGAGGAAAAACTCATTCGGTTATCAAAAGAGTGAAGGTGATGAAAGAAAATTGATTAAAATTAATTCAATTAAAAATAGCTATGAACACTTTTCGATATGAACACTTATCATGGGTATATTTGTTTATAAATTATATTTGATAAAAAATATGTCTCATCGAGTTATCAGATCGGTGAAGGTCGACCTCCCACGGTCTCCTCTACTAATTAGTTTGGCACAAGTCAGATGAGTCTACCCAACTTTTGTTTGGAATATAGGCACAATTTGCTCTTTATACAAGGCATATATTGTTCTTCGAATTATGCTACATCACAGCCATCTAGTTTCCTTGAACCGCCAGAGTCTTGTCGTTTCTTTCTTTTTAAAATAGGGTTACTTACTATTTTAAACACTGTGGAATACGCTGTTTTTGTTAAAGAAGCACTCTCTTGCACAGCTTGATCCTTGAACATTCCACGGTCCAAAAGTATAAACATTTAATATAATTTGTCGACTAGTGGTACAACGACCACCAGTTGAAGAACTAGTTGATGAGCCCATGGACGCCACATTTTCCAGGACACCAAAATCGAATAGACACAACTGACACAACGGAATATTAGGTAGGTAATGACTTAATGTTGTTTAACTTTCCCCCTTTTATCTCTGAAATTAGAAAGCGCTCTGTTCTCAAAACAGTCTTGTTTTCCAAATCTGGTAGGTAATTTATTTTGTAACCGTGAATAGACCATTATCGCTATAATCTCGTTGATAGCGATAGCCCATTAATACTGAAAGTCTGGTGGCCAGGTAAGTAAATTTTATTATTTACACACATTTAAACATATCCTCACCAAGGGTTCTAAATCAACCTTACGAGATTTTTTATTATCAAATAAATTTAAATACAAAACTGTCAACAAAAGCCAAAAATAATGGAGAGCCCACTATTATTAAAATGCCAAACTATTTCATGAGATATTTCAATCCGGGCCTGGGAATTTTTTAAGGGACACACACTTTTATTGCTTATCTATATTTCGAACAATAGGTAATAATGAGGGTCGTCGGCTAATATTGATTTACGACCTTCTTAGATTTCTGGTCGCACTTTACTGTAGTTATGTTTATCGCTGTGCGTAACAGGGCACCGTTGCCACACGTTCCAGCTTTTTGGGCATTTGATCATTTTGAAATAGGTGATGTACGTGCTGATTAAAATATTTAACATTAAACCATTTAAAAAACATCTGGTTCCCAAACCTATGGAGAATTTGTTATATTTTTTTCAATTATATCGTAATAATATTCTTCAATACCAAATTTGACTTTTGCAATCTCGTGATTGTAAATTTAAATTGAGTATCTGGCAACGTGTAAAAATGATGTTAAGATTGTTTAGAAACATAACCTAACTGTTTGTCAAATCCGCATGGGTATCTTCTATTTATAACATTTTACAAAACATCCTCCATTTCAAAATGATAACATATATTTTTTCAATCAAAATAAATCAAATACCGGAAATTCTGGGGTTAGAAAGACCAAAACAAAATAACGGTCCCCTGTCAATTTCTAACAAAAAGAATGGACAAACAGGATGTAGTTCGAATGGACAAGGCAATCTCAACCCAGACAGACAAGCAGAGTCAATGCCTGAAACCCAAAGACGTCGGTAATAATGTACCAGAAACCTCATCTGTTCGTTCAGTGAATTCTAGACTTTCGAAAGTAGACAGTATTTCCCTCCAAAGAAAAAGACACGCGGTTGAAGTTGATAAGATTAAGCAAGCCATTGAAATGAAAACACTAGAAAATCAGCTATAAATCTTGGAACTGGAAAACGAAGTGCGAGAGACTGAAATCGCAGAAGTTCAAGAGATTCAATCACAATATCGATACCAAAAACTGAACTTGTACCCGATTATCAAAAACAAGTATCAGAAAATACCAGACAATGGGTAAATGATTTGCATTCGCCCTCCAAATATGAATTACAGAATAGAGAAAGACAGACAGAAAAAGGAAATGAAAAATATCTGAAATCAAACAGTTATGTAATACTATTAGTGAAGCCATAAAGTCCGTAGCTAGTGGCCCAAACCAAGATAGATTCGCAGCGAGGCAGGTTGTAGACAAGGATTTCACCATTTTCGACGATAATTCAGAAGAGTGGCCAACATTCATTTCCCAATTTACCAGAATATCAAAATTATGTGAATATTCTTCAGAAGAAATGATGGGGAAATTGCAAAACTGTTTAAGAGGTGAAGCCAAGCTTGCAGTATCAGGAATGATGACCTCCTCAGACAACGTCGATATAATCTTAAAAACACTCGAAATGAGATTCGGGAGACCTAATCAAATCATCGAGGGACTCATTGTAAAAGTGAGAAATCTTTCACCAATAAAAGATAACAAGATGGACACTTTGATTCACCTCTCAAATCATGTTTGCTGTCTGGTAGCTACCATCAAATCATTGTACTATTACGAACATTTTTCGAACCCGCAAGTTCCACAAGAATTGGTGCAGAAACTACCAGACTCATTGAAACTTCAGTGGGGAGAAGAAATTATGCGGAAACGGGGAATGGCGAATTTGGACGATTTTTCTATTTGGATTAATGAGAAAGCGACTGCTGCTTGTTTCGTAAGTAGTTTCAAGAGCCCGAAAGTTGATATGAAAGCAGAACATATCCAGTTCTCTTCGAAACGACATGAAACCACACTCATTTCAACCGACACTAGATCCTACGACGAAAATTGTAAATATTGTGAAATAAAAGGGCATAAAATACAAAATTGTTCAAAATTGTCATCTGATGATGTTGATACTGGATGGGCAGTAGTTACAAAAAAGAAACTGTGTTTTTCATGTCTTAAAAACAATCACCAGACCATGAAATGCAGAACAAAACGCCAGTGTAACATCAATGGATGTAAACGTTCACATCATCAGCTGTTACATAAAGCCACTCAATTAAGAAAACCAGTAGAAGATACCGATACCCATTCAACTCAGACAGAATTTCGAAACGGTGAGAACGTACTTGCAGTGGGCCATGGAGAAGGCTATGTTTTGTTGAGGATGGTGGAAGTAAAGTTGTATGGTAACAACACTGTTTTGGAGACTGTAGCTTTATGTGATGAAGCTTCTTCTGTGACCTTGGTAGATAAGTCAATAGCTAACAGGCTAGGACTAGATGGTACACCACAGCCGCTGTGCATCCAATGGACGAACAATTTATCATCACGTCGTGAAGACTCGAGCTGTTTGAAATTCAAAATATCGAGAGTATTCAGTGGAGCAAAAATTTTTAGCATGAAAAATGTCAGAACAGTCGAAAGTTTAGCCTTGCCTGTTCAAGAAATTCGAAGAAGCGACTGGGAAAGGTATCCTCATTTGGAAGGCATTCCTTTCCATGAAATGAGAGAACGACCCATGATTTTACTGGGGCAAGACAATATACACCTCACTGTAGCCAGAAAAGTCATTCAGAGTACAGAAAATGTACGTATTGCAACCAAAACCAATCTTGGTTGGATTCTTCATGGAGGGAATTCGATTGAACAAGAAAAGCGGGCATATTCCTTCCACATCTGCAGTCCCGAAGAGACATACATAAATAAAGCTGAAGTACGAGCTATAGATATAATAAAAAGTTCGGTAAGACGTGTTGGGGAAAAATTTGAGATAGGACTTTTGTGGAAAAAAGATAATATCCATCTACCAGAAAGTAAATCAGTTGCCATCCAGCGGCTGAAGTGTGTCGAAAAACGAATGCAGAGGGACAGTAATTTTGCGAAGCGATACACTGAAAAAATAAACAGCTACATCGAGAAAGGATACGCAAGAAAGTTGACTCTTACGGAATCCAGCGAAGAAGGCCCTCGATGCTGGTATTTGCCACATTTTGGAGTCATTAACCCTAACAAGCCGAAGAAACTTCGTTTAGTTTTCGATGCAGCCTCAAAGTCAAATGGAACTAGTTTAAACGATAATTTACTGTGTGGTCCAGACTTATTACAATCATTGGTGGAGGTATTGATGAAATTTCGCCAAAGAAAAATTGCTTGTTGCAGTGACGTCAGTGAGATGTTCCATCAGATTATGATAAAACAAGAAGACCGAAGCTCCCAAAGATTTTTATGGAGACATGGGGATATGAGTCGACAATGGGATGTTTACGAGATGACTTTTGGAGCAACTTGCTCCACAACATCTGCCCAGTACGTAAAAAACGTGAATGCCGAGGAGTTATCCAACCAGAAAAATATTATTGAGGCCATAACTAAGAAACATTATGTAGACGACTACCTCGGCAGTACTGATTCTGTGGATGAAGCCTTGGAAACCATATCAGAAGTATCACGGATTCAAAAATTATGTGGATTTGAGTTAGTCAACTGGATATGCAATTCGAAAATGGTTATAGAAAAACTAGCATCAGATGATTCGGAATCGAAGGACTTTTGTGGAGATTCAAATTCGACCATGCAAAGAGTACTTGGCCTTTTTTGGGATCCAAAATTAGACATTTTCTGTTTCAAATTTTCAAAATTTGACAATAGATTTGAAAACAGTGGACCCACCAAACGACAAATTCTGAAGATGGTAATGTCAATTTTCGACCCTTTAGGACTCATCACAAATTTTACCATATAAGAACGTATTCTTATACAAGACATTTGGCGGTCTGGGATTGGTTGGGATGATAGCATAGACGAGGACCTTCACCACACTTGGAAGCTTTGGCAAAACGACTTGAGTCAAATAGAAAATATTTCCATCCCAAGATGTTATTCTCTCAAAATTCCTGAATCGAAAAAGATTGAATTGCACGTTTCCTGCGATTCTAGCAAAAAAGCATATGCCATAGCATGCTACCTTAGAGTTTTATCAGGAAACAAAATAGATGTTACTCTTATCATGGCTCGTGCAAGAGTAGCACCGACAAAACCCATTTCTATTCCACGATTAGAGTTGCAGGCTGCAGTTATGGGAAGCAGACTCTCTAAAACTATCAGAGACACTTTAGAAATTAAAATTGATGAAGTTTTCTTGTGGTCCGATTCAACTACTGTACTTTTTTGGATAAAAGGTGATGGAAGTAAATTGGGACAGTTCGAGGGGCATCGCATAGGAGAAATTCAAGAATTGACCTACATAGACGGCTGGAATTGGGTTTCTTCGAAATTGAATTCTGCCGATATTGCAACTCGAACTTATGGCAAAGATGACGGAAATGTAACAAAATATAGAACTTGGTTCAGGGGACCTGATTTCTTGTATGAATTAGATAAAACCACATGGCCGAAGAAAAATATTGTTAACCTGGAAAATCCTATATAAGAAGATATCGAAATTACAGTTGTTATCATAGAAGAGCAATCATATCTTCCTGATATCAGTAGATTTTTGGAATGGTATCGTTTGATACGAGTCACTGCCTGGGTATTGGGATTTGTTAATATTCTTCTGCATCGATTGATAAAAAGTAAGAGTTTTTTTTCCTGGAGAGTTGGAAGCATCTGAAATACAAAAGTCAGAGATTCATTGGATGAAAAGATGTCAACAAGAGGTTTCAAATTATATAACTGAATTTGGGAATACAAAAGAATTCAAGAAGGAGTGGACCAAATCCCAGAAAGTTATAGATTCGTTTTGGAAGCGATGGACTAAAGAATACTTGCCGACTTTGACAAAAAGAACAAAATGGAATGATGATGGAAAACCCATCAGTGGCAATGATATGGTCATCATTGTTGAAGAGAATTTTCCAAGAAGACAATGGAAATGGGGAGAGTAGAAGAAGTATATCCAGGACCTGATGGAAGAGTACGGGTGGACAGCGTGAGGACTAGCACTGGAGTATTCAAGCGATCAGTTGCAAAGCTGTGTAGAATCAACATGGAAGAAGGAGGCTAGAGTGAGAGAAGTTAGAACTTCTTCACGGGGGGAAGGAATGTTGCTTTTACACCCTGTATAGATATTATATATATATATATATATATATATATATTCAGATCATAGGAAGTTGAAAGCAGTTGATAATTGACATAATTTTGATTAATACATCTTGTCACTCAGAAAAGCTGGGAATTTATAAATCTGTATAATTCACGATTATTGAAGTGATTCTTTGATAAAAAGACGAATTAACACCACGAATACCCAAAATCTTCACCACAAAAAAAATTACTTTGCGATGCACGTGGAACGGCTGTACAATAACTAACATTAACCTGACTTCCTGCCCGCGTGGTAGACGTCCATCTCCCACGTCACCAGGAAGTCGAATCATGAGTGTATTGGAAATGAAATGTAAAATGGTATTGCTAACGCAATGGTTTTCAGAACTTTTGGAATACAAATGAAACTTATTTTTTGTTCATGTTAGATATGTAATGACAATTTTCAGTAAGTTACTTTTGGAAAAATATTTCTTTGATATCGAAATATGTTCAGATATCCTCCACCATTCGAACATAGTATAGAGTCAGTAGGATACAACACCGGCAATATTATGGGAATATTGACATAATACAATAAAAAAATTTGGACATTTCGTGATTCAATTTCACCTGAGTGGAATATTCGAAGTCAATGTGTTGGAATATTGCCATCGAAATATAGGTGAAATATTCAAATGGAATGTTGTCAGGATATAAAATATAAACATTCAGCTATATGGGATATCGGCCCAATATCATTGGTTTATATCGGTGGAATATTGGATGTCAGTATATCGCAGTGTCCTCATAAAATAAACAACCACTCATATCGTGTAATTTATATTATCCAACATGGATATGACTTATGAAATATTGTTAGCAGACTATTCGCCTAATAATATGCTAAAGAATTCAAAAATTAATTTTTTTATCTCTAGAATCGATATGAGATGAATATAGAAATAGCAAGAATTCGAAAATAAATTTTTTTATCTCTTTGATCTTGAGAATAGCTTCAATATTGCTGCACTATTATCCAATGTACTATACTTTCTATTTGGCAAACTTGTAAACGAATTCGGTAAACTTCTTGATTTGATACTTCGAACTCTAGGGAACGATGCTCATTTCTGATAGCTATCCACATCACATTACGACCTCTGTTACTATGGCTCGTGAGTCTGTCAACGAGCTGATATATCCATACAAACTTTGTACTCATGTATCTATATTTGAAATTATGCAAAACTCCCTCATTTCGAAGAATCCGTCCTCATCCGGTCTGGTTACCGGCGTAGAGAATGAGGGGTTGAATTTTTTTTAAATTAAACAACTTGTGCCCCTTCTTTCGATAAATTTGTTATCATCCGGCCTGAGTACCGGCGGAGAAAAGGGTTTAATTTATACACAGAACTTTTCTTAAACTTCTCAATACTGTTATCATTTTTGCGAAGCACGTTATAAACGGCAGTACAAACACATTCCACATTCACTTGACTCCTAACCTGAGAACGGCGAAGGACTGCCGTGGTTAGGAGTTGAATTGCAAGCGACTTTGCCCACTATGCCACAAAATTTCCTTCTTTCACATATGTATTTCGGACACAATATTTCCACTTTCACATTATATATTTGCCTACATCCTATAAGTGGTTAGAGATCATCTGCTTGAATCTGCTACTGAAATCGTCAAATAACGATGAAGTTGAGTGTCAGGTAATGGATCTCGACGGCCAGTGATAAGTACGTTTGATTTTCGATTCATTTCTAACATGAATTTTAAATTATGGAAGGAAAGGATTCACGAGTGTGTGTCGATTCCTATGTCCTCGAATGGCTCAGTTGGTAGAGCGTATGGTTCGAGATCATTAGGTCGTGGGTTTGACTCCCACTTGGGGATGCTTTTTTTCTTCAATTTAATAATTTGTCCACTATGCCACAAAATTCCCTTCTTTCACATATGTATTTCGGACACAATATTTCCACTTTCATAGAATATATTAATGTTCGCTAATAACCGAAATGGTTGATGCGATTTCTCTCACTGAAAAAAATTGGAAACAATATGTAGCCAATACTACTTACTGATATTGGTAAAATGATATTCATTATATTGATAAATATATTTATTATATTGTTTCAGTGCTCTTCAAGCAATATAGTTACATAATTATATCTGATTATGTACATTCAGGATCAGTTGGGCCAATATTTCACAAATGTTATGAAATAAATATTAATACTATTTCAATATTTCATTGGATCAATATTATTTTTACCAGCTTTATTTAACTCCACATTTGTATGTTTAGTTCAAAAAGTTCAAATCTTGCATAGAATTTGGACCCATTTCGATTTGTTAGATTAATTGAAATTTGCAGGTGTTCATAATTCCGGTTACAATGCATTATACAATTTTTGTTAGAGAAAAAACAAAATGACGGCCGAATTTGTGTTTATGGTCCGATTCGATTCAAAATTGGTATGTGAGGGTTTTCGGGGTTGAAGGTCATGAATTTGTAATACGTTTTGCTAGGGTCGGGAATACTACTATTTTCCCTAGAAATCGTTACTTCATTTATGATGCCCAGACCCTTTGTCAAACTATTTTCAAACAAAACTTTTACCCTTGGGCGCCATATTTTATAGTGGTTTACTCCACATACCAGGGGTAGCAACAGATGGAGATACGGAAATGTCAAGGGGTCTGGTTTTTTGACTTATGAAATCTCCAAAGGTCTGTAGAGTTCAATTACAACCCTTGGGACTGCATTCCGGTTGCTTCTGATTGCACAGACAGTCAGACAGAACTGTCGTTATCTTAACTTAAACACTGCTGAGATTCTATACTTGATATGCAGGCAGAGGGCTAGGTACTTTCCATAGAAGTTTCCAATTCCATAATATAACAATGTTATTCAAATAGTAACTTAGTCGAATTTCACAATTTTAAATTTATTACAAACGGTTATCAGAACTTCAATGATATATTTTATTCACTCAATTGGATAGGATAATTTTATCGAAACAATAACTTGAATTTATTATCAACGCTTATGATATCTTTAATATATCAATTTTATCGAACTATCAGATTTTTGCCGTACAAGTATCGGGAGAATAATTTATATTCTGAATTGCTGTCACTCGATCAATGCCAGAATTTGAGCTTCCGTGGAAACTGACAATACTCCAATCTCAACCTGGACTTAAGCCCAGAGTTTTGATGGACAACCGCGAATCACCGAGCTCATGTTGATGGGTCTCAATACACAAGAACAACGAGCTATATGTGATACATCAGTTCATACTACGAACGATGCAATACCAAACTTATATCAATTATTCTACACTCTCAATACCTGTAACAGCCGGAAGTGCAAATTTACAGTAATTATTATAGCATCAATAAAATACCTCAAGACATAAATCAATCCGAATCAACAAATAATGCATAACTTGATTTATCGTGAAAGTCACGGGACTGGGATATTTTACACTTGTGCGATTGAATTATTTCTACAGCTGAATCGTACTTTTAATACAATATTATATACAACCCGGCAATTTGGTTATAAAGGTATCTTCATGACACAATCAATCAACAAATTATCAAAGGTTTCTGCACAATGTTTCACTTACTGTTACCTCACTACTTAAACAAAGCTTCAGAATGAATTATTATGCTTCATGGAAAACTATTTTCTTTGACGGTCGCGACTCGCAGAACGATTTCTCGGAACGGAAGCCAAACGGGCTTGCTCCCGGACGGAGAGTAAAGAGCTTGTGCTCCACACGGAAGTAAAGAGAGCGATCCTAATTGAATCTCTGCTTTTATATCCACCGGAATTAAAAGGAATATCGGACAGAAAGCTTATAAAGAAAGACCTTCTTTTTGTATGATTCACATAAGAACTGGACCAAGAAGCAGCTTATCTTTTTGTCCCCTTGTGGAA
Source organism: Gonioctena quinquepunctata (assembly GCA_018342105.1). Lineage (NCBI taxonomy): Eukaryota > Metazoa > Arthropoda > Insecta > Coleoptera > Chrysomelidae > Gonioctena > Gonioctena quinquepunctata. The sequence continues at coordinate 668,060 of JAFIRS010000417.1, read as the reverse complement.
GAGCATACTTAGTTTTTAGTAATATAAATTCACCTTCTTCTAGTCTCATAGTGAAAACAATCAGAAAAGTATTTTAGTCTTTTTGTACAGTGCAGAAGGCATTAGAACTTTCTTTCGCTCTGTTTTGTGATCGTTCCAGTATCTTTGTATATTTAGACTTATTTTCTAAACTGGGCATTATTTTGTTGCCAATCTATAAATAATATAAAATCCCCAAATAGGCAGGGACGTACCAGAGTTATTTCAAAATGTTGGTTAGCCGTTCTTGGTAACGGAGCTCAGAAAAATACTTCGTTACAAATTTATTGTCATAATTCATAGAATCAAAATAGCGGCTTCAAGATGGCGGACGAACTCTTTGTGATTATGGTCCGATTCTATTTAAGTTGGTATGTGGGGGTTTTCCGGGTCGGAAATTATGAATTTGACGTCAAAATTTATAAATTTAAGATAGCGGTTCCAAGATGCTGGACCAGTTTTGTAATTATGGTCCAATTATATCCATAGTTGGTGGTGTCTGGGGGTTTTCGGGGTCGGAGTTATGAAATTATTGTCAAATTTCATAAATTCAAGATGACGGCTCCAAGATGGTGTCGAGTTTTGTGATTATGTACCGTTTCTATTCAAAATTGGTATGTCGGGGTTTTAGGGATAGGAGATTTTGAATTTAGTCGAAGATTATTGATGTTTTGTCAAAATTTATAAATTGAAGATGGCAGCTCCAGGATGGCAAACGAATTAATCTTCAGATGGTTTTCGCATTGAAGGCCTCATAATATCGATGCTTTATCAAAAAGCATTGTAAGTATGTTATTTTTCGTGACATTTTTCGTGTCATTTTTCATGTATTTTTCGTGTCATTTTTCGTGTCATTTTTCGTGTCTTTTCGTGTCATTTTTCGTGTCATTTTTCGTGTCATTTTCGGTCGTTTTCGTGTCATTTTTCGTGTCATTTTTTGTGTCATTTCTCGTGTCATTTTTCGTGTCATTTTTCGTGTCATTTTTCGTGTCATTTTCGTGTCATTTTTCGTGTCATTTTTCGTGTCAGTTTTCGTGTCATTTTTCGTGTTATTTTTCGTGTCATTTTTCGTGTCATTTTTCGTGTCATTTTTCGTGTCATTTTTCGTGTCATTTTTCGTGTCATTTTTCGTGTCATTTTTCGTTTTATTTTTCGTGTCAGTTTTCGTGTCATTTTTTGTGTCAATTTTTGTGTCATTTTTCTTGTCATTTTTCGTGTCATTTTTCGTGTCATTTTTCGTGTAATTCTTCGTGTCATTTTTCGTGTCATTAAGTGCACTAAAAAGCACAAAATAAAATAATTAATAAAAAACTTTTCAAAAACAAGCTTTTATTCAAATGTCCTAAAAAGTAAAAAAAAATGCTTTGGATGTGTAACGTAGGTTATTTCGTGAGTAACAGATTCAAAAGCTTGTCGCTTTTGTATTCGAACTTGAAACTTTACGCAACCAGCTCTTGAATCTGTAACTCACGAAATAACTTCCGTCACAAATCCAAAGCAATTATTTTTTACATTTTATGTCATTTGAAAAAAAGGTTGTCTTTAAAAATGTTGTTATTTATTATTACATTTATAATATCTACATTGGCCCAATTCAGTATCGGTAGTCATTAAATTTCTTTGAAATAGTGACCCGCCGTAGAGCCAGTCATCACCCTGTTGAAGCAGAATGCCTACCGATATAGTCCCCAAGAAAGAAAACTATTTCAATGACTCAAGATACTGAGTTTTCACTGACATCTTTACAAAACTGTCACTGTAATATACTCGTACCTGAATCATTTGCGATGTGAAATGACCTCCAAAGAATATGTTATTCGCTGATAATTTTGTTATCAAAGGAATATGCCAACAAATGTTTTTAGAATTTTGCAAGTAAACATTCAACAGAAGTTGCTTGCACGTCACTTTCCTTATGCTAGTGGAGATGTGTTCGAGATTTATATTTCTGGGTTTGTTGTCGACAATTGGTTCAGGAGTATCGGTAGAAAAAGGTAAATGTATCTCTAATATTTTCAAAAATTATGTCTTTAATTTTGTAATTTCCTCAGAAACAAAGATCATACATCTGAAAAACTAATGAATAATTTCAAACCAGCCAGTTTTAACAGAAAAAATACAATTTTCATTACGGAGCATTGTCTTACTGATGAATTCAGAAAAGAACGCTGAAAAAAGCACAAAATGGGCTATGAATTATGATCATGTGCAAATCCTATATTGATAATTGGGGTATGGATCTACCACTGGGCTTCATTATCGAATATGCTCTGAACATTGTTTATATTGTATTCTTGTCCACTAATAATGATAATAATACATTTATTTCACTAGTTAAAAAGAACATTGCAGAAGCAAAAGCAATTACCAGTGTACAATGACTAGGAAAAAGTCACAGAGAGTGTTAATTATAAGAAAGAGAAAAAGAAAAGCAATGTAAAATTGTATGAGTAAATATATATTATAATGAACTATTGAATATTGCAGTTCATGTTGAAAAGGGAAACATTCTCAATTGAATATTGATAGAAAGATTTTTCCACATCTGATTTTATGAACATCCTGTTTATATTTTCAACAAATCAATTGCAGTTCATCTTGAAAATTCGTCGATGATGTAGCAATTTTTCTCGATAAGACTACTTTTCAGTGCAGATTTGAAGATATTTATGTTTGGAGAGAGTTGAATTGCTCCGTCTAACTTGTTAAATAATTTTGGTCCTAGATAGAGATGACTTTTTGATAGAGAGAGATTCGATGCATTGGGTAAATCTTTCGAACGAGTTGAGTATTCATGAGCTTGTCGGTAGGATGAGAACAGCGATATATTTTTATAAACGTAGATGCAGACTTCGTAGATATATAGAACAGAAACCGTGAGTATTTCAAGATCTTTGAAAGTATTTCTACAAGATTGATGCCATCCCAGATTAGCCACGATGCGAAGGGCATATCTTTGAATGAACACCCTGTTAGCAGATGACCCCATAGCCCAGTTCAGAATCCCATACCGCAGATGGCAGTTGATGGTTCCATAATATAGATTCACCAAGACCTCCTTACCACAGTGGTTTGATATAAACCTCAGCGCAAAACTGTTTTTACGAAGATTCTCACAGAGTGATTCAATGTGCCGTATCCATGTTAGTTTGTGATCTGAAGTGAGACGTTCTACACGATTCAACGTGCTGTACATTATTTTCAAAAATATTAAGGGTGTCAGTAGAACTACTCAGGGTGAAATTTATCAGTGTAGTTTTAGGTACATTTAATTCCAAGTGGTTCTCATTTGCCCATGTGATTATCCTTTTGTATATAGTCTCTGTACTATCTGCTAGGGCTAAAGTATTTCGATCCGTGATCAGGAAGTTTGTGTTATCCTCATATGCGATCTCCTGAAATGATGAGAGAGCATGAAAGTAGTTAATTAAGTTATCATAAATTAGAAAAGTAAAGGTCCGAGTATGGAACCTTGAGAAACATCTTGTTCGATGGTTGCTACTTGACTTTGGGTATTTTTAATAATTACTTTTTGGGCCCTGTCGCTCAAGTAGGACATCAGTTCCAAGGCAATCACTCTAATACCATAGTGCTCCATTTTTAGCAATAGAAGCTTATGATTCACACAATAGAAAGCTCTCGAACAGTCGATGAACAACTCGCAAACATGAAACTTGCAATCTAGAGCAGTTATTACGTGTTAATTGAATTCATAAAGTGATGTTTCGGTGCTTTTGTTACGAGTGAAACCATGTTGATTTGGTGAGAGAATTTTGTTCATCGAGAAGAAAGAAAGTAGCTGTTTTTTTATGTTCATCTCGAAAAGTTTTGATGAGCTAGAGAGTAAACTGATGCCTCTGTAATTTTTAAACAAATTAGAGTCACATTTTGTAAAAATTGTTGTTACTAAAGCCATTTTCAGCTTTTCTGGGAAGATTCCGTGTTCAGAAGACAAATTCATGAGATATGTTTTTTTAAAAGATAATTGGAGATCTCGTCATGACTGCTTGCTCTGGAATTCTTCAATTCTTTTATCAAAACAATAACATCATGCTCAGTTACTGGGTGTATGAAAAAAAATCCTTGCCAGGCAGATATATTATTTTCCATGAAACGTTCATCGATATCAATTTATTTCTGAGCTCTAGAGAAGTGACAATTGAAATTGTTAGCCATGTCCGTTTCGGATAGTACACTATCACCATCATAAATAATGATATCATTAGATTTGTTTGCCCTCTTACTAATTTTGTTTACTGTCTGCCACATGGTTTTGGTCTTATTGCTTGAGACTGATATTTTGTGATTTAAGCTTTGCTTGTGGCTCTTTTTTAATTCCTCTCTGTAGGTTTGAATTATTTGCCTACTCAGTTCTTCTCAATATATATTATCAGGTCATTCCCATAGATACTAAACAAACTAGACACACATTGACCCTATTTTTAAACCGACGAAACCAAAAAGGAGGAGGTTCTCTAGTCGACGCGTATATTTTTTTTTTATAATTTTTTGTTGTGTAGTATCACAGATAACTTTTTACTGATGCGTCCGATTTCAATAATTCTTCCGTCAGTGGATAGGGTGTACTCCGAAGTTGCTCCCATTCGAATTTGAGAGATTAAATCTACCCCAAAGGGTAGCAAAATGAAGGATATTGATCACTCACCCTCTGAATTCTGGTCCGTTAACCGATTCTATCAGGCATAACTTTGTAGTGGGATCTTCGATTTGGATGATTCTTCTTTCATCAGATAGGGTATACCTCATAGTTGATCAAATTTGGATTTCAAACGGTATTAACGACCCTTAGGAGTAGAAAAATAGGGGATAATTGATTTTTCACTTGTGAACATTGGCACACATATGTAGTTGACAATGACAGATCGCTAGTGTCATTATCACAATCATTATATTCTATGGGAGGATGGAATGATATACAAAGTAATGAAATAAACTAACCAAAACAACAAAAATAATTTTTATTACAACAAATAGTAAAAGTAGATAATCATATTATTTAATTGGTAATAGTTGAAGTAAGGTGGGTCAGTAAGTATTTTGGAAGTAATAAAAAAACAAGCAGTTAGTTATTAGTAGCTTTCAGTCACAAAAAATTGAAAAATAAAAACTTTTTAACAAAAAATTAAACCGACGAAATACGGAACTGAAAAGTAAAAAATAAAATAAACCTTCTAGTCTCAATAACTAAGCTCCTAAACTAATGTAAGTAACTAATTTTGAATAGGCGCCAAACAAACAATCAACGAAGATCATTAAATTACTCCAAAAAAATTATCAGAATGTCACCACCCAACTCCATGCCATCATTTTAGGCCTTACCTAATTCGTTTGCTTGTTTGTTTGGCGCCGACTCAAAATTAGTTACTTACATTAGTTTAGGAGCTTAGTTATTGAGACTAAGAAGGTTTATTTTATTTTATACTTTTCAGTTCCGTATTTCGTCGATTTAATTTTTTGTTAAAAAGTTTTTTGATGAATGAAAATGGTAGAGAGAGATAATTACAATTTAAACCTCAGTTTGGCAAACAGTACATCCATATAAATTCCAACTTCACTGATTATGATATCTCCAAAGACAAAAAGCTGAGGTTAGCATACATTTCACATATTGGGTGAAATGTAGTGAGGGGTTGAAGTTGACAAGTTTCAATACAAATTTCTACATCAAATCAGCAAGTTAAAAACGTTATCGTGTTGAAAGCTGGGTGAATAATGCCATTTCATAACAAATCAGAGTGGTTGAAAATTCGAAAAATATTAAAAACTTTTTTTTTGTTCAAGTTTTGAGAACCGCGAAACAGCGATTTTTTTAAAACATATTTTCTGGAGAATAAAAAATCATAGGAACCTGAGAACACAAATATTAGAATCCATAAGAAAGGGATTTCATCGAAATATATTGATAATCGAAATCTCACAAATAGGCCAATCAATAGAGATTTTCTGCTCTATTGATTCTGTGACAAAAATACTACCAGGGCCATCATATGAAAGATTCTTCGTAGTTATATTCTGTTATGTTTTCTACTCGCAACTGTCATTGCCTAATTTGTTATAAACATTTAAAAGTATTTTTTTTTATTTTTTATCGTTTTTGACTTGTAACTTGAAAATTATGGAGCAATCTCGATACTCTCAATGGACGAGTGGATTAAAATGCAAAATAATGAGCCTCAGCGCGACTCGATCGGATTATTAGTAACGTAGAAAAACCGGAAAAAATCTACGTTTTTATTTTAATTCATAACTACGCCACTTTTCAAGTTGTAGTGCAGGCTTTCCTCGACATAGTAGTGATCAGTATGTACTTTGTGTGTGAAAAACTCAGGCGCTGTCGGATCATTAGTTTTGGCATAATGGCGATCTGAATTTTTCAATGCACTTTATTGCAGCAGACTGGGAGCGTCATAGGTGGTCCGATTCCAATTTTCCAAAAAGATTTCGAGAGTAGAAGTATAGTACTACAAAACGTATATTCTCATTTTGCGATAAAATGCTGCAAAATAGGTGATAAATACTTGCAAACATGACCGAAAATGAGCGAATGCGTGAAAACGGCTGAGTAGTGGGGGTAAAGCAGCAGATATATGTATAGTAATAGAAGCGCGCTGCGCACGTAATGAATCTTCTGCTCTACCCCCACCCCTCAGGCGCTCTCATGCACTCGCCCGTTTTCGGTCATGTTTGCAAGTATTTATCACCTATTTCGCAGCATTTTGAGGTGGGCGTTCAATGTAGTGTATTTTCATTTCGAGTTGAATAGAGGAACTTTGAGAACTCAAATTTAGTAGGTGAACTCAGAAAGGATAATAGTACTAATTGAGGTTACTGATATTGAATTCTTTTCGGAAATTGAGATTTTTTTGTTGAAAATCAAAGGAAATACGCCAATACATGCTTTTTTTATTTCAAATAAAGACCCATGAAAATAGTTCAACTTCCGATTTAAAGTGAATCTCCAGACAATTTCGTTTGGGACATCAACTTGTAATACGAAGTAGGCGGCGAATAGCCAAATTCAAACATATAGCGAGAAATAGTTCCTACTTTACCAACATTTTTACTGATTCCTTAGTCCAGCCGTTTTCGGATAGAGAGCGCCATCGTAAATTGCATTCTTCCAGGGCTTATTATTCTTCAATGAAATAGGAATGTAGTTTTGATAACGTCTCTAGAAGTAGCAAGATAAAGAAATTGAAAGTTTCAGATTCGGAGATTATTCATAATGGTATCATAGACAGTAATTTGGGGAAGGATAAGTAAAAATTAGTGACGGGGACCGGAGGTTCAATGTGTAAAATCTAACGAAGCTTTTCCTTTCCTTTTCCTAAAATAATTCTTCTGAACTCCCTTCTGAGGGTAGTGCACCTCTTTGGCAGTTAATTTATTCAATATTTCAAAAATTGTGTTTTGTCGCAAAACGCTGATATTTTTACAAGCTTTATCCACCTTACCTTGTTTGTTTCTCTGTGATTATTATCTATTTCTCGATTTGTACGTTCGGGTGAAATTTTGCAAATGAATTTCGATCCACCTCTAGTCGTTAGATTAACTTTGGCGCTCTTCATAATTCCGGTGACAATCTATTGTGGAATTTTTGTAACAGAAAAACACCAAATGGCAGACGAGTTCATTGATTATGAGGCTCTTCTATTCGAAATTAGTATGTGGGTGTTCTTTGAATCGAAGATAATTATTTTTTTTTCAAAATTCATTGATCTAAGATGGCGGCTCCAAGATGGCGAACGAGTTTTGCGACTATGGTCCAATTATATTCAAAACGGGTGTGTCGGAGTATTTCTTGTCGGAGATTATGATTTTTTTTGTCAAAATTCATGATGTTGAGATGACGAGTTTTATGATTATGGCCCGATTTTATTCAAAATTGGTATGAGGGGGTTTTTGGGATTCGAATATTATCAATTTTTTGTCAGAAATTGATAAGATGGCCGATTTTATAAATAAGTAGAAAGAATGAACTGAAAATTGAAGACGAACTTTTATACAAATGCACTAAAAAAGAAAAACACAATTCTTTAATTATTTGACCTAGGTTATTCTATGAATAACAAATTCATAAGCTTTCGGCGAATACAAAATTTGCATTGATATTTAGGGTTTTTAGGGGAATGGGTTTTGTGATTTATAGTGCGGGTTTTTGGGGTCGCAGAGTATGATTTTGTTGTCAAAATCAAAAACATTCAGAATGGCAGGCAGCTCCAATAGACTTCTTGAAAAAGGCGAATATATGTTGCATTAAAAATTACTCTATGTACAATGCGTATAACCATTGAACACTCATAACACAATAATGAACTGTAACAATTCGCTTCTGAAGTATTGGAACGAACTATGGTTCCTTGGGGGTTTTGAAGGCGCGTAGTACACATTTTTGGAACGTAGTTCCTTATCGCGCGTTGCTAAAGAGGGCTAGACGGAATAAATTAAGACCAAAAGTTGTAACGAGACTTTCGCTATGGTTATAGGCCGTGCGGCATGCGCGTGTTTCTCTCTCTCTCTCTCTCTCTCTCTCTCTCTCTCTCATAGAAAGCAAGCCAGTTATTTTCGTTTCGTCTTTCTATTTCACATTGAACAGTGTGGTATCGCGACGATCATTTTTGTTGAGTGTATACAGGTTTTTTGTACATAATAAATGATAAAAAATAATAACAATAATGAATCCTGACAGTGTTTCTGCACAAGTTCCGGATATTGCTGATGGAGTTAGGTAAGTAGAGATTTTATACAGACAATAATAAATGCTTATGTATTTTTAGCAAGTACGCATTATAACCTCTCTTTACTATTGTGCTAACCAAGTCATACGCGTTATAATCTCTCCATTATTGTGTGTTTAGCAAGTGTACGCGTCATAACTTCAATAAATTTAAAAGCAAACTATATTTTAATATTACAATAACCTATACGCTGTTGTGTTTACGAAGTCGAGAGAGTATATATATATATATATATATACACTTGTTGTGTTTACAGAGTCCCGCGCATCTATGACGTGTACAAAGAATAGACAGACAGAGTGCATATATATAGATATATATATATATATATATATATATATATATATATATATAAAATATTATTATAACTTAAAAAAAAATTATTACAATTCCTATCGAAAGGAACTTCGTTCCATCCGGGTGTCCCTTGGCACCTCTCAAGGTTTTTTTTCTTCAGATATGTGACGTAGGTGATTTATTGTAGTCTTATATTGGTGATTATATACTTCGAAATGAATTCAGCTAATCAAATGCATCTATCCAACCAATCAAATCCCAATATCAGCGAATAGGTATACACCATATTGCTAGTATATACACTACTTGCTATAAAACAAGTAGGCATTCACTATTATTTATACCAAACCTATCAACATAATTCAGTCACTGTCAGATGACGTCCAAGTCACTATCAAATTAAAAAATTATGTTCCCTGGAAGAAATTCGAAAAAACGAAGGAAACATAGTTTTCTAAAGGGTAGGTATGTTTGTAATAGATAGCTCGATATATAATCTAGTCATATACCACTCGTGATAGATATTTTTCCGCCAATATTGTTGCATAAATACCACTCGACCAAATTTCGTTCAAAGGAATTTGGTCTCGTGAATTTCTACAACAGAATTGACACATAAATGTCAAAGTATACTCACCAAAATATCCATCACTTGTGATATAACTTCTGAAAATTACACGCGATGTATGAGAATAAATCAATAATTTCTTATCTTCTATCCACGCAGGGTCATAACATTTTTCATCCCTTAGAGAACGTTGTCTGATTATTTCCTTCAGTTCACAATCCATATAAAATATTTCTAACATGGGAATCACTTTTTCCCTCCACAAAATTTCGTTTCTTTCTCAACGAATATTAAGGAAGAGAAATATTCGAGTCATTCAGAATGAACCGTAAAAATGCTACAGATATGGCGGTGTTATGAATTATTAAAAAAACTCAGATTTTTTCCGGTTCCTCTCCGTTACTAATAATCCGATCGAGTCGAGCTAGGGCTCATTTTCTTTGCATTTTGATTGTCTACATTGCTTCATTAGTTTTCATGTTGAAGTAAAAACAAAAAAAAATTTTTTTTTGCATTTAAATATTTATAACAAATTGAGCAATGATATTTTCGAGTAGCAAACATAACAAGATATAACTCTTTCGAATGATGGTTGGTTTCCTGGTAGTATTGTTGTCACGAAAAAATCTCTATGGATTGGTCTAAAAGGAGGGATAAAATCAGATCAGAACATAACATTATTAGAAACTAACGAAATCATAATCGTATCTTGGAGTTGTTGTTCCAAAGTATTGGTTACATCACTCTCTCAGATGGTGTTGTTACCCCCACAATATACGAAATCAGCATTAATAATTGAATAATTCAATTTACTAATGAAATAACTCAATCCTATCAATAAATTTCTTTTGGTTTTCTGAAAGCAATTGATCTGCTTTTTAGAATTCCGGTTCTATTCCCCTTGATATTGAACAAAGTCCCAGGTGTTAACATCTGGAAGTTGTATCAGCGTTTGTTCCCCTCAGTGTACTACATTATTGATTCTGAAAATGTTCGGTCTGACACTGTTTAGTCTTCTTTACTACAAAGTTATTTCTTGAAAATTGATTATCATTTCGTCTCCTGGATTTTCCCTGTAACATTCTTCGAATTGGAAATATTTCTTAAGCAAACCATGTTCAATTTAAGTTTTTCCAAAAAATACTCCATGCTCATATGCATAACAAATTTGCAGTGATACTTTTCATTTCCTATATTTTGCCATCATTAAATGGTTTTCTAAACAAAAATCAAATAAATAATTATCATACTAGGACAACTGAAGTTTTCCTTTCTATTCAATTGGAGATCTTGTAAAGCGTTTTTCTAGGGTCGGGAATAATAACTAGTATCCCTAGAATTGTTAAATTATTTATGACACTTTTTCAAACTATTTTTTAAACTCAACTTTTAACCAGGGGCGCCAGATTTCATAGTGGTTTACTCCACTTACCAAGGGTAGCAACAGATGAAGATATGGATATGTCCAGAGATCTGGTCTTTTAACTTAATTGAAATCTCCAAAAGTCTGTAGGCTTCAATAACAGCCCTTGAGACAGACATGTCTTTATCCTAACTTGAATACAGTTCTGATTCTATAGTTTATATGCTTGAAAAAGGGAAAGGTACTTTCCATAGAAGCTTCCAAATGTAACCACAATATAACAATTTCATTTAAACTTCAACTTATTCAATTTTCAAAATATGTATTCATTACACAAGGTTATGAGAACTTCAACAATATATTTTATTCACCAAATGGAACAGATGAACGTAAACTTATCATTTTATAAGTTCCAACAATGAACATAAACTAGAACACCTCTAACAAAATATATTTACACAATCACGTTGTTATATCTCACTTTGTCACCCCGGAGACCGATTTTCCTATTTTTACAATCTAAGTTCAGAAAATAATTTTTCTGGTGGCTTCGTGGGGATTAAATTCACCCACTTCAACACAATGACTTTATAAATTCGTCTTAAAACAAAAAAAAACTTCACCGGTTTCTCGTAATAACCAAAGTTCTTAGTTAAAAGTTGGGCAACTTTCTAGTCATGGTTCTTAGTTCTTGTACTAGGGGTTCCATAAACGAGCTCATTGATTTGCTAGTGTTGAATCCTTAGTTATTAGTTCGCTTAGTTCTTGGGAACGTTGCATAAACCAAGCATTATTGTCATATTGAGATGATAAAAACGTTACTCTGCAAGTATCTGGAGGTAAACAAAAAAATTTTAACTTGTGATCTAATTTATTAGCGCGCCAACTGCTCTCGTTCGGCCATGCATCATAACTTGAGCAGCTAGAAAAACTGACATACTGTTACCCTCGACAACACCCAAGAACTCGGGGCACTGTGGGATCGAATGGTTCATCGATCTCTTGCTATACGATATTGAAACTCCACAGCAGTCAAATTCAATATATCGTACATTCAATTACCCGGACGCTATGAATTCTATTATACTCTAAATACCTGCCAGAGTCAACAATGAAATCCTCCCGAGTACGGAAGGATTGTCAATTGATATAAAATGAATGAAGTTACGGCGGTCTATTGGTGAGACACCCTGCTAGCGTAGAGATAGGAATGATTAATATATATTTTTTGTCAAACAAAAATACCCCACGACATAAATCAATCCGAAATAACAACTAATGAATAACTTGATCCATCGTGAAAGTCACGGAACTGGAATATTTTACACCTGTGCGATTAAATTACTTCCACAGCGAAGCGTATTTTCAGTATCGTATGAAATATTTACAACAAACGAAATAAAATCAATCAGGCGTTTCGCTAACCTGATAAACTCAAACTGCTATCAAATACAGTAAGGGGAAAGTATATACAATAGGGAAATATGGTTATACAGGTGTCTTAATGACACAATCAAATCAACGGTTCATACAGAATGTTTCACTTACGGTTACCTCACTACTCAAACAAAACTTTTGCATGAATGCTTCACAGGAAAACTACTTTCTATGATGGTCACGGCTCGCAGAACAATTACAATCACTTGTTCTGGAAGAAAAGTGCTTTTTTTCGGAACGGAAGCAAAAGACTTATTTTCGTGCTGGAAGTAAAGAGCTTCTTCTCGGAATGGAAGCCAAGAGGGCTTTGTTCTCGGACTGGAAGTGAGCGATCCTAATTAAATCTCGGCTTTTATATCCACCGGATTCAAAAGAAATATCAGACAAGAGCCTATAAAGAAAGACCCTCTTTTTGTATGATTGTCATAAGAACTGGACCAAAAAGCAGCTATGTTTTTGTCCCCTTATGAAAAAGCATACTACGTTTCTACTAATATAAATCAACCTTTTCCTACCATTATAGTAAAAACAGTCAGAAAAGGCTTTTAGTCTTTCTGTACGGTGCAAAAATGATTCAAAACTTCTTTTGCTCGGTTTTGTGATCGTGCTTTGGATATTTACACTTATTTTCTAAACGGGGCATTATTTTGTTGCCGGATCATAATTAATATTAAACCCCAAAAAGGCAGGGCCGTTCCAAAGTTAACTTCAAACTTTTGTTTACCGTTCTTAGTAACGGAGCTTGGAAAAAATGCTTCGTTACAATCTATACCTATGCCAATCAATTATGGTTCAATCATTGACATATCTTCATAACTGTATTTCATTAATTTGTTTACGACGAAGTAAAACTGAATAGAAGCTTGTGAAAAATCATTTTCAGGTGCTGCTTACGTGAATGTTAAAGGAGCACTCGAAAATTATATATCCACTGGAAAGCAACCAGACAACTTCGACTCAGCCATCAGGGAGTACAACGTTCCCAACTTTTTCAAATCTCCTACAGATACTTTTGACAAGAAACAAGTGTGTACCCTCTGCGGACTCTTAGGAAATCTCTTGATAAAGTTACAAAGGGAACTGGAATCAGATGAACTCGGTCGCAAATTCAACTATCTTTGTACTCTTCTCCAAATTGGAAATGACAGGGTATGCGATGGTTTCGTAAAGCTCAATATGGTAGGTGATTAATTTTTCAATTGAATATATTTCTATCAAAGGTTAGAAGAATCACACATGTAGTTTATTTAAAGAGGAAGAATGCCAAGTCAGACATTGAAGAAATAGAATGAGGATCTCAGGAATTATGACCACTTGGTCGTTTTTTTTTGTATTTGGACCAGCGTCGCTTTTTTCTGTATATTCGACTTTTCCATAATATTTGGTCAACTTCATCAATAGAGCTATAGAATTCTAGTTTTACCTGAACTAAATTCATTAAAGTGGTAACAACAAGTACAATTCAAACACAGGCACTGTTTATCGTTTCCTTATGGAAGTTGAGGAATTTTTTTTTTTTTTTTTGGCTTGGACATTTCGTCATTCGGCCAGACACAAGTGGAATATTTATTTATTAAAACACGTCGAGGACCATCCTCGGCCCGGCTACGAAATTTAACATTTAATTCCCTCTAATTAAATAGAAAAATTTCTGCCCTGGCCGAGAATCGAACTCACGACCTTTCGATCATGAGTCGGACGCTAACCCACCGCGCCAATCCCCCCGAAGTTGAGGAATATATTCTACTGAATTTACATTTGTATATGAATTACTTCACGATGACCGCTTACTATCACTGGTGACAAGTAACCCCTATGTTTTCAGCGGAGCGTAGCACTAAAAAAAGACAATACCGTCATTCTGAGGGGATGTATGGTCTGTACATCGTGCGACCTCCCGTTTTTTCTTCAACAACTGGTGAGAGTCAGGTCCCCAATTGGGGCAAAATTCAACCAAAATGAATTAGTATCGAAAATTTAATGCATCTCTATGTTGTGTGGATATAGTGAAATCTAAGGGTTCAGTCCATACATCAGCTTTCCGCACCGCATTACACACATATTTGAATATGATATCTTTCACAAGAAGAATATATTTGATTTCCATATGTTTGCTCGAATATTCAGTTTCACTTAAATTTTTGTAATAACTTTCCTTCATTATTTCCTCAGTTGATTCTTACGTTCTGTATATGATTCACTCACAATGAATTAATATGGCATGATAATATTTCAGGGAGTTATAGTATATATTTTCGAAAATAATCCAAACCTGAATGGATCAGACATTTGTGGAATAATAGCACAGGACAATGAATGTACTCAATCAGCAAAATATAACTGGGAGGTGGAAATACCACCTGGTGGCTCTGTTAGAAAGTTGAAGGTAAGCATTTCTTTATACACCAATCAGGTTCTCGAATAAATTCCAAAACTATCCAAAAGTTGTCGATTTTTTCAGTCAGGTGGTTCAAAATCCTTCAACATCCTCCACATATCCGACATACATTATGATCCTCTTTACACAACGAATAAAACAAATAACTGTGGAGAACCAGTATGTTGTCAGTCTGACCAATCTAATGGCACAAACAGTAGTAACTCATGTGGATATTGGGCCGAATACAAATTGTCAGACATTCCATGGAGGACAGTGGTTGCCGCTTTGGAACAAACTAAAAATCACGTGAGTACTGATAAGAGAGAGAATATATGTGGATATTAGCTCCTTCAAGTTGACTTTAGTTTTATTTCTGGTGAAATAATTCTCGCTGGGTCCAAACAAAAATCTCATATTTTCGAGAACATGCTGTATGTAGGAAAATGTTTCACTACTTGACTAGACCAATCAATAGAGATTTGTGACAAAAATACTACCAGGAAACCGATTGTGTCATCATTCGGAAAACGATCCGTAGTTATATCTTGTTATGTTTCCCTATTCCCAACTGCCATTGCTTAATTTGTTATAAACATTTAAAAGCATTTTTTTATCGTTTTTGACTTGTAATTTGAAAAGTAATGGAGCAATTCCGATACTATTCCGAAACAAATTGTAGAGAATCAAAATGCAAAGAAAATGAGCTCAGGCACGGCTCGATCGGATCATTAGTAACAGAGAAAAACAGGAAAAAATCTGCGTTTTTTTTTATTCATAACACCGCCATTTTCCAAGTTTTGAAGCAGGCTCTCCACGACATAGTAGTGATTGATATGTACTTTGTGTGAAAAACTCAGGCACTGTTGGATTATTACTTTTGGCATAATTGCAATTTGATTTTTTTAATGCACTTTATTGCGTCATAGGGGGTCCGATTTCAATAGTTCTAAATATTTTGAGAGTTGAAGTATACTACTACAAAATGATTATTCTCATATTGCGTTGAAATTCTGCGGAATAGGTGGGAAATACTTGCAAACATGACCGAAAACCGGCGAGTGCATGAAAGCGGCTCAGGAGTGGGGGTAGAGCAGCAGATTCATAACGGGCGCAGCGCGCTTGTATTAAAATACATCTGTATTAAAATACTCAGCCGCTTTTCACGCACTCGTCCATTTTCGGTCATGTTTGCAAGTATTTTTCACCTATTTTGCAGCATTTTAACGCAAAATGAGAATAAACGGTTTGTAGTACTTTTTTGAAAAATTGGAATCGGAACCACCTATGACGCATCCAGGTCTGCTGCAATGAAGTGCATTGAAAAATTCAGATAGCAATTAGGCCAAAACTAATATTGCAACAGTGCCTAAGTTTTCCACACATAAAGTACATATTTATCACTACTATGTCGGGAAAAGCCTGCACTAGGACTTAAAAAGTGGCGGAGTTATAAATTTTGGAAAAAAAGCTGACTTTTTCCGGTTTTTCCGATTTTTCTACGTTACTGATAATCTGATCAAGTCACGTTAGGGCTAATTTTTTTGCATTTTGATTCTGTACAATTCGTCCATCGAGAGTATCGAGATTGCTCCATCGGTTTTCAAGTTACAAGTCAAAAACGATAAAAAATTCAAAAAATGCTTTCAAATGTTTATAACAGATTGAGCAATGACAGATGGGAATAGGAAACATAACAGGATATAACTACTAGCCTTCTTTCATATGATGGCACAGTCGGTTTCCTGGTAGTATTTTTGTCACAGAATCAATAGAACAGAGAATCTCTATTGATTAGCCTAGACCCAACAGACGTGGTCATGTCCAAATTTCTATAATAATTCCCTATTTTTTTTTCCTGAAAACTTTCGTTTGCGTAAAGTTTGTTTTTCCCATGTTTTTCTTTGTATTGTTCCATCCAGATCATGCCTGTGACTCTGCCCGCTTCCTGTTATCTCGTTATCCCGTTATCCCGTTTTTGCCGTTATCCGTATTCCCCTTAAACCCGTTTTCCCGTTATCCCAATATCCCGTATTACATCATCCCGTTATGGATAGCGCGAAAATATATCCGTGTTCAAATATCTGTGTACAGCAATTTTCATGGAGATCGGTTGAACGGTATAGAAGTTGATGCGCTGTGGCGCCGTCTAGTGGCGAGTTAAAGTGAAATGAATAGCATAAAAACTTCCTCCATGGAAAAACACTTAGATGTACCAACAATCAACAAAATATGTCGCTCCTATCGTCAGTTAAGATCGATAAAAATTATGATTTTTGAAGTTTTATTTTCCAATTTTCCTTTATAATTGTATGGATTTTTTTTCCGAAAACTTTTCTTGGCCTGTATTTTTTTATTGCTTTATTTAACGTCGGCCTATTTCAGTAACCACCGACGCCGGGGAGCACACTCCCTCCAACCGGAAATTTTGCCGAATCTTCTGTTGTTTCAGAGGTAGGGTTCTTTAACAATCTCAACATCTATGAACTCGAAACCGCCATCTTAACGTTCCCTCAGAAGGACGGGATATCTATCGTCTTATCTCATGCTCATTGGTAAGACGCCTGCAGCTGCGAATATGCTACTCCGCTACAGTTGTTAGGGCATTTTAACGCGCACCTGTTTCGTCAGGATGTCACCCATCCAAGTACTAGACGCGCCCGATGTTGCTTGGCTCAGATATCGATAAGACTTGACCTGACCAGCCACCGGTGCCCATGCATATATTCATTAACTACGAATTTTGATAACTGGCCATAAGAGCAATGCAGTGAAAGTGAAGTCGGGTTATATATGTATTCCTTTGTCATATTGGTTGCGAGTAGTTAGAGTA
Organism: Gonioctena quinquepunctata; assembly: GCA_018342105.1. Lineage (NCBI taxonomy): Eukaryota > Metazoa > Arthropoda > Insecta > Coleoptera > Chrysomelidae > Gonioctena > Gonioctena quinquepunctata. The sequence continues at coordinate 650,408 of JAFIRS010000417.1, read as the reverse complement.
TTTGAAGGTCAACCAATACATGTCACGCCTTCATTTTCGCGCCTGCGCATAAATTGGACGTTGCCAATGAGAGAGAGAGACCGAGCGATCGACATGCTTCATTTGCTTTGGCTTTACATTTGCTGTTTTTACTATCAATATTGGCACCTAATACATATATGGCAATAACATATATGTATTAAGTACCAATATTGATAAGAAAGACAGCAAATGTGAAGCCAATACAAATGAAGCATGACCATCGCTCGTACTCTCTCTAATCAGCAACGTTTAATTGATGCGCATGCGCGAAAATAGAGGCGTGACATGTATTGGTCGATGTCCGGTTGCCATAACTACGTGCTGCCAATATGACGAAGAAAGACATATATAACCCGACTTCACTTTCATTGCATTGCTCTTATGGCCAGTTATCAATATTCGTAGTTAATAAATATATAGGCAATAACCGACAAAATAAAAAGAAAAATTACGCATATTCATTGTTCCAATCGTGAGTTATCGTTTTGAGTTCATACAAAAATTCCATAAAAAAGGAATTTTCCAATTTTTCGGGCGACTTCCCCAATTTTTCTTTGACAAATAACCTTCTTCGGACTATTGCGGACATAAAAAAAAATCCAAATCGTTCCAGCTGTTCTCGAGTGATGCACTTAGTAACACAATTTGACATTCATTTTCATTATATAGATTTGAATATACATTGAATTGCACTTATCGACATTAATTTTATATTTGAAATAACATTGAACCCCTCAAGTGATCTTTGACTAGCTCATTCAGAGAGTTTTGGACTAATTTCGTACTTTCCAGGGATAATATATTGGTGTACTTCTGATATACTCACAGCTCCTTAGTCCATACCATTATTTGAGATACATCATTTCGTCAACATTTGCAGCCCTTTTGAAGTTTTCAGATGAACTTTATGGGGTATATCCTGTTTGTTCCCTCTCCTATCCTCTTGTTATTATTCTAGAAACCTCATAGGGTCGCCTTTTTTACAACTCTATCTATGTCTTTCCTGGTGTTCCTACAAATATTTCTGGGCGACCTTTCGTGAAGCCAAAACTTTGGAAAATTATTCATGTGGATGACCTGAATGTCATCATGAATCTCAACATTCCCAAACTCTTGTCCCAAGAGCTCAAAACATCAAAGGAAACCAAAAACATATCTTATTATATATTGGAGAGGTCTTTGATATGTTTCTCAGCACCCAAAACAACTGCGTGAGTTCAATTTTGGGAACTCATCTTACCATAGAATCTTGAAAATCGGAAAATATAAAGTCTACCACTCTGCTCATCCAGACAATCAAGCAAGAGGTAATAATCAAGCAGTCAAATCATCACGAAGAATATCCTGTTCAGATGTCAGAAAAATAACTAACACTAGTATGTATCAAATCCACTAGACAAAACTTTTCAGTGGGTTCAGTAACTGCCACCGATATATAATCTCAAAACATTCTAAAGACTTTCTTAAAAAACTGGAGAAAGATGCATAATAGTAGGGGACTTCAATTCAAAACATACAGACTGGGGTTCGAAATGAATAACAACAGGACGCCAAAAATCTAGACATGCAATTATAAAAACACCAAAACACCAAGATACTTGACTTGTGTCGACCATTATATCTCATTTCCTGAGACAATCACACTACTCTGGATCAGGCTTCCTACGCCCCAATGAAATTGGCTGCGTTTTGTCGGGGTGTACCTCTACTTTCCAATTCAAGTAGCACTCCTGAGGGTCATTCATTCGCATTCTGCAAATGAAATGAACAACCCCCATTTGGTGGTCCATTGATGTGGCTGTTGGAGCTGTATCATCAGCTGTATAGCATGGGTGACAGTGTGAGACACCGGCTTCAATCTCCCTCGTTTTCGAAAGAGATTGTACAACCTCTGTTTGAAATATCCTGCTAAAGAGGAAATACTCCATCCACTTCATCAGGCCAAGAGGTAGTTGGAAATCGATCAGTTTTTGTACTCTATCCAAAGCCGTGCTTGTCTTATAGAAGAAGGATAGAACATTCACCTTCATTTGAGGCGTAGAATGCTGCTTTCGGAACCTCGGGCATTTCTGTCCTCGTACGATTTTTTCGAACCGTTTGGCTGAACTACAAAGCAGACTAATCGGCCGATGATTTTGCGTGAAAGTCATATTCTGTCCTTCTTCCGAAATCATCACCACAATGGCATGCCCCCACCTTTGAGGGGATCTCCTAAGGCGAATTGAATTGTTTGTTATTTTCAAAAGTGTCCGAAAATATTGTAAAGATGAAATTGAAAATGAAATTATCTTTTAATCATTGGGAAAAATTCGACGATATGCAAAATATTTGAAAGTGGTTGATACAAATGCTATCTTGTACTTGGAACACATTGTTGTTGATAGTTTACCATGGAAATATCCTGATAGCATTATCGGTAGGTATTCAACCAATAATTTGTTTAGATAATATTCATATACTTGTGAATTACAATTTCAACATGGAGGGTTGTGAAGTTCGTAATGGCATAATCAGTTTTTAATTTTGATTTGATATTCGACCATATATGAAAGTCATCACACCTATCTGCCAGTGTCAAAATTTATGTTATATCCATTTAGGTTAGGTTAGGTTCGGAAATTGTACCTCATAGAGAAACTAAAAATAAAGAGAGTTGTCAAACCTGCAGTAAAAGTTGGCACCACGTTAAGACAGTGGCGACATATCTCGCAACTGGCCGACCTAAGTTGGTACAGTTGGTAAAATAGATTCATCTTCAGTTACCGATTGAGATAAGGCGGGTTTTTTAAATGTGTTACTTTTATGGTTGATATGGTTTATATTTTATAAGTGATCGATTTGCCATTCCTGTATTTCATATGAATGGTTGTATCATATGAAATGCAGGAATGGCAAATCGATCACCAATAAAATATATACATACACATTCGTAGAATCTCTTAGTTCGTTCGTGGTTGAAATAAAGTTTCAAAATTAATCTTTGTTTCATGATATCAAGAACAAAATTAAAGTTCTTATAAAACAATAATAATAAGTTGAACTCTATAAAAAAACACATTTTATTGTATGTAGGACAAGGTACAATTACAGACAAAACAATAATAAAACTCTGAAAAACAACAAAATTAAAAATATTCTTCGGTCTTATCAAATCAACCAAAATAAAAACAAATTACATTTACATCAAACGTTCAATAATTTTGTTCATTTATTAGCACAAAGGAGAACGAGCAGGTATAACAAATACTCCAGTTTGATGATAATCTTAGTACTTCCTCAAATGGTGATAGGAAATGGTAACTGACGGATGGAAATAAGTATCATTTTGTGAAAACATTTCTGCAACTGATGGATGGAAATAAGTATCAGTTTGTAAAAAGCAGCTTATTATATTTTACCTCGTAAAAAATATTTCCAGGAATTTCAGCGTCAACTCGAATAATAAAACATTATATTTTCGACTTGGGTTCCTAATTCAAGTCCATATAGTATAATTTCTATCATTAATTAATGGCAATAACAGTAGGAGAATTATTCTGAAATTATTGCGTGGTTTGTCATAATAAAAAACCATTTGTAACAATAAACTTCAATTTTCTGACAAATGTCGAAATTGGAAAATTATCATGTCATCAGTCGTCTGTCGATGGCGGGCAGCGCCTCCATGCGCGACTGGCCGTACCAAAAACTTGGTGGTCAAGATCGCCAATGTATCAAACAGTCTCTTTAGTTTTAATTTGTCTATGTTGTACCTCAAAACTCTCCAGATATGTTACAAAAACTATAACTTTCCTCGCATATTCTAGGGAAAATCATGATCAAAATGGAGCCGATCATTTATTAATAAACTTGAAATCATTAATTCACTCCATTGCATATGATAGAGAATTATGCAACAATGTGTGCTTTTACCGACACATAAACCAAGTGAATGGACGAATTAACAATTATTCTACAAATACCGGTTGAATTATTATCATTACACCAATAAAGTTGTTCAATAACGGATTTAGTGTTTCCAATAAAGCGTAGGTATTTCTGGGCCATTTCTCTTTGTTGAAATATGCTTAGGAATATTCAATAATGACACATACAAAAATTATTTTAGGAATTAGTCTATCTGATTCTTTCAAAAACGTTCTTCCACGGTGTTTCACATTTGATTCCAAGCTTCCTTGCCATCAACGTCAAGACCAAAATATCACAATAGTCATGCGTTAAACTTTTCGAGATAAGGTAGATGAGATAAACACAATTTGCGTTCCCTGATTTCGTTGCCCTCTGACATTTCTCACTGCGTACTGCATTTGTAAACTCTTGCGAGGATTTATTACTCAAAATACAAGAGCACGCCGGATTCTTAGAAAACATAATTTGGACTGATAAAGCAAACTTTTGTCAGCAATGAGTTTATTATAGGCGAAATGGATATTTTTGAGTATCTGAAGTTGAAAATCAAATACAATTTCGAATAAATGTGTTTTCCAGATCTCACCCCTTCAGACTTTTATATTTGGGTTAGGGTAAAAGATTTCGTCTATTATTCACCAGTTCACAATATAGATGATTTGGGACTTATAATGATACAGACTCAAGACAGTGCTACGATGTTACCATATGTCACAAAAAAAATTTATTGGAAGAAAAATATTGAAATGTATCCATCTCTTTTGTTTTTATTAGGAATTGCTATAGTTTTGAGTTATTAAATGAGATAATAGATCAAGTCGGTGACCTTACCGTTATTATCTGACATTTTTTCAAAATATTATTGTATTCAGTAACAGTGAGAATGTAAATAGATCCACAAAAGTATGTTAAATACTTGTAACATGTAAAGGCTAAATGAATATATTATCCCAAAGTGATCAATTCCTGAATATGGGCTACTAGAAATATATAATTACGATATGATAAAAGCCAATGAAGAGTACAAAATCATAGTTCAAATCAACAACTGTACTTTTTATACCCGACTACGGCAAAGCCAAAAGGAGGGTTGGGATTTTAGCATACTATGTATGTATGTTCATCTGTTCCCGCATATCTTCTATACTAGTTATCATAATTTGACAAATGAGGTATCGTTATAAGCGTCTTGATTGTCCCCTGGGTATAGGCTATGTGTCGTCACACTTATTCCAATATGGCGTCCTCTAAAAGACAAAGTCCAGTATTGAAAAAAATCAAATGTGCCGTGTTGGGTGTCAAATGAAAGGGCTCAATTAGCATATATATATATATATATATATATATTTCACCTTGCTTTGTGTTCTCAATGCTTTGAATTGCACTGGAATGAAATCAATATGAATATTATCACTGAGCAAAAAAAAATATATTTCTAATAATTATAACAAAATAAAACCTAAACCAAAATAAATTATACAATTATACAACGGCACTGCACCCCACTTTCTCGCGAAAATAAAACCCCAAAATAATTTAAATAAAAAAATAAGTTCACAAACTAAAACCTGACTACGGAAAAAATCGCGCTCTGGAAACTACGAATTATTTATTGTCTAATAAGTAGACAACTTATATATTTCAATTTAACACACACACACATATATATATATATATATATATATATATATATATGTTCAAAGGATAGCCGTGGTTAGTTTTTGAACAAATTTTTTTTCTGGCTATTAACTAATGAATCTTCATTCCGGGTATAACTTGCAGCGACTGTTTCATACTTGAATGAGCAAACTGTCATTGTATACTGTTGACGATGGTTTGAAACTTTGTGTATGACATGATCAGTGTCCGTTGGTTTTCTATTCATACCGTTTTGTTGTATAAAAAATCAATTAACCTCAAATTTAAATGCACGAAGAATTTTCACTTATCTCTGTCGTTACTGCAGTGGCAGTTTTGACCTAATTCAACATTGGATTACTCCCATAAAAATAATATTGGGGATGAATCCTTCAAACAGCACTTTTCAAATGAAGTGGGATTCCAAATACTTTTAAATTATTTTTCTCGGGCATCCCAGTTTCATTGTATTTGCTTTCTCATTATACCTCCAGCAACCTGTCATGAGTTCTCAACGAATTGACGGAAACAGGGACGCATTCACCATTCTGCCAGAGTGGCAGTGTATGCGTTTTACACATGAATATATTGAACCATTCAGTGTGACTGTAATTTATAATCAAGTGAAAAAACTGGAACATTTACAGATGAAAAAATCTGAAACAACTTTTGTTCTGAACTTGTTTCCCAACACTCAGAAATAAAGAAGAATTTTTATTGGATATTTTTGCTACGAGTATTGCATGTGGTCTGCGTAAAATTAAGTATCAATTAAAAACTGACTGCACACGAGGCTTCAAAGTTCTCATTGGAAATATGTTTGGCACATGCTGAACTTGACGCGAATTAACGAGACATCAATATAAATAAACGTGATTCGATTTACCCAAATAGATTCATTAAGTTTCAGTTTCTATATTGACAACTTTTTTTTCAAGAAATATGACTACGTTTACTTCACTGGAGATATCATAAGTCACAGGACCTGGCAAACAAGTATTCCAGAAAATTCAAGAGTCATTGCTAAGGTACTGGATGCTTTCTCTGAATACTACAAAGTGCCAGTCTATTCCATTTTGGGAAATCATGAAACTCATCCAGTAAATTTGTAAGTACCTCCAATTGTTTGTGTATAATAATAATAATAATATTGTTACGAAACGAAATACTCGATGTCAATATCCGTTCATTTCACTTTGAAAATACCACGCTATTCTTTTTTTTGGAGGGGGGCGGTGGAAATCTCCATGGACGCTGGTCGCTTGGTGTCCATCGAGAAACAGCAGTGTCGGACTCCAACCGACTGAAATCATCCCATGCGCTCCTTTGATATCCGGAAGTCCGTCGAGTATGAGTATTTCACAAATTTTTCCATTAACATTCTGGCTTGTGTTTGAAAAGTTCTCTATCCGATCTCTTCGTGTTTTTTTACTTTCTCTAGGTTCATTGCCCCTTTGTTCCACTGATCAGGAATACTGATCATTTTACCTATTGTACTATCTGGATTTAGTTCTCCGAATTCTATTTCTAGGTCCATTCGTTCTCTGGTCCACCTGGGACATGTGAAGATTGTATGTTCTGGATCATCGTTTATTTCCGGGCAATATGGGCATTTGATGTATTGTGACTTCCCCATCCTCAGCGTATACGATTTGAATTCACTTGCCCACTGAGTGCCTGGGTTATGAAGTAGTTTGATATTTTAAAATCGCATTGTACCCAGTTTTCGATAGTAGCCTTTTGCCTTACTTGTGTTGATGTTCCATCTTTCCTGACACTCTCCTTTTGTTATCTGTCTCTCCTCTTTTCTGTAACGTTGGGTCTAGCATCTGATCCGTACCTTCACCAGGAGGTCGATAGGTGGGATCGCCGTAATGACATTTATAGCGTCTGCGGATAGCGTCCTGTATGCCATTGCCACTCTTAGTAGCATCCTCCTTTGCGTTGCGGTTATCAGCGATCTATATCTTTCTACTCTCATTGCTTCACCCCAGATCGGGGCCGCATACAACAGTACCAACTGCACCACGCAGTAAAGTACCCTCCTTTTTTGTATATCTGGTTCCCGAATGTTCGGTAGTAGTTTGGTAAGCGCAGCTGTTCTCATATGTGTTTCAGATGTGTTCGTTCCATTTGGTCTTGTCGTCCAGTCAGACACCAAGGTATTTGACGTATTTTTTGTTCCCTCTAGCTGGAAGGATACGTTTTTCCTCTTACTCGAGCCTTCTAGGATGATAGCTTCGGTCTCATGCGGCGCGAGTTTCAGCCCGTTATCATTCATCCACTGGCCAATGAGTTCCATGGAGGTGTTCACTCTCCTTATCAGTTCCTTTCTATTCACGGATTTGACAATGACAGCCAAGTCGTCTGCGTATGTTACGGTATAGCATTCTGCCGGCAGTTCTCAGGACCCCGTCATACAAAACGTTACATAATATTGGCCCAAGAACTGGGTACCCCCTGTGACATGACCTGTGAGTAATCTCCTTTTTGTAATATTCTATTGGATAGATGAAATCGCATAATTTCCAGTAAATAACTGCTAATCTCCAAGTCCGACAGGCTATTCAGAATCAGATGCCACTTCGCGGTGTTGAAAGCTTTTTTAACGCCGATGAGAATTACAGCTCCCCAGGTCATGGTACCCTGGGAGGAATTGAGTATTACCTGCTCTATCGCCAACATGGTGGACATCCTGGATCTAAATCCAAACTGTGTCGCTGAAATACCTCGTTTTTGATCTAACTCCAGTTCCAATCTGTTTTGTTTATTTTTTACTTTTGGGATTAGAACTACTTAAGCTTTTTTCCAGTAGTATGGAAATGTACCTTCAAAGAGCAGTTGATTTAGAATTCTCAGTATCTTGTTTGGGATGTTGCGGACTGCTACCATCCAACTACACAAATAATATGAATATATAAACTGTTCGTCTGTCGCGTGGGACCCGCGTTTGAAGCACGTCCGAATACTCCAGAACGAGTGGTGATTTCTCGAGAATGACCTCCACCGCAACGGTTGCTTCGATACACAGGGGCGTTCTCCACTTGTTTTCGTAACGGTATAATTCATTCCCTATAAAAAAATGTAACAGTGAGAGTGTGAATAGAAAATATGATCCACAAAAGTATGATGAATACTTGCAACATGTTAAGGCTAAATGAATAGATTATCACAAAGGGACCAATCCCTATATAGAAGTATATAACTGAGATATGATGAAAACCGATGAAGAGTACAACAGCAGCGTTAATATCAACAACTATATTTTTTTCCTGTCTATTAACTCATGAATCTTCATGCTGGGTATGGCAGCCACTGCTTTTTTTTCATTTGAGTGGAGTTATCTGAGTACCTCAGCTATCTCCCTAAATAATATGGGGCTCATGTAAGTGTTGTGAAAGCCTGCCCTGTATAACACTGATAAATGAAAAATAAAGATAGATAGGGACAAACTAATTTTTATGTATAAAACCAAAGTGGAGTGTCTGCCTGGGAGGCAAAATGTGATGATAGCTTTCGTGACTTCACAATTGGAAACCATTAAGAAAAATCCATCCCGAAAATAATCATAAATTCGATAAAGGTTTGACACTGTCTATTGAAAAATGTGAATGTACTCAGTTTCTCACCTACACTGTCTATATGATAATTCCACTTCATACATAAAATATATATGAGTAATCATTTTCTCAGTTTTTTTCTGTGCCACTGAAGTATTCTGATTCTTTATTTCTAAGGTTTCTTGAGTGGGCAATATATTTGTGTTACATGCGAAAGGTAAAACAAAGTTTCATTGTGGTCCATAGTCAGAATTGTCATATTGAGCCACCGGACAATATTTACTAATAATATTAATAATTGCTATTCGACTAAAAGTATTCTCTATGCTCACCTGGTATCTTCTATTGTTCAGATAGCTTGCCATCACATCAAAGCATATTCCTCGAAACTCAATTTTTTCTATAGAAATCAGTAGCTCTTCATGGCATACTGTGTCGAAAGCTTTAGCTGAGTCAACAGAGATACAAAGGTCTACTATTACTAATGAGACATACAGAATGGGCCATTGAAACCGAAACAGCAGCTCTGTAGGTTGACAGAACCGAATTAAATAAAAACGCTCGGACACGTCAACTACATTTTTGGGGGGACATCGTTCGCGATGAAATTCACCCGAAATTCACCCGAGCTGTTGATTTTGAATATTTGTTAATTGTAGTATTCAGCTTTAGTTTTCATGATGAGCTCTTTCAGTTTATTCTCAAATTTTTTCAACTATTTTTTAGTATCTCATTTCCGAAATATTTTGGAAATTTTTATACAATTAATTTTTCGCATTATTAATCATTCAATCTTTCCGTTTGTTTTCTTGACATTTCATAAACATACGATGTTCTTATTTACGAGAAATGAATGATTAAAGATGGTTGTTTTTAAATGGAATCGAATTGAATAGTTTAGACAGGAATAAACTGTTATTTGAATATTTTCGGGATGGTTAACAAATCTTGCCCTTTCTTCGAACATCTCACCAAGAAATATTATTGTTTACACATCAAAGTTAACTCCAATCTGACATGAATCATGCGGCACTTGGAACGAATTAATGGATATACCCCGTTGACGTTATTTTTTTTGTTAGGTTTTCTGAGGTGACTACTGAACCATATTCCAATCAGTGGCTCTTCGATATAATGTTCCAAAAGATGTCGAAATGGTTGGATGTCGGAGATGTGAAAGAAACCATCCTCAAAGGTGGATATTACACCATTTCGCCAAGGGAAGGATTTCGAGTTGTAGTCTTGAACAACTGTATGGGGTTCATTCCTAACTGGTAAGAAATATATTTCTCGTATGCACTTAGATATTCAAACGTGAGTAATATTGGTAAAAGAAGTTTTGAAAAAATGATTAAATATCGTGGACAATATCAGGTAATATCTTTTTCTAAAATATCATATAGAATTCGAGGGTTATTGTAATTCACATGTAATAAAACAATTATTCATGCTATTTACAAGTTGAAGTAAAGAGAATGATTGAAATGATTCAAGTGGGGATGTTTTCATCGTCGACAATTCAGTCATCAGTGAAAAATATGTCTGGTCTAGATATTCTTCCAATATTATGTCTGTGATTCAATTATTATTTTATTTTACAGTTGAACATCCCCTTCTGTTTAAATTATGCAGGCATTTTCTTCACATAATTGATTTATATTGCATTTTGATTTTATCACCCTTCAGTCCTTGACAAATGCTGTTATCTACGTAACAGAACTATACCAATACAATGTTTACTCAGTAGAGTGAAAGCAAGCGGAAGAGTGGTTGCCCATGTGCTATTGTTTTCGAGTAAAATATTAATATTTATTTTTAGCTCAAAAAGTAATAACTTTTGGTTCTAATGTTTATTTTTTTAAGTAGACGATTGTGTTTTGGGTTTTAAATCATATTCCACCTGAATCACTGCCCATTGTTGATCAATTTGTCATGGCATATTTCAGTTTTAAATGTAACCTAGAATATTGGGTAAGATAAGTTTGTAAAAACACACCACCATGTACCTTGGATCGGCTAAAACTGATGGACAGTTGTGGTTCCTAATAGACTTTTCTAGCTTTAACGTCAACTATTATTATTAAAATTTCAACTAATATTAAGTAAAATCGAATTTACACACCTGATTTGTTTGCCTATTAATTTTAAGTTATAAATTTCACATGTATACAAATAAAAATTAGGTTATACTTTGATACAATCTCATTTCTTCTTGTAATGAAATAATATGATGTAATTTCTGTATAAAAATATTGTTTTTAATACATATTATCTACCTTTTAGGTACAAGACGTTGATGATCCAATGTATACTAGGGCGTGATCCGTGGTACATTCGCAAAAACTACATAGTGTGTAGGAATAATGGTGATATCAGGAGAAACTCTTTCCATTATTATATTTAAAAAAATGGCTTGTAAAAAAATATAAAAGTAGATTGTGATCCAAGGTACAACAGTCTCTCCTATCATTTCTGGGATAAAACTTAAAAAAATAATACATAATAATAGGAACTCAATATCAGATATCGGATTATAAAAAAAGTTTAATTTGACTGGTTTTTTCTCAATTCCTGTTGCTCGAGTGAATTCAAATTTCCTCAAACGTTTATTGAGACTATTTGTAGATTACTTTTATTCCAATATTTTTGGTCATTCAAATTCAAGTATACTTGATTGTGACCCAGCTATTTCATTTTGTTGAAGTAAAAGTGGATGAAGGGTCGAAATGAGAGAGATAGTTTTATACATCCCGATGTTTCGGTTAGTTTATTTGACCATAACTTGGGCGCTGTAAAAGGATAAGAATGTTCAAAATACATTTATTTAGTGGTCTGAGAAATTTGTAGTCCTTATCAAAGTAATAATTGGTATTTTTTTTCAGTTAGTTCAGGGAGATATGAAATCGATGAGGCAATAGAGAAACTTCATTTTCGAGTGATGTTGAATTTATGTTTTTTCAACACGCTTTCATTATCTTTCCTCTATGTATATCTGAATGTATGTGTGTAAGAATCTTTGAAATTAATTTTCACCCACTTCCATACCTCAGAGTTATATAATATTTTTCACACGTGTCCGATGACAATACAATGATTCCACAGCTATGACCTGGTATTCTCACCAAGATCGTCAAAAAAAAAATGTATTTCAAAGATATCTCGAATGCGCTGGCTAGTCTCAGCATATTCATCAAAATTTTGTAAAAACTTCCGTCCCATGTGGATGAATTAATCAAAGTGTAGGATGTAGCAAAATGTTAAAAATAAAATTATAGTGTGAAAAAACTTAAAAATCACGATTATATAGAAATAAGGACTAAAAAGTTAAAAATGATAAGAATAAAGTTATTGACCGAAAAATTACGTCTTATGTGAAAAAAGCGTCGGGTGCTCTCCATTTACTTTTTATAATAAAATTGAGATAACTAATATCAAGCACCTTAGTTCATTTTATGTCGTATCACCAGATGTCAACCAAGTGATTTTGAGAAGTGATTTGACTTCTTCATATTGGTTCATCATTTCATTCTCCATTAGATAAAAAATAATATTTTTAATTACATATCATACATACAGGGTGATTCAAAAGTACTTTGACAAACTTCAGGAGGTGATTCCTCACAATATTCTAATATGAATTGTCCAAATAAATATATGTCTTGAAACACTTCGTTTCCAAGATACAAGGTGTTAAAGTTTAATTTTTATTTTTGTTTTTTTCAAATAACTTTCGAAATACTGACTTTAATCAAACGTTGGGGGCGCCTACACGTCTTTTTTTTTGAAGATTCATTATTTTTTTTGAACGTACTCCTAGCACATTTTTCAGTAAAAAAAAACAATTCCTCTATCATATCTACGTAAAAAAGCTACCCCTTTTACAAGTCGCTATAAGCAACCGTTTTTTAGATGTTTGGACTTGAAAATATCAAGTCGATTATTTGATAATCGATGCGTATTGAAGTTATTACCATTATTTTACATTTTTCTCAAGAATGTTTAGGAAATGAATTTGACGTTTGAGTAAGTAGTTTTGGTAATTATATGTTATGTGACAGTTAAACGTTTTGTTGAAGTTCCTGTAAGTTTTAAAACACTAATTTTGATCAAATGGATTATTTAAACAATAATGCTCATTAAGCCGATATGCATTTCGTTCATGGCCTTGCGGATGGCAATGCGCGCGAAGCAAGACGTATTTACCAGGAGCGATTTCCGAACCCCAGAATTAGAAGAAGCTGTTTTGAACGCTCTCGAGGAGAATCCAGAAACAAGTACAAGAAGAATTGCTGAAGCTCTCAATTCTACTCAGTTCACAGTTTGTAGAATTATCCACGATCGACAATTTTATCTATACCATATTCAAAGGGTACAAGCTCTTTTGCCACGAGACTTTCCTCAACGCATAACTATGTGTTAGTGGTTTTTGAGAAAATTGGCTGGAAATCCTCAATTTTTAAGATATGTACTCTTCACGGACGAGGCAAACTTCTCCCGAAATGATATCACAAACTTTCATAACAACCATGTTCGGGCCCTGGAAAATCCGCACGCAGTTAGTGAAAGACATGATCAGTACAAATTTTCTGTAAATGAATGGGCGGCAATAATTGATAATTACTTGATAGGTCCTTTCTTTCTTCCGTTCCGACTGAATGGCGCAACTTACAGAGACTTTTTAGAAAATGAATTGCCGGGACTACTTCAGAATGTGCCATTAGAAATTCGTATCCGCATGTGGTTTATGCATGATGGGGCTCCGGCCCATTTTAGCGTTGTAGCCAGGGAATTCCTTAACACTGTCTATCCAAATCGATGGATCGGTGGGGGTGTAGAAGAACCTAACCAGGCGTGGGTACCAAGGTCCCCAGATCTAAACCCGCTAGAATTTCATTTTTGGGGACATTTGAAGTCACTAGTTTATAAAACTCCAGTAGCGAACAAGGAAGATCTAAGAAACCGAATAGTAGATGCCTGTGAAACAATAAGAAACACACCATTAACACACCTGAATGCCTGTATCTTCGCTGAAGGTGGACAATTTATTTGAATACAATTTAGTTTCCTTTATTTTATTTTAATAAAATGTTGATATTCCTTGTAAATTTTATATAAACAAATACAGATTTTGCACCTTCGATACAAAAATAACTATTCCAAACGAGTAAAAATAAATAGAATAGAAAAACCAAAACTATTTCCTTACAAATATCTAGAAAACGGTTGCTTATAGCGACTTGTAACAGGGAAAGCTTTTTACGTAGATATGATAGAGGAATTGCATTTTTTACTGAAAAATGTGATAGAAGTACGCTCAAAAAAGTTATGAATCTTCAAAAAAGAAAAAGACGTGTAGGTGGCGCCCTCTACGAGTAAGAGCAATAATAACATCAGGTTTCAATTCGACACCTCAAAAAACCTCTCAAAACCAATTTTTGTTTAATCAAGGTCAGTATTTCGAAAGTTATTTGAAAAAAACGAAATTAAAAATAAAACTTCAACACCCTGTATCTTGGACACGAAACGTTTCCGGACATATATTTATTTGGACAATTCATATTGGAATATTGTGAGGAATCACTTCCTGAAGTTTGACAGAGTATTTTTGAATCACCTTGTATATTCATCCATATCTTCCAAAAAATATCAATTCTATCCATTTTGAGAACACCCTACCGACACATAAATTTCATTCAGATAACGAGGCTCATTATTTTCCATTAGATTTTATTCATATACAAATACATCTGAATCAATCTCTTGTGTTTGACAAAACCATTCGATGCTTTCCCATCAGTGGGAAACTACTACCTTGTTTTTCATTTCATAAATATTTCAATTATCAATTCTAATAATTTATTTAAAATGGTGAAAATTTATTCGGAACAGAATTGAGGTTGAATTAAATCCATACATTGACAGAATTGTATCACCAAAACGAGACAATTATACACTAATCATGTCCAACCGGCTGTTATTGTTTGTAGAAGATTCTCGCTTCCACTTGTTACCACTCAAATTTGTAGTATCTCATGAAATATTTTATGCAAGAAAGATAATATATTTCATTTTCATTTTGCGAATCTAATTGATCGAAGAAAAATCGTACACAAAAAATTGAAATATAATTATTTTTTGGAGTTTAGTGATCCACGAACATTGATGCAAGCTGTGAGGCGATTTGGGCACTTGCCAAGAGCTGATCAATAATATGTTGAGTTATCCATCCTCATTCTTCTTGCGCAGCGATTTTCAGGTCAGCAAGAGTGGGCACTGATGAGCCTATTTAGTATATTCTATCGGATTAATATTTGGAGAATTAGGTTGAAACCATAATATTGTTACACCTTCTGCTGCTATTCCATGTATGCATATAACAAATAGCTACACACCACATATAATTATATAGCGTTATAAAATGATTCTTGTGCTTTTGAAATCCATGTCATCTCGTTGATAAATGAACCTACAAATTGTGTTACAAACGATCCAGATTTTTTTTTAATGATCATCGTGTATTAGAGAGAGAGAGAGAGAGAGAAATATACTTTATTATCGAAAAAAACCTTCTTATTGACAAAGCTTCTTAAAATCTATATTGTATAACACTTTGAAAGATACAGACACAAGTGACAGAAAGCATAACAAAAAACAAGAAAAATATACACAGAGACATAATTTAAAAGTAGGATCACATGTCGTTACGATACAATATAAAAATAAAATTACAGTTTAGATAATACATATATGGGAGGGTATATTATAAAAGTATATCAAAATATTAATCACAACAGAGCTTCATTGTAGTATTCCTCAAGATTGTAATGAGCTTTTGTTACAAGTTACAAGGGCTTCTTCAACAAGGTATCTGAACTTTTTATAATTTCTTTCCTTCCTAATTTTCATTTATTTTCATTGATATCGCTAAAACTAGTTCTTGTTTTGTAGTAAATATTCAATGAACTTCAATTTCACTTCCTCAACACATCTGTGGAGTATTTGAAATTAAAAATCTCTTCTGAGAGCTATCTTGACAGCAGCAATCATTTGCTCCGCTGGTTTTTTCCCAATTTTTATCTGCCTATCTCTTGGTCTTTCCAGTTTCAGAATAAATCTAGAAAACATGTAGGTCAGGTATTGCGAATAATACTATAAGTTATTAAAATAATTGCCTCAAACAATCAGATAGAGAAATAATACTTTAGGCAGTAGCAGTGTCAAAAACTGTGATTGAAGTGGTGTTCCACAAGGATCAGTAATGATTTCAACCCTGTGGAACATCATGTACGATGACCTGTTAGAAATGAAACAACCGGAAAGTATTATACTGATTGGTTTCGCCAATAACGTCATTAGGGTGGCGACTTCCAAAACTGAAGAGACCCTGATGAATTATGCAATCGTAACATGCGTTATTACCCAAAGAACTATCGTCAATTTCAGTAAAGCAATACAATATCTTGGAGTCTGGCTGGGAACAAAGATTATTTTCGCCGAGTACATCAACAAAACCATCGAAAAAGCTGACAATACCGTAACGGCCCTGAGTAGTCTAATACCGAACGTCCGAGGGCCCAGAGCATCAATGAAAAAGATTATCGCAAGTGTTGTCCACTCGCTGCTATACAGGGTGTTAGTGATTCTGCATGAAAAAATAATGTTTGCTATATAACTTTTGTCCGCAAATGCTTCGTTTTCCAAGATACGGGGTGTTAATGTTTTTCTCAAAAACTGACTATTTATTTATTGTTCTGAAACCGGTTGAGATATGCCAATGAAATTTGAGTTTCAAGAGGCAGTTATTGCGCATTTTTTGACATACAATTGAAAATTGTATGTTCATCATTGGCGCGCATACGGGTAATGATCTCAATTTTTTTAAAGAAAAAAATGGTACGCCACTGAAATATTTCAAATTGAAAATTTTTCAATTTCTCGTTCAATTTGTGACAAAAAATCTCTCCTGCCTTTTTTCCGTATGGAGCGCCGTTTTTATGCGAAAAAATAAAACATCTTAACGCGTATTTTTCATTTATTTTAATACAATATCAAGAACTATCCAATACAATAACGTCAAACCAGAACAATTACGAAAATAACACTAATAAATAAATAGGCGCAAATCTACAACAAATGTTCAAAATGACCTCCCTCAGACGTGATACAAGATTCAACTCTTCGCCTTATTGATTGTCGTATTCGCGCAAATATTCCTGGTGTATTGCCTCAGGTCTTCAACATTTTCGATTGGAGTGGAATGAACTAATGACTTAAGAAAACCCCAAATGCAAAAATCTAGAGGATTTAAATCCGAGGATCGAGCAGGTCAATGTTCCGTACCTCCCCTACCTATCCAACGATTTGGATATCCTGTATCTAAGTGATTACGTACAATAATGCTGAAATGGACTGGTGCACCATCATGCATGAACCAGAAGTGTTGTCTCAGCTGTAGAGAAATTTCTTCAAGAAGAACAGGTAACCCTTCCTGTAGGAAATTAACGTAAGAGTCACCTGTTAGACGTTGTGGGAGGAAATATGGACCGATTAAATTATTATCAGTACCCCAAGCCATACATTTACTGATAACTGATGCTGAAAATGAGCTTCAAAGATTCCATGAGGATTTTCCTCAGCCCAGAGGTGATTTTTATGGAAATTTCGTATACACTATCGTCCAAAATTAGCCTCGTCAGTAAACAAAACGTCATTAAAAAAATCAGGAATTTGAGCGATTTGATGAAGAATCCAAGGGCAAAAACTAGGCGCGGAAAAAAGTCTCTAGGTAGTAGAGCTTGCACACGTTGAATATGAAACGGATACAATTGCAGTTCTTCAAGAATTTTAAATACAGTGAAGTTGCTCACATTCAGTATGTTGGCAATTTTTCGAGTACTTGTTTCAGGTGACTATGCAATTAACTCGAGAACTGCTTCTCCTAGTTGCACAGTTCGTAATTCTCGAGGGCGCCCGCAGTCAGTCGTTTGTTTCTTAAATGTACCATTTTCGCGCAAACGTTGATGAAGACCAGCAAATATTGTGTGATGGGGTACCCTACGTCCTGGATACAACTCAGCATACAATCGTCGAGCTTGCCGACCATTTCCATTACTTCGGCCCTAGACAAAATGCATGTCTGACAATTCCGCATTTGTACAATTTTCCATTCTTTTCGATAAAAGAAGAATTAATTACTTAATATCATTAATGTTATACCAAACTGAAAGTTAAAAAATTAAGAAACGCTAATTTGACATTTCGTTAAAATATTCGTATTCAACAGAATGTTGACAGTAGCTACTAGCATCGCTACTAGATAATGTATTAAAGGAATGACAAATACACGTTAAGATGTTTGATTTTTTTGCATAAAAACGGCGCCCCATACGGAAAAAAGGCAGGAGAGATCTTTTGTCATAAATTGAACAGAAAATTCAAAAATGGTTTTTTATTTGAAATATCTCAGTGGCTTACCAATTTTTTCTTTAAAAAAATTCAGATCATTACCAGTATGCGCGGCAATGATGAACATGAAATTCTTAATTGCATGTCAGAAAATGGGCAATAACTACCTCTCAGAACTCACCAATTTTCATTCGCATATCTCGACCGGTTTCAGAGCAATAAATAAATAATATCTCCCGTATCTCGGAAAACGAAGCATTTGCGGACAAAAGTTATATAGCAAACTGTCATTATTTTTTTATGCAGAATCGCCCCCTGAAGATTTTCCCACGTATTCACTAACACACTGTATATGCTGCCCTTGTGTGGTACACAGTTATAGCTTGTTCACAGACTAACAAGGATCCAGAGGCAAATTGTAAGGCGTTTTTCTAGGGTCGGAAAGAATAATTATTATCCCTAGAATCGTTACTTTATTTCTGACGCCAAGGCCTTTTTTCTAACTATTTATAAAACTCAATTTTTACCCCCGAACGCCAGATTTTATAGTGGTTTACTCCACTTACCAGGGGTAGCAACAGATGTAGGAACGGATATGTCCAGGGGTCTGGTCTTTTGACTCAATTGAAAAGGTCTATAGGCTTCAATTACAGCCCTTGGGTGTCTGTCCAGTCCCAAGACAGACCTAACTTAAACACTGTTCTGATTCTATAGTTTATATGCTTCAAAAGAGAAAGGTACTTTCCATAGAAGTTCCCAAATGTAACCACAATATAACAATATTATTTATAATTCAACTTATTCAATTTTCACAATTTGAATTCATTACAAAATATTATGAAAACTTCAACAATATATTTTATTCTCCAAACTGGATAGATGAACGTGAATTGATCAGTTTATAAGTTGCAACAATGAACATGAACTAGAAAACATCTAACAAAATATAATTACATAATCCCGTTGTAAGATTATCTCACTTGGTCACTATTAAAACCGATATTTCTATTTATACAATGTAAGTTCAGAAAGTGATTTTGGTGGCTTCGTGGGAATTAAATTCACCCACTTCAACTTTATGACTTTGCAAATTCGTCATCAAACAAAAAACTTTCATGGGCTACTCGTAATAAACTTAGAAAATTCGAGTATATTATAAAAACCACATTCAGGAACTTCTGAATTAAAATGCCCCAATATCTGTATAATGTCCTATTATCTGTATTTCAAGATAAAAAATCGTTACTCTGTAATATCTGGACGAAAACAAAAAGAAATTTTAACCTGTGATCTAATGTATTAGCGCGCCAACTGCTCTCGATCGGCCATGCATCTTAGCTTGAGTAGCTGGAAAAACTGACATATTGTTACCCCCCAACAACACCCAAGAACGTAACTCGGGTCAAAAATAAAACAAATGCTGGTGGCAATTGGCAATCCTCCCGAGTACGGTAGGATTGTCAATTAATATAAAATAAATGAAGTTACGACGTCAATTGAGACAGCCTGCGATTGTAGTGATAGGAATTATTAATATAAATTATTTGTTAAACAAAAATACCCCACGACATAAATCAATCCAAAATTACCAATTAATGCTCATCTTCATTTATCGTAAAAGTCACCGGATTGGAATATTTTAGACCTCTGCGATTAAATTACTTCCACAGTTGAATCGAACTTTCAATGAAATATTTACATCGAACGAAATAAAATCAATCAGGCGTTTCGCTAACCTGATAAACTGAAACTGCTATCAAATACAGTGGGAGAAAATATGCACAACGGGGTCATATGGTTATAAAGGTGTCTTACTGACATAAGTAAATCAACCGGTTATCAATGTTTCACTACTTGAACAAAACGTGTGCATGAATGCGCGTGCTTTACGGAAAACTATTTGATTTGACGGTCAAGACTCGCAGATCGATTTCAATCACTTGTTCTGGAGAATAAAAAAAAACTTGTTCTCGGAACGCAAGCCAAAAGGGCTTGATCTCGAACTGGAAGTGAAGAGCCCGCTCCCGGACGGGAAGTAAAGAGAGCGATCCTATGAAATCTCGGCTTTTATATCCACCGAATTTAAAAGAAATATCGGACAAAAACCGTATAAAGAAAGACCCTCTATTTGTCTGATTGGCAAAGAAGCTGGACCAAAAAGCAGCTTATTTTTTTTGTCCGCTTATGAAAAAGTTTTTTTATCATACCTATCTGAAATACACTATATTTACATGCTTATTTAGCGCACCGAAAGTGGGCTTTTTCCGTGCCCTCGCACGGAAAATTTTACGGTGCGCTAGTGTCATTATATGCCTACTTACATGTCAAAATAAAATAATATGTTATTGACAGTTCTCTAGAATATCGCAAATTGTTTGTATATTTCCTTAGCAACGGGGTAAATAACGCTTGTTTTGTGACAATATTTGGATATTTTTAGTGGAAATATTCAAAAATGATTTCACCAAAGGAAGAAATATCACGTGAAGCGGCAGAAGTAAGTGCAGAATTACTACCCAAAAAGTCACGTGAGAGATATGAAAACCAGTATCGTCTATTTTGCAACTGGCGCCAACGAAAGAAAGTTATAAATGTAAGTGATGATATCCTTCTCGTTTATTTGTCAGAAAAAAGCAAATCCATGAAAGTTTCAACTTTATGGAGTCAATTTTCAATGTTAAAGAGTTGCTTGGCAGTGAAAGAAAATGTAAATGTTAATAATTTACCAACAACTACTGCATTTCTCAAACGAGAAAGTGTTGGTTACACACCGAAAAAGTCCAAAGTATTAACTGCTGACCAAATCGCCAAATTCATACTCGAAGCACCAGATGAGAAGTGGTTATTAAGTAAAGTAATTTCAATATTCGGCATATTCGGTGCCTGTCGAAGAGATGACTTGATTCGTCTGACTTTGGAAGACGAGGAAGATAATGGCCGGTGTGTATAAGAGTCTGCAGTGCCTTCAGAACCATTACAGAGTTATTTCTGGTATTCCTCCCATGAAACTACAAATGAGTGAGACACAAGAGACACTGGCGATGCCAGGAAAAGTGGAATCAGTGAACATACGGACGCTGGACGAGGGACCTCATACCAGACATTCAAATATGGCTGGATAGACCTGGATATGGAGAAGTTGATTATTTTCTCACGTACTGACCAGAAGATGGAAATGCAGAACACACATTGTTTCATTGCCCGAGATGGAATGAAATAAGAGTCCAGTATCACCAAAACGCTAACAGAGCTTTCAATGCGTCAAATATATGGAAAAATTGATGGAATCTGGGAACTATACATATACTGCTATGAGACATATTCTAGATGCGGAGGAGAGGAAAAGTCATAACTAATCAGCCAGCTCTTCGCACTGAAGCAGAGCTGTGCCGAGCACTGAGCTAACACTCTTGAGCACTAAGCACTTTAATTCATAAAATGCTCGCTATTACTAAGCACTTCCAAAAAGTAATTGGACTTGGTAAGCACTAAGTACCAAGCCCTTTTCAAAAGGATAAAACTGTTAGGCACTCAAGTTACTTTTTGATAAAGAAATGCTGTAATGAAAAATGTGGTTCAAATAAATAAAAAGTTTTTGTATTATTGGCATAATCACGTCAAATTGAATCCAGAATAGCAATGAACACATAATAGTTATGTAAAACGCAATGCTTTGCCCAGTATAATAATGATAAACGTCTTCATTATTCCCATTATCCTAGCTTTTCAAACAAAAGAGTTACATTCAGTGATAAGAAATGAAAATAAAAGGTGAAGTTCAATTTTTATAGTGGCGAGTCACTATTAATTGTTCTTCCACTTAACCTTAAAAAGTTGCTACGGTACATAGAGGGATGGATGTTATAGTTCAGATATGTTTATGCGGGTACATAGAGTGATGAATAACATAGTTCAGGGATGATTATGAGAAAACAAAGATATGTTAATCTGAATCCATCAACAAGTTTTTAAATTGCAGACAAAATCGCTGTATCTCACATTCTTTGATGTATTGGGGTATTGGATTTTGTATTTTGCATATTTGAAAGCTGAAGCTGCGCCTAAACAAGTCTTATGTTGAGATTGTGAGATTGTGTGTAATACATCATTTTCTTTTGCAGGACTGATGTATGATATATTATTCATGAGTGTGGCGTGTGGCGTTGGAAAAACTGTTGTGGTGAAATAAATACGACTCGCACGCTAGTGCTAGTCCACTAGTGCTAGTACACTGGTGCAAGTGACCTAGTGCTAGTGCACTTATTATAATATGGAATTGAAAGAGAGGAATATCGAGGGGACTGTTGAAAAAAATGGAAGGAGTTTAATGGGCATGGCCCTGAAAGAGACGTGTAAACCGTAGACACGTGTTTCAGGCTCTCGGCCCTCATCAGTTCGGTAAAGAAGTGCAAGGATGAACAACAGTTGGTAGAAAATGGCAAATCAACGGAGTCAACAAACAGAAGCCAGCCGCACATTTGTGGTCTCGGTTAGAAGATTCTGCATTCCAGGGCAACAACCAACGTCACCATGGACAGCTCCTGCGTGACATCCGAGTACAGGATCATAGAGATGAGAAAGAGGAATATCGAGGGGACTGTTAAATAAAATTCAAGGAATTTAATGGACATAGCCCTCAAAGAGAAGTGTTAACCGTCGACACGGGTTTTGGGATCTCGGCCCTCATCAGTACGGTGAATAAGTGCAAGGATGAACAACACTTGGTAAAAAACGACAAATCAACGGAGTCAACAGAAGCCAGCCGCATATTTGTGGTTTCGGTTAGCAGACCCTCCATTCCAGGGCAACAACCAACGTCACCACGGAGGCAGCCATAGCAGCCTGCACTCGGTTGTCACGCAGGTAGCCTATAGCTGCCTCCGTGGTGACGTTGGTTGTTGCCCTAGAATGCAGAGTCTGCTAACCGAAACCACAAATGTGCGGCTAGCTTCTGTTTGTTGACTCCGTTGATTTGTCGTTTTCTACCAAGTGTTGTTCATCCTTGCACTTCTTCACCGTACTGATGAGGGCCGAGAACCCGAAACACGTGTTTACTGTTAACACTTCTCTTTGAGGGCTATGTCCATTAAATTCCCTCCATTTCGCTCAACAGTCCCCTCGATATTCCTCTCTTTCATCTCTATAATCCTGGACTCGGATGTCAAGCAGGTAGCTATAGCTGCCTCCGTGGTGACGTTGGTTGTTGCCCTGGAATGCAGGGTCTACTAACCGAAACCACAAATGTGCGGCTAGCTTCTGTTTGTTGACTCCGTTCATTTGTCGTTTTCCACCAAGTGTTGTTCATCCTTGCACTTCTTCACCGTACTGATGAGGGCCGAGAGCCCGAAACACGTGTTTATGGTTAACACATCTCTTTGAGGGCTATGTCCATTGAATTGCTTCCATTTTGTTTAACAGTCCCTCGATATTCCTCTCTTTCATCTCTATAATCCTGGACGCAGGTAGCTATAGCTTCCTCCCTGGTGACATTGGTTGTTGCCCTGAAACCACAAATGTTTGTTGACTCCGTTGATTCGTCGTTTTCTACAAAGTGTTGTTCACCCTTGCACTTCTTCATCGTACTGATGAGCTGCCTTCTCGAACTATCGAATTTTGACAAAAAATCATTTTCTCCGATACCAAGAACTCCAACACCATAAACCCAATTATGAATGAGCACAGCGTGCTTACGAGCACAAAAGTGCTTTGAGTGCTTTCACGAGTAGTGAACACAGCGCTTTGGGACAGCTCGGCACTGAAGCTCGGCACTGAAGCGAAAGCGGACCCTGGTGTAAAGAGCGGAAGTGAAATAGAAAAGGGGTCTATGCAAGATTTTCCCTCATCCTATACAGAAGAAAACATTGGTTCATAGTGAGACACTGTTGCACTGTGTCCTTATTCGCTCCAGCTCAGTGTATTCCTTCACAAGTAAAATATAAAATAAATCTAGATTATTCAACAACCATTATGATCACTTCCAAACAACACAACATGTGTGTGGTACATGGTACGACACGCTTCGTGAGCGTTCTGCGTGTTCAATATCACTGAAACAAATATTTTAATGAATTATAATTACTACATTGAAGCAAATTGTTAACAGTGAAATTAGCTTAATTAGTACTGGCAACTCAACTTCTGATTAGTTTAATTTGTCGATAGTTATTCTGTTAAGGAAATAATAATGTGTTGATTAAGGAATCGTTTTACATAGAAACACTAGCTTGAATATTTTCATTTAGGTGGTTGATACACAACCCGGTCGACCCTTACGATCAACTGAAATGGCTGATAGAAGTATTATTGGCAGCTGAGGAGAACGATGAGAGAGTACATATTCTTGCCCATATACCCAGCGGAGATCCAACATTTTACAAAACTTGGGCCCGTGAATACAGAAAAATTGTTGACAGGTAATTAAGTTATCCTTTTTCAGAATATAAAGGGTATATTCGCGATCTATATATGCATAACTAGATATGGGCGGATTTAAGTAATTGGTCGGAATGATGACATCTCATCTATTCCGCTAAAATATTTTTGGTATCGTGACATTTCCGTTTTCTCCACGTTATTTCCACTATTCTCAATTGTATACCCTGCATTTTAATTCACTTCTAGATATTACTCTCGATTTATAGATAGATAGCTAGATAAATATATTTATTTTGTTAAAAAAAAATGATTTTTTATTAACAAGGGCTCGGCTAATAGGCGAGCGTGATTCCACATGGATCATAAGTGTAAGAAAGAGTTGTACAAATTTCTGCGTGGTAGCTAATAGCCACATTCAATCATTCGTTCATAATGAACGGCCGTAGCCTCATAATATTCATCAGGGACTTCGCAAGGTTTGCTAACAGTGAAATGTTGTGTGTATTGAGTAGAAGTACTAGACCATCGATATCGCCGATTTCCGTAAGAATCACATTTTGCCTTATGCCTAAGTGGATAGGGCATTCAAACAGGATGTATTGTAAAGACTCGGTTACTCGTAAGTTACAAACTGAACACAACTCTGTAGTGTCGATCTGGTAATACGAGCCGTGAAACGAAAACATCAAAGACTCCTAGAGGTTCCGATTTGAGCAATGAACCGTGTTATCCAAATTTGTTAAGGAATACTCAAGTAGGATTCTGAAGGATGGGAGGCTGTTAAGGAAGAACTCCGAGTCAAGCGAAATTAGCCTTTGCTTGAATTTAACCATAATGTCGTCCTTGAGCTTTTTCGAGTTATAATTGAAAAAACGCTGCCATAAGTTCACACAGTCAGCAAATATAAAGTATTCATTCATCTGCGAAAGCTAATTAAATCTAGTGTCATTTCGCTCTAAATCAAGTAGACGTGCATAGCAAATTTTAGAAAGTCTGGTGTTGTCCATAGTTTTCAATTTATTGAGCCAAGTTAACGAAGGTTTGGAAATTATGTATGATAATTTAATGCAGTTAGTATCTATGCGCACAATATAGTCTAGGGTATTTTTAGGTTAACAAAGTAAACGTTTGAAAGAACGAACTTGAATACGCTCTATTATATCAGCGTAACGAAGGCCCCATATAGCAATACCAAATGATAGCGAAGACAACACAATAAATTCGTATAGTCTGATTCTCGATGACCACGAATTGATTTTTGAACGCTACATTAGGTTCATTTTAGATCCAATTGCCTGGTTGGCTTTCATCACCTTTCTTTTGGCTATTTCGAGGAACGATGATGAAAAAAATTATTTCCCTAAGAAAGTGAGGTTTCTTACAATGGCTTGGTCATTGCAACTGAATCTTAGGTTATAGTTACTGAATATCCTTCTCTGCAAAAAACCATAACTCTAGTTTTGCACGTATTCATAACGAGTTTATTATCTGATGCATAATTTTCTAGAACTTTCAGTTTGCGTGTTAGATCTATGGGGAATCACTATATCATCCGCAAACGATAGCATCAATATATAATTTTCAACATCAATGTTGAGTCCTGTTAAGCTGTGTGTTCGAAAGTAGTCTTCAATGTCAGCTGTAAATAGTGAAAATGAAAGGGGACTTACTACTGATATATTAAACATGAACGTCTTTTAAACATTGCGATTGAGAAAAAGTGACACATACAACATTTCGAACGCACGTCCTCTATTAGTAGGCTGTACATATCTATCAACTGACTTTCAAATTCTGCAGCTGGTATAAACATTCCATGACCAATGATTCGTATCCTTGGCTGTGGGAGACGTCATTCGTAGGTATAAAAAATGCTATGATTTGCTATTTTAACATTTGTTGATAAATCGTCGGTTCCCTTTGGAAATAGACATGTCCTCGTTAATCCTTTTTAAAGAAATTACGATGAATACTGAATCAAATATGAAACAATAACAGAGTTTGTGTTATTCGAAATTGTAGAGAAATACGTAAAACTGATTTAACCAATGGAATATCTTGAAAATTATGTGTTTCGGGTATAGTATATCCATTCTCAGTTGAATGAATTTATCTTCAACACAAAATATAGGCAAAGCTACATTTGAAGTAGAAGAATAAATTTCCGTCAATGGTCGGCATGTTCGGTAAAAGCGGAAATTCCTATTATGTTTTGCTCGGGTTCATCAGCCCATCCAACTGAGAATGGATATATTATACAGGGTGTAATCTACCCTCTTGCACATCCGTGAATGGCGAGTGTATAATGCCATTTTATAGCGAATTACAGTGTTAAAAATCCGAAAAAATAAAACATTGAAATTTTGGGGAGCGCCGCTCGCCTAACCTCAGCTTTCTTGATCAGAGCTGTAAGTGAACGCAATTGCCGGATGCAATAAACATTTAAATAATGTGGAATAATGAATTGATTGTAGGGTAGAAGAATCTTAAAATTTTCATTTCAGGCTGTTTGCGATAGATATTCAATTCCAAAGTGACGAACCTCGTTATATCCAAACTGATAGATAAAGTCAGAACTAGTAGATGTCAACGCAGCTTTGGCACTTGTCAAATCGCACTTATCAAATCACAATTATCAAAAAAACTGTTTTGTTAACACAAAAGAAAGTATTGTTTATTTTTTCAAATTATTTACGATCATCATTATGAACTAGTCTTCTTCTTTTTCAGTAATTTCATGCCTATTTCCTCCCTCTTATTCGCAATGCTGCCAATGGAAACTGAAAATGATCAAAGGACCTTATGAAAATTCACTCATTTGACTACCAAAGTATTAATAATCCTCACAAAATCCGCGCAAGGTTTTTCAAGAAATTGGCACTACAATGATATGATCAGACTGTACTTTACGTAACACTCAAAAAAATGAAAGAAAGTGATATTCGAAAACGTACTCCCAGCGCCTCTGATGGATGTATGCATCGTTACTTCACACGGTTCAAACTTTTACCGCTAGATGCTTCGAACTGTCAACTACAATTTTATCTGTTCTCGTTTATATTGTTGACACAGTGTCGTTTATTTTTTTCAAAATAATTCCGGACCTCATTGTAAACTAGTCATCCGTCATTCATACCATGTGAACACTGTTTCCAGTTAATGTGTTCATGATTCTCGCATGCGCCTGTTGTTGTCTACGACGGAACGTATCGTGCATTCTAACATATCTGCGTTTTCTTGAATACTTTCAACAGTGGAATAATAGGGGACACGCTTGCTTGTATTTGAATTTTTCTTTGCATTAGTGCAGTTCCTCACATTTTGTGAGAATTATTAATCAACTCATGTCACTTTCTTTCATTTTGTTGAATCTTACGTACAGTACAGCCTGATCATATCATTGTAGTGCCAGTATTTTGAAAAACCTTGCGCGGATTTTGTAAGGATTATCATATCATTCTCAACAGTTTCCATTGGCAGCACTTCGAATAAGAGGGAGTAAATAGCCATTGAATTATTGAAGAAGAAGACTAGTTCATAATGATGACCGTATATAATTTGAAAACAATAAACAATACTGTCTTTTGTGTTATTCAAACTGTTTTTTTGATAATTTTTATTTGTTGGGTGCGATTTGATAGGTGCCAAAGCTGCGTAGACATTTACTAGTTCTATCAGTTTGGATATAACGAGGTTCGTTTGTTTTCATCACTTTGAAATTGAATATCTATATGATAAGAAAATTCTTCTACCACACAATCAATTCATTATTCCACATTATATAAATGTTAATTTCATCCTTACAGGCTCTGACCAGGACAGCTGAAGTTAGGCGAGCGGCACTTCCCACAATTTTGTCGAATTTGACAGAGAACAATACGTGTTTTAAATTTATTTTTTTTCGGATTTTTAACCACTCTAATTTGCTATACAATGGCATTCTACACTCGCCATTCATGGATGTGCAAGAGGGTAGATTACAGCCTATAAAGCAAGTGAATTTTAACAAGGATTAATTTTTAAATAGATTTGAAACAGGGGAAGAAAGAATCGAGATTTCCTTTTTTTCATCATCGATTTTGACACACGTCACTGCATAATGTTCCATAGAGATTAAAGTGATGCGGAATCCGTACAACCTTCAAAACTCCTGGGTCACTGCATAAGCGATATACAACTGTTTTTTCGAAATAACAGAGATGTTTGATGTGAAATGTCACAAGAACTATTTGTTGTCACATAAACAAAATTAATTTTCAGAATTACACTATATCTAGTTTCCCATATATAGACTGTGGTTACTCGACCCTGTATATGAATTATGATGAAAATGAATATACTCCTCAACAGTTTTTTTTGTTAAAAAGATTTCATTTTAGATTTGCCGATACGATAACTGGACAGTTCAACGGCCATGAACATAGAGATGAATTCTATATCTACTATAACAGATCTAATTCAAGTCAACCCATCAGTATGGCATGGAATGGTGCATCTGTAGTTACCTTCGATAAGGCGAATCCGAGTTACAAAATGTATTCAGTTGATGACAAAACTCTCGTGAGTTGAATTATCAATAAAACAATCACTCAAGGGTTTTATTCGTATTTTAATTAAAACAATCATTGATGCAGGATATCCTCGATATGCAAGAATGGACCTTCAATGTTACCTTGGCCAATTTGTATCCACAGAGAAGACCTGAATGGTACAAACTATATACTTTCAAAGAGGCTTGGGGTGTACACAGCTTGAATGCTGTGGAGATTGATCACTTGGTGAAAAATATGTCTTCTCACCATGAACTAATTGACCAATATTACAAGTGAGTATCAAGTATTTGATGCGAAAATACCAAAGAGCCAATTTAATAGCATATACCTAATTTATGGCGAATAATCGTTTTTTCTTCAGTTTCAAA
This sequence comes from Gonioctena quinquepunctata, assembly GCA_018342105.1. Lineage (NCBI taxonomy): Eukaryota > Metazoa > Arthropoda > Insecta > Coleoptera > Chrysomelidae > Gonioctena > Gonioctena quinquepunctata. The sequence continues at coordinate 620,579 of JAFIRS010000417.1, read as the reverse complement.
TTCAAGAACAGTGATGCAGCGATTAGTGATGGTTGTGATGATAAGTGCAAAAAAGATTTACTCTGCTCCATGGTCACCACAGAATTTGGAGATACTCAAATATGTGATGAAGTGAAGAAAATGTACGACAGCAGAAAATAGATGTAGTGATACTGGTGTACCAAAAATTGTTCAATAAAATCTTCATATAAGTTAATGTTTCTGTACGGTAAAGAAGTTTCTCCATATCCTAGAACTTTTGAGATGAGTTGGCCGTGGTCGAGTTGGCTGTGAACTGAGCACAGGTACTTGAGTAGGGATTCACATGTCTAAAAAAGTGAATGTGAATTCGATTTATAAGTTTAACGAATTTTTTGTTCCATCCTAATATATTCAGTCGAATCAATTCACACTATTTTGCCATCGGCTAATAAACCGGCGCTGAGTCAGGAGTCACGGCAAATAACGTCACTGGAATAAACTCACGAATCGGTGGTTTTGTTTGTTTCGCATGCATGCCTTCGGAATAGAAAAAAAACAGGTTGGTGTTGAAAAAAACATGTAAAGCTGTGATTCGGGAAACGAAAGATATTATGGCTCCCTTAAGTTTTTTACTTTCAGGCCTTTCGAGTGATCGTGTGTGGCGGAGTGAATTTATCTCTGGTGGGTAATTACCTTTGAATATCTAATAGAACAATTGGTTGAGTATATCTATTACTGCTTATTGAATTGCTTATTCATCAATTTATTTTTGTTAACCTGAGATTATAACTATGTAAATAGTATAATCATATGGCATGTGTTTAGAGGTTAGAAATTTTAAATTTTTGGTTCTTGCATCATCGTGGCTCATCCTTGAGTTTGCGAACTGCCTAATTGTTAACTATTTTTCCATTGTAATATCTATTACCGTATTTTTGGATTTAAATCATATTTCCACGTAACTTTCATATAACCTTCGGGCGTAGATTTTGGGGTTATACAGGAATTTTCCTTCATTTAAATTTGAATTTGTTTTCTTTTCAAAGATTCCCCAAAGTTCCATACTTTAAGTATTTTTCTCCTTCGTGTTATGTTGCATGTTTAAAAGGCTTACGTAGAATCTTGTAAACGAGAGTTCAACGTTTATTTTGGTGAAGAGAGTTTCTACGCTTATTAAAATTTCAGGTACCAGATAAGTGGTAATACATTCAGTGGACCAATTTCTACCTTCCTGACCGTGGCCGTATGCCTATTACCAGGAGATTTCCAAGGAGGAGGGTTGAGTTGATAATTCTGTGATATCTACGGAGTATCCTTCCCAGACGGACGATTCCAGGGTAACCATTCATTTCTTATTATTCTAATCTCAATGAGATTATTATATAATTTTTCCTCTGGGAAATGAATGCTTTAATCTGAGTAGATTGTTGCTCTGCTTTTTAGTTGTCACAGAGTACTCAATCTCCTAGGGTCTTTCATTCCTGTATTTTTCCAGTATAGATGACGATTTTCAAAATTTCATGATTACTCTTAAACTCAACCAATCATTCCTGCTCATTCTTTCCTGATATCGAAGAAGTTTTTGAGCTCATAAGTGCTGAAGGAGGATTTGTCAACCTCCAGAGAAATTATCGTTCTCCATTTGAGAATAATATGGGGCTTACCTGTTAGAAAAAGGGGATTCGCCACCCTCTATATCGATATATATGTGGATATATAAGCACATGTATCTGTATGTCTAGGTAGATCTCTATCTATCAGGCATTTCTTCTGTTGGAAGAATTATCTTAACAATTATCTTTATTTGAGAGTTTATCGTGCTCACTTTCAAGAAGTGTGTTCACACTCTCCATATAGTTACCGAGTACTATACTTTTTCTCTGAAAAATAACCGAAATATTTGATTTCGGAATACTATACTTTTCCTCTGGAAAATTATCTAGAATATTTTCAGTTATCGAACTATACTTTTTCTCTGGAAACAAGGCTTGGCTCTCGTTCTCTAGTTATCTTCACTCCTCTCTTTTGAGGATATTTTTTTGTTCAACTACCTTTTTACATTTCAATAAATTTTCGAGGATCATTCCCGTTTTAAATATCAAAATAATTTTGTTGCAAATTCTTTTGGGTGTTTTTTTTTGTATTGCTTAGTGAATTATTTCACAATAATATCAATTTTTGATAAACTAAATCAATCAATAAAGTTGTTTCCTGTTATAGATTTTGATAAATATTTCAATTTCTGTTCAAGAAATGTATCTTCATTGTAACTTATATTTTCCCAGCCATTTGTATGAACTGGTTTAAATTTCTTTATCAGTTGTAATCGACCATTTCTGGGTTCATTAAATTAAAATTTGAAACATTTTCTGATTCCCATCGACTTCTCCACATGTTTATACCACTGAGGAAAGCAGTTTACTGGGGACAGAAGGACTGATAACTTCAAGAGGTCACACAGGTATCGCAATCAACACGACCACCCCACTAAGGCCAAGATCGTAACCACTGTACTCAGACCAACGTCGAATAAACCAGCCTTCCAAACCTTCGGCTAGAATCAAATATTCAGATATAAATGTTCAAATTTTAATTGGCCGATCCCAAATTGGAAATTTACTACTTGTAATTTTTTCTCGATTCTTCCATGTCAATTCACCATCACACTTCCATTGTAACTGTTCATTCAATTTTTTATTTTATTCATAACTCTTCCATTGTTTGAATAACAGAAATAAATTGTTAAATTGATTTTCTGCTGATTTATTTTGCTTTGCCATTCAAGCTCGGTAACATTTGCTCATTTTATATATTTTGTTATCTTTGATCTAGCTCCCAAATATCGAACCAGTCAAGTTAATTAATGAATAACTTTTCTAGTGGCCTAATCTGAAAAAACTATCGAAAGTCATTTAATTGTACTTTACTCACGACCTTACCGAGTCAAACTGAACCTATCGGCCAAGTGATTTCCTCCTTTATAATTCTACAAATTTGTGATTTACAGAATAAAGGGTATTGAAAAGTTGTCAAAGCAACCTGTCGAGCCATGCGCTGGCCCACCTGATTATTGTGAGCAAATATGTTTGTTACAGTGTGATCTGCTCTTCTGCAGATCGCTATGGGTTAATAATTTCCTGCTTTAATAATTTCCTGCTTTAAACCAAGTGATAATGTGAACCGATGTTTTTTTTACGTTTTGGCTCCACGGAAGGTTGCCCTATGATATTCGTGAGGATACCGTGGTGCCAAGCATGTTAAGGAATAGTTAAGCCCTTCGATGGATATTCGTGAGGATACCGTGGTGCCAAGCATGTTGAGGAATAGTTAAGCCCTTCGAAGGACATCATAAAAACAGAATTAGAACGAAAATTAATACACGATACATCTCATAATGTTCATGGATAGGTGGAATAGGAAGTAGATTTATCCCAAGCGTTTTTTTTAGGAAATATTGTCCTCGCCAAAAGAATTAAAAAGCATATGAAATATGACCAAAAAAATCCCTATTTTTTTTTTGTAGAAATGCGCCTCCTATGCCATCAACTAATCTGAGGGAACTGATAACTCATCTTCATAAACTGCAATAGGACAATATACTGTATGTTCTGTGCAACCTGGTAAAAAAACACTTTTGAAAAAGAAACATTCTCAGTTGAATATTGAATAGAAAGATTTTCCTGGAAATTGAAAAATCCACGATTTAAATGATTTTTTTTGTGAATATTCAACAGAGAACAACTACTTCCCCGGCTTAAGCCACGCTGGACATTGAACTGCATATGATAGGTATTATGAATGGACCCTAACTCGAAAGAAAAAATATGAAAATAAAAATTATCAAGTAAGAACTCATATAGATGAATGAGACCAAGAAAAATGTTTTCCAAGAAGAAAAACTCACCAGAAATCTTTTGTAACATTGATGCAAGACTGGCATCGCATTCATCAAAACCCTGGAATACGTTTTTCCATTTGAAAAAAAGAGCCCAAATAATTTTCAACTCAAAACTAACGGTACCACTATACAAACTTTCACCACTCAATGATTGAATTTTCAAAAACACCGGAACACATAGAACACAAAAATGGAAATGCTGATTTTGTTTTCAATGAAAATGTTCCACTCTTTCTGACACATGATTTGTTTGCTTGATTGGTGGCAATTTCAGAATCAATAAATGAAGTCTGAAATCTACCTTGACGGCTGGCCGCGCCATCGGGTTTTTTCGAGTTCTATCTAGTGTATTTCTATCTTATATTGACTTAATCAATTTCAATTTGGATTATCTTATTGAATGAATACCAATATCAAACCATTATTATAAAAAAGCAAGAAAATTCGCCAAAGGGTGCTATGAGTTTATCCAAAAACGTTGTTAATCAGAATTCGAAAAAAAATCTTCCAGAATTTATATGTAAAAGTGAGACATCTTTTTCAAGATCACAAACATTCAAGGTATTGGGTGATGTCTTCCAAGGAAATCTTTCGGCATATAAATCACATGCTACAGCTGCACTTTGTTTGCATCTCCTGTAAAATGGAAGCATAGTACACTGTCTTTCTCATTGTTCTCCCAAACACCCCTCATCACGACCCTCTTGCAGTAAATTTACGAACATTCGAGGTATTGGGTGACGTTTTCCTGAGAATCTTTTGGCATATGAATCACATACTACCACTGCACTTTGTTTGTATCCCCGTAAAATAAAAACATGTCCATAAGTAAAATGTTATCGTATATATTATGACATTATTTCAAATGAACGAGAAACAACAACTGATTATATTACTTGTTGATCAGCTGATCAGACACACACCACACGAAGTCAGGTTGGCGACTGACACTGACAGAATGAGCTGGCTAGGACTGTTCATGAATGTTTTTATAATTTTCAGTTGATGCCTTCACAGAACATCCTGTATATATTCTTCCATTAAATAATAATCAAGGTATCAGAAATATACAAAGACTGAACTCTGGATAGATGATCGACATCAAAAGGTAGGTACTTTATTGACACTCAGAATAAGATACTGAAACTACAATCACCACTGTTTTCACCATATCCTCTGATTACATTCTAGGGCTATATCATATGATAATAAGATTAATTTTGATATTGTTTTGTTCATTGTTACCGATAATGGGAAAATAGTTCTATTATATTTGACACCTATTGGATTATCTTCATTGATATATCATTCCTACTACTAGCTGCTCTACATACTCAATTGGAAAAATGGTTTGGGTTGATTGAGTTATTTTCCAACTGAATAAACTGGTATCTAACTCAGTGAGTATCTACCTTAGGGAGAGAATCACTTTCTCAAAAGTCTCGGTAGTTCGGAAACTACATATTTTTCCAAACGAATCCGTTGGGACACACTCCCGAGTCCTGGAAAAATTTAAACCAAACTACTTCCACGTCAACATAATGGAATGGTTCTTCATCTAAATCCGTTCTAATGTGTCCAGTTCTCTTCAAAACGACCAGTGGGGATCTCGACAAGACGTGATTGAGTGCACAAACAAAAATAATTGCTGACAAGTTACAGGTGTTCGTTGTTCCTATTACCAACTTCCACCCTGACAAGCAATTATTCTGCGAAAGTGTTCCGAAGCGCAATTTATATTATGTGGCAACTTCAGGTGATCACACATTCGATACATGGATATCGGCTCGAAAAAAAGATTGTTAATACGAATTGTTGAAACAGATGCTAACAGAAAATACTTATATTCAATTTGGGGTGAAAATGCCAAATTTTGATCGATCCGTTCATAAAACGTTGGTACAGTGAAATAAGGAATGGCTGAAAAAAGAGTCCTAGGTTATTATTCAAGATTCAGAATAGAGAAACCACTCGAAATATTATTATATGTTTGCTTCCAATCCTTAACTTCCTCATCTTCAGAATATTGCCCGCTTGTGATATTCCTAATAGAAACCAAGAGACAAGGAAAACGTATATTGGAAATACATACAAATATATCTTGAATGAGTGTCTCTGAGATATATATATATATATATATATTGGTATGTTGGGATTGGTTATTGATTTTAAATTTATATATATCTATATATATATATATTTTTGTGAATTTTTTTCACAGATTTTAATTTCTGAATCCCTATCATAACAAATGAAAACTCCGGCTATGTTATCATACTGTTTTTCACCTCTTTTTACCTTACCCAGCTCAGTCAGGTACGCCTATGAACATGAGTCAGCTCCTCCTCAGCAGTCGGTTCTATGATCTGTATTGCCGACTTGGCACGACGATTCGATAAGAAATGCTGTTCAGTGGGGGAAAAGTATGGTTAGATAAAACACAGATTGCAGAAAATGAACAACTGGTTGTTTTTATTCAGATAAAAACCTCAAAACTGCCCTACTCTGCAATAAATACCTCATACTAAAAAAAAATAGTGCAATTTGAATATAAATGATGATTATTAATAGGAGGAATATTTAAAATTACGATCAGTCCTTTAGCATGGAATTTTGATAAATGTTCAGCCAAGACAAGGTAAACAGTGGATCGGACACTCAAAGTTATTGGATAAATATACGAAAAGTTGCACTTTGGTGATTTCGGTGATTATAATACCTTGTTGCTCCTTTTCCTGTGATGTTTCCAACCCGTGGACGTACTTTTGGGATTGCAATGACAGCTTACGTGCGTTCTCTCATGGATTTCTCTTCTATACCAGGTAAGTGGAAATTTTTGATAACTTATTTCTCCCAGTTGTGCCTTTTAGGAATTTCTCTCGTTCGGGAATCTTTTAACCAGTTTTTTCTTGAATTGTCTATTAATATCTCTTTCAAATTTTCTACGTGGCTTCTCTTTTGTAACTTTTTTCAATCTCCTCCAAACTTGTTTATCTCCTCCCATGGTAACACACACATTTTTCATTTTCTCACTAATTTTTGAATTTAGTGTCACTTTCTACCTAATTATTTGTTATTCTAATTACTTCTAATGATTTTATGAATGAAATCTAATTCTAAATCTCACATACTATTTACGAATTGGTATAAAATTATATTTTTACAATTTCTGCTATCACATCTTTCATATATCATCACTTTTTCCACACAAACTCTCTCGATATCCCATTGGTGAGTTTCCTGTTGTGTGAATTGTCATACAGGATGTTCAAAACTTATATATCAGTTGATCTTACTTTAAATTCATTGTTTTCTATAAATTTCTATTTTATATGATTTAATTGTGGATTTTCATTAGATATTTCGTTGGTCACATACTTTTGATGATAGAACTACTTCAGGACTGCCCTCTTGATACATATGCACCGACTAGAGCATAGTATAAGATTTTATAATAGTAAAAAGGTAAAGAAAATTGCAAAACAACATAGCATTAATGACGATAACTAAAATACCTATTAATAATAATGATAATTATAAGTTTAATTATTTTACAACTTTTGCTAACATAAATATATATATATATATATATATACATATATATATATATATATATAGTTTGATTTTCACAAAATGGAAAAATTAATTTTGAAGGATTTTCAAACTTTGCTCAGTGATCTCAACCAGAATATCACTCATTGTGTAATAAATTCCTTATTAAAAAAAATTGAGTTTGGGTAAATCTTAAACTTTGTTCAGTGATCTGTTGAACCAAATTATATCTCATTCGTTAATAAAATTATAAGTTAAATACAAACATGTGAATTTGTGACAAAACCACCCGATGATTGACAAAGTACTCAAACAAAATACTAAGGAGAGAAAACAAAACGACAAAAACCAACTTACCCATTATTTTCAAGAATTTCAATGACATTCTAAGCCTCTTTATCTTATTTCATTTGTACATATAAGTTTGTACATTGCTTTCATACCATTATTCTATATTACATCCCCTCCTTAAAAAAACTTTTCCTCGCGTACAAGACAAGTATCATAATAAAACTGCTATTTCATAGTTCATAGAACTCGCACAATGTTCCTGAGAGCACCAAATAATATTCTTTCTCAAAACAGGTTCAAAAAGTTACCAAACAAAAGATGGAAAAAAATATATCCATCATCATCGTGTGATAAAAATCGTTTTTGCACGATTGACACTGTAGCGTCACATTCGACATGAAAATTACCTTTTTCATCCCAATAAAAATAATTCCCATATGTTGGGCGTATATTTTTCCGTTTCAGTTCAAAGCAATTTTCCAAGACAAAACGCCGAACACTCGTGGATCAAATAATCATAAAAGTTTATTCGACTGTGGTGGAAACGAGTTATCTTGCGAATCTCAGTTATATATCCCCTTCACTTCTAGGAATTCAGAGCGAAGCTTTTCATATCCTCAGTTTACGACGATATCCGTCTGTTGAAAAAGGAATTTGAATGTAGCTCGACATTAATATTGAATTATGGGGCAGCATTTCATTTATCTTTTTGATGGCATTCCATCTTGTTTATGAACGTCTCTCATAATCCATACATATAAAATGTATATGGAAAATATTGAATTCCATTCCAATATTGTAAATAATTATAGTTCTAAACACAGTGATGAATAATGTGGAAAATTGAAACGAATATTAATAGAAACAATGTGGAATATATATTTTTTATATGACTATTGAAAAAAGCGTCATTCATATGACCATTTCTTGATAAGTAATGAACTCTTGTTTCGTCCCCGAGTAGGTAATGATCCATTACTCAACAGTTGCGAACCAATCACAGTTGAACCAGATTCATTACTCAACACTTTGAAGCCAATCACGGAGGAGCATATTCATTACTAGTTGTGTTTGAATGGTTTCCATTCGCAAGTATGCCTTGAGAATTTAACTACTTCAAACTTGTTCTCAAACGTCATAATCATTGAATTGAGAGTTCGTTTTGTAAAATATTATAGTTTCTAACGAAAAACAAGAAGGAAAAGATGGATTCGGAAAGTGACAACGAGTGTAACCCACCAGAAATTTGTAGGGCGGCGAAAATAACATCTTCAAATCTATTATCAAATGAATCCAGAAAAAAATATGAGACGATATATGCAACTTTCATGGATTGGCGAAAGAAAAAATAATGTGAATTCGTTTTCGGAAAATGTACTTTTAGCATTTTTTTCCCAATTAGCTGAAAAATAAAAATCGTCCTCGCTTTGGACACAATATTCAATGTTAAGAAGTAACATTCTAATCAACCACGACGTCAACATAGAACGTTATTCAAAATTACGTGCGTTTTTTGAAACGCAAATCCGATGGTTATACACCCCATTCACCCCAGATGAAATGAATCCATTCATAAACAAAGCACCTGACGAAATATATCTTCGACAAAGGTGAGAAATTTATATTTTTTCGAAAGTTCACTTAACAAAATGAGAGAACCTAGTTAGGAACTTGAATAGCTTCATATCACTTTAATTTGCAAGCACCTCGCTAGCACATAGCTTAAGCTCTGGACTTTCAATCCAGAGTTCAAATCACGCCATCTCCGGTGAGATTTTTTTTCTTTTCCAACCACTGATTTAACAGTTGTCAAACTGTTTGAAATTGAATAAAATAACTAAAATTGGAAAAAAAAATTATGTACCTTTTTTTAGGTTGCACTGATCATGGGAATCATGGGAGCCTGTCGTGCGAATGGAATGCACTCTATGAAAATAGGGGACTTGGGAGATCTTGGATCGGTTATATTAGTCACCAAACACCGAAACGAAAATTGTTCGGAAGAACCATAACTGAGCCTTTCCGCCATATTTGTATTAAATATATCACACTACACCGAGAAATATATTAACGATTCATTTTTTTTTTAATTAGCAGAAAGGTAAATGCACCAATCAAAGAATTGGAATAAATAAACTGAGCCTTTCCACCATATTTGTATTAAATATATCACACTACGACCGAGAAATATATTAACGATTCATTTTTTTTGAATTATCAGAAACGTAAATGCACCAATCAAAGAATAATAAATAAATTCGGAGCCATAGGAAAACAAATCGCAACATTTTTTAAACTTCCAATTCCAGAACTATATACTGGGCATACCTTTCGTAAATCATCTGCCACCCCGCTAGTGGATGCGGGTGGGGACATCACTTCTTTGAAGAGGCATGGAGGGTGGAAGTCAACATCTGTGGCGGAAGGATACATAGATGATTCAATGAAAAATAAAATGAAAACTGCATAAAAAATCTTGGGATTAATGAAACCGTCTACCAGTACCAGCAACATCTCACAAACATTTATTGCACAGAACACTTCGGAAATGAAAAATGGAAATGTGAATTTGGATATAGAATCCTCGATACCTTCAGTTATGATTTCCAACTGTTCCAATTTTACTATTGATTTCATTAACAAAAAATGATTTTGTTTATGTTATGAAATTTTTCGAAATATAATTATAGATTTTTTCATTCAATAAAAACTTTCTATTATGCAATTAAATGAATTACACTCTTTCAGGATTTCCTTCATAAATGAATCTTATTTTCAAATTGTCCTAATATAAGTCACAGAAAAAGTATAGTATTCTGCTCGCAGAAATAGTCATTACTCGCTTGAATGATTTACGACATTGGCCACATTTCTCGCTCGTTGAATAATATACTATTATGAATTGATGATAAATCATGTAGGATATTTGATAACAAATTACGAATTGATGCTCTGCTTTCCTATCTGTTTATACTGTGTAACGAATTTTTCGTTACTTCCCTATACAAAACCAATTTCTAATAACTTTTCCGGTTATCTTTACGGTGGTACGGGTCAGTAGTCACTGCTCAGGTCGTGAACTGCAATAATGCACTCTTTATTATCGACCCTTGAAAATGGATCATGTCAGTTCCTATTTCATATCAAGTGATCACTTGTTTTTTCCATAAGTGTTTTTAAATAGGAAAAAACCGAGGTTGGTTTGGAAAAAACCAGATAAAGTGGTGATTTGGTGGAACCGAAAGGATGATCGTTCTCTTTCCTCGATTGAACTTCGACATAGGCAGGTGTGGTGAGTGAATTGATTCTGGTACGTTAAGATTTTCAAATTGAATGGCTATCGCTGTTGATATTGGTGGAGTATAATTATTTTCCTTATTTTCAATATTGTTGATTAACAAAGGTTAAAAAATTTCTTAATTTTTCCTTGGAATTGTGTGAATTTCCGATCAAATTATCTTCATATTATTTTATATCTCACATATCATATATGATACTTCCTTTGGCTAATTCCTATTAAGGATGATTTGTGTTTTGAATTTAAGGTAAAAAAGAACAAAAATATATATATTTCGGCCATTTTGGCAAAGCATTTTAACGTCTATGTGGCTGACGTAGTATCCGTTCAGACCATCGGGGACTAATATTTTTTGAAAATCAGTTCTACGCTCTTCCCATTTTTAGGTACCAGATAATTGGTAATTTTGAGTGGACTAGCGCTTACTTCACATTCACAGTACCAGGGAATTATTCCAAGGATTCCGATTGCAAAGGGTGTATTCGACTTTTCTGGGACAGTTAGGCAGTTACCTTATAGGACAGCTCTCTGGTAAGCAATTTTTTATTTAATTTCATAACTATACGTTTATGAGATTATTTTTGTTTTCTCTTGAGAAAAAATTGCTTTTAGAGAGGATTGTACTCTGGCTAACTTCTCAGAACACTCGATTGTTAATATATCCTAAGCATAAATTTTGATCACATTTAACAAGTTCCTTTATCGTTTTACTTCATTCAATTCACAGTGAGGGTTATTTGGTTTTTGATCGTTGTAGAATCAATTGTTTGTTTTGTTTGTTTGTTTTTAACCGCTTTCTTAGTTGTTTGACCAACCCTCAGAAGTTAATGAAAACTTGTACGAGTTAAGATCACGGGGACCTTACCTTTTATCGTGGGATCCGAAACCACTCTTGGGACCTTGAAAAAAATGTTCACCAGCTGCGGGAATCGAACCCGCGCCAGGTGGAAAAGTTGACACAAGACCGACGCTCGTTCCACTGAGCCACAAGCCAATTCATTTCAGTTACTACCCTGTCGCCAAGAGCAGGGAAATTCATCCAATTTTTTTTGGAGAATTACCTGGCCTATCGATTTGAAAAGGGAATTTGCCGCCCTATTTCGAAATTATCTTTATCTAAGAAAGTTGTCCCACTGAAAGACGTGTGGTCTCCCTCTTATGTTTATCTCTGAAAATTCTTCAATAGAAAGAATTATTTAACTTCATCTTTATGTGAGAGAGTTGTGCCCACTGAAAGGCGTGTGGTCTCCCTCTTCTTTTCTTAACCGGATAGTATACTTTTGCTCCAGTGCCTGATTAGTATTTCGGTTCCTAACGCTATATTTTCCTCTGGTACTTGCTTTAAAATAGTATATTTTTACTCTGGCAACATTTAATTATATTGCTCTAAATACTATATTTTTCATCTGGCAACTTTAGAGTATTTTGCTTTAAAATACTATATTTAATTTTGCCTGGTAAAGTCTCAAGGAAATTTTTATATTTCTTTTTGAATACATTTACTCATTCAATTTTGTTGACCCTTCTGGTACATATAATCACCTTATCAAAGCTTACTTTATTCCAAAATTTATATCCTTCGTTCTCCCCCATTTTGTACAAATTTTAATTCCTATCATCTTCTTCGCATGATATATACCCCAGAGTGAAGCCACCTACTGAGACAGAAGGACTGGTACCCTAGTAGGTCATACAGCACCCTAGACGATCAAACCAGTTCACGCCAACAAGGGGGTCTAAAACTAATAGCTAACCACCCACGACCAGATTCGTCGTCGTACCGCTGAGACCATCTTTGTATAAACCAGCCTTCTTCATCTCCCTCCATTGAAGACCTCCGCAGGTATATACCGTATCACCAACATCTAGAGGAATCTTGACTATTTGTAAATGTTCAAATTCTATTGGAGTCAAAAATTTTTCATATACATGTCATTTTTCAATTTTTTCATTGAATCTTCTTCTACTCTCCAAGTAACATTGTTAAAAGTTTTTATAATTTTTCTATCCAGTCAATGTTATGATTCAGTCTGGAATAAATTTGTTAAGTTGATTTCCTGCATATTTATTTGCCTTCCCATACAAGCTAGGTGACTTTTATTTAGTAATTTTTGTTTATCTTTGGCTTTTGTCTTTAGCAAGCCTGGCGCTCAACTCTTGAACTAGTCAAGTTAATTAATGTATAATTTTTTCAGTGACCCAATTTGATAAACTAGGGAAAGGTTCAAAAACAAAGGGGTGTTACAACATAATCATTGATAATAATGAACCTGGTTTTGATTTCCACACCGTGTGAAAATAACTATGATACTGCTATCAGGTATGTATAAAGCCAGTGTCTCACGACGCGATACTTGGCGAGCTTGGCTCGGAGGATTGTGCTTAGAGCACCGGAGTGAGGATTGTGCAATCTCGAGCCTGATCTGTCACACGGCGTGTATAGTTTGACTGGCTCGTTGTCTATCAGTGACTCGAGAATGGTACACGAGCCAAGGAAGGCGGGTATTGTCCAGTGCAGTAGTTATTCAGTTTAAAATGGATAGCATATGCAGCAGCGTAATATATATTATTTTTTGTGATTGGGCTCATATAAATCTAAAAATTCGATTATTGCTTCTGAATTTCACTTTATGTTAATACACAATACTCTGCCGCCACCAACTGACTCTCTGAATGACCACTCTCCCTTCGTAGCTGACAATGTCGACAGGCACCCTCGTACCGTAAGACCGCTCAACAAGCCATACAATACGAGCCAGCTGGTCGAGCCAGAGCCTTTGATGATTGTAGAATTACCGGCATTCCATGGGAACGGTCGAGCCACCTCGAGCTTAGGCTTGCCAAGTCTCGATCTTACGCGAGTCGACCTGTCTCACGACGCGAGACAATTCCCAAGCCGAGCTCGCCAAGTATCGCGCCGTGAGACACCGGCTTTAGAACAACCACAAGAATTGGTTTGTTTGAAAGTATGAACAGGATGTTCATAAAATCAGATGTTGAATAACTATCAGATCTAGTTCAATGTCCAGCGTGGCTTTAGCCGGGAAAGTAGTTGTTTTCTGTTAGACACTCACAAAAAATAACCTCATGTTTATAGTGGATTTTTCAATTCACAGAAAAATATTTCTATTCATCATTCAATTGAGATTGTGTCCCTTTTCAACATGAATACCCCACAAGAGGTTATCTTGAACGATGGAAGATAGTGACTAAAGTTTATCTTTCAGTCGCAGATGATTCCACATCTGATTATGAGTTCTCAATAAAGACTGGAATAGAAAATCAAATAACTATCTGAATAAAAATGCAAATTTTCAATTTCAGATTTTTTTCTTAGAGTTAGGGTCCTTTCAGAATATCTATCAGATGTAGTTCATGTTCAGCGTGGCTTTAGCCTGTGAAGTAGTTGTTTTTCTGTTAGACATTCACAAAAAATAACCTCATGTTTAGAGTGAATTTTTCAATTCCCAGAAAAAAATTTCTATTCAATATTCAATTGAGAATGTTTCCCTTTCAACTACAAGAAATTGTTAATAATGTAAATTTCGACCAAACATCAACTGAGGACATCAAATGAGGATAATTGAAGAAAAAAGTAAAACAATATTCGTTTTTTTGTCATTTTCAAGTGAATCAATTTGAAGAAACAACCAGAAGCAAATTGATACTCCTGTAACTAAGATATTAGAATTGTAAAAATGTATCAATAAGGATAGTACCAACAATTTTGAATAAACGGAAATATCAATCAATCCAAACGATCATTGTGCAGTGTAACTCAATATTATGATAATAATTCATTCATCGGCATCCAATACAATTAATTCGAATAGTACGGAAGATATGATAGCTAAACCTGACACAAAAAATAAAAATAGAGGCCATAAAGCTTTTGCTGTCCGTGGTACACTAACTATTCACTATGTGTGGGAGATGTATATTTTGACAACAATATCCAAACACTAATTGATGACGAAAATAATATAATAAAATACAACAGATACATAAACTTGTGGCCTATTAGACGTTTCTGGAGAACGGGTCACTGGATAATTTTGAAAATTCAGTTTTTTGAGTAATTACTTCTGCTCTATCGATCTAAAATATTTTCAGCGGTGCGGCGTTGCCGCTTATATTGAAAAGAAGCAACAACTTCGATATTTTGAATGAGATACCCTGTATAGTATTGCATTTTTTGCTTTTCTATTGCTTTACGATCATGTTTGAGTAATATTTCCCTATACCTATCCCAAGCGGATTTCAAGAAATTCATGATTTCCTCTTTTTTTGTGCAAAACATAGCTCAATTAAATGTTGTATTTGGGTGCAGTTTATCAATGTTTGGTGCATTAGTTATGTCTGAGGGAATTCGGCCTTCATTGTACAGGGTCGTTAAAAAGTTGTACTTTTTCCGATAGATACAAAAATGGTGAAAAGTACAGTGTTTTGACATAAACAGCCTGTATATTATTAGATATCCTGAAAGACAATTGAAGTTCCTTTCAAATGATGTATCATGTTCCTATACCTGAATAGTCTGGTTTCCAAAATAAAAGCAAGTTTTTATAAAAATTTAAAATATCTACATTTGATTTGTTGAAAATATAAACAGGATGTTCATAAAATCAGATGTGGAATCATCTGCGACTGAAAGATAAACTTTAGTCACTATCTTCCATCGTCAAGATAACCTCTTGTGGGGTATTCATGTAAATTTTTAAAAATATGAAATAAAATTTCGATTTTTTTTTTGAGTTAGGGCTTTTTCAGAATATCTATCAGATGTAGTTCAATGTCCAGCGTGGCTTCAGCCGGGGAAGTAGTTGTTTTCTGTTAGACATTCAAAAAAATAACTTCATTTTAATCGTGGATTTTTCAATTCACAGAAAAATCTTTCTATCAATATTCAATTGAGAATGTTTCCGTTTTCAACATCTACATTTGCATATATTATTATCCATTTTGACAGAAACACAATGAAAATCACTTCTTGTCAGACTAAACGATTGCCTTGCTCATTTCTGGTCACGGCACACTACTATTATTTTGATTTCCCATTATAACAAATCGAAATAGGGAATATTACTCAATTAAAATGATCTGAATAAAAAATCAAATAAATCTGGAATGATTCGCTTCAAAATGTTCATACTTTTAGAGATACAGCTGAAACTTGAGTTTTTTTCTGACTCTCAGATGATTATTGGTATTTCTCAGTAGAATCCGAATATGGCATAATATACAGGGTGTCCCATTTATATAAAATTATTTATAGCCGTGTTTCCTAATCACCTACAAGAATATGTTTTTCAGACACCCTGTATAAAATATGTTCAAATCATTCGATGTTACTGAAATTACTCAATATTTTCTGGGTGAAAGTTATATTAGAGTCCTGTATGGGATGAGGAAGTATTTGAATTCAAGTTAGTTCTATTTTGGTAGTAAAACAATTACAAAATAATCAATATTCAATAAACGATAGAGATAGGTATACGACATGTTCAGTAAATGTTATTTGTATTTGTAGTAGAATCCAAAAACAGAATGGAATTCTGGGTGTTCCATTTGATATTCGAAAGTTGATATTAGTTACAAGTACTTGTGGCAACACTGCAACCGTGAAAATATTTTTAAGAGCTAGATCGCAGTCTCTTATCGTGGGATACATAATTCCGAGTATTTATATCTCAGATCTCCAGAAACCCTGTAGATTAATCATTTTCTGTACATCAGTTCGTCATCTTATCAATCATATACTTCAATACCCTACAGAACCTTCTGCATGTTCTCGCAATAATTTGATCACATTGACCATGAAGATAAACAATTTCATCAAAACTTCGTTTGAATAGTTATTGTCTTCCATTTTGATTCTTTTCTGATCACATTTTTGGTAATGAACGCGCAAACGTTTTATTATTAATGCACTAATTGTGCAATTTTCATAATGTCGTATTCCATAACATTTAATACAAAATATGGCAAAATTACCCGATTTTTATATAAACTTGCTTTTATTTCGGAAACCAGACATTTAGATATAGAAACAACATCATTTGAAAGGAACTCAAATTGTCTTTCAGGATATTCGATAATATACAGGGTGTTCTATTTAAAAAAAACATTTCTGTGTCTATCGGAAAAATCAAAAATTTTGATCGACCCTGTATGATGGAGAACGAATTCCCTCAGACATAACTAATGCACAGAACATTGGTAAACTACACCCAAAAGTTCAGCTTTGTACGAGTCCAAATAACGCAGTAATAAACATTTAATTGAAGCTATGTTTTGCACAAAAAAAAAGGAATCAATGAATTTCTCGAAAACCGCTTGAGATAGGTATAGAGAAGTATCATACAAAAATTATCGTGAGGCAATAGCTAAGCGAAAAATGTAATAACATACAGGGTCTCTCATTTAAAATATCAAAGTTGTTGCTACTTTTCAATTTAAGCGGTAACGCCGCAGCGCTGAAAATATTTTAGATCGATAGAGCAAATCTAATTACCCAAGTAACCTAATTTTCAAAATAATCCTGTGTCCCGTTCTCCAGAAACGTCTAATAGGCCATCGAGTTTAGGGCACTCTGTATAAATACTTAAGGAATTAATTAGTAATAACCACATGGTTGATCAATAATTAATTGGTTCGTTAATAGGTTTATTAAATAAAATCTATTGAAGATGTTGTGTTTAAGTAACCACTGATTACTCAATAAAAATGCCTAACCTAACTTCTATAATATTTTTCAGTATTTAAGAGCAACGTTTGTGAAATAAAATAATATCTGACGGAATTTTTGCCTCATTAGAATATATAGTTCTTGTTGAGTGATTATGCAAAAGAATGTCGATTTGTTTTTTATTTGTGTATGAGACATACTGCCCCAAAGAAGGTTTGATGAATGTGTAGTATCCCTGCTTCTTTATGTGAGTTATCTAATTGGTACGTTCTGTCTTTTTCGAATATAGTTTTCAGGAGTAATTTTTGGAACGTATTAAACGTTTTTAGATATATGTTCGCGGTGTCACACCATCGTATAATTTCATATGCTAAACAAGAATCTACAAGAGGTGTCGTGGAGTCAAAAATAATGTTGACATGGAGATCCCAACGAAGATGGCAATCAATAATTATCTTTACATATTTTATGTGCATGGTAATTTTGATTGAGTTTAGGAGTTAAAATATTGAGAATTACAAAAGAGAACTTTTTCAAGAGATAATTTACGAATGCAACCCCAAAATATACAAGGAATCTCCTCAGTTCTTCGATTTAAAAAACAAAAATGAAACTTAAATTAAACATTTAAAAAACCTCTGGCGCAAAAAACACTAGAAAGTAAAAAATTATATGTATTAGCCCTTTGAATTAAATATAAGTAGTGATATTCAAATTTTATTTCATGTGTTTTAAACTTTATATATTACTAATAGACACGCTGCGATACGATCATTCATTAACTTAATCCCATTTAATCACCTACCACGTTCGTAGTCCGTACCGTACCCCGTCGTGCTTTATTATATTCAGCACCGTACCATATCAAATCGTGTTTATTCATTCACTTATTCATTCTTCCATTCGCGTTACACATTCATACGCCAATTCTCCACAAACGATACTATATTGAATACCAAAATTTAATATCGACTGAATGAGTGAAAGTAGTTTAGAATCCCTCACCAATTTATCCTCATTTCCCTTTGGTGCTCCATTAGCTAACCCTGATCACCATCTATCTATAACCTATTTATTGAGACCATTCCAATGAGCCCAAACACGATGCATCTGCTTTTGGTTAGTGAGGAGTTGGGTATCCTGAAGATTCCAGGTGATGCTGCAGCACCAGGTCAAAGTTACCATGTTCTTACAATATTATTGGAGTAACAGGATACCAAATTTCGAATCGATCAGACCTGTGGAAGTTGCTCACATCCCTTTATCAACTAGAAAAAAAGCTGATGATCTTCAAATGGCTGAACAGATTTCTTGAATCATATCTAAGAACACTCTCGATCAAGTCACCTTTCAACAAAAAAACTAAATCAAAATCGGTTCATCCGTTTGGGCGCTACGCAGGGCCGCCGAGAGCTAGTGCGGGCCCCGGGATAGCTATATGTTTAGGGGCCCGCTTAAATATTGACCGTTTAAAATAATCATGGTAAACCTTTTACTTACCCATATCACTCCTGATTTAAATAAAAAATTAAAGGTTTGATGATCTGATCATTAAATGAAAATGCTTGAGAATCAAAATAAACATGTATTATATTAAAAATAAAAACAAGTAAAACAAAGAATCAAAACAGAACTCTTATCCTATAACTAATAACAATCATACATATAAATGGACAAAATAAATAATAAACCTTACGGTTCAAAGGTTCAAGACATAAAAGTAATTCTCAGCATAATGGAGCTCTACGGGCTTTTCGGTGTGCAAAGTTATCAATAATTCCGGAAAAATCACAATTTCTGGCTAATTCCGACTCTATTGATAAAATAGCTAGGTCAGATAGCCGCTGTTGAGTCATTGTATACCTCAAAACATTTTTAATTCTAGATAAATGACTAAAAGATATTTCTTCTTCTGCAACAGTAACAGGCAACGTGCAGAACAGTCTAAGTGCAATTACAATGTTTGAAAACAAAGTGTCTAGATTTAATTTGCATATTTTATTTACGAATTTAATGGTGTAAGTTCCATATCTTAAAAATTTGCAGTATAAATATTTTTAAGATGTCTGATTTCATCTATTAATTGGGGGTTAAGAAGATCTTCATAATATATTCTGTGTAGATTGCCGACTTTTTCTTCAATTTCGTTATCAGTTGTGCTTTGAAAACTCCAAAGTATATCGAATAAATTTATAATATTTTTTGCGGCTTCAAATCTGGTCCGAGCTCCGGGCCCCCGCTGTGGCCCGGGCCCCGGGAATTTGTCCCGGCTTCCCCGCCCTCTCGTCAGGCCTGGCGCTACGATGTCACAGACATATACACAGATACACATTGAACTCATAACACCCCTCTGTTTGCGACAGGGGTTAAAAAAGCGAAATTCAGACAACATACAGTATATGCCAGAAAATCGCAAATCAAAATTCTGCCGAAGATCATAGACGCCCCGTGATACGAGCGAAACGTTCGGATACTTGAAGTCTTGGATTTGCCTTTCATCAGAGCGCAGATTAGAGGTCGTAATCAAAAGTATTCATATATAAAAAATTCAGATTGAAAATTTGCTTCCTCGGTCAATTTTGAGAAAAATTATTATTACAATTACAGGTTTGCACCTAGTTTGTGAATCAATAGATAGATAGTTTTATTCATCCTTCAGGTGTTCATTCAGCGCGATACAAATAGGACAAGTCAAAATTATAGAATGCTAGAGGTACAAAATTTTGAGCTAGGTACCCTAAAAAAACAGCATACATATAAAAGTTGGTGCTAAAATACCTGATATAAACAGACACATATAAAAATCAGTGGGGACTAAGAATACCCGACAGAACACACACATATTGTCTTCAAATCTAAAAGTCACAGAAAAAAAACTTGACTCATCAAGTCATAGATTGGCTAGATTGTGGAGAATTATCGCTGAATTTTAATCAGTCAGACATACTGAATTCCTCTTCTCTGGTTTCATGATTAATATTTGAACAAGACTGAATGAAGACTTCCAATTCCAATTTTATTATCTGAATTATTCGTGAGCGCGAAGTATTTACAGGGTTTCTGAAGCCAAATTCAGAATCATGAACATCAGGATTTTTAAACTTCCCCTCAGTCAGAAAAGAATTCGGGTAGTATTCCTCTATATACAGTAAGTTATATATTTGCAAGCTATCAGATACCTAATTGATGAATTCTGAACCCGCCCAGGAGCATGAGAATTATTTTTATAATTACCAATTAAGTAAAAGTTTTCCAGGCACCAGATCGAATATCAATTTATGTGAGATAGTTGAATGTTGATGAATGGTTATCAATAATGCCTTCGACGTGGGTAAACAAAGGATATAAGGTTTCCAGATGATCAGATGAGAGCGATCCAATTTCCATATTTACTGAAAGTCTGTACTACCACTCCAGAAACCTCATAAAATATACTTTGTTTTGAACTATAAATCATCAATTATGTGTGATTTATTATTTCGTGTGAGTATCCGATAGTTTCATTTGCGTTTCGCCCCATAATCTGACCCAGTTTTTGCTTGATAAGATATTGAAATTTCACCATTGTTGGAGGTGTTTTTTTCCTGAAAACCATTGTGAATATTAGCGATTTTTTTTTATTTAAAATTAACTTTTTCCGGATCAACCGTCCAATTTTGAATTAATTAAATTAATGAAAATTTACTAGGGCATACATCGTTTCCTTACACCTACACGGAGGACAAACACCATGCCAAATTTCAGATCTACCAGAATACGTTATTCGCTCCCATATATTGATAAATATCTACAATTTGAGTTATGCGTGATATATAAACAAATTTCAAAATGCATGTTGTTGGTCATTACAATTTCTGTATTTGATTTTTGTTATATACATGAGTTTTGTCTTCGGAAAAAATATACTATTTTATATTTATATATTTTTTCAATTTGCACTTTTTAATATTTTCGACAGAATGTTTTCATTTTAGAGAATAAAGTTCACCTATCTACCTACCTACCAATTCATCGATGGCCATAGATCCATGTTTGGAGATAAGAACAAAGCAAGAAACTTATGCAACGAGAAACGAAAGGTTGCACAATGCCAGAAGAAGATCCAAACTGGGAGATTGTCCAAAAGGTTTTAGTTCAGTCAGGTCATTTGCGAAAGCAATAGGAAGAAATTATATTCGCCCCTCCCCAAAACCTCTCCAAGAGTAATCACACTTACTGTCACACCTCAAGAAAAAGACAACCTACAGAGAAAAAAAATTTTGTTGAATCAAATAAAATTGATTTCAATCAAACAAATATAAGTGTCGTATATGCAGGACAAAATATAATCTCATAATGAGTAAAATTATTTCTTGGTTTTGGATCAAATTTAAAGATTCAATCAACTGAAACTAATTTGCATGAACCCAATATCTTATTCGACCAACTCAAATTCATAACTCGTTTTGGCAGAAATGTTGTTTCAACAATGTAATTATTTTGTTGAATAGAATCATCAGATCTACAAAATTTGCTGATTGTTTTAACAAAAATATTCATTCAAATGTCGAATTGATGAATTCAATAAAATGTCAATTCAACAAAATAAAGTGATCTCTTCACTGAAAATATTCATTCAAATGAGTAATCATTTTGTTAATCCACTGAATTGACAAATATGGCAACCGAGCATAAAAGCCTACATCAGACATTTGAGTCCAGACGTCGCAACGATAATAAGTTGGCTTTGCTATTCGGTAACATTATCCAAGTCAGGGTCAGTTGTGCGAAATCTTCGCCATCTAACGCATATAATACAAACCATATAACATTCTTCAATCTATTTCCCTTGTTTGATTCAAATAAATTTATATTTGTGTTGAAACAAATGTTAATTCAATATGAATTGGAGATTGTTTCAATGGATAAACATTTATATATATATATATATATATATATATATATATATATATTGTTATGTTATGTTATGCCAGTTGTAAATTTTAAAAGACTAAAAACCCACAAAAAGAATAATTACTAGATGGTTAATGGTTTCAAGAGTTTGTTGGTGAATAACTTTTGAAATTCTATGTATATTGTGAGTCCTAGGTAGAATATGGATAGATAAAAATGTCAAAATACTATAAAACAATCAATTTCATACACTGTCAAAATTATTATAACTCATAATTACTCAAAAGACAATAAAAAGTCTAAATTTAAAAATTTTCAGGAATAAACAGTAATCAACACATTTATAAATTTGAAACATACAGTATATGGAATTGTAGCTAACAAAAAGTAGCCAATGATAGAACAGCAAATGTCTTTATAAAAATAGCCAATCAGGGAATAGATGGTCAGGTGTAAAATTGGAAATTGTGGGAGAGTAGCAATGAGATGGTATCAGAAGCAATAATATTTGAAATTTGTAAATAATGATAAGAGTGGAAAAATAATTGTATATATAAATTATGCAATATAAATATAAACAGTGAAAAGTGACAATTTAGTGCACCAATTCAAAAATTCAAATGAAAAAAGAAGGAGAAAAGGATGTAGCTAGGCGATAGAAAACAAAGCTTCAAGCGAGATCGAAAATAAATTTCCAAGCGGATGCCACGCAAAAATTTTACAAAAAGAAAATTGGAATAATCCCATCTTTTGGTAAACAAAATCAATATTACCTTAATGATAACATATCCACGGATCCAAATGCTGATTTCCGCATCTATATAGTTCCTGATTCATGATATTGCAGTCCTGACAGCGATTGGAGAGAGGAGACATCCTGATTCATGGGATTATTAGAACACCAACAGTTCCAACCAGGTATAAAACTTTAATAGTGCTCTTCTGGTCCTGAACTATTTCACATTCGAAGAACTTTATGTCACCCTATTTTGAACAATAACAGAAAACGTCACTCTCACGGAAAAAGTGAGGTTCTGTTTATCTATCCATGATCTGATTTATTATTTTTATCCGTGAATATTTGTTTGATTCACCCTAGTATAAGTTATTTCTTGTAGGCCAGGTATTTTAAGTCTTCCTGAATAAAGGAGATAATTGCTTTATGATATTTTGTTGTTTGTTTTCTCACAATGATCAATAACATACCAAAGACCATTCAATAAACTGAAGTTAGCCAGCAGTGGCAGTTCTCTATTGCTTTGAACCGGCCACCTTGAGATAAGGGCGTACCAACTGTAGTTTAGCCGTGGTGAGGAAAATAATAATTGTTGGTAGCGTGACGAGAGAACAGTGACGTTCGCTAGCAATTGTTATTACAGCATACAATACATGTACATGGCGAAAAATATCATATCAAATTGGCTCACAAAGAATAGCAAAAATTCATTCATCATAACATAACAATATATATATATATATATATATATATATATATATATATATATATATATATATATATATACAAATCAAAGCAATGTTAGCATTGCATTGAGAAATCCATTTTGTCACCGCAATAATGATTCCATCAATCGAATACACCTGTGTTTGGGGATGAATTTCATTCAGTCGGGTCAAGCCAATAAGATTGATTCAAATAAATTCGGTTGATTCAACAAATATTTTTTTTCGTGAACTAGCCGAAGTGTCCGTCAAAAATGTTCTCCTGGATCCACAAGGATGGATACTAATAAAGCTGCTAAACCCTACGGTTTCTTTCTAATGGTCCTCAGAAGATGTGTCCTGAACTAACAAACTAACAAATAACCTGATGGAGTTCAACTCAGTCAAGATCCAAGCCTGTGTTTTGCCCCTTGAAGACCAACCTCACCTTCACTTGGTTTGGACTGAACAGCCCGCGGCCACACGGCGAATGAAACGGTTCGTAGACATTCGTATGGGTGATTCGACTAAAGAGGTTCTGGCAAACAGACCTTAATCCAAGCTATGATTGCCGTGGCGATGGATGTATGGCAGCGGGGTTCCAAAAGAAATGGTGTCGCAACGGAGCCTCCGAGGAACAGGACGAAATTTCGGAATGATCAGCCCTAGCCCTCTGCAGGGGGGCACCACAGGGCTGGCCAACCATTTTCCCCTCAATCGTGGGTACAAATGATCCTCCTGATGAACCTCCAGCACTGTACGGTAGCCACGGCAGTTCTTGCGATTGCTATGAGGGACATCGAAGTGGCCTCAGAATCATAAATACCATAAGTTTAATCGAAAGTTAGAATGGGGTTGAGTTTTTACTGGGTTAATCTGAGGTGCAGGAGCACATACTCAAAAAACTCAGAAACACCGAAAGGTGTTCATAAAAGATTTTCATTACCTTCCACAAAAAAATATTATGTTTTCTCCAGAAAAGCCCAATTGGGAATAACCAATGTAACGATCTCAGTTGGATCAAGTAGCACGCAATTGTCAAGGTATATGCTTATTAGGGGCTAGTAGCTCAGTGGTATGAGTGTTAGTCTTGCAACCACTGTTTCCACACGACGCGGGTTCGACTCACACAGCCGCTGAAATTTTTTCCAAAGCCCTAAGAGTGGTTTCGGATCCCACTCTAAAAAGTAAGGTGATCTCAACTAGTAATTCAAATTTTTGTTAACTTCTGAGGATTGGTAAAACAACTTAGAACAGTTTTTTTGAGAGAATATTAGCAATACTATTCCATGAACGATCACGCCAGATATCAGCTTTACAAAAATTTGGCTTTATGTTCCGTGCTAAGAATTATTTCACGCTTCAACAGCATCTCACTACTTGAAAGCCCAGATTCTCCGCCAGATACAACCGCTGTTATACAAATTTATATCTATTTTTTAACCGACGCAAAGAGAGAAGTCAACTCGTATATTTTTTTATATATGACCACGCATAACTTTTTACAGAGTCGTCCGATTTTGATTTCATCTTTTAATGGATAGGGTATTCTTTGAAGTTACTCCAATTTGAATTCGAAAAAATATCCACTCCTTAGGGTAGGACAATGGGAGATGAATGTTGGTTCTCCCACTAAATTTTTACTTCTTAACCGATTCTACCACGCATAATCTTCGTACTGGGTTATGTTGGGAAATGAAAATACAGAACCCCCAGTATGACATTTGATACTCTGGTATTACTAACGGTCATACTTTTGTTCAATATGTCAGTAGATGTCATAGTGTTTTTTATGTATTTAGTTTCCCAATATAAGTTGTTAAACCATATTTCATTGCAATTACCATATGCTGTTGTCCTCGTTGCAATCCCAACAGGTTATCC
This sequence comes from Gonioctena quinquepunctata, assembly GCA_018342105.1. NCBI lineage: Eukaryota > Metazoa > Arthropoda > Insecta > Coleoptera > Chrysomelidae > Gonioctena > Gonioctena quinquepunctata. The sequence continues at coordinate 594,674 of JAFIRS010000417.1, read as the reverse complement.
GATTCAGATGATTCCTCTTCCATTATATAGGGTTCGCTTGGAAGTTGGACCCATTTGAATTTGAAAAAAAATTACACCCTTAAGGGTAGAAAAATAGGGGATTATTAATTGATTTTACACCTGTGAACCGATTCTGTTGAAACTTGGCACACATATATAGTTCTGATGACACTACGTGTTGAAAAAACAAGCATTACACAGTTCCCCAATTTGAGTTCCTTTCTCAATTGAAAAGGAATCATTTTTGATAGACAGACACCGGTCTCGATTGGCGCTTAGCAGTATGTGGTCAGGCCCAGTCCAAGTATTCATAAATGAAACCGATCAACTGCATAGATACGAGCTGAACAAATTCAATTTCGAGCTCAATCCATCCGTTCCACTTCTTAAGGAGGACAGCATCAGGATTCATCGATTCAAATCCCGTTTTTTGAGAAGATTTGCATGTTCCTGCTGTAGCGGGTTCAATTGATCAAAGACGAAGAAGTCTTGAATAAACCAAAAAACAAACTATCGAAAGGAATGAGATCCTCTTCGAATTGGTAATTGGATAGGATAAATAGAGCTCACCGAATATACGATGAGTTTTTACAATCATAAAGAAATATTGAGCAGGTTGCATAATTCTTTGTTTATCATGCACGAGATCAAAAAAATATATATCAGTAATCAAAATATATTTCTTTCTATCTTAGAAAATAACGTTTTCCTACGACCACATATAAAAATGACAAATACCATACTATTTAGTTACGTCGAAAATGACAAATATCACCCTAGAGTTAAAAAGTTAAATATCACTCTAGAGTGATATGTGTATCAAGTTATAACTGAATTAAAGCATTTTAGGCGTCGATCGGTTGGTTACTACTCGTTATTTTTTTAAGTGTGCTTTGAAATTAATATTACGAAAACATCAGAAAACCTTTTGAATTGTAATTAAACTTATAATATAAGAAACCGTAAAAATAGTATCTAAAATTCCATGAAACATGGATATAGAGATTGACAGTACTCCTCCTGAAATTGAAGAGGTAGCAAAATTAAAAACACTAAAATTACTACCTGAAAAGTCCAAAAGGAGTTACTAATACGCTTACGATCAATTTCTTTCATGACAAAGAAATAAAAAGCTCTTTTTCCGTAAATGGTTTGCTTGCATGTATGGGTGAACTTTCCAATAGAATGCAATGCTTAACATTATGGACTCAATATTATATATTGCGTACCAATTTATCCATTCACCATAATGTAGATATCTCCAAATACAAATACTTATGGCATCTTTAAAGAAGAAAAGTGACGGATATAAACCGAAAAAATCCAAAATTTTAACGCAACAAGAAATTAATGCGATTTCCTTACAAAAGTAAGTCATCGGTATATAACCAAAATCTATAAATTTTAACAAAGTTTATGACTTTTTTAAGGTTGTGTTGGTTATGGGTATACTCTGTTCTTTTTTCACTGGCAGCTAAACATCCTCATTATAAATGCAAATCTGCAAAAAGTTGTTTACCGTCGGCTCAAATAAATTTCATAGTAACAAACACGTTTTGATAGGAGTTTATGTGTTTACGAGTTTACTTTTCTAGTCCACTCTGTTTTATCTCTAATAACAATAGAACTATGAAATTATCACAAAGCATCGATGGTAAAAGTACTGATCAGTGACGTGCGTTCGGTAAACCATGTTTTAATATTTATTTATGAAACTTTACAAGAAACAATACATGTTTATTACAATATTAAATTCAGAGTAATAATTGACAATTCATCGATTATTGGATGTATCAAAGTTACTCTTGTCAAACTATTACAACTGCGTCCTGTGCGCGACTTCGGCAGCTCACCTTAAATGTTTTAGTTGCAAGTAGTGATGGTAATAAACGTATGTCATCATCGGTATCCGAATCAGATGAATCGTCGGGTCCTATTGGAATTACTAGAGATTCCACAGTTTAGTCAATTAAATTATCAAGATCCCTCATCTTCTGTTCTTCTGTTAACACATGATTTACAACATTTTTTCAATTGTCGCTTGACACTTTGGAGAACGATGCTAGAAGAAGCTGATGTCCATCATCCAATTTACAAGTAGTGGTATTCCTAGCAACGTCTCCTTTCACTAGAGCCCATATGAGCTCGATAGGATTGAGCTCACAATGGTATGGAGGTAATCATAATACAACCATCTTTTTTTCTTTAGCCATTTTGTCAACTACGTACTGTTTGTAGTTTGCTTTGTGTTGCCTCGCAATGGATTCTTTTTTTCCCATGCCATTATCATGTGGGAGATCTTTCTGCTGTAACCAATCAAATGGTTTTTTTCCATTTTGATGTTGGCAACGCTTCCTTAAGCCTGGAACGGTAGCTAGCATTGTCCATGACAATAACGGCATATGCAGGCAACAGCTCTATCATTTGTGAAAAATAGTCCTCAAACACATCCCCATTCATCTCCTCGTGGTAATATTTTGTTGATTTCGAGACGAATTGCTGCAAACCACCATCGACAAAACCATGCTCATTTCCAATATGGGTGATAATTAGCCTACGCTCTCTTCCGATCGGTGCAGGTAACCCAGTGGAATATCCTTTCATGACTTTTTGGCGGGAAGTTTTAATGTTAGTGCTGACCCATGTTTTCGAAGTATGTCCTTGTTAAGCCATGTTTCGTCCAAATAATAAATTGTCCTTCCTTCAGATCGATATTTCCTAATCGTCCTCAAATAATTTCTTCTCCAACGCACAATTCCGTCTTTATTTATGAGGAGGGTCTTTATATTCTGCTTTTTCCAGGAAAAGCCCTATCTCCTAGAGTTTCCTGAATTTGGTTCTGCCTACTTGTGGTAAATCGTCGTCTTCCTGAATTGACTGTAGAACTTTGTTCATTGTTGGTATTTCTTTATTTATATAAAAAAAGTGAACTTTTCCTCGTATGGCGGTCCTATCAAAGTAATCGATTGATAGTGACTTCCTTCCTGAGTTTTGTTTTGGTGCACTAATGTCTCCACTTCTCCTCTCGTTTAAAAACCTGTGAATTGTTATTTCACTCACTCCCGTCGTATTATAACATGTAGACACTATCTGTCGAACGGAACTCGTGGGTTGTTCATAAACAAGTGCATCATACACATTAAGCACTATAGTTTTTTCTCTCAGAGAGTATGCAACAAATCATCACACGTATTAAGAATAAGCAGTAGCTCCTCACGGACTCCACAGCAAAACAGTATTCTATTGTATTTTGTAGAAACTAGCCGACGGGGGAAACCCAGAATTCCTTTATTTATTCGCTTATAATACCAACTAATGATCCTATAATGAGGCAGGTACATCCACTTCGCATTCATTATCCTTCATAATAACAATTTCGAATTGTATTGGTTTTACCTAAGAAATGAGCAAATTTCAATCCTGAGGTATTAACTAAGAACCCTCATTTTGAAATAATGTCCGATTCTTAGAAACGAATGTACAGTTCAAGTGTATCTCGGGAATTTCCATCTAAATATTTTATTTCGACCTGACTATTTATATAGTAATTTTGCTCAAATATGTACCTCAATTCCTTCATAATAAGAAGTGGTGAGGGGAATAGGTATAACTATTATCATATTTTCATTTTGTAGGTATTTAACCATATTCTCATAACTTGCTCTCAAGTAAATCCGTGTTTACAGTATAAAAGTTCGTAATGAGTATCATTGAATTTCCGTCTTACATTTTGGTAAGAAATGTAACGCCTATGGTTTATGTTCATTTTATACCTGAGACCCGAAGTCATGCTGCCAGTGAAAAAAAGATAGAGAATATATGTGGTGCATGTCGCAAGCAAGAGCTTACCCAGTTATGTGTGAATAACTTCGAAGATTTGAGGACTGCGACTGTCATTCAAATTAATAATAGAATGAATAAATGCTGACGCAAGTGCACAATTATTGGAAACTTGCATAGCATATATAAGAAATATGCGAATCTAAGACCACCAACTACCGAAAAACATTTTTTTCTCAATTATAGAGACCAAAAATGCACAAAATTGGTTAAATTTGTAATCGACTATAAAAAGGAGGAGGTTATCTAATCGACGCTTATATTTTTTTGTTGGTCCCATTTGGATATGAAAAAAGAACCTTCCTAATGGTAGGAAAATGACTCATAACTTCGTACTGGGCTATCCGATTTACATGTTTCTTTTTTTTATTGTATAGGGTGTGCATCGAAGTGGGTCCCATTTGAATAACAGGGGATGATTCATTGATTTTACACCTGTGAACCGATTCTATTGAAACTTGGCACACTAATGTAGTTCTGATGACACTACAACATAATGGAGGCCCGGAATTGATCTGATGATGGAGACGGAAGACAGTCGAAGGATCTCCTCAACGGTTCACAGCAGCAGTTTGGGGTAATATGTACATATACATATAATTACATGTCCTGACTAACTTGACTCAGTGATTGACTGATATACGATCAACGCCTAGATCAAACCGCTGGACCTAAGAGCTAAAATTTTGACAGCATATTTTTCTGATATTCCATCCCTAAAAGAGTGAAAGGATGGGTGAGAAGTGGAGTGAAAATGAAAGTACAGCTGGTTTTGAAATTAGAGACATGGAAATTAGTATTTGGGCTTTCTTCACAAATAAAGAAAAATATGTTTCAGGGTTTTTAAAAATTCAACCCCAAAGGGGTGAAAGGGGGGTTGAAAGTCTATATAGTCAGTTTTGAAGTTTTAAAGTTGAAATTGGTATTTGTTACAAATGAAAAATACGTATCTTGGTGTTTTTGGAAATTCTACCCGTAAAGGGGTGAAATGGGGGTTAAATTTGGATTGGAAGTTTGTATAGGAATTGCGTTAGTTTTCAAGTTGGGGTCATAGAAATTGCTATTTGAAGTCTTTGTTACAAAAGAAATATGTATTTCAGTGTATGTGAAGGTCTGTTAGTTTTGAGTTAGGGACATAAAAATTGCTATTTGGGTTTTATTGATTTTTTTGTTTTGAAAAGGGGGGAGTGAATTTGTAATAGTCGTCACAAAAAATACAAAGATCAACGCGGATATAATAGTTAATAATTGAAGTAAGGTGGTTAAGTAAGTATTCTGAAAGTAATCCAAATTAAGTAGGTAGCAATTAGTAGGTTTGAGCCACAAAAAATAAAAATAAAAACTTTTTAACAAAGAATTAAACAGACGAAAAAAAAATTAAAATAAAAAAATTAAATGAACATTTTTAGTCTTAATAACTAAGCTCCCAAACTTATGTGAGTAACTAATTTTGAGTCAGCGCCAAACAAACAATCAACGAAGATCATTGAATAACTTCAAAGAAATTATCGAAAAAAAAACATAAAAATGTAACGTGAAATCTCTAGCGATAAACAATAACATTCCAAAAATGCGCTCTCCGCACGACTACTTGCAACGACATGTGCCCTCACGTGTGTGCCCGTTTGGCTGTCGCTAATATTGACTTCGAGAACGCTCGGCAATTTCCGGCGAAGGGGTGCGCCGCCGCCGCGCACGCCGCTGTCATCATTTTACGCTATGCGTGATTAATTTGCTTGTTTGTTTAGCGCCGACTCAAAATTATTTACTCACATTAGTTTAGGAGCTTAGTTATTGAGACTAAAAAGGGTCATTTGATTTTTGCTTTTCAGTTTCTTTTTTCGTTGGTTTAATTTTTTGTTAATGAAGATTACAAATGTAGAAGACAAATTTGAAAGCATTGAAAGGAAGGTAAGCACCGCAACTTTCCTCAAGAATATTATATTTTTCATAGACTAACTCACCTTGACTTTTTTGCCGCGCTTGGCGGCAATAGCCCGTGATTTCCTCCGTATTCGATCCAGAGGTAACACCCGGTGAAACTCACACTTCAAATATTCAGGGCGAGTGTTACAAGTTTAACTCTCAGGCACCGCACTCGTTTCGACGAGAGTTATCTTCCAGAATGTGGCGAATTTTCCTTCGACTCAGTTTGTTACACTAATAATGCCGTTTCGTGGGAATTCTTGGAGGTGCGCTGAAAAACAAAAGATTATGTGATTAAGAACCAAAATGACTTGCTCCTTCAAGTTAGTATATGAAGCGTGGATTTGTCTTTCCGATATTTTGCTCTCTGCAATGAAATGGTTATGTTGAGTCATTGATAGAGATCATTGCTGGAAAATCATCCAGGTCAATATTTTGTCGCATATCTGAGGAATGTATTTGGATATAGATTCCGCTGTTTTGTTAGCGAAAACAGTTTCTACAATTACTATATAAAGTACATTTTGTTTTCTGTGATCTGGAAATGAAGAACCTATAAATTCGACCTAAATTGTTTCGAAGTTCCTGTATCGTATCATTTTCTTGGAGAGACTCTCCGGGCGATAATTGTTACATTTCGCATGGTCGTTTTGATTATTGAGAGGTGGCGCTGTGACCAGTGTGTTAAGTAACGGTGAAACTTTTCCAATGAAATTTTGTAGATATGCCAGTCTTCGGGAAAATTCATCCGAAGTTTGGCATATTGATTGTGACATCGATTCCGCATTTGTTAGCGAAACGTTTCTCAATTATGCAAGTATATTTGATAGTTTGTGTATGAGTGAAACCTATAAATGCCATGTTGATACTGGTCTATCATACTCATTTTTCAGAACTCTCCGCAAAATCTGCGAGTCGTGAATACAACTGGACCCTGTGAATGGTTATTATCTAAATATCACAATAGTTGTACTATCTAGGAAATAATCCAAGACATAATTATACTTTGAACATGAGCAATTGAGTCAGAGTTAGAATATCACAATGATCTTGGAATCTCATAACCAGTGATCTAACATGAGTACACCATATTTCAAATACATACAAACGAGCAAATACAAAATGGTATCTTCAGGAAAGTCTTTCAGAAACATCACCGGAAACGTTCACAAACATTTTAGAGCTTTGTAAGACCACTGAATATGGAGGACAAGTCTGAGTCAAAGGTTGGTTAGAGAAAGTAATATGCTTGAATCGTACAACACGAAACCGAATGTCATTTGGTCAGAGACCACCGTGAGACCGTTTGAACCAGCTATCGGATTCTTCTGGATCCTGCTCTCTGAGTAATACGTTCCAAATAAATGAAGCACTCGATTGAGGGACATTTTCAAACTGAGTAACATTTCAGGACTACAAAACGTCAGAACTTCATAGTCAATCGTTTCTCGGCATATAATCTGACGCACACGTTAATGCACCCATCTGATCTTCAAGCGATTAGATCGCCTAATCTAACATACCTTATAGGTATATATATATATATATATATATATATATCTTTTCTTGTCTTGTAATATCAACAAACCATACTTGGTGACTTTCAAAATGTTCATCTATGTTTGTTTATTGTACACTTTTTATTCCATATTTTCTTTTCCATAAGAATATCTTTATTCATTTTTCATCCTTCTAATGTACTTTTACAATTCCATTTTATCTTTTTATTTTACAATTCATGTGTAACATATACCAACACCATTTCTGTATAAATGGGCCTTATAGGTTTACACCTCAGCCCTTCCTCACTCTTTTAATAAATAAATGAATAATAAATACAAATGTCAGTCAAATTGACATTATAGTGAGTTTCAAATATACCTGTCAAAAAACACTGGATAGTATAAAAATTATATAACACTCATTAGCAAGCAGATACAATTTGAATATGAATTATATGATGGATATGTTAGAAGTATGTTCAAGCACTATGTATTTCCAATTTGGAAATTTCGACAAAACTTTGGGATGGCAATGCGTTCCCCCTATCCCCAATAAGTAATATATTCATTGGGAACTTTGGAGAAAAGTATAGTTATACCTACCACAAAAATGTCCTGAAGTTTAGTAGAGATATACTTTTTCGTAATTTGGCCACATGGCAAACAAGAATTGGAAACTTGTTCTAGTTATATCAACGGAAAAAAATTATGAAATTCGCGAAAGAGATATATATAATAATAATAATAATGTGTTTTATTTAGTTTGAGCATTACAATAATCATATAAGGCAATATAGATAAAAGAGTAAACTTAACTAAACAAAACGATGGGTAAGAATACATTGAACTTACAGCTAACTATATATAGGTACATATGATTTGATCAGTGCACCCATTAAGACCGTCAAGGTTGAGCATGGGGTACACTGACCAGTATTGATATTTTATATAAATATATGTATATGTTGTACATCTTTCATTCATCGTGTGTATATATATATATATATATTGTTTTTTTTTTCTAAATTTTAAAATTTTTGTTTATGTTTTTATTTTTATTTTTAGAATTCGAAAATGTTTTTAATGTCTTCGGCATCAAGAGTTTTTATATATCCTTTAAAGACGGTTTTTAAGAATGATAGTGAGTTTAATTTTCTTATATAGGTTTTATACATTTCTGGAAGAAAATTAAATAAATGAGGTGCTATAAATGAAAATGTCTAGTTCCTATAGACTTTTTAGCTGGGTTTGTTTGTACAAAATTTTTCGACTTATTTCTGGTTTGGTAATGATGATCAAGTGTTTGCAAGTTAGAACGATTTTTAAATAGGTAAATTACCAAACTAAAGATATACAGTTGCCTCAAATTCATAACATTTGCTTCTTTAAACTGTGCTGTATTTCATATCTTTAAAATGAATAGCTCTTAAGATTTTTTTTTGGAGTATTTCAACCTGTTTCAAATGACTAGGCATGGTTGCTCCCCAGCTGACAATACCGTATCTTAGACGAGATTCAACAAGTGCGTAGTATACTGTTTTAAGATTTGGTAAATAGAGTATTTTTCTCAGTTGTTTAAATTTATATAATAAAAACCTTAAGGTCTCAGCCATGTCTGACAAGTGAGCAGTCCATCTCAGGTGAGAATCTAGTTTTATCCCCAGATATTTTATTTCGTTTTTCAGAAAGATATCGATGTTATTAACAGTTATATTCTTATATGTAGGTAAGTTATTTTTGTAGCTAGTAAAAGGGACGATGTATGTTTTCTTATGATTAACTGTTAGTATCTTATGATTAAAAATGTCGAATATATTTTTTAAGTCATATTTAATTTTATTTTTTAAGTCTTCCCATGTTTTAGCATTATATATTACGGCCGTATCGTCTGCAAATCCAATTAATTTGCCTGTAGAGTTGTGAGAGAATATATCATTTAAATACAAATTGAATAATATAGGCCCCAAAACAGTTCCTTGAGGCACCCCAATCAACACCGGTTTTTCAGTACTTAGTTCCTTTTCTATCCTTACCACCACAAGTAACTTTCGAAGAATTTATGTGGCAACCCTCGTATACCTGCGTCGTACAAAACATCCAACAACTGTGCATGGTTCACAGTGTCAAACGCCTTTGCCAAATCAAGAAACACTACTGCTACTGGTTCGGTCTTATCAATAGATTTATAGATTGAGGAAACCAAGCACTGAAGGGCGTCATCAGTTGAGATTCCTTCTTGAAAACCGAATTGCCGCTCCGAAATGAGACTGTGTTTATTTATAAATTTTGTTAGTCTTCTCTTCACTGCCATTTCCATCAATTTTGACAAAGTGGAAATTAAGGATATTGGTCTGTAATTACACAGATTCTCTTTTTGGTCTTTTTTATAGATTGGAGAAATAAGAGCTGTTTTAAAGTGAGATGGACATACTCCACTAGTGAAAATTAAGTTTATTAGACTAGCAATAGGTGGACATAATTGACTTTCTAATTTTTTTAATATTTCGGCTTTTAAATTATCCATCCCAGGTGCTTTATATAACTTCAGTGATCTCACATACTCACTAATTTCTTCTACAGTCACAGGTATCAAATAAAAAGTGTGAGGATTCTTATTTCGTGCTGGAGGAGGATTAGTTGGTTGTGATATCTTGCGAGCTAGGTTTTCTCCTACCTTAGTGAAATAGTTGTTGAATTCTTCTGCAATTTATTTTTTACACGTAATCTTATTTCCTGCTTCTGAAGTTATTTCATTTATGTTTTGTTTGGTTTTATCTTTGTGATTTACTAAATTCCACATATTTTTTGCATTGTTTCCATTTTTTTCTATTTCTGCTTGATAAAACTTACGTTTAGTAATTTTAATAAGGTCATTTGTATGCTTACGGTAACTGATGTATGTTTGTTTTTTTATTTCATCATCCAAGTTACTCTGCCATTTTTTATAAAGTTCATTTTTATGATTTATTGGCTCTACTATAGCCGCGGTAATCCATTTTTTTCGCTTGATTTTATTTTTATTTAGTTTTGTGATTTTTGTATTTTTGTTGACAAAATTTTTCAAAATATTTAGTAATTCTTGAGTTCTCATATTTACATCATCAATATTATAGTAGCTTTCCCAGTTATAATTATCTAAATCGTTTTGTCAACTTTAGAGTTTCTGGTAATATTTTTCACTTGAAAACTCATTAGTGTAGCTCGATGATCTGTTATATTATTTTCATAAACAGCAGCAATAGCTTCATCAACAGAAGACTGTGTCCCTGCCTTAAAGAATATATGGTCTAGGCAACTTCGGGAATCTTTTTGTACACGTGTATATTTGTTTATCATGGATTGCAAATTATATTCATATAATAAATTCAGATAGTCTGAAGCAATGTCGTTTTCTTCTTTAATATTTATGTTTATGTCTCCAACCAGTAGATGAAATTCAACATCAGGGTAGTTAATTTGTTCCAAATAATTCTCTAGACCCAAAATAAAATCTGTAGGTGTACTAGATGGTGAGCGATAGATAGTTGTAATTAAAATATGTTTACTTTTGGATAATTCTATTTTGATATGTAGTGCTTTCGAATCCCCAATGTCAATAGTTGTGCTGTCAATATTCAATTCATTTTTAATATATACGATCACACCATCATTCTTATTCAACCGTCCATAATTATAAATAGATGGAAGAACATTTTGGAACTACTGTTTTCAGGAAAGAGGCACACCAACAGATACCTCAATTTCAATTCACATCATCAAATGAATATCAAGAAAGACGTTATCAAAATTATTCACGACAAAGCTGAATTAATTTTCTCAGCTTCATAAAGAGATAGATAATATTGTTTTCATAAAAAATATTCTTGAAGATAATGCATATCCAAAAAATGTTGTCAATGAAACAATCTAACAAATGTTGTTAATGAAACAATCCAACAAATGAAAAACAACAGTGGCCCTCAACCTCACCAAGACACTCAACAACCTTGAGTGACAAATAGAGTCCCGGTCTTTCAGAAAAATTCACAAGAAACTGTAATAAATTCAAAGTAGACAGTAGGTATCCAAAACTAGTTATACGATGAAAACGGAGTAAATAAATCCAAACAAGACCAATAAATCAAATTATAGTTTGAACAAACTAAAAAACACGCATATATGGCAATAAGGACTAAAACGTTTGAAATAATAGGAATAAAGTCATTGACCAAATATTTTCTTTTATGTAAAAATGCGTGAGGTGCTTGATATCAGTTATCCTTATATCATTATGAAAAGTGAGTGAAAAGCACCCCAGGCTTTTTAACACAAAAGAAAATTGTTTGGTCAATTACTTTATTCTTATTATCTTCAACTTTTCAGTCCTTATTGCCATATGCGCGTGTTTTTTAGTTTTTTTAAACTATAATTTTATAAGCAAGGACTTTAAGAGTCTCTTCACAAAAATTTAATATAAATTGAAACAAGTAATAGACCACAAGTGAAAAACAACTACTTTCCTGGCAAATACCATGCAGAACGTTGTATTATATTCACCTGGAAATCTATACAAACTTCCATTGACAATGAAAATTGATTGCAAATGTTTCTTTCTGATAAACTTGAATATGTTCAACCTATGCCAGCTCCGCCTAACAATCCGTATACCGGTTTCAGACTTTTGGTCCTAATCAGTACGGAGTAGTCACCAGTCAGAGATCCGAAGACCTCTGGCCGAAGCGAGACCCAACACAAATGAAAACATCATCAAGCTTAATCATTTATAGGTACGCAGGAAAAAATAACTTTTAACTGGCGGTACCTAGTGACAGAAAGAAACAATCCATACTATCACTTATCTCAATGGATTATATCTCGATAGGAGTGGCTGCATTCCCGACAAGGCGTATACATCAAACAAGAGAGCCAAACATGGAAGTGTAATATTAGAAGCAAGGGAAAAATTCAATTTGTAACAAGTGGTAGACCACAAGCGAAAAACAACTACTTTCCTGGCAAATACCATGCAGAACGTTGAATGATATTCACCTGGAATTATATACAAACTTCCATTGACAGTGAAAATTGATTGCAAATGTTTCTTTCTGATAAACTTGATCATGTTTAACCTATGCCAGATCCGCCTAACAATCCGTATACCAGTTTCAGACTTTTGGCCCTAATCAGTACGGAGTAGTCACCAGTCAGAGATCCGAAGACCTCTGGCCGAAGCGAGACCCAACACAAATGAAAACATCATCAAGCTTAATCATTTATAGGTACGCAGGAAAAAGTAACTCTCAACTGGTGGTACCTAGTGACAGAAAATAAAACTCCATACTATTCACCTCAATAGGAGTGGTTGCATACATCAAACAAGTGAAATGTAATATTAGAAGCAAGGGACTTAAGTTTCTTCACAAAAATTCAATATTAATTGAAAAAACTGGTAGACCACAAGCAAAAAACAACTACTTTTCTGGCAAATATTACGCAGAGCGTTGAATGATATTCACCTATAATTTTATTTTTAACTTTTCAGTTCATATTGTGAAAGAAGACTTAAAAAGACTACGGGACAGAAACTCTTGGATTGATTCATCCACATGAAATGGCCGTTACTACTAACAAAATTCTGGCGAATATGCTGAGAATCGGTGCATTCGCCATATCTCTGAATTATAAATTATGCTGAGAACGGCATCAGTACATTCGCCATATTTTACTAGTAGCCACTGAAGATTTCCGCTATTGACTTCCTGACTCCATCATCAGATCATCTTCAAGATACCAAATATAGTATTGTCATCCAAACTACATATACATACCAAGTTTCATTTCGATACGACAATGAGAAGTAGGTTAAAAATGACTTCCAAGATTTGATTACATTTTGTTTGTTAGTTACAAGTGAAGCTAATAAAAGCGTGTTAACGAAGAATAAAATTCAAAAAGTTGTGTATACATCGTGCCATGTCTTTGTCAAAACCTGTACAATTTGTAAAATATTTTTTTTCAAGTTAAACGGTTTCATCGTAAAGAAACATAATGAGGATGTAGATAATGTACTGAAAGCTAAAAAATAATAAGGTAGGTACCAGTCATCACACCATTCTTCTCATCAATATAGGACATTGATCAGACTAAAATAAAATCGTGGGGCGTAGCGTAACCTGAGTACATATGTAAATGATCGTACTGTGATGTTGCACGATGATAGTGACGGATTTACTTTTACACACATTTTGCACAAGTTGTATATTGAGAAGATGCATCCAAAGCATATAATGATGTGAGCGGTTGACTGTAGATAATAGAAATTCGACGAGCCCTACGATTTTATTTCAGTCTGATCAATGCCCTATATTGATGAGGAGAGTGGTGTGATGACTGATACCTGGTACCTACCTTGTTATTTTAGCTTTTAGTTCAGTGAAAGTTATTGGAACGTAGTTCCTTATCGCGCGTTGCGAAAGAGGGCTAGACGGAATAAATTAAGACCAAAAGTTGTAACGAGACTTTCGCTATGGTTGTAAGCCGTGTGGCGTGCGCGTGTTTCTCTCTCTCTCTCTCTCTCTCTCTCTCTCTCATAGAAAGCAAGCCAGTTATTTTCGTTTCGTCTTTCTATTTCGCATTGAACAGTGTGGTGTCGCGACGATTATTTTTGTTGAGTGTATACAGGTTTTTTGTACATAATAAATAATAAAAAATAATAACAATAATGAATCCTGACAGTGTTTCTGCACAAGTTCCGGATATTGCTGATGGAGTTAGGTAGAGATTTTATATAGACAATAATAAATGCTTATGTATTTTTAGCAGTACGCATTATAACCTCTCTTTACTATTGTGCTAACCAAGTCATACGCGTTATAATCTCCCCATTATTGTGTGTTGAGCAAGTCATAACTTTAATAAATTTAAAAGCAAATTATATTTTAATATTACAATATCAATGCGTATGTACCAAAATTGAGCCTACTGATTAAGTTTATATTACATTATATTTGTTAATAATAAAAAAAATATTATTATAACTTGAAAAAAATTAAATTTTATTACAATTCCTTCACTAATTAATCGAAAGGAACTTCGTTCCATCCGGGTGTCCCTTGACACCTCTTAAGTTTTTTTGTATTTGTCAGTAGAATCCAGAAACAGAATAAAATACTGAGTGTTCCATTCGAAATTCGAAAGTTGATATCAGTTACAAATACATGTGGCAACACTGCAACCGGAAAATATTTTTAAGAGCTAGATCGCAGTCTCTTATCGTGGGATACAAAATTTCGAGAATTTATATCTGAGATCTCAGAAACGTCCAGTAGGCCATCGAGTTTGGAATACCCTGTATATTAATCATTCTTTATACAATCAGTTCATCTTAGCATTCATACACTTCAATACACTACTGAACCTCCTGCATGTTCTCGCTATAATTTGATCACATTGACCATGGAGATAAACAATTTCATCAAAACTTCGTTTGAATAGTTATTGCCTCCCATTTTGATTTTTTTCTGATCACAGTTTTGGTAATGAACGCGTTTGATTATTGATGCACTAATTGTCGAATTTTCAAAATGTCGTATTTCATGACATTTAATACAAAATATGGCAAAATAATCCGATTTTTATAGAAACTTGCTTTTATTTCGGAAGGTATAGGAACATGATCCATCATTTGAAAAAAACTTCATTTGTCTTTCAGGATATTCGATAATATACAGGGTTTTTCCTTAAAAAAATGTACTTTTCACCATTTTTGTATCTATCGGAAAAATCGCATATTTCAAACGACCCTGTATAATGGAGAACAAATTTCCTGAGACATAACTAATGCACAGAACATTGGTAAATTACACCCAAAATTTCAGCTTTGTGCGAGGTCAAATACCGCAGTAATAAACATTTAATTGAAGCTATGTTTTGCACACAAAATAAGGTTATCAATGAATTTCTCGAAAACCGCTTAAGATAACTATAGAGAAGTAACATACAAAAATGATCGTTAAGCAATAGCAAAGCGAGAAGTGCAATAATATTCAGGGTGTCTCATTTAAAGTATCAAAGTTGTCGCTGCTTTTCAATATAAGCGGTAACGCCGCAGCGCTGAAAATATTTTAGATCGATACGGCAAAACTAATTACCCAAGAAACCAAATTTTCAAAATAATCATTTCCCGTTATCCAGAAACGCCTAATAGGCCATCGAGTTTGGGACACCCTGTGTGTACATATATTATATGCTGTCGACCCTCCTGATAACTTTACACCGGAAACATTAATAGGGCTCAAATCAATCGGCTGTTTTGCAACTTACGTAAACGTACACCGATTTATGAGTTCGTTGAAAATACCATCATCGTTTATGGTTTAAAGCAAAGCTTATATAAAAAACATTTCCTTTCGATGATAGACATGACAGCAGAAGTATTCGCGAGTCGTTATATTTATAATTGACGACACGAATTATTTTTACAAATACGATACGTTTAACGTATTTATTATATGCTGGATTCCAAATCGTGCTATGATGTTCCACTATCGACTCTACTCGGGTATTGAAAACAGTTATTGTGGAATAATAATAACGAAAATCTATATAACGAAAATCTATTGTTCTCCTCGAACAGAGGAGCAGGCAGTGTTCGTAACGACTTACGTAGAATTTGTTGAATATAGAAGCCAAGGGAAAGTTTTCTATCCAAACAATGCCGATAGCGATAAACTCATTAAGTTTCGATTTTTGAGTTCTTGTAATATGGGAGGATTTATAGAATTTGATTTCATGACGTTTCCTAACAATGACAGGGAATTTGTATCAGTTATAGATTTTGAAAAATTATTTAAATCCATTCACAAATCGGAGATATCAGAAGGGTTTCTAATTCTTTTTCATATTTTCATATCGCAGTATACAACAATTATTCTTGTGGCACAAGACAATTGTCAACATCGCTAAAAAATATGCAGAAAATGGGCTCCAGGTGTGATCCCCAGATGTCACTTGACATATAGTTGAGTAAAGCCTTGGCTCATTTAGCCGATATGCATTTCGTTTATGGCCTTGCGGATGGAAATGCGCGCGGAGCAAGACGTATTTACCAGTAGCGATTTCCTAATCGGGTACTGCCTTCAGCTCCAACATTTACCAGTCTCCACCGTCGTTTGGCAGAAACAGGTAGCTTCAAGAGGGCAGCTGATAATATTGTAAGACCACGAGCAGTCCGAACCCCAGAATTGGAAGAAGCTGTTTTGAACGCTCTCGAGGAGAATCCAGAAACAAGTACAAGAATAATTGCTGAAACTCTCAATTCTACTCAGTCCACAGTTTGGAGAATTATCGACAATCAACAATTTTATCCATACCATATTCAGAGGGTACAAGCTCTTTTGCCACGAGACTTTCCCCAAGGCATTACTATGTGTCAGTGGTTTTTCAGAAAATTGGCTGGAAATCCTCAATTTTTAAGATATGTACTCTTCACGGACGAGGCAAACTTCTCCCGAAATGCTGTCGCAATCTTTCATAACAATCATGTTTGGGCTCTGGAAAATCCGCACGCAGTTAGTGAAAGCATTATCAGTATCAATTTTCTGTAAATGTATGGGCGGCAATAATTAATAATTATATACTTGATAGGTCCTTTTTTTCTTCCGTTTCGACTGAATAGCGCAACTTACAGAGACTTTTTAGAAAATGAATTGCCGGGACTACTTCAGAATGTACCATAAGAAATTCGTATCCGCATGTGGTTTATGCATGATGGGGCTCCGGCCCATTTAAGCGTTGTAGCCAGGGAATTCCTTAACACCGTCTATCCAAATCGATGGATTGGTAGGGGTGTAGAAGAACCTAACCAGGCGTGGGCACCAAGGTCCCCAGATCTAAACCCGTTAGATTTTTATTTTGGGGGACATTTGAAGTTACTAGTTTATAAAACTCCAGTAACGAACGAGGAAGATCTGAAAAACCGAATAGTAGACGCCTGTGAAACAATAAGAAACACACCAATAATTTTTGAGCGGGTACGAGATTTAATGACTGAATGCCTGTATCTTCGCTGGAGGTGGACACTTTGAACAATTTATTTGAATACAATTCAGTTTCCTTTATTTTATTTCATTCGACATATTCAAAATTTCTTGCAATAAAATGTTGATATTTCTTGCAAGTTTTATTAAAACAAATACAGATTTAGCACCCTTGATACAAAAATAAATATTTCAAACGAGTAAAAATCAATAGAATATGTGGCGCCCCCTACGAAAAACCAAAACTACTTACTTCAACGTTAAATTCATGTCCTAAGCGTTCTTGTGAAAAATGCAAAATAACTTCAACACGCATCGATGATCAAATAATCGACTTGAAATTTTCATGTGCAAATATCTAGAAAACGGTTGCAACAAGGGTAGCTTTTTTACGTAGATATGGTAGGTGAATGGATTTTTTTACTGAAAAATGTGCTAGGGAGACGTTCAAAAAAGTTATGAATCTTCAAAAAAGAAGTGTAGGTGGCGCCTCCTACGAGTAAGAGCAATGATAACATCAGGTTCGAATGCGACACCTCAAAAAACCTGTCAATTACAATTTTTGTTTAATTAAGGTCAGTATTTCGAAAGTTATTAAAAAATAAAACGAAAATAAAAATAAAACTTCAACCCTGTATTTCGGAAACGGAAAGCGTTTCCGGACATATATTTACTCGGACAATTCATATTAGAATATTGTGAGGAATCACCTCCTGGAGTTTGTACTTTTGAATCACCCTGTATATTCTGAATATGCGGACCGAGATTGGTGGTAATGGATCTTTTTTGAAAAAAAAAACATATCAATTTTGTTCAGGTCTCTTAGGACTGTTTATCTGTTCCATATGATTGTCGATAATATTATAATTATTTTTTTATTTTCAATTAATGTGGGTGTTTTATCTTATTCGAAACCAGTCGTAAAGTACTCAGAAAAGCGTTTACAAATAGAATCACCATCTTTTGAACTTTCGTCATGGTCGATGGGATTTTTTTTCTGTTTTTGAAACATATTTTGAATAATCTTATTCAATCATATGTTTTATGTTCTCCTAGAGTTGAAAAATAACTTTCCTTTCAGAAATTTTAATTATTTTCCTCAACTCAATAGTATACTTTAACAATACAATACTTGTTCACAATCACAATGCTCAACAATATTCACAAGACTATCTTCTGACTGCCTGACTACTTCTGACTAACTCGCCTGTCGCATATGGCCCGCTATATATATATATATATATATATATATATATATATATATATATATATATGAAAGAGAATTCAGGGTCTGCTGACCTAAACCACAAATGAGCGGCTGGCTTCTGTTTGTTGACTCCGTCGATTTGTTGTTTTCTACCAAGTGTTGTTCATCCTCGCACTTCTCCACCGTACTGATGAGGGCCGAGAGCCCGAAACACATGTCTACGGTTAACACTTTCCTCTGGGCTATTCTTTTCCTAAAAAATATGAGTGGATAATATTAGTTATATAATATATATAATGAATATTAATATATTATATAATATATAATATATATAAATATATAAATATATAAATATATAAATATATAAATATATAAATATATAAATATATAAATATATAAATATATAATATATAATATATAATATATAATATATATGATATATATTAAGTGATTTATGAATATTGGAAATGATATAATTATAGAAGTTATAAAATGATATTATTGTAAATATATTGAAATATATAAATATAATATATATATATCTGATTAAATATATAAATATATGAGTAAATGTATGTAGTGGTAAGATGATATATAATATAATTTACAATCTGAGATAAATATATAAATATATAAATATATAAATATATAAATATATAAATATATAAATATATAAATATATAAATATATAAATATATAAATATATAAATATATAAATATATAAATATATAAATATATAAATATATAAATATAAATATATAAATATATAAATATATAAATATATAAATATATAAATATATAAATATATAAATATATAAATATATAAATATATAAATATATAAATATATAAATATATAAATATATAAATATATAAATATATAAATATATAAATATATAAATATATAAATATATAAATATATAAATATATAAATATATAAATATATAAATATATAAATATATAAATATATAAATATATAAATATATAAATATATAAATATATAAATATATAAATATATAAATATATAAATATATAAATATATAAATATATAAATATAAATATATATATATATATATATATTATATGTTCCATATCATCATCGCTTCTCGAGTCTTCGAATGGCGGTTATCGAACATCTGGAACAAGACGTCACTCCCAACGGTCGGGCCGACGGTTCTAACAGCACAGGAGTGGACTATTTTCGTGATTTTTGTAACAGTACTCTTGGAAAACCACACAATAATATGTCATATTATTCCTGCATCTAGAAATATTACATCGTGGAGGAGTAAAAGTGGCCTTTTGTGTGGTAAGCATGGATATATTATTCGAACTCTTTACAATCTGAGATATCTCCATTTGTCGAAAACCTACCTCTACAACATCAAATCTGTTCATTCTTCCAGCATTCATTTCACACGTAGAGTACGAAAGTGGTTGGACAATTGGTTTGTGGAGTGGCATGTCGTTTTGTAGGTAACCCTTGGACTTGTAGGTTCCCAGACCTTACGCCATGGGATTCATTTCTATGGGGTTATTCGAAAACACCCATAAATATGTTGATGTACTACCCAGACTCACTGTTACACCGAATACATGTAATTGTTTGTACAAACGAGAAAACTCAAAGATCTGAGATCTGAAAGACATTATGAAATATATTTCTAGTTTACTTTCATCCTGCGAAGTAAATGTGGAATACCTATCCGCGGTAATTTGGCGGTATGAAATACGTCAACTTCAACATCGAAACGTCATATGTGAAGCATTCATGACGATGGGATAAAAAGAATAACGCTAAAATTTCCAACCACAACAATGTATGAGACTTGTTATGTTGAGTCATGTGATTGTTTACGACATAAGTTTCCACTTAGACTCCTAAAGTTTGTTCAGGTCGATATCATCCTGTAAATGGCATTAAACTGAGAGCAACATCCATCAGAAGTTTTATAGCGATGCGTATTCTACCATTCGATAACAGACCTTGAAGTTCAACTCGGTTATCTCAGCAACTAGAATGTATATTTTGATGAAATAGAAATAATCTAACAATACCAAAGAAAAGAACGGGTGGAAGAAATAGAGTGGAGTATTTGATGTAAATTGATCATTGCACACGTGGGGAAAAATATTTTATATCGCACAGTTATACAGGGTGTCCCATATAAAACTCCGCCGGCAAATATCTGGGAAATGAAAGATGATATCCATATTTCGTGGAAGCAGATGATCATGTCAAAGGGTCCTCTTATTTACGTAGAGATCCATTACTAGGCGTCATCCGTTAGTGCGTCGCGACACCGACGCCAATTTTTGTAAATGGCACCCCAGATTTTTCAATGCTTTTTGCGATTCTGCATCAAATTCTGAATTGAGCCATATAGCACACTCATAGTTTCCCTTGAATACTGATCAAAAACAGCAACTTTATTGCATATTATAAAGAGGGCCATGAAAGGGTCAAAATAAGATTTTACGAAAGTGTATGCAGTTTTGTGTTGGTTTTTTGTAAAATTGAAAAAAAAAATCGATACAAAAATATATTAGTTAGGCATTTTCACGCTGTTGAACCGTCCGATTTCTGGTAGAGAATGAACAAACACTCTGCACATGTAAACCTTTAAAACAAAATATTTTTTATTCGAATTAATGGTAAATATCTGTAACAATAGACTTCATTGGTAGGACTAAGTAGACCCCGCTTTTCCATTCCACCAGACACAAAAAAAGGTATATATCCATCTAGAAAAAAAAAAATGTCTACAATTGAGAAGGGACTTTCTGTTAGAGAAATTCGAGACATTTGGTGTTCGAGCAAATCAGATAACGATTTTGTTTGAAGTTTCGGGGTGAAAGTGATTTCATTGAATTTTGAAGTCGATTTTATTGAAAGGTGATGGGTGAAGAGAAGGGGCCAAGATATAAGGATGAAGTGGAGTGGAGAGTTGTGTTTTGATTGATGGAGCTTATTCATTATGTTAACGAATCAACAACAAAAAATGAGTGGCTTCATGTTTATTGCTGGTAATGCGATGTGAGGTATACAAAAGCTATGACTGAAAGAGGACATTTCACTGGTAGCTACTGCCACAAAAATCGATTATTTCCTATTTTGTGGCACCCAAGTAATATTGTGGTTGCTGGTACTCATGAATTTGTGTGCAAACAGGTGAATTCGAATTCCGTGAAAATTATAGATACATCGTTCCCAAGGTACACGGTAAATTTTCTTCCAGGAATGATGCCGACTTCAAGTTGTTGAATATTTATATTTAGAATTGTTAATTCAAACATTTTATTGCAGGATTAGTTAAAGCTCATGATATGTTGGAATCATCAGAAATTTCGAAGGGCATTACCGAAATAGTAATCCTAAATTTCCTAGTCTCACAGGACGTGTTTTCAGACGAGTACTCGATGATCATCAACTTTTTAATCCGATGCAGATCTCCAACAAAGTAGGTAATTCTTCAGATGCACTTTTTTTCAAATATCAATTTATGTGTTTCTGTACAGAAAGGGGTAGTTTGAATTCTATCCAGAATTCAGCTTTCATTGGGGAATGCATAAGAAATATCGTAATAATTTTTCTATTATCTTTGCAAATGCGAATATTCTTTCATATTTGTTTCTGGTGGGGACACCCTCTAAATTCGATGTTGAAATGAATTTTGCTAATATCTACGAAAAATTGTGAACAACGCACCAAAATTATATATAAAAAACCAAGCGTTTCCGGACCCATGATTTTATTTTGACAAGTACTATCTGTCCCGGAAGTTTGTTTCCCTTTTTTTGAAATACATGGTATTTATATGAATAAACTCGAGGTAGTATTGAACATAATGCAGTGCTTGTCAGATTATAGGATTTTACAAAAAAGTATCAATATAAAAGTAGCAAAATATTGCCGATTAAACTGGTCAATTACGGTCACTATAATAGCTGAAAATGGAATATTTGTCTATGAATAATCTGACGCGTTTTCTCCCACCTGATTGCCCAAGAGAACGTGTTTGTCGTACAGCATAAATATTTTATACTGCCCAAACAAGTGTAAAATTTAATTATTCATTTTATTATAATTATCAATTAAATAAATACCAGTTCATGAATTCTATCGATACTGAGTTTTTCTTCAATTTTTCAGGGTTTGCCCCGTTCACAGCATAAAAACAATCAACGGCAAAGATAACAGTGCATTTTGTACTCATCATATATGCAGGCATATCGTTCATTAATAGCAGAAAAAATAAAGGACCCAATATAGAACCCTGGGGAACTGCTAGGTCAATATCATTGATATCTGAGTTTCACATACATTTGTTGTTTTTTTTTAGATATGACATTAGCCAAGATAGTTATTCCTTAATCCTAGATTATATTTTTTCCCGTAATCGAGTGATTTAGAGTATCAAGTGCTTTTGTAAATCGATCATATAATATATAATAATTTAATAAGTGACTTCAAAATTTTTCAAATAATAATGTTTATATTGGAAAAAGAAAGATTTTTCTGAAAATTGAAAAATCCACGACAATAATGAAGTTATTTTTTGTAATATCTAACAGAAAACAACTAGTTCCCCGGCAAAAGCCACGCTGTACATTGAACTACATCTGATAGATATTGAGAAATGACCCTAACTCAAAAGAAAAAATCTCAATAAAAATGCAAATTTTCACTTTCAGATTTTTTTTTTTGGACGATGGAAGATAGAGACTAAAGTTTATATTTCAGTCGTTGATGTTTCCACATCTGATTTTATGATCATCCTGTTCATAATTTCAAATAAATCATACCCCATGACAGGTTTTTATGTCAAAAAACGTTAATTTGGAAGTGTCATGGCAGAAGAAATATTTCAAACATTTTTACATATTTCCAAAGTGAGATTGCTTCTAGAAAATGTGTTTCTCAATTATCCGGTCTTTCTGATGATTGTGGAAACGTGAAATAGATTTTCGTCGACAAATGTGTATTGAAGACCTAGTGAATGCGATACCTCTCTTGCATCCCTGTTACAAATAATTTCTGGTGATTACTAAATTTTGGAAAACATATTTCTTTGCCTCATTCATCTATATGAGTTCATTATTGAAACTGGAATGGAAAATCAAATAACTATCTGAATAAAAATGCAAATGTTCACTTTTATATTTTTTCTTTTGAGTTCGGGTCCTTTCTCAATATCTATTAGATGTAGTTCAATGTCCAGCGTGGCTGTTGCCGGGGAAGTAGTTGTTTTCCGTTAGATATTACAAAAAATAAATTCATGATTGTCGTGGATTTTTTAATTTTCCGAAAAATATTTCTATTTAATTTTTAATTGAGAATCTTTGCCTCCTCAACATGAATACCCCACAAGAGGTTATCTTGAACAATGGAAGATAGTGACTAAAGTTTATCTTTCATTCTCAGATGTTTCCACATCTAATTTTATGAACATCCTTTTCATAATTTCGAACAAATCACTCTCAATCAATCTCCTATATAGATAATGATTTTGTGAAATCACACACGTATCGCAATAGTTGGAAAACATTCATAACATAGAAATATCATGGCCTGTTTCACCTTTACCGAAATTCACACTATCATATTTCATTTGGAAAAATGAATGAATACTATATTTCCATTACCGTGGAGATTTTCGTTAAAATATTTTCCGTTATGGCTTCAATATGGTCGTTTTCCATGGTTTGGCTCATTTAGTGAATAATGAACTGTGAAATGAAATCCAGGATTAGTGGGGATTTCATTAAACGTGTGACTAACCATTCCGGTTTCTCTCTGACGGCTCCATATGATCATTTATGGCTTCACTACTCTTTCTGTAGGGCAAACCATTATATTCATTCAATCAAACAATATGTTCTGGGAGACTGGAATGTCAATTTTATGAAATAGTTCATATGTGCAGTTATAATATAATTTTCCAAGTTTCATAGTCACTCCACACATAGTATTACGGAAAAATGTATTCCATATAGAATTTTCAATATTCACTATAGAAGGATTCAAATAATTGAATGTGCTGCAGTGTAGTGCAGAATCACAAGATTTCCCGATTAGTTTTCCTCATGAATAAAATAAAATATGTCGTATTACATATATTGCAACTTCCAGTTTACTTTGTCGAATGAAAACAAACTGAGTCCAAAGCTGAGTGAAGGTCCAGAAGATGATCTAGATCACGATATTTTATTGGAAAGTCGAGATCGTCGTACTTCAAGAGAACCTGACCGCGATATCATTCGTCTAGTTTCGTTGGATGAACTTAAGGCGTATATAAAGGGATTAAATCCCAAAAAAGTGGCTGGTTATGATGGAATTCCTAATTTCATCACAAGAAAATTTCCGGACACCGAGGTGAAATCTCTTTTTAACCGACGACACCAAAAAGGAGGAGGTTCTCTATTCGACGCATATATTTTTTTTTATCATGTTTTTTTATGTATGATCAAGCATAACTTTTTACTGAGGCGTCCGATTCCGATAATTCTTTCCTCAGTGGATAGAGTGTACTTAGAAGTTGGTCCCATTTGGATTTAAAAGATGAAATCCACCCCTAGGGTAGCAAAATGAAGGATATTGATCACTCACCCTCTGAATTCTGGTCCGTTACCGATTCTATCAGGCATAACTTTGTACTGGGTTCTTCGATTTGGATGATTCTTTTTTCAATAGATAGGGTATACCTTATATTTGGGTTTTGAATGAAATTATCGACCCTTACGGGTAGAAAAATAGGGGATAATTGATTTTTCACTTGTGAACATTGGCAAACACATACGTAGTTGACAATAACAGATCGCTACTGACATTATTTTTGTTCCACATCCGTCAAAATCATTATATTCTATGAGAGGATGGAATGATATACAAAGTAATGAAATAAACTAACCAGAACAACAAAAATAATTTATATAACAACAAATAGTAAAAGTAGATAATCATATTATTTAACTGGTAATAGTTGAAGTAAGGTGGGTAAGTAAGTATTTTGGAAGTAATCAAAAAACAAGTAGTTAGTAATTAGTAGATTTCAGCCACAAGAAATTTAAAAATAAAAACTTTTTAACAAAAAATTAATACGACGAAATACGGAACTGAAAAGTAAAAAATAAAATAAACCTTCTTCTCCTAAACTAATGTAAGTAACTAATTTTGAGTCGGCGCCAAACAAACAACAACGAAGATCATTAAATTACTCCAAAAAAATTATCAAAATGTCACCGCCCAACTCGATACCATCATTTTACGCCTTACCTAATTCATTTGCTTGTTTGTTTGGCGCCGACTCAAAATTAGTTACTTACATTAGTTTAGGAGCTTAGTTATTGAGACTAAGAAGGTTTATTTTATTCTTTACTTTTTAGTTCCGTATAAATAATTGAATTCGCCTTAGGAGATTCCCTCAAAGGTGGAGGGATGCCATTATGGTGATGATTCCGAGAGAAGGACAGCATCCGACT
Organism: Gonioctena quinquepunctata; assembly: GCA_018342105.1. Lineage (NCBI taxonomy): Eukaryota > Metazoa > Arthropoda > Insecta > Coleoptera > Chrysomelidae > Gonioctena > Gonioctena quinquepunctata. The sequence continues at coordinate 568,703 of JAFIRS010000417.1, read as the reverse complement.
TTCCCGCAAAATCATCGGTCGATTAGTCTGCTATGTAGTTCAGCCAAACTGACCAAAAATATCGTACTGCAGAGGCTTGAGGAAGGAGTTGAGGCCAGAAATGTCCTACCAGAATCCACCCTGCTCAGTTCGATTCCGGAAGCAGCATTCCTGCCCTAGTCGAACATTCGATTTCCGCGTTAAATAACGGTGAATTTGCTCTCCTTCTTTTATTAGACATAAGCAAGGCTTTTGATAGATTCTGGCACGAAGGCTTATTACAAAAAATGATCGATTTCCAACTATCTCTGTGCCTGATAAAGTGGATAAAGTATTTCCTCTTTGACAGGATATTCCAAATAAAGGTTGGACAATCTCTTTCGGAAACGAGGCAGATTGAAGCCGATGTCCCTCTGGGGGCTATACTGTCACCTATGCTATACAGCCTTTTCACCTGTGTCATACCAAGGAGCGAAAATGTGAAGGTCTCCTTGTAGGATGATGATACAGCTTTACTGGACATATCAATGGACCACCAAATGAGGGTTGTTTATTTGTAGAAGTTAATGAATAACTTGATTTGTTGAAAATATGAACAGGATGGTAGTATTGTTGACATTGTATTTATTTTTCATCTCATTTTCTTTGTAACCTACTGATGATGGGTGCTCAATCCCCCAAAATATGTCTAGTTGACAACATCAACTTTTCGATTTATAAAGTATGTGGAGATGACTTTGAGTTTCTCTTCCCTTTTCTTCCATAAAAACTTTAGATAATACCTCAAAGGTAGATTGGTATGATAAACCTAGTTTTTCGTAGAGATTTTTGAATTACTTTTCACTCCATAATTTTCAACACAAAATTAATATTATAAGAGATTTGAAAACCAGAGCAGTTTCCATCAACGGTTTTTTTCGCGACAAAAAAAAACTCCTTTAGAGTTACAATCCAGTGTTATACAGGGTGGGGCACCCCATACGACACGGTCCCTGTGAACCGAACCATTAATTTTTTCCGGAATTTCTCCATGCCATTATATGTATATTGATTAAGGCTGCAGAAGGAAATTATTTTGGAGTATACAGGGTGGCTCAAAAAAGTGTGACATATCAAAGTTGTTTTTTTTTTTAATGGAATACCCTGTATTTCGTTACACTTTTGGATAGGTCAGGAAAAAATAATATGATTTTATATGAGGTATTATGTACCTAACTATAACCGTTCTCGAATTATTGATTTTTTTATGAAAATGCTAGGTACAATTGTAAACTAAATAACATCGAAATGTATAGAAATCATCCATTCGAATTCTGACCAAGCATAAAAGAGGTTTTGGGCTATTGATTTCGATGACACCCATTTCTCAATATTATACAGAATGTTCAAAAATCATTGTCTTTTTTTTATAATTTCGGACAAAGATAACTTTCTTATTTCAGATAGAACACCCTGTATTTTTTGGTCTGAACAATATAAAATTCAATTATCTTCCATTTCATATCAGGGTTTCCCTATACCTAACCTAAATAGTTTTTCAGATATTGGCTTTTTCAAATAGTAGTTCTCATTTCAATGCATTCTTTGAATCAAGATAGCTTTGAAACGACATTGATTCAACTTGTTGAAAGAATTCTTATTGGCAGTTATTGTGTTTTACGTTATTCAGAACATTCACTGAATTATTAGCGTCAAAAATGAAAACTGATCCCATTCAAGAGCGGAGAGATATGATTTTAGCGATTGGTGAGTGTTTAGAGAATTGCCTTTTGGCGTCGAGGGTGTATGCCCAAAAATATCCAGACCGGAATCATCCAAACAAATTGGTTTTCAAACGATTGCTACATCAATTTCGTAGGACTGGAAGTGTAGCTTATGAAAATGCAAATAGACCTATCATTGGAAATGAGGAAAATGAATTTCTTATTATGGGATCAATCATAGAAAACCCTCATACGAGTCAACGTAAGATCGAGAAAGATACAGGGATAAGCAGACGGGGCATTTCTAGGTTGATAAAAAAATACAAATTTCACCCGTACGGTATTTGGATGCACCAGGAATTATATGAAATAGACTTCCATCGACGAATCGAGTTTTGTCTGTGGGTTCTAGACAAGTTTAGTGAGGATGAACATTTTTTGGATTCCATTTTATTTTCTGATGGAATCTACTTTTCATAACAATGGCTTAGTGAACAGACACAACTTCCATTATTATAGTGATGTGAATCCTCATTTTTTCCGCACTCTGGATCAACAGTATGGATGGTCTGTTTACGTGTGTGGAGGAATTAGAGGTACACAAATTATACGAACATACTTTTTTTTATGAAAACTTGAATTGTCCAAAAAATTTATCATTTTTACGAGATGATCTACCCGAGCTTCTGGAGAATGTGCCGCTAAATATCAGACAACGGATGTGGTTACAATTGGATGGAGCTCCGGCTCATTTCAAATTCAGTGTCAGACAGTTTTTAATATGTGCTTTCCGAATAAATGGATTGGTAGGGGGGGTCACAAAATTGGCCAGGAGACCCTTTTTGGAAAGGTTAAAGGTTGTAAACTTCCCTACTAGTGATGATAGATGACGAAATCGTCAAAGATGACGTCACAAGGCCATTGTGACCAATAATTTTGAATAGAATCCTACGGCAAGCGACACCTCTTTTAAAAGGTATCGAAAAAACCTATTCAATGATACTAATTTTGTTTGTGTTTATGGCAGTTTTGGCAACTCGCTTTTGCAAAACGCAAAGCTGTGATGAATTAAATCAGTTAATACTAAAATTCCAAATTCAAGCTCCGCCTCTGGATAGTTGTCAAATAAGCTGACGTTTTTGTTAGTCTCCCTAATTCGACGTTTTTGTAATTGTCCAAGTTTTTGTTTATTTAATAATTTGTGTATTGTTGATCGAACGTTCAACTGTCTAGCAGCTTTTGGTACTTTTAATATCTTCGTACATTTTAATAATTTGTTAAACTGTTGTGAGCCGAACGTTTAAGTGCTTCAAGAAGCGAAATGGTACGTGCTCTAGGTTATAAAGTAGCAGCAATCATAATTCTTGGTGAAACTGGACAAAATATTCATGCAGCAGAACGCATTTTCAATGAGAGGTTTCCCGATCGCCCCGTTTCGAGGACTTATTTAAGGAAGTTTCTTCGTAAGTTTGGAACAACGGGTAGTATTAATGATGCGAAACGATCTGCAGACCACAAATTTCTGATGAGAAAAAAATTTATATACTGGCAGAAGTAATAGTTTATCCTACTTCTTCAACAACTCACGTTGCATCTACCTGTGAAGTCAGTCGAAGTACAGTACACAGGGTGTTGAAAAAAACAAATTTCATCCATACAAATTAAAAATGGTTCATCAACTCTCAGACGACGACCCAGACCGAAAACTAGAATTTTGTGAAAATATGGAAACTAAAATTAACCAACAGCCAGACTATGTCAAAACAATTTGTTTTAGTGACGAAAGTACTTTCTATCTGAATGGAAATGTAAATACACAGAATGTGAGGTATTGGAGTGACACAAATCCTCACCTGTTTCGTGAAACACATACCCAATTTCCCCAGAATATGAATGTTTGGGCAGGTATCCTAGGAAACCACATCGTTGGGCCTCTTTTTTCAAATACTAATTCAACTGGTGAGGTTTATCTGGAGCTGTTGAAAAGCAATAGAACCGTTAATCCTTGAAATTTTGGAAGATAATCCAGATGAATTCGGCAATTTGGAAATAACAGGATGGTGCTCCTCCACACTATTACGAGGCAGTAAGACGGTATCTGGATGAGGAGTATCGTGGTAGATGGATTGGACGACGAGGTTCAAAGGAATGGCCAGCTCGATCACCGGACCTCACATCTTTGGATTTTTTTCTGTGGGGGTACCTCAAATCGAAGGTTTACGCCACTGAACCTGACAATATTGACGTTTTAAAATAACGTATTCTTGCAGAATGTGAGGCTGTTTCCGCAGACACATTTGCAAAAGTACGAGAAGGGTTTAAAAATAGGATAATTCACTGTCAGGAAGTAAATGGAGGTCACTTCGAGCAATTTTTTCAAGTAGATACTGATTCTTAAATCTGTAATTAATATCATACTGAATGGAATTTAAATTTTAATGTTTACTAATGAGCCATTAAAACTGCCATAAACACAAACAACAAACAATACCTCTCAAAAGAGGTGTCGTTTGCCGTAGGGTTCCATTCAAAATTATTGGTCACAATGGCCTTGTGACGTCATCTTTGACGATTTCGTCATCTATCATCACTAGTAGGGAAGTTTACAACCTCCAATATTCAGTTTCCAAATTCCACTTGTTTATGTATAATCGTTCCAGAAAAAAGAGGGGTGGAGGGGACTTTTGAGAAGCACTGTATAATGAAATGCAAAAATTCCCGAAAAAATCAATGGTTTGGTTTACAGGGACCGTGTCGTATGGGGCGCCCCACCCTGTATATAAAAAAATTCATTGTAATAACTGTAATAAATGCTATGTGGAATAATGCCTGGTATAATAATGAACTAAAGACAGAATCAGAAAATGTAAAGCATCTAAACAACTTGCGCAAGACACATCCAACAAACGATGAACTACAGATTGAGTACAGAACTGCCAAAAGAAATTATAATCAAAATATTGTCATTGCAAAACAACACTTCTTCGCATGTCTGATAAACTCATCCAATAATAGAAGTAAAACAATCTGGTCAATAGTAAACTCAAGACTGAACAGGAAAAAACAACAAACCGACATTTCACTGAAACATCAGGATCAATTAATAACTGACGGCATTGAAGTTGCAAACATTTTTGGCAGATTTTTTGTTGATATTGTTAATGATCAGTTACAATCTCATTTTGGAAACAACCTATCTAAAATGTGTATAACTTCCAAGTTTTTCAACCATTCTCCTCAACCGAAATAGAAGAGATTATAGCTGCAATAAAAAATAAAAAATCAACGGGCATAGATGAGGTGCCTGTATCCCTTCTGAAAAAGTGCTCCGCTGTTATCGCACCCTTGTTGGCTGAGATACTAAACATCTCACTCGAATTAGGTCAGTTTCCTTCTAGACTGAAACTGTCTGTAGTTTCACCAATACATAAGAAAGACGATCGGCTCTCAATGCTTAACTACAGACCCATCGTCTTACTCAGTATATTTTCAAAAGTTATAGAGAAGGGTATTTGCAAAAGAATCAATAGTTTCCTTATAAAATACAATATACTGAACCAAAACCAGCACGGATTCAGAGAAAACTACTCAACCGAAACGGCAACAACATCTTTTGTACAACTTATTAATGACAAGATGGATAAAAATGAATTTATTGTTGGACTGTTTTTTGACCTCTCGCGTGCCTTCGACAGCCTCAATTTTGATTTTATATTGTCAAAATTATCAGCAATAGGATTGCGAGGTAATATACTTGATTGGATCCAGTCATTCCTACAAGGGCGAAAACTCATTGTAAAGGTGAATAATGAAATTACCTGATTACCTGGTTAATTCGGGAATACCTCAAGGAGTGTGCTTGTCCCCTGATTTTTCTATTGTTCATCAATGACTTACCTGGCCATATAAGTTACGGTGAAGTCTTCATGTATGCAGACGACACATCTATAATCGTGTCTAGCATAGACGAAGATGAAGTGATATCTAAAACAAAAAAGGTCCTCCACGAGTTCGATGAATGGTGTCACAAAAATCGCCTGATGATGAACCACTCAAAGACAACACCACTCAAATTTTACAGACCCTCTGTAGATCCCATAATCACCCAAAATATCATATTTAGACAACACAGTTTGCTATTCAGTACCAAATGCAATTTCTTGGACACGGTCCCAGATGAAACTCTCATGTGGGACGAATGCATTAACAGCATTTGCTCTAAACGAAATAAACAATACTTCGCCATAAACAACCTGAAAAGCTGCCTGAACGAAGATGGGCTAACCGCTGTCTATTATGCCCTCGTCTACTCGGCCATTAGTTACAACATCTTAGGCTATGGGCTAGCTACTTCCAGTAACAGAGTTTTTTTGGCACAAAAAAGAATAATCCGTTCTATGTTCAGACTAGACTATCGTGAGTCCTGCCGAGAGGAGTTCAGAACAAAGCAATTATTAACTTTCACAGGTATTTATTTATATAAACTATTAACATACATTTACAAGAATAAAAATAACTTTGAACTTAATAGCGATATCCATGGCTACCAAACAAGACAAAAAAATCAATTCAGATTGCAAAAAGTGAGATACTCAAGTTATAAAAAATCACCAGACTACGCTAGTATGCAGTACTTCAACATTTTACCAAACAATTTGAAAAATATAACAAGCCTGGCCCGATTCAAAAATAGTCTTAAGTCGACAAATTCTTTTTTATCCTGTGAAAATGTATTTTGAACTTTTACTATTTATTTGTAATGTCACGCTAACTCACACTCCTATGTCGTCCATTATAACATATTATTACTGTTGCAATGTTACTTTTCAATGGTATTTTTAATTTATCTTTTATGACTTGTCAATCCGATGTAAATTGATGATTTTATGATCAATAAAACTGTCTGCCTCTCTGTCTAAACTGGTAGGTACCTGAAAAAACTAATATCTGAACAAAAGAGGGACTTGTAATTTGTTAACATTGTTTTAACAGCTTTCTTAGTTGTTTGACTAACCCTCAGAAGGTAACGAAAACTTGTACGAGTTAAGATCATGAGGGCCTTACTTTCCATAGTAAGATCCAAAACCACTCTTGGGGATCCTGAAAAAAATTTTCGCCAGCTGCAGGAGTCGAACCCGCGCCGGGTGGAAACAGTGGACACAAGACTAACGCTCCACAAGCCCCGTAAAAACTTAACATCATCAACCCTACCGCTCTAGTTGAAAACGCCAGAGAAAATAACCATAACTTTGATTTCACAACCCCAGTTGTTCTTGATATTCAACTATATCATTCCGAAAGACTTCTGAGTGAAACGATCCAAATTCTCAAACATAACAGCGTTAACGCTAAAAGAGAAATCGATGGATTAAATACGGCTTTTTCCAATTTGATTAACCAAATTCCGAGATAAATTATCATTACTATAATTATTGTAACGTAAATAAACTTAACTTGGTTTTACTAATTTATTTCACACTTAAATCTACAACTTAATTTATATTACTAACTACGCCACTGTATAGTTCGATCGTAGGGTCTTCAACTGCACTCCCTCTTGAGGGCTGTCTATTTATCTCCGATACAGCATTCTCGATGTTTCCAATTCTGGCGGTTGGTGCCCAGCATGTTCCAGTTATTTCCAATATCGACCGTTGTTATCTGCCGCGGCGTGACTGGATGGTTCTCGAATATCTCCGGGGATGACATCATCGCTGTCGATGGCAACGCGTGAGGCGACAGGTCCGGCCTAGGTTCGTTACATTGCCCCCTTCTTAAAGACATTTTGTCTCAAAATTTCATCCTTGGAGTGTGACGATATCTGCATGACTCCCCATAGTTGCACCGTGAAGTTCGATGGAAGTAACACTCCACGGTCTTCATGACTGGTCGTGGAAGAGGGTTACAGCAAACCAAAATCTTGACGCCGCTGGATCTGAATATCGCCTCCAGCATACTTCTTATGACTCTCCAGTCCAACCCATCAATACCACGGGACAATTTTGGAATCGCTAGATCCACCAGATTCTGGTCCACCATAGTGTCTCTTAGTTTGGTGAGACTCTTCCAGACATCTCCGTAGGACGGTTTATCTTGGGGATGCCTCTTGATAACTAGGTAGTAGATGTTTCTCTGGCCTTTCTTCAACTGTAGCACCCCCACCAATCTCTGGATTCTGCTCCCGCAGTGTTTGGAGTTGACCGAATTTCTTGGAGAACACTACGGCGATGTCCCTGGACATTTGAAGATCTTCTGCCACACAGTGCGCTAGAGCGTAGTCAGCACGCACCTCGAAAAGGTCTCGTGACTCCTCTCTAGTAACCCCATGTAGAACTTTCTGCCCATTTGAATGCAAGGACATAAACTTCTCGAACGTCATATCATCCTCCGGTGGCTTGAGGGTGCGAACTTGGTCATGGTTTCCAGCGTAAGGGGCCAACCTGTTGGAATGGACGACCCTTGGTTTTCCTCGGGGTGGCTTATGGATTCGGTACACAAGGTCGTTTATCCTTTTCACGATCTTATACGGGCCTTTCCACGAGTTCCACAACTTTGGTGATAGTCCACGACGACGTTTGGGGTTGTACAGCCAAACCAGGTCATCAACCTTAAATCCTCCAGCGTCGGCCTTGATGTCATAGGTCTTCTTCATTTTATCGCTGGCACTCTGGATGTTCAACCGGACTCGTTCGTGGATGTCGTCCATTCTCTGCCGAAGTTTGCTGACGTAGTCCTCTCCCGCAGTGTCTTGTCCTGGCGGTATCCCAAACTTCAGGTCACAAGGCAGTCGCAGTTCTCGGCCCATTATAATACTAGCAGGAGTTTGACCGGTTGACTCGTGTATTGCGGATCGATAGGCCATCAGGAACGAATGAAGATACTGGTCCCAGTCTCTTTGATGGTCAGAGACAACCTTGGACAAGTGGCGGTTGATCGTCCTGTTCATCCGTTCCACCATTCCATCGGACTGCGGATGTAGGGCCGTGGTTCTCGTCTTGCGGATGTTCAGCAGTAGACACATTTCTTGGAACAGGTTGGATTCGAAATTTCTGCCTTGATCCGAGTGCAGCTCCATTGGAATACCGAATCGACATATCCACTCTTTCACCAAGACGTCGGCGACGGTGATGGCTTCCTGGTTAGGCAGGGCATAGGCTTCTGCCCACTTACTGAAGTAGTCCATTGCCACAAGGATGTATTTATTCCCGTGGTCGGATACGGGAAACGGGCCGGCGATGTCAATGGCGATTCTCTCGAACGGGCTGCCTACGTTGTACTGACGCATCGGGGCCTTGGGTCGTATTCGAGGTCCATTGCTAGCAGCGCATACAGCGCACTTTCTGCACCAGTCCTGGACGTCAGCTTGACAATTGGCCCAGTAAAACCGTTGCCTCACTTTCTGCAGGGTCTTCGTCACTCCCAGATGTCCTCCAGCGACTCCATCATGGATTTCCCGCAGCACTTCCTCTCTTCTGTTCCTGGGAACAATTATTTGGCGTCTGTCTTCCCCACCAATCTCTGCCTCCAACACACGTTTCAGGATCCCATTGTCCAGAATAAGGGAGTTCCATTGTGCCCAATAGGACTTAACAGCCGGCGAGTAACCTGCGACTTCCTGCCATGATGGTCTTCGATTGCCCTCCTTCCAGCTGACGACTAAGCCAAGGTCGGGGTCTTTCTCTTGGTCTTTCTGGATCTTGCTGTCATTCCAGTTGTCATCCATTGCCGCGGTTCTACAAAGTGTTGCTTCTTTCTCTTCTGCTCGTCGGCAATGTGAGCAATCATCTGGACATGGTCTTCGCGACAAGGCATCTGCATTCTTATGGCTAGTTCCGGCTCGATGTTCGATCTCGAAATCAAATTCTTGGAGTCTCTCGATCCAACGTGCTACTCGACCCTCAGGATTTTTGAACTGTAAGAGCCATTTGAGAGCTGCCTGGTCAGTTCTCAACAGGAATCTTCTTCCATACACGTACTTGTAGAAGTGCTCCACTCCCTTTACAACAGCTAACAGCTCTCGCCTGGTGACACAGTAATTGCGCTCTGGTTTGCTAAGCGCCTTGCTGAAATAACCAATGACCTTCTCCTGTCCCTCCTGGATCTGAGATAGGACAGCTCCAAGTCCCACGTTGCTGGCGTCCGTATCCAAAATGAATTTCCCTTTGGGTAGGGGATAGCTCAGTATAGGTGCGTTGATCAAAGCTCCTTTCAGCTTCGACCCCATCTTTGATTTTATCTACCTCCGTGTTCATTTGCTCCCTAATTTCATCTATCTCTGTCTCAACGGTTCCCATTCTTTCTTCTAGAAAATTAGCCACACCACACAATTCTTTTTTTAGGCCTTCTGTGTTTTCCAGGAACTTCTCTTCCAGGCTTCTTGCATTTTCTTCCAGGCTTCTTGAATTTTCTAGAAGCTTCTTCCAGATTTCTAGAATTTTCTTGAAGCTTCTCTTCCAGATTTCTAGAATTTTCTTCAAGCTTCTCTTCCAGATTTCTAGCATTTTCTTCCAAGCTTCTTGAATTTTCTAGAAGCTTCTTTCCCAGATTTCTAGAATTTTCTCGAAGCTTCTCTTCCAGATTTCTAGAATTTTCTTCAAGCTTCTCTCCCAGATTTCTAGCATTTTCTTCCAAAGTCCTCGAATTTTGTTGCAGTTCTTCTTTCACGGATTTAGTAGTTTCTTCGAGTTTATTCATTACCAAACTAAATCACCTCCGGAACTTCGAATAAAAATGTTTGGGGTCCTCACCTTCTTGTATAAGTCCTTCTGCAAGTCTTTCCTGGAGTACTTGCTTTTTACCCGTTGTTTCTAGTTCCCTTTCCTCCAATTCCTGTTTCAATTCCGCTACCTTCAAATCCGCAAGGCGCACTTTTCTTGAACACATTTTGTCTTTGACGAGGTATCAGTCTGTTTTACACGAAAAGTTTATCAGTTTGTTAAAAATTCACTTCGCGAATTCTTTTCCACGGGCCACCAGTCTATTGTCTGTTTCACGCGAACAGTGTATCAGTTTATATTCCCACGCACAATTGTCCACTTCGCGAAAACCGGGCCACTGTCTATTTTGGGCGTACAAAAAGGTCTATCAATTTATTTTTCTGACTATCCACTCCACGATCACTTGTTTATTTTCAAAATCTCACTTCCGACACCAATTGTAACGTAAATAAACTTAACTTGGTTTTACTAATTTATTTCACACTTAAATCTACAACTTAATTTATATTACTAACTACGCCACTGTATAGCTCGATCGTATGGGCTCGTTCAGACTGCACTCCCTCTTGAGGGCTGTCTATTTATCTCCGATACAGCATTCTCGATGTTTCCAATTCTGGCGGTTGGTGCCCAGCATGTTCCAGTTATTTCCAATATCGACCGTTGTTATCTGCCGCGGCGTGACTGGATGGTTCTCGAATATCTCCGGGGATGACATCATCGCTGTCGATGGCAACGCGTGAGGCGACAGGTCCGGCCTAGGTTCGTTACATTATTATTGCCGTCAACACCTATTTTCTTATCAATAAGAAAAATACTGGCATAGTTCCATTATTAATATTTTTATTCTCAAATCTCTTCCTAATCTTAGATTTTTAGCTCAATGTTTTGTCTCGTTAGAATATATGTACTATTCCATGGATTTTCGCTTGTGTATCTATTACGTCTGACCATGGTTAACATTTTTGAGGATTTTAACCCGGTAAAGAAATACTTTTGGTTGAGTACTTTCCAAATATTTTACAAAACCGTTAATTACAGTTATACATCATGGCAAGTAACAACTATTTTTTATAGTTTTTATACTTTATTATATGATAAACCAGTGTTACAGGGCCTAAGAATGAATTTAATTAAATTCGAAATGTCGACAAGAAAACAATAGTTTTTTCTTCTACGAATACTGATCCCAATACCAATTAAACTGCGACAAAAAAGAAATAGCAAGGTTTCGCTTAAAACAAACTGATGATTTACAAAATGGGGTTCAAACCCACCATTTTTTATGCTTCAGCAGCTTGGGTACAGTCATGCAGAACTAACATTCGCATCCTGGAACGAGCGCAAATGAAAGTTCTGCGAATGATTAAGAACGGATATTCGAAGACCTCAATCTGCTTCCCATCAAGGAGCATATTGAAGAAGGAAACTAGAAGGTATTCGATTTGCGGATTCGCATGAGAACACTCTCATTAGGGACTGATTATGTTATAGATGACCCCACCCGTTATAAGTATCCCCCTGAGTGATGGGCTACCTACTTTTCCAGGACAAGTTTATTGATTGTTGCACTCTCATATCGGAATTTTGTTTTCAAATTTCAACCACTTCTCGGAACACTTTTTTGGAGAAAAACCGTCAAGACGCCAAATAGGCAGTTACCAAATTGACGTCTTCCAAAATTCAAACCAATCGTGAATAGTTGTGTCCACTTATTCCTGTTGGAAAAGTAAGAGATTGTGAAAGAAGTTCCAAAGAACGAAAACAAATTAGAAATTTTATTAATTTTGGCAATTAGCTTCGGCAGCATTATTTTTTTTTTTTTTTCATTGAAATATTCTGAAAACAATGAACTCCCATCATTTTTCCCAAAGAAATAGGTTATTATATTAAATTTCTGGGAAAATGTTCAGCTAGGTGGTTCTGATTGTAGAAATATCAATACTCTCAACAAAGATAACGTATCAGGTAGTCAAATTATGGTTGCTGGATATAAATATGAATGAATTGTTTATAATTCAATTTGGATTTGGTTTAAAAACGCATTCCAGATCATTTCATATTTTAGGACATTTATTGTTCTTCATAGGTGAAGTATATTTTTCTTGCTAGCACTAACCCATTCTGTATGTTTTTCTTTCTTTATTGAATATCACTCTACTAATGTATTACTAATCAAACCCTTGTTAAGGGAAAATCAATATATCAAGATACAATAAACTTCCAATCTATCCATCTAAAAGCTTAACTTCAAAGTCTTATAACATAAAATCACAGACAGGAGGTTAGCTTCTTTCCCTTTCGGATTCCTTTCTGCTGATACTGTCCAATTATTTTTATGTTTCTCTTGAATTCAAGACAACTGTTTCCTGAAAGTTCGCAGAAGTTTCTAAAACAGATGTAATTCCTGTAACGAGTCGTTTAATTCTTCAAGTGAATGACTCTCTGACCTAGTTAGTAATGGAAAAAGAGAACGTTTTCCCCATTTAAACATTTTGGTTGAGTTGAAAAGAAACTTTTTTGAGTTAATTCAGCACATGGAAATATATTTCTCAAAACAACATGACATGAACTGGAACAGTAATTTGAAATTTTATAATTGAATTCCATTTGGTTAATTGATAATCTGATTTCAATCAAAAGAAAGAAGAATGATCAAAAATAATAACTGATAATGATTTTAATATTAACAATAAATGAAATAGAAAAACCGAAAAATCGAAGTACACAGTCTATTTTCACACAAGGATTCAATATAAATTGAACCACAAAATGGTAGATCACAGGGGAAAAACAACTACTTTCCTAGCTAATACCACGCAGAACGTTGGATGATATTCACCTGAAAATCCATGCAAAATTCCATATAAATGGAAATTGATTGCAAATGTTTCTTTCTGATAAGCTCGATTATGTTTAATTTATGTCGTGTTCGCCTAACAATCCGCATACCGGTTTCAGGCTTTTTGGCCCGCATCAGTACGGAGTAGTCACCAGCCAAAGATCCGAAGAGCGCTGGCTGAAGCGAGACACAACGTAAACAAATCATCATCGAGCTTATAACATCTATAGGTACGCCGGAAAAGATAACTTTTAACTGACGGTACCTAGTGACATAAAGAAACACCCCATACATCTCCCACCTCGATAGGATTCTAAATAAAAGATTCCTTCTTAGTAGGAGTGGCAAGCCTGACTAGCAAATCGTGAAAAGTAAAAAGCCATGTGAAAAGTGGAATGAAATAGAAAAATCGAAAAATCGAAGTACACAGTCTATTTTAACAATAAATTATTAATCATTAACAATAAAGAGATATTCATCAAAAAAACAAATTTTATTTCATATTATTGAAAGATGTGGCCTTCACCTTCTCTTGACACTCGACACAAGCCTACTGTATTAGACAAACATTATAAGCTACTGATACAAATTTATTCTTCATTTTTTTGGGTTATGAGAGTATTTTATAAAATTCTACTACGAACTAATTAAAGAGAATAACAATATTTATGTCTTGGTTTCGTAAATATTTATTATGTTAACCCATTTTTGATGGTACTTTATCCGACAATTAATTTCTTGAGTGAAAAAATTGAAAATAATAATTTATTACGGAATAACTGAAATGGTGCCAGAAACTTTTTAACAAGTCCTGTGGATTTTTTCCGTAGATTTCGAATCTGAGCTCGGATTTTTTATAATCATATACAGGGTGAGTTATTCTTACAATAACTTTACATGGAAAAAAAAGAATATTCCGGTCCTGATATTGGTTTCGTTCAAAGAGCTACTTGTTAAGGCCTTTCAGTTTTTTTCCTGTGCCAAATTTAAACCGAATGGTCAAATCCCTGTATTCAATATGGCTGATTGAATTTTTCGTCTGAATTCACAAATCACACTTTATGTCAGTAACGAAGCGGTTTTGGACATTTGTATATGGCATTTTGCAATCATATTGGCAGTCCCTATAACCCCATAAGTTTTGTCGGTTTCATTTCCGGACACCCTGTATAATAAATTTAGCGAAGATAAAGACTATCGAGTCATTTATTACCAAAGAGGAAATAGCTCAGCATTTACACTGTCGCCTACCAAGCAGAAGGTTACAGGAACGTATCCCGGTCAGGGTAATTTTTTTTTATTTTATAAAAAACAACGACTGGACTTAGTGGACTAATTTGAATATTCGTAATACTCCGAATAAGGTTTCTACGGAAAGAAAGGATTGAAAAGGTATTGGAAATTTCTTTGCCCTGAAAAATCTGGTAACGTGAAAATGTGAAAAAAAACGGAAAAACCGAAAACGAAAACGGAAAACGGAAAACGAAAACGGAAAACCGAAAACGGAAAACGGAAAACGGAAAACGGAAAACGGAAAAATGTACAAACGGAAAAATGGGGTTTTTGGAAAACAAGATAACGGGAAAACGGGATAACGGAATAACAAGAAAATGGGCTAACGGAATAAGGAAAAAACGAGATAACTGGAAAATGGGATGAATTGTAGATTGTAGGGAAGTCAATATGGCTCTTCAGCCTCTCCGTACCTCGACCTGTAAGGTCTTTTGTATATTACCCTTCATCTATTCCAAAACCGGGATTCCGAGACTCCTTGCGAGGCGTATCAGTTTCCTGGAAGCCTTCTGCAAAACAGCGCTTGGCAGTCGCAAAGCAGGTGTTCTGCAGTCTCAGCGAAGTTATCGCAGTAACGGCACAGTTCACTGTGTGATCTATCAATTTTTTTGAGGTGATACCTCAGAGGACAATGTCCGGTGAGCAGTCCCGTTACCAGTTTCAAGTCTTTCTTGTCCAACTAGAGGAGCTGTTCAGTTTTCTCTGGCGATGGGCTCAGAAGCCTTTCCGCTTGTCTTTGCCCTGGAACCTTATTCCAGTGGGTTTTAATTTGGTCAGCTTCCCAGCGCCGAAACTCTTCGTTGACGTGGGCTTTGAAAAGACCACAAAAGGGTTCCGGGCTAGAAATTCGAGTGTTTGCGTCTTCCTTAGCAAAGTTATCTGCTTCTTCATTGCCTTTACTTCCCTTGTGACCTGGCACAGTAACCTGATTGTTCGAAGCCTGTTGTCTTAGTGAGTCAGTCTAGACTCACAAGTGTGTGACTTTCGAACTTTTAATGCTGCTTGGCTATCTGATAGGATATAGATATTTGTCCCCCTGAAGCCTCTTTCAAGGCATTCTTGGGCGCAAATTTCTATAGCGTGGGTTTATGCTTGAAAAATTGTTGGAGCTTTGCCTAGTGATTTTGAGAGCCCAAAATTAGGAACCGTTACTCCTACTCCAGCCTTTTCGTCCATTTTGGAACTAGCGGTATACCATACTGATGCATTCCTTTCTAGTTGAGGCCGTTCGTTGTGAATATATGGTGGTTTTTATAACCACTTCATAATTCACTTCAAAGTCGTACCTAGCTGGCATAATATCTGATGGCTTGTACCTGGATTCTAGGGGAATATTTTCCAGAATCTTCAGATGTCCAATCAGATTTCCAGCCCTCAAGTTTGATGCCTGGTGCAGTCTGAAGGTACTTTTTGCGCTTCTTTCATTGCACATAAGTGTAGTGGCGGAAGATTCAGCATTTCCTCTAGTGCTGCAGTGGGGCACTTGAATATTACCCCTGTGATTCCCAGGCAGACTAACCGCTGCACTTTCTGCTGTTGATTTGTGCGAGTGCTGTTGGGTTTTCGGCCACCATACTAATGAGGCATAGGTGACCATGGGTTTGACCATCGTTTGATATACCCAGTATATCATTTTCGGCTTCAAACCACATGTCTTGCCAAAAACTCAGCAACACGTGCAGGTTGCCGCTGTAGCCTTGAGAAGAATATTTTTAATATGACTGTTCCATGTTAGTCTCTGGTCGATTATGACGCCCAGATATTTGACTCCATTGGAAAAAGTTGTCTGAGTTCCATTCAGGATTGGGGCTTTCAGTTCATACTTATGCCTCTTTGTGAATGGAACCTGTACTGTTTTGCTAGGATTTACATTCAGTCCCTCCTTGCCGCACCAGCTTCTGATTATATATGTCTGCATACGATTGGATATTATCCCGTCATGTTTGCCCCTAATGGTGACGACCAGGTCATCGGCGTAACCTTGAGTCGTGATTCCAGATTTATGTAGCTTCACTATTAGATTATCCACGGTCAGTAACACAGTAAAGGCGATAGAACCCCGCCTTGGGCATAACCTTTTTTCGCTATCATCCTGACCGTTTTCTCTCCGAGAGCAGCTACAATGATTCTGATTTTCAGCATTTCAGCATCATCATCTGATCAGTGAGGTGTTTATATTCCTCTCCTCTAGGGATCTGATGATGGATTCATGTGAGGTATTATCAAAAGCTCTATATCTATGAATGCACATAGAGCCATTTTTTTGGCCAAGTATGTCTTTGGATAACGGGATAACGAGAAAACGGGATAATGGGATGACGGAAAAACGGGATAACTCGGTAACGGGATAACGAAAAAAGGGATGAAAGGAAAACGGTATAACGGGATAATGGGAAGCGGACAGAGTCAAAGGCTTAACCTAGATGGTACAACACAAAAAAACATAGGAAAGATAAAATTATACCCGGACGAGAGTTTTCAGGACAAAAAAAATCAGGGAATATAATAACAATGAACATTATTTAGTAAAGAAGCGGCATATTTCGTTCGGGTCTTGAAATAGGTAAACTACTTTAAGTTGTTATAGATATCTTCATACTGTTGAAAAGTGGCACTGCCGTAACAGGTTGATTCTTGTCTTCAGTGATATCGGGAAATGCATCCAATCATTGAGTAAAAAACTTTAAAAAAAATCAATAGATCATCGGAACATATCACCCAATGGTTAGTTCTGAATATTTTGTTGACTTTTACATAGAAAAATATGTTTTTGACTAATGAATTTTGAATATCAGAAGTGATACTCTAGACATCAACTCAATTGAAACATGTTTTAGTCAAAATCAGATGGTTTCCGTTTCATATTAATTTTTTGCCTATGATTGTTATAGCTTATATCGTCTAATATGTCGTTGTTCTCAAATTTCTGAAGAAACGTCCTGTCAGAAAACGATTACCTTTCAAGCTCTGATGATAACATCAGCTCGTTTAGTACCCCCAGTCTCAGTAGAAAAGAATGCGAGTTTGCTCTCTGAATGGAAAAATGTTCGGAATTCTGGTTTAGAAATTCCACAGGTTTATTATTTAAAAGGCCTTGAATCCTTTAGATTATTTTCATGGAGAGTTGCTGAATCATATTGTGAATCAGTCGAATTTACACGCACTGCAGTCCTAAAAAACCATTACGGCTCTCAGAATTGAAATAATTCATTGGTGTTACCATATTCATTTTCGATCTTCAGATAATTCTACTATTGGAATAATAAATTTTGATTACCTATTTTTGCTGACATTATGAGCCGTGATAGATATGAAGAAATTTAAAAATATCTCATTGAAAATGGAAAATGTCATATTTCTCAAGACTAGAAATACCTATACAATAGGTGTATGAGGATCATATATCCATAAAAAAATAACTACTTCCCTGGCTACAACCAACATACATATATTGTTTAGGTATTTGTAGTCAGCAGTCTTGAGGAATAAGACATTTTTCATGTTCAATGAAATAATAGCTGCCTATCGAGATGTTACAGACTTCTGTCTATTATTGTCGAAAGTATCTTCATTTCAATAATAATGAGAAGATGCCTGACCAAAACGACATATACCGTGATCGTGTGTTAAAAATTAGACAACTCTTTGAAAAACTGAAATCGAAATATAAAATCATGTCACTCCAGGGCCGGCCAAATTTTTTGTGTTGAGAAACAGATTGTTCCTTACAAAGTACATTCAGGAATGTTATAATCCGAGAAAACCATATAAGTGAGGATGAATTATTTTTGCCCTATATGATGTAAATGGGATCATTTACAATTTCGATATTCACAAGTGCAAAATAGAGCCAATGCCAGGAGATAGAGGTATGGGTAAAAGTTCGAATATCGACCTTCAGTTAGCAGATATTCCTAAAAAATAAAATTTCTAATTGTATTCTGAATTGGTTCTCTTCGCCGTTACTTTTCGTTGGATTGCAAAAACGTGATATCGGAGCAATAGGAATAATCAGAATAAATCGTTTTCCAGGACGTAATTTCAGCACGTTCGTGGAGAAAGAAGCAACAATGGAAGATATTATTATCAGAGCTATAAGATGGTTTGGCAATAGTTGCGTAAGCCCACCCACATTATTTCCCAGTGCAGCGATGTCTGAAAAATGGGATAGAAAGCAGAAAAAAATATCTCACTCAGAAGACTGATGCAGTTGATATTTATAATAAATTCATGGGCGGAATTGACCTGTTGGACTTGCTTATTATAGAATTGTCATTCGTTCTAACAATATTCAAATGCGTTTTTTTCCACTTCATGAATATGATTAGAGTTAATGCATAATGAATGGAATATTCAAAAAGTTGATCGTCGTAATATTGGTCTTGATAACAATGATATAGAAAATCAGTTGGATTTCAAGGCGAGTACTGCAAAGAGCTTATGGCTATTTAAAAAATCAACGATTTCCAGAAAAAGGGGATGATTGATGGTTATCAGCATGTGGCAAATAAGAGTCAAGGACCTTTAGCAGTCATTCCTTCCTTTCTCGTGAGAAGAGACCAATCGAGTCACTGGCCCATAGTCACATCAAAACGATTCAATTGCAAGTATCTAATTCGCAAACAACTCTCAAGCATGGAATTCATGAAATGTTATGTCTATTCATGCCTGTGGATAGAAAATAATTGCCTCGTACATTCCACATTTGAAATAATATATTTCTACTAGTGCCTAGAGTATCAAATATGATACCAACTGATATAATTAAGAAGAAACAAAGAAACTTATGGATCAATATTACCTCATGAGAGATATTATATCAATAAATGGTTTGCGTAGAGTTTTTTTGGCCACAATAATTCTGGCCTGAAAAGATTGATAAGAATTGACCACAATGATTTATTAGTATTACTAAAAAAACACAATGATATTTATAGTTTTAATACAAGAAATAATGAAACGTTTCCATACAGAGACACAGAATTGAGTTTTTCAAAAACTGTTTTGGTTACAAGCAGCGCACTTGTACAATCAAGACCAAGTGTAGTGAAAAAAAAATCAAAGGTAATTTACAGTGATTTTCTCTTTATATGTATATCTTGGAAAAAAACTCACCGAATAATAGTTTTAAGCTCACAATCTCTATCAAACAACATACTAACACAATGGCTAACTGGAAACATCAGGGAAATGATGCCCACTCGCGATAAGGCATTCAAAAAATAGAAACAATCTGATAAAATTATCCGACTGGGTCATTCATAAAGACCTCCGAAACTACACTACTCGTGCTATCCGCGTGGAAAACAAATACAAGAACTTTGTACTAAGAAATAAAGACTCCAGATAAACTTGGAATACTTTAAAAAAGTGGATGTACTGAGAAAAAACGAATCCGACTTGCCTGGTGATCTCAAAAATGCACAGTGCATCAACCCATCTTCTCATCCAGAAAAAATAAATGAACAGCTCGCATTACTAGAGAAGTATCACATCCGTGATCATCAATCATATAACCTTCATTCTCAACTCGGCCATCGACTCTCATCAGTTTCCTCCTTCATGGAAATATGCAAATGTTTTACCAATCCCTAAATGCAACCCCCCACCGAAGTTGCAAATTTGCGACCAATCAGTATTTTACCCGCCCTCTTGGAGACATCCGAAAAGATACTCAAAGAACAATTTTTTTATTTTGCTTCTAGCCAGAATATAATTACCCCGGCTCAATCTGGATTCCGCCCTGGTCATAGCACAACTACTGCACTTCTGAACGTCTCCGACGACTTGTTTCGATCAGTAGATGAAAGTGTGCTCTCTTGCCTTGTTTTGCTTGACTACACCAAGGCCTTTGATACCATAAATAATAATATCCTTTACAAAAGCTTGATCTATTTAGGATTTCAACATAATTCCGTTGCCCTCATCAAGAGTTTCCTTTTATTTCTTACTCAATCCGTAACTCTAGATGGCGAAACTTCCGGGGAATTACCAATCGAGTTTGAAGTTCCTCAAAAATATATTCTTGGACCCCTTGCTATTTTCCTTATATATCTGCGATTTCCATGAAACAACACGACACTCCTATAGGCATCACTACGCTGACGACACCCAATTATACGTCAGCTTTAAAATCAACAACGCTCAGCAAACATCAGATCAGATGAACAAAGACATGAACTCCTTGTATAACTTATCAACCGTTCATAATCTGAAGATCAACCCTTCTAAATCCCACCATTATTGTTGGGGAAAAATCTGAATGCTCATCAGCTGAACCAATCTTCTCATTTTTTCTCTCGAATGAAAAACTCCCTTTTGTCAGTGTGTAAAGGGGTTTCTCCCCCTATTATCAAACCTTGGCGCTTTTCACTATTCTCGGTTTTCCTCGGGCGCCACCTTTTGGTTTATAGTGGAAAAGGCCACTTTTGCTCCGGGCAGTCTCGGTGAAGAAAGACACTCCAGGGGTCAATATAGTCGTGACACTGTAACAGGGCCAGCAAGGCAGACTTTAATTGCCTTTAACTGGGTTTCGAACCTGGGTGGCGACTGCGCACTAGATAATTGAATTCTACTCAAAATAGTCAATGAAAGAATACTAAAAACAGGATAAACAGGTATATTGATAATATATGAACACAGTCAGGGCGGCTATAGTCAGCCTCAAGTTATTTACAAACAAATAAACGACTGGCAAGCACTAACTAGCGACACGAAGCGGGAAGGGTGTGTTAACGTAGGCGGAGTACACGTAATAACCATAAGCTCTTGTAAAAGGGAGGGGTCGTACGGATTCGTATGAAAGCTCAAAAATGGGTGCAAGGCAACAGCGGGTATTAAATGTGAGTTTTTAGGGGGGGGTCGTACGGATTAGTATGCAAGCTCAAAAACGGGTGCAAGGCAACAGCGGGTATCAAATGCAAGTTTTTACGGACGGCCAAAGCGACTAATTTCAATAGCAGTGCGTAATGCTCCACGTGGGGCTGGCTTAACCTATCCTGCCTAGTTTTTATCCTCCCTCTCTGTCTTTCCCTGTTCAAGAAACGCCGGAGCGCAGGAAGCTGAGACGTGAGATATGTCTACCCCTTCTATGCGACCTCCAATCGTGTTTACTATTAATTTCATCCCCTTTTACTTACGACACGCCGGAGCGCAGGAAGCTGAGACGTGAGAAATGTCTACCCCTTCTATGCGACCTCCAACCGTGTTTACTATTCCCTTAAAACACGACACGCCGGAGCGCAGGAAGCTGAGACGTGAGAAATGTCTACCCCTTCTGCGACCTCCAACCGTGTTTACAATCCCTAAACGACACGCCGGAGCGCAGGAAGCTGAGACGTGAGAAATGTCTACCCCTTCTTGCGACCTCCACCGTGTTCTATTTAAAAGCACGTCGGAGCGCAGGAAGTTGAGACGCGAGAAATGTCTACCTCTTCTATGCGACCTCCACCCGTGCTTTATTCTGTCTCTGTCTATAAAAGTCACGTAGAGCGCAGGAAGTTGAGACGCTATAACTGTGTATCTCTTCTTGTCTTCAGCCCTCTTGTCTGTAAAGGAAACAAATGACCACCGGATCTGATATACTGGTCTGACGGTCACGGGCTATCACTCGGCGTACGTGGTGGTTCGTATCGGCTCAAACACGACTAACTATCAGCGCCGCAATAAAGTGAACATGCCTCTGACGGCTATGGTTTGATCATGCCAAATCACACCTGGGTATTAAAATTCCGATATACAATATTTACTCCAAACCGATCCTACTCTTCGGCAAAGCTCGGACGGTCACGCTTCGGTCTTTGTCCTACTCTGTATACGTTGACGGTGACTGTTTTGCAATGGCTACTAAATCTTAGATATATCGAAACGGAACTACAGCGTTCCCTTTTGCGAATACCAATGACCGACTTATATGCGCGCCTTTTGTGGACTCATCGATATCGATACGAATTATACTTTCACAGAATAATTACCCAGCTTGTAAAATCCTTCGTGCTGTGACGTCAGCTCGGTGCGTGCGTCTCTGTCTAGACTCAACTGTACTTGGTGGCTTCGATCGGATGACTCCCTGTGTTCCGCTCACTCCTTGTGGAATTCTCCTAAGTGGGTATCCTCGTGACGTGACGTCAGCTCGGTAGCGTGTGCTTTTCGGCTCGACTGGACTGCTGGCTGGGGCTTCTATCGGATCACTGAATTCTCTTGTCGGCGTTTGAACATAGCCCAGCTTGTTTTATAAAAATGTTTTCTCGAGAGTCGATAGCCGGCGCAGGTTTGTACTCGTGCGTGCTATTTTAGCTACGCCTCGCGTTATAAGCGTAATTTCCGGAAGGTGTTTAGTCTGTTTATTAGGATAGATGTAATCCACGGATTTATCACGAACACGACCGGTATTTCTAGACCTATTATTACTGTCAAGCGGGGTTTAATTCCTTACAGGGAGCTTTTGGCTGATAAATATAGCGGAAAAATAGTAACTTCGTTACAAGTGAATGTAAAAACTTGGGTATCTGGTTCGATTAACAATTACGATCCACAAGACATGTTAGTTACTTATGTCAAAGTTATTTCAATATCTCAAGACAATGATATCTCACCTACTTCTAGGCTCATACTGAGCCTCTGCCAATCCCTAATCATCTCGAAGCTTTCATATTGCGACGCCGCGCCGTCTATGGCCCCGCTTTTTCCCAAAGCGATGCCTCCAGGCTAAAACGCATTCAGAATTCCTGTATTTGTTTCGCCTATGGTATTCGAAAATATGATCACATCAGTGTAAAATTCAAAGAATTCCGTTGGACGAGACTGGAAAAATTACGCGAACTACATTTACTATCCCTCACGAACAAATCGTTATATCTTGCACCCCTAGATAGTTAGCATCTAAGCTCATCTCCTTCAAAAACTTCAATAATGCTCGTACGTGAAATGCAAACCCCTTGGTAATCCCAAAATTCAAAATCAGTTTCTTCAAAAGAAGCTTTTCTTACACAGCTACAAAATCTTACAGCTCCTTCAACCATCTCGCTTCCAGAACTATAATATAATAAATTTCAAAAAAAAATCGAATTTATCACTTCAGAGTTAAAGGGATTAACTGGAAATTGGCTGAATTGAAATGTCTCTTGACGTTGTATTTGGAATCTCATTGATACACTGATTGACTGAAAATCGACAGTTCCAATACTGACTGCTATCATCTACCCATAGTTTTTTAATTTTCTGTCTTTTTATCTTTCCCTTTTCTCTCCCATGGTTCAGTTGCAAAACAGAACTAGCTGAGACTGCGCCCTTTTCATTTCCTACTATTGATTAATTTTTGTTAATTTAACACTTGTTATAGTGACATGTATTTTCCATTAGATGAATAAAGACGATTTATTATTATTATTATATAGTTTACCAATATTGATAAGAAACTGATAGTTTGTCAGTCTTGCATAAATTGTTACCAAGATTATTATTGATGATAATTGGAGTCTGCGAAATATACATTGACTAGATAAATGGTTGAACCAGATTGTCCCTTATATGCATACCACTTGTTTTTCTCGTCGGGTTACATATGAAAATATGATTTGCACACCCTTTTGTGAAAATGCATGTTGTATAGTTTTTCCAATATCAATTGCAGAAGCATAAAAAAGTCTTGCGGCGAAATCCTGTGAGCAGCAGTGGCGGAGATAACTAATTTTATTTAGATATTTTAAGATTTCAAAAATACTTCATAAATAATGAAAAATGAAAAAAAATTAAAGACAAGCTTTTATTTATACAAATACATTAAGAAAGAAAAATAATTTCTTTCATTGTTTGATGTAGGTTACTAGAATATCCTAAAACGTATTTCGATCGGCACACACCAAGACCACAGACGCTACTGGTTTTTAATCTTTCAGAGCTATTAAAACACAATTATAACGCGTGATTTATAACCTTCCAGTATAGACACGCCTATACAAGCATCGATGTCCGACGATTGGCCCAGACGAATCGGTTGTAGAAAAGCGACAGCTGTTACTCAGGTCCACGTTGACTGCGGCTTTTTTGATCCACCGTATGCGGACGGAAAATGTTTACGAGTAGTACAGATTATTTTTCGTTCAGTTTATTCGCATATACGCTCGTGTTAGCGAAGTGAGTTTTTATTCGCTCCCTATAGAAACAGCTTCTACAATTGATATTGGATGGACTATAACCACTTTTATTGTTGATTCAATAAACATCACTAATATTATTAACTGACAAAAAGGGCATTATAATTTGTCGTAAAAGTGATATTTTTCAATCTCAACATTTTCTATCCTTGCAAAAAAAAATTTTAAGACATCCAGTATTTAAAGAATTATCAGGTACATTTATCAGAACCACGCTCATTACATTCTATGAACACAATAATTTGATTTTCGTCAGCTAATTTATCTGTTAGCTGTAGCGAAAAGTTATCACGATAAGAGATAAGTGATTATCAGAATTACATATTGCTCAATACACGGTTGATGATTACATGAAAATTGATAAGAATCATCATGTTGAATGGAGCATACAAGGGATTAATGAAAGGAAACTAATTATATTATTCTCATTTACCATTTGGTGGGTATCTGTATAGCACGTGGGAATGATTGGTATTCCTAATCTCTTCTAGGGAATGAGTTATCAGAGAAACACAGAGGTAGTTACTCCATTTATAATGCATCTGCGTGAGAATGGCTGAATTTGTTGTATTATATATTTCCCGACTACCCGATTGAAAGTCTCCATAGGCTCAGATTATATACATATATATTACGCACAGATAAAAAGATCCGCATGTTTCCTTTGATTTTTAGATCGGCGCTTCATTGACCTCGGATCTTCAAATTGCATAGTTGCCAGTATTTTTTTTTTGGCACACACAGGGTTGCGTTTTCAAGATTTAAATAAATCATACGCATCTGGAGAAAGCATTTTTTTTAGAAAATGCTGTGATTATAAGGGCACACTATCTTTTGTACACATTTGTAATCATGTAGTGAAAATGATTTGAGTTCAGGAATTCTGATGAACCTACTTACTAAATTTCATTAAAATCGATAAAGCTGATGAAAATTTTGAAATTTTTCATTTGAACATAATATGATTGTGCAATATGGAATTGAAAAAACTAAAAATGTTTCCAATATGCATTTTTCGAATGAAATAATTATAGCGTCAAAATTGTTAACATAAGTGAACCATTAGGTTTTCAAAGTGTGTTTCCAATTCTGAAATATTCAAGTGAAAACAAAAGATATATCAATGAACAGATGTAATCAACAACTTGAATCAGTATCATTGTGCTGATAAACACACTTTAGAAATTATGTTTTATCTGGAATTGGGCCAATACTTTCAACAGAAGTGGCAAAAAAAAATTGATAAATAAGTCGCTTTTGTAATCGTATATAATGTTCAATGCTTGAGTTTCAAGTTGTGTTACGTAAAATAATATCAATTTATTTGAATTTCCTTATTAATTTTGAGAATTTATGAGGTTGGTAATTCTGGGCCATAACAGACGTCATCAAAAATAGGTTTCAAGATGGAGGTGTCCCTTCATATATATATATATATATATATATATATATATATATATATATATATATATATATATATATATATATATATATATATATATATATATACTATTTTTATAATAAATTTTTTGTTGTAAATTTTTTTATTCGATTTTATAAAATGAATTAGTTAACTTTGCATGGATCATTCTTGTTACACCAATATCATGACAAGTGACGTCGCGAAACTTCTGTGAGAATGATTACAAGAGCAATGAATCAAGTGAATGATCTGAAAAAGAGATTGGGAGTTGTTGCTAGTAGAATACCAATTTAATCTGGAAGTTACGAGACAAATCGTTTGGGATTCATTCATTAATGAAATTGATAAAGAAAAGCATTTGGTACTCTAGATCACTCGATGATGGAAAAAAACTATATCATCTGGGAATTAGGGATAACATACTATCTCGGCTAATGTCATATATAAAAAAAGACAAATTTATGTGAAACTTAAAAATGAAAACTTAGATCTCCGTGATATTGACCTAGGAGTTCCCCAGGGTTCTATTTTGGATCCTTTGATTTTTCTGTTATTTATAAACGATATGCCTGTATATATGAGTACAGAATGCTATATTTGCCAATGATTGTTCTTTTGCTGTGTACGGAGAAAACCCTGAAAAATTAGAAGAAGAACTCAACTTAATATCGCTAGAGTTCACGAACAGGTGTTCCAAAAATCTATTCGATTGTTTATTCTATTCAAACTATTTTCCATGCACTTCTACTCCAGGCTGAAGATTAAATTCCCATTGTTTATCAATATTGAAAGTTTTTGGGTACCCACATGAATTTTGATATGAGCTGGACACTGCACATTGATCATGTTTGTAAACAAATTAACAGTGGCTATTATGCACTGCTTCAACTGAAAAATGTCCTCAGTCTACCGCAGTTATCCAATGTCTATTATGCAATCGTTTACTCCCATATCTCATCTGATATCTATGGGGTTGCCCCACAAATGCAAATATAATTTTCATATCTCAAAAACGAATCATGAAACTAATTTTCAACTTAGGACCAACTGAAACATGTGAGCCATACTTCTCTCAAAATTATATCATGACGAAAAGGGAAACATTCTCAATTGAATATCTATCAGATGTAGTTCAATGTCCAGCGTGGCTTTAGCCGGGGAAGTAGTTGTTTTCTGTTAGACATTCACAAAAATTACTTCATTAATCGTGGATTTTTCAATTCACAGAAAAATATTTCTATTCAATATTCAATTGAGAATGTTTCCCTTTTCAACATGAATACCCCACAAGAGGTTATCTTGACGATGGAAGATAGTGACTAAAGTTTATCTTTCAGTCGCAGATGATTCCACATCTGATTTTATGAACATCCTGTTCATATTTTCAACAACTCAATATATCATTAAACCAGTCAAGAATTTTTAAACTCTGAACAAAGATATCCTCGGAGAGGGATCGAACCCATGACCTCATGATTACTAGTCAAGTGCTCTCCCAACTGAGCCACCGAAGACGTTCGTTTGCATCTGCGATTGGGATATCGCTTTCTAGAATTTAATGTTAGTGTGTTTAGGAAAGTTATGAGGTGGAAGAGAACTATTTCGCTATCAAATGATCATCAAGTACCAATTTATACCAATTTACCTTTCACCTTGTGTAGCTAGGTTGAAAGAGCACTTGACTAGTAATCATGAGGTCGTGGGTTCGATCCCAGCCCGAGGACATATTTTTCTAGAATTCAAAAATTCTTGTCTGCACGCCGTCAACTCTCTTTACATTATATATCAGAGACACAAATTTCCTTTCTTATATATCACAGGATTTTTTTAGTAAATCATCAAAAAATTCGGATAATCTTCATTTTACTAGAAATGGCAATTCACCAAAGATTCCAAAACATACATCCAAGTTGTATGAAAAAAGTCCAAATGGGATAATGTTTTATAATTTTAATGAATATATATATATATATATATATATATATATATATATATATATATATATATATATATATATATATATATATATATATATATATTATATATATATATGTATATATATATTATATATATATATATATATATCTTGGCGCGCAAGGACAATAAGCTCAGTGATTTCAATATGTTTGATGGTTGACTACTCCGTACTGATGAGGGCCAAAAAAGCCTGAAACCGGTTTGCGGATTGTTAGGTGAACACGACATAAATTAAACATAATCGAGCTTATCAGAAAGAAACATTTGCATTCAATGTCCATTTATATGGAGGTATGCATGGATTTTCAGGTGAATATCATTCAACGTTCTGCGTGGTATTTGCTAGGAAAGTAGTTGTTTTTCACCTGAGATCTACCATTTTCTGGTTCAATTTACATTGAATCTTTTATGTGAAGAAAACCGTTTAAATTCGATTTTTCTATTCATTCCACTTCACATGGCGTTTATCTTTCACTATATGCTAGTCGGGCTTGCCACTCCTACTGAGAAGGAATCTTTTATTTAGAAACCTATCGAGGTGGGAGATTTTCGGAGTGTTTCTTTCTGTCACTAGGTACCGCCAGTAAAAGTTTTCTTTTCCGGCGTACCTATAGGTGTTATACACTCGATGATGGTTTTGGTTATGTTGTGTCTCGCTTCAGCCAGAGCTCTTCGGACCTTTGGCTGGATGACTACTCCGTACTGATGAGGGCCAAAAAAGCCTGAAACCGGTATGCGGGTTGTTAGGTGAACACGACATAAATTAAACATAATCGAGCTTGTCAGAAAGAAACATTTGCATTCAATGTCCATTTATATGGAGGTATGCATGGATTTTCAGGTGAATATCATTCAACGTTCTGCGTGGTATTTGCTAGGAAAGTAGTTGTTTTTCACCTGAGATCTACCATTTTCTGGTTCAATTCATATTGAATCTTTTATGTGAAGAAAACCGTTTAAATTCGATTTTTCTATGTTTGATGTGATTAGAATGTTCCACAGTTTTACACAAATTGTATCTTTTTGACTTGTCTGATATCACTATTGTGATCTTAAGGATCGATTTATTTATTATTCATACTTCCATTCCGGAATTCGCAGTTAAAATATGGAAATAAATTGACTAAATCAATTTTCTGAAACCAATTAATACTGAGTTCAACTACCAGGAAAGCGTAATACTCTAAAATTAAAATTCCCTACCAGGCTATACACTCTTCAAAACATGAGAACTTTCCTCTGGATGCAATTCAATTAGTAACAAATATTACATACTTCAACTTTTTCCAGAACCATGTTGAAAGTTGATTACGAATGAATATTGGAAGGGTATGAATAATATTTCACTCCTAATAGATTTTGAAAATGTTTATATTTATAAAGTAACCCGCTTCTGTAGAGCCAATATAAAACTAACTGATATTTTCAATCCCAATTGAAAATACTTCAAAACATTTTGAAAATATGACGTACTTGAACTGATTCAAGCACAACATTCGTTAGTTGTTTACCATTATGTTTGGCACTAATTGGGAAAATGTTATAAATAAAATATACAGCGTATATAATCATGTATCGGAAGTTAATGAGTAACCCTCGAGACAATTAGATTTGCACACATGCCAATGACAGCTATACCACTCAATGGAAGTGATTTGATGTGTTCCCGAACAAATAAAATAAAATTAAAAGGAATATATGTTAGTAACTCCATTCGGAATTCCATTCTCTGCAAAATGTCAAACTTATACAGCATCCATCCACCTATATATAATTATATGATTGATAATTTCCATAATATGTGTACAATATAAGCATAATTCCTAACATTGATATGGAAATAAAGGGCAACATTTATTTTTCTATGTGTAAAATAAAATTACGATATGTACATAATAACAATAAGTACAGTATAGCGAGATCATTATTCATTTGACTTCAGTTTTGTGAATCTAAAAGTTGATTTTTGAGGGTTTGAACTTTCGAGCAGTTTGTGTTCTCATTCTATTCAATACCGGATTGCAGAACGTGTAAATCTCGTAGCTAATAGACCGTATTCAGTGTTAAGCGATGGTACCGTGATCCATCGTTTATAGGGATATTCAGAGAATTGACTATCTTAAGACAGTTTTGTCTGCTGCAAAAAAATTTTGATTTGTTGGAATTGATGAATATGAGATCATTATCAAGTGCAAGAATTATCTGCGGTGTGTGGGGAAAAACGAGATAAAGCTGCGTATCATCTGCGTATAGGTGAACCTGTATGTTTGGACAGTTTTCAAGAGTCCAAACGAGTATATAGAAAATAAGATGGGTCCAAGAATCGATCCTTGAGGAAACCCTGATTTTAGTGTTAGGTAATCAGAACTTTTTCTTGCATGTTTCTGAGGTGTTCTTCCATAAGCAATGGGAATTGTCTGAAAAACACTGTACTATACACTCTCCCTGATCTGACGCCCTAATAAAATCATCTGTGATGTGAAGTAACGCTGTTGTACAATCAAAACCCTTTCGAAAACCAAACGGTACTGAAGGCAATAAGGAATTCTCATTCAGCTGGATTTTAATTTGAGCTTCTATAGCGCAGTTGGTCCTATAGACCCAGAGAAGAATTTTATTATTTATATCCAGGCATTATTTATTATTCTTTCTATTTGAATACAACTTTCTGTTTGGTAATCCCAGAGATAAAGAACAAAATATTTTATAATTGTGATTTTTTGTCATTATATATACAGTCAGCTGAAAACTATCCAACCCATTTGAATGCAATAATTTTTTGCATAGTTATACTATAGACCCAGGAACGATATTAGCTTATTTTTGTACAGGGCGAGTCAAAAGTCGGTATTCCTGCAATTATTGACACGTATGAAACATTGTGTTCATGTAAAAATATAGGGTTTATATGTCATCATATATACAGGTAGAGTTAGACGTGACTGAAAGTACTGTTGCTATTTTGATAACGAAGGCAGGTTAAATATGTTAGGTTGAATTAAATATGGTTGTAAATTCTTTTTTGTGTTCATATAAATAAAAACAGGATAATTGTTTAACTATGGTCATCGCTGTCAAAAAAGCGTGAATGCGCCTACTCTGAAATATGGAGAAATTTTATAATGAAACAAAATGAGCTGGGTTATTCCTCGAAAAATTAAACGTCATTTATGAGGGAAAACGCAAACCGTCGCCTTCACAAAATCGAATTCAATTTTGGTCCCAGTGTTATTATGATTATAAAATGCAATCAGTTTTTAGTTTCATTCTATTTTTAAAATTCATGAAAATCCCACGACGAATGTTTCGTAGAATTGTAAAGCATGAAACTATAGTTTCAGATATATCCATGTCATTCAGGACATTGTTATTGTTTTATTTTCCTTTTGCAATGATCATTTTGTTATTTATATTATTTCTGAGAGATGGATTGTAGAACTTCGGGTTCGTTGTTAAACGAATGATTGATTCAATATGTTTTCTTTGAATATGGGGTAGTTAGTTTATTAATAAATGCATTTCAAGAACACGAATCACAAAACAAAATATCTGTTCATTTTCTGGGTTATTACAACCAGTGAATCGTGGGCATATTGACATAACAACATGGCGTATTCGGGACAAAATGCATGATTATTTTGTGACTTGTCATATTGAAAAAACATTAATCAATCAAATGCTATAAATATTGTAACGTCCTATGAGAGTTTTGTTAGTGGAGAATGACGTTTTCAAGCAATTTTGAATACATGTTGAAAATAGTGAATTAACAAATTTTTATGTTTTTTTTATAGTTCCTTACACGAACAATATATAAAAAAAATATCATCCTACTCCATTTGATTTCCATGTTCTTGGAATCAATTGGTTGATCAGTTACTATGATAATAACCCCATCGATGAAAATCTATCATCTTTCGAGGTTTGATAATTCATTTGATAACATCCTAGAACACTTCATGGCTTCTAGAATGTTGGGTGTTTTTTTACTAAATATTATTAAAGAATACTTCATAGATTTCAAAATGCTGAGTGTTTTTGTTTTCCTAATTATAATTGAATTTTGTTACAATGAAATCCAAAATATTAGGAATTCCCATGACAATGCACCTAAGATTGACATGCATAAATAAATTAGCTAGGTCTTTCTTTTTTATACTCTTTTTGATTCCATACAAGCAATTTGCAAAATCAATTCGGATAAATATGGCACCACGTTAACATTACAAAACACACATGAAACATAAATGACGGTATCAGAAAAATTCTGAAAGTAAAAAAATTCACCCAAAAATTTGGTTTAGTCACCAGAGTACCTCTTTGTAAACGACGTTATTTGTTTCAAGGAATACCCAAACCGAATTTCAGGTTAATCCGCCAAAAGAATATAAATTTCACCACCCCCTATGGAGGGGCACGTAGGGGATGAGATTAGAACGTTGATCATTCTACATTTCATTATTCGTATCAAGAAGTATGTGTACCAAGTTTTAAGCAAATATGACCATGGAATGAAATTTTTTATAAAAACGTCTCAACCGCTTTTCACCCATTTAGGGGTGGTATTTAAAAAAAAGTTTGACACGATTTCTTCATTTGTAACAGAGAACCGAAACACCAATTTTAATTAATTCAACTTGACAAACCTTCAACCCAACATTCTTCGGTTATCATAACCAAAGAATGTTCACCACAATTGTTTCCGGCTTTTAGTAAATTAACCAGTAGAATTTTTGTTACAAATATTATTCCATGTAAATCTAATTGTTGCTCCATGTTTTTACATGTTTTAATGCTGTCTTTTACATCTTTTTGTATTTCCCCGAAAAACGACCATTCTCACTAACATTCTCCCTGATGATGACAATATTCATTGTCGAAATATTGGAAATATAATGTTATAAGAGTACATTTGCGTTTGCTGCTGTCCCAAAGAATTTCTCAGACTTATATATATATATATATATATATATATATATATATTAAAATATAAAATGACGAGTGTATAATGCATTCTACAACGAATTACAGTGGTTAAAAATCTGAAAAAAACGTATTTTGTTCTTTGTAAAATTCGACAAAATTTCGGGTATCGCTGCCCGCCTAATTTCACCTGCTTTCACTTTGACAATTTCCGAATGCAATAAATATTCAACTCGACATTTGAAAAATTATAGAATGTTGAACTGATTGTGGGGTAAATGTACACATTGCAGGCTGCCTGAGATAGATATTCGAGTTCAAAGCGAAGAAAAAAAAATCCTTGATATATCCAAACTGGTGATGAAATTGGAATTAGTTGACTTCATAATCTGCTTTTAGGCACTTATCATAATTATCACAGTCACTCGTAAGAAACAAACGACACAAACATCATTGAAAAGGGAAACATTCGCTATTGAATATTTTTATATCGCGGCTATTGTAAGTAGTGATTCGAACATCACGTGAACTGAACACAGAACACTTGTCAAGCAAAATTCTCGCATGCACGATTTACAAAGCTGTTCACGAACGGAAGTTTGTTAGATTGTACTAGTGTTTTCTGATTGGCTGGGAATAAAAGATCCTGAAGCAACCAATCAGAAAAGAGTACGCGATGTGCAGGAGAATTAATTTGAACATTATTGTCTTTGTCTCATCAGAAATTTGCCATTCTATCAAAAAATAATATATAAACTTACCAGCAAAAAAATCGACCCACTGGCTTTCAATGAAATCAATATTAAACAGGTAAATGAATATGCATTTCGGACAGATATACTCTGTTTTTCATTTTGGAAACTGTTACGGTGGGTCGAGTTTTTTGCTCGTAGGTGTATTATATCAATATTTTTAGTACGAAAACGTCAAAGCGTTTCCCCATTTTAAATATGCACAGTGATTGGCGACTCCAGAATCCAACCAGAATTCAAATTCACTACCTCATTCATGAATGCGATGAGCGATTCATCTTGCCTTCTGCTCTTCAGAATACGCACGGAACAGCTCGGAGTTTACTTTCAAGAGCCAGCAAAAGACAAAGACAATAATGTTCAAATTAATTTCCCTGCACATCGCGAACTGTTTTCTGATTGGTTGCTTTAGGATCTTCCATTCACCAGCCAATCAGAGAACACTAGTACAATCTAACAAACTTTCGTTCATAAACAGCTTTGTAAACCGTGCATGCAAGAATCTTGCTCGACAAGTGTTCAGTTCACGTAGTGTTCGCTACATACAATGTGCACGATATAAAAATATTCAATTGCGAATGTTTCCATTTGTTTTCAATTTTTTTTTTTCAGATTTTCAATCATTGTAATTGTTATTATGGCATTATACACACGTCATTCACGGGTGTGAAGAGTTAATTTCACCCTTTATATATATATTTATTTTTATATATATATATATTTATTTTATATATATATATATATTTATTATATATATATATATATATATATATATAGATTGAAAGATCATTCCAAACTCAGTTGTTCTGCTTTCATGAGTGAGATTCTTTTTCATTTATTAGTTTAACATATCATTTAATTTCAAGTTTTCCTAATCGTTCTAATAGTATGAAAGATAGGAAAGAGACAAACATTTTGTTGTTTCTGGTGATTTAAGAACAATTATTTTCATTTTCACATCCATCGTATGGTGAGGATTTCGCGAAAATCGAGATTTTGATTGGAATCAATTCAGTGACATTTTTAGAGCCTAAAATACATGCGTTTAAAAAATGTACGTATGTGTGTGTGCTCACGCCTAAATCGTCAGTCTGATCCCATTCGAAATTCATAGTAAGATGGTTTGAAATATTATCTAACTGTAATTATTTTAATTTCATGATATTTCAAGAATTAGGGGTTCATATGAAGATTCAACATCGGGAAAGTTCTTGTTCTTGAATGGAAACTTCCAATAGTAATTAATGAATAAAGTAAGCAGTGATTCCGAACAACTCCCTTTTTTTTCAACATATGAACTGCTTCTTATATACAAGACAATCAAATGATTACAAGAATATTAGGAAAGTGTATATAATAATAATAACAACTTTATTCATCCCAAGAAATAATACAATTATTTATATTAGGGATACAATAATACAAAATAAATAACATTTTTTAAACAGGTGTATGAATTATTTCATCAATACAATTAGGGATAATCAATAAAATAGGTTATATTTCTCTTATTATAATTTTTTATATTATGTTTTGCAAAATAAAATGCTTAAATTATCGAGAGATCTAATATTTTTTCAAATGAATCTTGAAAAGGCTATTGAAACGCATATTTTTCAAGTAATCAGGAATTTAATTGTATGTCATTACACCTCGATAAAATATTGACTTGAGACCAAAGTTTGATTTTATCGGAATATAATTTTTCACAGTGAGGAACATAATTTTTTACAGTGAGGAGTATTATAGTCATGGATATAGTCAATTTGTGTGAATGTGAGGTTAGAATGTTTAGCAGAATTCTTTATAGAGTGGATTGAACAGCAGATTTTGAAATTACATTACATTTTCGATATTGAGTATTTATTGGGTTTATACAAGTTCACTGATGGTTCGAGGTACTGGTATCTGAATATACATTTTATTATTCTGTTATGGTTTTATAATATTTCGATTTGCAGTTCCCCAGAATGATATAAGGTATTGTAATTTTGATTAAAAAAGACAAAAATAAATGTTTTTCAAATAGAATTCCAACCATAGGTGATAGGCGACGTCTTAAATTTTCTATATGTTCACTGAAAGAAAGAGTTCCATATTAATATACTCCAAGGAATTTAATTGTAGTGGAATATTTGAGCTTATTAGAGACGAATTTAATTGTATGATTTTGAACATTTTTAAGTTTGGTTTTAGTTTTAAATATAAACGAAGATTTTTCATTATTTAATGTAAGCTTATGCACGTCTAGCCAATGTGAAATTATTCTCAAATCGTTTTTCATATGAATTTTGATGGAATCTAAGTCATAACTATTGTAAATGAATGTAGTATCATCCGCAAATAATTTTAATGATTCGCTTACTTTCAATTTTGAAGCCGAATTCATATAAATTAGAAAGAGTAATGGTCCTAATATAGATCCTTGCATACCGTATATTCGAAAGACTCCTTTTATTTTTGGAACTCTATAACTCTGTCCAGTACCAACTTTGGAGGATCCGTTTTCGGAAGGGTGTGACAGACGAACAAACGAATACCGCGAGAAAGTTCCGGTATGGAATACTAAAAAATCATGAAAATCGGAAAATTACCTCAACTGAATTGAATTTCTCCGTGTTTCCTTCCGTTTTTTTCTGGTAAATCACAACAACCAAAACCGTCTTTATGCACCGCCCGCACCACAATTTTCCGGGGTCGAAAAACTCGCGGCGACAAAGGAGTAACGCACGATCCGCACGGAGAGTTGCAACAGAGAAAAGGCGCCGGTAACTGACGCCGACCGACGCTGATAATCCTCTAGACGCCGCCAGTGCTCTCTCTGCGCGTTCAGACGCACCCCGACGATTTTGACCAAAACAATTGGAAACAGCGAAGATGAGAAGGCATCGCTCGATCAAATCAAAGGTATTGGAAGGATGAACCTATTCGAAATAAATAATAGTTTAAAAAATCTAAAGAACACGCTTTTAAGTATAGAAAACCAGACTAAAAAAAATAGAGAATAAGAAAAAAAATCATTTTATTCAAAAAAAAGTGCATGGTATCGCCTCAGCCAACAATTACCTGTGATCTGAGACATTTCTCACTTTACTGTCCTAGGTGTGTGATGTACTATATAATTATTGATACCATGCACCCCACGCTTTTTTTTAAATAATTTTTTTTTTTTTTATTTTCTATTTTTTTAGTCTGGTTTTCTATAGAAGCGTGTTTTCAGTTTTTTTAAACATTTATTTTCAACTTTTTAGTTTAGTTTTCTATCAACGCGTGTTTTTAGTTTTGCAAACTATTATTATTATTATTAATTTTTTTCAACTATTATTCTTCAATTTTGACAAAATAATCATAATCTCCACCCCAAAAACCCCCTACCCCCCCCATTTTGCAATTTTGAATCAGACCATAATCACAAACCGCCATTTCAAAGCCGCCATCTCAAATTTTCCAATTTTCACAAAAGAATCATAATATTCGACCCCAAAAACCCCCAAATACCAATTTTGAATAGAATCAGACCATAATCACAAAACTCGTCCACCATTTTGGAGCCGTCATCTTGAATTTTCCAATTTTGACAGAAGAATCATAATCTCCGTCCACGAAAACCCTCAGATACCAATTTTGAGGCGAATCGGACCATAATCACAAAACTCGTACGCCACATTGGAGCCGCCATTTCATTTTATTTTCCACACAAAGATTTCTTAATGCATTGTCACCGGAACTATGCACACCTGTCAAATTTCAAATCATTCGGTCGTCTGGAAGGGGGTCAAAATCGCGCCCAAAGCAGTCGGTTACAAACAAACATACAAGTGAAGCTAATATAAATCGTGTAAAAAAGATTTAAGGGTGTTTCGAATAAAATAGGTAGAGAGATTGAGCCAAAAAAAATATTAAACAGTTCAACAACATTGTAGAGATTTTAGTATGCCAATAATAATAATTCTTATTCTTGAACCTATAAAAAAACACTAAAATAAAAAAATTCATAATACTTATTACCAGATCCAAACTGATAGTTGTATGTTCAAAGAGAACTTATTGTGCAATTGGAAAATTATTTCTATCGTAAAACACTTTGGGATGGATTTCCCACTTTCCCCGGATGTGAGAAATAAGTTTATTATTTTTGGTTTCACAGAAAATTGTATTCCTGCTAAAAGTTTGTGCATTGTTCCAAATAAACCACGGATTTCCCAAAAGTTACCAGTGGCGTACTAATAGGCGAAAAATTGTAAAAAAAATAAGGTATGCCGTGAAAACAATAGAATTGAAACATAGATTTTTATCAGTATCCATATATTTTGAAAAACAACCAATACATAAAAATATAAATATGAACTGATTCTACTTCTTCTTCAACTGTTCGCATACTTGTTCCTCGCCATGTTCAGTTGATACTATTTCGCAAAGACGACTAAATTTGCAGCCATCGTCGCATGTGTGGACAATATCACTATTACGGTAATAATAACTGAAAAAAATTAGCTCGTTTAGTTGTCAAATATATTTTTGGTCTTCAACTCGAATATTCCAGAATTTTTTTATTTTATTCAAAACAAAAGTTATTCTATTGAAGTTATCTCCACAAGTGTGGTAATGTTCAAGGGACAGTTATTTGGCTTTAATATATCAACAGAATCATGTGCAATTCCATTATGTGATTCATGATAAAAAAAATAAGATAATGTTTTTTTTATATAGTAGCAATATTCTGATTCATCAATTTTTGTTATGATGAAGTCTCTATTTTAATAATCTTCCATTATACTTACTTATTGTACAAGTCGACTGAAGTGTCATTCTTGGCCATTTTTCTCACCAACAAATCCATTGCAGCAGGCAGTAAACTATCAACTTCAAATGCTTGCTTGAATGAATACAATTTATACCAATCGATTTTTTTATTTATGTTAGCCAAAGTTAGATTGAAAGTCCAAGTTTCTGCATCCAATACATCCTATAATTGAAAACAAATTTGAAAAGATTCGTTTTCTGCCGATTCAAAGGTGCAACAGTGTTTTAAGTTTTGTGAATGAAGTGAACCTCTTTTTCATAACAATTTCATTGTATTCTCGTTGATTTCATGAATTTGAAGAAGTCAAGATTGAATTGTGTTGGTGAAGGAAGAATATTGGAGAAGTTAAGAGTATTCAATGAAAAGTCTAAGAAAAATGCTGCTGAATTTAACGAGAAATTAAAGAAAGAAAAAAATAGTTGTTGGACTGATTAAGGTTCCAGATTAAAAAAAGGAAATATTTCATCCCTGTTCTGTTCGATTACTTACAAATCCATTTGCGTCAATAGTGTATAATTTGTAATCTGGATTTGCTTCATCGGGCATCAATGATCCTCCATTCCAGGCAACATTGATAGGTTTCAGATCGGTATTATAGTAAACATAGAATTCATCTCTGTGCGTATGTCCGTAAAATTGGGCAGATATTGTATCGGAAAATCTAAAAATATTGGAATATTATATATCAAACCGTTGACTTTTCTCTCAAATTGAAACATTTCCTTCAACACGGGGTAGAATATAGAGTGTGATTTCATCAAAAACCTCCTACATAACATGAAAGTAAGAAAATAACGGAGATAACATTTTTTTTTTCTGAAAATTTAATTACGGTCCAGGCAGATACGTTAAATCTTCGCACTGACTAATGTCGAGATCATATATATTTCAGATAGCCTGATTTCTGTTTTTCTCAGTTGTTGTTTTTATTTTGCGCATTTTTCAAATGATGGTACCCTTTACTAAAACAATAGGTCCAAAAATATCCATTGTTGTACACTCAAAACCATAAATATGAAAAATCATTGTTTGAGAATGTCCAGAAAACACATATGTTCCAGGATTTACGAAAAACTTTATTATCGACTTATGATAGAAAACATTATTTCTGTAAATAGTGAAGAGTATAGGTCCCAGAATGGTGCCCTACTGTACACCATATTCGATTGGTTTCGGTTCACTGATCATATCATCCACTAACTTTCTAATACCAATATCAAGGGTGTGCATGAGTTACAAAATGGAAGAATTCACTTGCATTACAGATTTAGAAAGAAAATATAACGATATTGATAATATCTTAGAATATTGAAAAGGGAAACATGTTCAATTGAATATTGAATAGAAAGATTTTTCTGTGGATTGAAAAATCCACGATAAAAATGATTTTATGAACATCCTGTTCATATTTTCAACAAACTAATCTTAGGATAGTTCATAAGTACAGTGAGTATTTACATATATCAAAAACAATACATACCTATCGATAATTTTTCTGTATTCGCGAGCCCAAACTTTTAAACAGGATCTCGTCGGTATATGGGATAGAATATGTACCACTTCGTTGTTTTTTTCGGCATTATGCAAAACTTCAACTAACCATTTCAGTTGTCCATAGGGATCTTTATCGTCATATAGTAGCCACCTATAAATAATGAACTAATCACTATACAAAACAATAATTTCCCCTTTTTTATTCACAAAACTAAAGAATGTATGGAGGCAGACATATTCCTCCCAGATATCTCGTCAATATTTCTACTACAAAAGAAATGTGAGGTTTCATTTATTCAAATTTTGTGATTAATTTTTCAAAATTCATTTCTAATTAGAAATTCTTTTGTCCAAAATATTATCTCTGATTTTCACTATATGAATGACTAACTGATTGAGTTATCGTCATCTTCATTGGTAAATATATTAATGATGAGAGTCAGTGGTAAAAACAGCAAAGTAATATATTAACGATTATTTACCAGAATAAAAATTACACATGAAATGCAGAGAAATACAGCAAATGAACGTGTGTCAGTCACTGAAGTGTATATAGCAGCTGTAAGCAGTTATACCACTTGTGCGTGACTGTCACATCATTAATTCACAGTTCATTAAAAAAAACATATGAAATGGTAACAGAAAAAAAGTATTAAAAACTTTATACATACACATATATACACACATATACAGATACAGATAAACATACCCACACACATATATATGTAACATATATTGTAAAAAAAGTTAAAAAAGAATGTGTATAAATGTGTAAAACATATTAAAATTAAGATGATAACATTTAGTTCAAATATGTTTCCGATACATTTGGAATAATATGATCAATGAAGAATTAATTGAAGAATTAATTTAAATATTGACGAATTAATAACACGCAACATGTCAATGGATTTTTTTTTTGTATTTTTTCTATAATTTTTGCTATATTTGAGATTAGAGATAGTGGTCTGTAATTCGCCACTTTTGTTTTATCATCGTTGATGTAAAGTGGTTTAGTAAGTCCTGTTTTTAGAATTTTCGGAAACCTTGGTATTATACAATTTATCAAATTTGCTAGTGGAGTTTTGATTTTATTAGCGATTTGCTTGAGAGTTTCAGCGCGGATAGATAGATAGATAGATTTATTTGAACATGTTATGTAAATTACATTTATGTCAAGTCAGAAAAAGATGGGTACTAAGTTGTGTATATAAAAAAAAATAGTAATATCAATTGTGACAGTAGAACACTAAGTAACATTTAAAACATCTAAAACATAAAAGGCTAGAAATCATTCTGAATATGTACAGTTCATGTAATCTTGTAAATTATAAAAAAAGGGTACTAAGTTGTGTATATAAAAAAAAATAGTAATATCAATTGTGCACTGACATTTCTAGCTTAACCCGGGGTTGTCTTAGTTTTTGTGCATTTCTGGTCTCGTAATTGTGGTAGTCTGAGTGGGAAGAATATACACTTTTATTTTTTGTGAATCTGAAGCAGTGTGTGGTAGATGTAAATACAATCATCTCCTGGACATTTCTTTGTTTTCAGCTGCATTATAGTTTGTTCGACTTCTTTTTCGTCAGTTACAAACAGATACATGGTGTTTTCAATGTTTTTTTTTGTTGTTGTTTTGGAACTCTATAGGTTCGATAATTTTTTCTGCGAATTTTTTGCCTAATTCACTATAGTATTTATTGAAATTGTTAGAAATTTCGAGTTTATCATGTGTTTTATATATATATATGTATATATATATATATATATATATATATGTTTTAAGTTCTGATTATTTGTTTTTTTTCCGGTTTGTTACAAATGTCATTAACGCATTCCCAGAGTGCCTTTGTACTATTTTTGTTTTTATCGATAATTTTATTTGCGTATACCTTTTTAGCTATTTTTATTAGTTTATTTTGTTGTTTGTATCCTTCTCGGAGCTCTATATTTCCAGGAAAAATTATCAGATCTTTATATAATACGTTTTTTTCCTTTTTATTTCGGTATTATCCACTTCGTCTTGGGCGGGTTTTGTTTTCAATTTTAATTGTTTTGATATTTCTTTCGGTAAATGATTTAATTTTTTCAATGAATGTTTGGGTCATTATTTCTATATCTTCTTGATTATATATATATATATATATATATATATATATATTCTTCAATTTCTTGGAATAAAGGTCTGATTCAGTCAATTCATATAATTTCTATTAACTACGTTTCGACATTGTATTTGTCATCATCAGGTTAAAACACTAAAATTAAAAATATAGAGTTTGAGACATTTTTAACTTGGCACAATATTGAAATGTATGCACCAAAATAATTTTTTAAAAACATATGGTTTGAAATATAATACGTTACCTAACTCAATATAAAAATATCTGTAACATTTATGAGTATTCACTTACAAATTATATTATTTTAATTCTGAACGCAGAATTCAAATATTTAAAAAAATGTTACAATATATTTTTATATTGAGTTAAATAACGTGTTATATTTCGAACCATATGTTTTTAAAGAATTAGTTTAATGCATACATTTCAATATTGTGTTAAGTTAAATATGTCTCAAACTCCATATTTTTAATTTTAGTGTTTTAACCTGATAATGACAAATACCATGTCGAAACGTAGTTTAGAGAAATTATATGAATTGACTGAATCAGACCTTTATTCCGAGAAATTGAGGAAATAATTTATATGTGGTCAAGAAACTAAAGAAAAACAAAAATATATATATATATAAAGAGAGAGAACGGGTAGTCGTTGCTGACTAGTTAGGAATGGAACCAGTGAATAGTGGGGTTTTGCAGCAAATAAAAGAGAACCCTTCAAAGGTTGTCTAAGCTTTCGGAAATTTTATTAATTATTTCCATCATCAGGGAAACTACAAAGGTGTCAAAATTAAAGTTCGTTTTTTGTAAAAATATAGGTTGTAAATGACTTACACGTTTGGTGAGAATGATTATAAAGGTGTATAGTGTATAGTATAATGGTTGACACATTATCAAGGATGAATGATGATACACTACAGTTTAAAATAACTAGTTAAGCATTAAAATAAGAATTATTACAATTTTTATTAGGGATTATCTTGTCCCCATGTGGGAAGAAGTGTCAAATGCAAATTAGGTACTTCTGACAGGTAGATTGACATGACATCTGACAGACAATTGACATGCCCTCTGACAGGCAAAACTGAAATGAGACTGATCACAGTGGGGTCAACTGAATTCTGTTGCCAACATAATTTTGTTTGATTAATGATTGGAAAAATTAAATGTGAGGTTATTGTTGGAAAACTTTTTATCCAACGTCAATAGATAGGAATAAATTTCACTGAGATGATTGATATCTGTTTTTTATTGATATAGTTGTTATCTTCAGAAATATAGGATATAGGATTCATAATTCATATGGTGGTCAAACTTGTTCACATGATCTGCTAATGCGCATCTTTTTATCTGCAATCTGCAATCACTTTTGTGGGAAACGATTCTAGCGCCTAATGATCTTCAGCCAACATAATTCTTATCACACATTAGACAAGGAATACTCTATATTACATTCGCTTGTGATGTTAAGGGTACTTTATGTTTGATTTTTATATGAACAGACCTATTAGTTAGGACGGTTTTGTTTGCAATTTTAATGTTCGATAGATCATGAAAAATTCTAGCTAGTTTCGGTGTCATTTCCTTGATGAATGGTAAGGACGTATACGTGACTCGTGCTGGGACAGTATCAATTTCATTGTTATCATTGTTGATAAGGGGTGTGGCACTTGGTCTTGATATAATCTCAAGTAAGGTTGGTGTATCAAACAAAATATTTTTTACCATACTGGCAAGATATGAATTTTCTTGAAAAAGGTTCAAAAGAATATTAAGGTTTTATTATGAAATAGAATGTCAGAGATTTTCAACACTCTATTCTTCATTTGTTTGACTAAGTTCACTTTCATCGAATGTTTATGATAAGACCAATAATTTATGTATCTTCCTGACATGGGGACAAGATAATCACTAATAGAAATTGTAATAATTCCAATTTCAATGCTTAACTAGTTATTTCAAATTGTAGTGTATCATCATTCATCCTTCATAATGTGTCAACCATTATACTTTAACACCTTTATAATCATTCTCGACAAAGATGTAAGTCATTTACAACCTGAATTTTTATGAAAAATGAACTTTAATTTTTACACCTTTGTAGTTTCCCTGATGATGGAAATCATTAATAAAATTTCCGAAAGCTTGGACAACCTTTAAAGAGTTCTCTTTTATTTGCTGCAAAACCCCATATATATATATATATATATATATATATTATATATTATGTATCTAACCATAATTTTTTTCCTGATTCTTGTCTCAGT
The DNA here is from genome assembly GCA_018342105.1 of Gonioctena quinquepunctata. Taxonomy (NCBI): domain Eukaryota; kingdom Metazoa; phylum Arthropoda; class Insecta; order Coleoptera; family Chrysomelidae; genus Gonioctena; species Gonioctena quinquepunctata. The sequence goes on along the minus strand of JAFIRS010000417.1, from coordinate 524,253 downwards.
TCCCTATAATTGATGAATTCTTTGTTATTAGTCGAGAATGGAAAAATAAAAAGAAATTGAGTTCTTACCAGTTTTCTGGATGACAAACATTACTATTGAGTACGACTATTCTGAATTCTTTTTTTGGCGAAACTGTATAGTACCCTCCCTTCGTTAGAGTTTCTTTTATTCCTTTCAATTGGTCTGCTGGAAACCATCCTGACCATTTTTCCAAAACCAGATCGTAGAGCCATTGGGAAGATACTGTTTTCTCGGTGACACCATCTGATGAGAACCTAGAGCAGAACAATAGCAATCAATAAAAAAGGCTGGAACGATTCCGCAGTCATCAACTCACTTCAATTAATTTAGTCAGTTGATTGTATTTTCTAGGTGGGAGGTTACATTCCTAAATAAATGTCTACAAATAATGTTCCCCCACTAGAAATACATTCAATCAATTAGTTTTTTTTTCCTTCAGGTTCGGAATCGCTTATAGTCATTCAATCAACTAGTGTATCAATTGTAGCGATTAATATCGAAATATTTTAAAATGTTTGAGATTAATAGTCATTTTGATATACGAGTTGATTAAAAAAAATATTCGACCTCGTTCTTGGGGTCAACGTGAAATTTTCGATATCCATTTGTTTCAACTAAGAGAAAACTTACAATATTTGGATTTGAAAATGCATAAACATGATTTGACATTTGAATAGTATTTGAATTCGTGTATGTTTAGTTGCCTATATACCACAATGATGCATTAATAGAGAAATCGACCATTAATAGGTTATTAACGGTCCATTTCGGTGTATGTTTGCATATATCACAATTATGCATTAAAAGATAAATTGAACGTTAATAGGGGTAATTAACGATCGATTTCGTGTAGAACAGACTCGTTAATACAAGGTCGCCGGAAAAAATAGTTTCGATGATTGACAATCCACAACAACGATCATAAAATGAATGAGCTAAGCCCATGGAATATAGTAAAAAAAATAAAACTCACGTGTTCACAGGATGCGCTTCATGATTTCCCAAAATAGGATAGACTGGCACTTTGTAGTTACTCGAAAATTTGTCGTATATTTCGGACAAAATCTTTTTGTTATTCTCCGCGCTGGTTGACCAAACTCTATGGCTGACCAGATCTCCAGTGAAGTAGACGTAGTCAAATTTCTATGAAAAAAAAATGTTTAAAGTTTTTTTATATCATACAAATTATATCCGCAAGGGAATATAATGATATCCAAATTTCGGTGGTTATATAGAAATATATTTCAGCAAATGTTCAGTAATATCGTGTGTAGGACTGGAACTTCTGATGTTTTTTCGCCAAAATAGCCATTTCTAAACAACAAAATATATAAGGTAATATAATTAATATGGGATAAATATAATCCATAATCTTCACTTTTCATATCCTATAACCTCATAGCTATTTTGGCTAATTTTTTATCTCGTTATAATGTAAATTTTCATTTCATTGGCCGATTATGGACCACCTTCTTAATAAATTATATAATCCCTCCCTCTTCAAGAACATATTAATTGTCGAGCATGACTTCTTCTTCTTTCTTCATGAATTTTATTCTCCTATTATGATTTTACAGTTCAATCAATTGTTTATTGTTAATATGATAAAACAATTATGTTATTCTCAGTTTTGATCCATTCAAAATATTTTGCAAGTTTTATAAAATGAAAATATCATCACGACGAATTTTTTATGCGGATGACTTTAAATAATATTTTATCGATGAACAGTTCTCGTAATGTGCCGAAAAAAATATTTTTGTTCCGTAAACAAAGATATTTTTTTTGGGAATAAATTTCAAGTGGGGATATCTACGTGTGCAAATCAAAGAAGTCCAAACCCAATAGAATTATTTCAATATAAATAACGAATCGACCTATTTATCGTATAAACTCGTAGACTTTATAAACGTGTTATTTATATGATGCATAACTCGGCGACCATCACAACACGTTTATTGTGAGCACTAAGTAGGGACATAAAAGAGAACACAAAATAACATGCAAGAGACTAGGAACAACAGAGGTTAAGTAATCAGATATACCACATCTCGATAAAAAAGCGACATATAGTAAACGATACAATATCATATCATACAGAGGGGCAAACGCGGTTACAGACCATTTTCTGGTCATATTGAAAATACAAATAAAAATAATCAGGCATAAACAAAAATAGGAAAATAGGAGAAAATGGAATACAGACAAACTATGAAGAGAAACAAGAAGAAAGAATGGGAAACCCTGAAAGAAAGCATCAAAATCTCAGAAAAAAAAATAAGACAAATCTCATATACCTAATGGATAATGGTATAATGAGGAATGCGAAGAGGATACCAAAATTAAAAACCAGACAAGAACTAAATGGCTATCCACTATAAAAGAAACGTATTTAGGAAAATTAAAAGGAGGCAGTGGAATGCTATATAAATGAAAAGCGAGGATGGACTAATGAAATAATGATGAAAACGGAAAACCTCAGTAAAGATAATAGAAGATAATTCCAGAACATTAAAATATAAAACAGTAATATCAAGACAACTGCGAAAATTGAAAACCAAGAATAGGAAGCAAATTTTATAGTGCCTTCTAAAGATAACAAACCAGAAAGAAAAAAGAAGATAGAATAAAGAAATGAGAAAGAAAACATGGAAATACCGACATACGAGGAGTTTTCACTCACTCACTTTGTTTAGTTCTGCGTTAAAAATACCTGTTATTTTTTTCTTTTGCGTTCTTGTTAATCCTGGAAGTGTTCTTCGGATATTTGTGATTGCAGTTCCACTGTGGAAAGCCCCTTTGTTAATGGTCACGGATAGGACTTAGGCTGTATTCAGAAGGTGAGTGGTTTTTTGTAGTTAGTTTCCACTCCTATTTGTCTGTAGATATGTTTTATATTGTATAATGGTTGATTTGCTTCCGTTCTTCTTGTATTTTCTCATTTATTGTTTTTCAAAATTTGGTACGGTTTTCTTTTCAAGTATAATTTTTCATCTCTCCAAACTTGTAATTTTTCTTCTTGGCAACCCTTACTTTTTGTTTATTTTCACAAATGTTTAGGTTTTTGGTCACTTTCTGGGACACTTTTTCTTATTGTGAACTATTATATGGATTTTATTCACAACTTACTTTCTATAGGTTACTTAATATATACAGAGTTTGTTAAAATTCATATTTGACAATTTTCTGTATTAAATTTTTTTATATTTTATTATTTCCATCAAAATGTTTTTGACCTGTCGCTGTCATGTTTCCTTCTGATATGATTTTACCATACAGGATGTTCCAACCTGAATATTATTTTTATCTACTTGAGATCTAAAGTTTATTCATGAATTTTGATTTCTATATTTTTTTATAGGTTGTGCAAATTGAATGTATTGTTGGCAACATACTCATGACAATAGAGAAACTCCAGTGCTGAACTTTTGAGACATGTGCGTTGACTAGAAAGTGGTACAAGGTTCCAGAACAGTAAAATCTATAGAAAAATTGCAAAACAAACATACCAGGTATTTATGTGATATATAAGTATCATTATATCACTTTTTTATTCTTTTTATATTGAACCAATATTTCTCATCATAACAATATAAATGTATATATATATATATATATATATATATATATATATATATATAATATATATACTGTTATGTAATGAGAATTTGGAAATATTTATTTTTTATTATTATTATAATTAATATATTTTTGCACCGCGTTGGGCGACACTTGATATGTAATGATAAATTTTGTAAATATATAATATTGTAATATTTTTGCCCCACGTTTTGGGTGCCTTTTGTTATGTTTTGATGAATTGGAAAATATTAATTGTTTTTATATAATGAATGAAGCTAATAGTTTTTGCTATTCTTTGTGAACCAAATTGATATGATATAGATAGATATTTTTGCCCTGTATAATAATTTGTATGTGGTAATAATAATTGCCAACGAACGTCACTGTTCTCTCGTCACGTAGCTGACAATTGTTATTCCTTTTCTCACCACAGCTAGCACAGTTGGTACGCCCTCATCTCAGATAGCCGGTTCAAAGCAATTTAGCCACTACTTGATATGTCAAGCTCAAGTTATTCAATGGTCGTAGGTATGTTTGTTGATCATCGTGAAAGAACAAACAACAAAATATCAAAAAACAATTATCTCCTTTATTCAGGAAGACTTAAAATACCTGGCCTACGAGAAATAACTTATACTAGGGTGAATCAAACAAATATTCACGGATAAAAATAATAAATCAGATCATGGATAGATAAACAGAACCTCACTTTTTCCGTGAGAGTGACGTTTTCTGTTATTGTTCAAAATAGGGTGACATAAAGTTCTTCGAATGTGAAATATGTTATTTGTGAAATAGTTCAGGACCGGAAATGCACTATTAAAGTTTTTATACCTGATGGAGATGTCGGTGTTTCAAGATATGCCCTGAAACTGGATACCTTGTCACTACAAGCGCTATCAGGAACTCCAATACCATAAATCAGGACTCATACAGATGCGGAAATCAGCTTTGGAGACGTGGAAATGATATATAATTAAGGTAATACTGGTTTTGCTCTTCAAATGTTGGAATTCTTTCAATTTTTTGTTTTCTCAAAATGTTGCGTCCTTTCCCTTCTAATTTTATTTTCAATCTCCTCGTTGGCTTTGTTTGTTGTTGCCTCGATACAAGTTTCCCTTCCTGTTTTCCCATTTGAATTCGCGCACTAAATTGTCACATTTCACTGTTTAGGTTTATCTTACTCAATTTATATATCCAACTATTTTTCCATACTTATTACTATTTACAAATTCTGATAATAATTGCTTATGATATCAACCAATTGCTATTCCTTCACAATTTCCAATTTTTACCTATGACCATCTATTCTCTGATTGGCTATTATCATGAAGACGTTTGCTGTTCTACCATTGGTTACTTTTAGTTATCTCCAATTTCATATACTGTATGTTTCAAGTTTATAAATGTGTTGTTTTCTGTTAGACATTCACAAAAAAATAACTTCATTTTATTCGTGGATTTTTCAATTCAAAAAATCTTTCTATCAATATTCAATTAGAATGTTTCTTTCAATATCTATCCATATTATAAAACTTTATAAATAATGAAATTCTTAATTAAAAAAAATCTCTAACTAATAAAATCAATAATATTCTTATTTGGATTATTTCTTTAAGATTTAGGCTTTTCAATATCATAACAATGTAGTTCAATGTCCAGCGTTTAAGCGAGTAGTTGTTTCTGTTGACATTCCAAAAATAACTTCATTTAATCGTGATTTTCAATTCAGAAAATCTTTCTATCAATATTCAAATTTAAATGTTTCCTTTATATCTATCCATATTATACAAAGGCTTATAAATAAATAGAACTTCAAAAGTTATTCAAAAAAAAAATCTCTTGGAACTAATAACTAATCAATAATTATTCTTTTTTGTGGGTTATTTCTTTTTAAAATATTTAACTGGTTTTTCATAACATAACAATATATATATATATATATATATATATATATATATATATATATATATATACATGTACACACTGCTTTGTCTTTGAAAAGGGTCCTTTGCTTTGTCCAAACTTATTGTTTACTTACTTGCGAAAGTGTATGATTTATCGTTGCTTCAACCAAACGCAAAGGCACATCTGCATTTTTTTGAGAAGACCAATAACCACAGGATCTACTCGCATCAGAAGCATCAGGCTGATCCTCCTGACAACACAAAGGTTCTCCACAATTGATTTCTTTTTTCTCCGTATACCTTGGGTCGTAATGTATGTCGGTTAACTGAATGACGTTGAAGGTTTCCTTCCCATCGGACTGAAAAATGTATTCTGGTTTATTGCTATATTGACTATTGATATGGGACTCGTAGTAATTGAATTTTCAAGAGTTTGTTTTGATTCTAGAAATCACGATGGATTTTCTAAATTTCCAGTAGTATGCTGCGTTCCGATCTCTCTTAGTTCCTACAGATCCCACTAATTTTCTTCGACTGCAAAGGCATTTTTTTTAAAATCAAAAGCCATCTTTTTCATTTCTTTTTATTTATTTTATTGCAGGAATTCAATACAGGACGAACCTAGAAAATGCATCCACTTTTACAAAAGAATATTTAGATGGTAATGAAACACAACTTTTTCACATTTAATATCTTAGAAAAGAAGAAAACACTATTTATAAGACTTCATTATGGAAATTAACGTATAAGTCGAACAATACAATAACTTTTTTATTTTAATTTTCAGCGTATTCGAAAAGTCATGAAAGAATGGCAAAAGAGCCTATTTTCACCATATTTGAAAGTGTATTATAGAGCAGAGAGGAATTTAGGTAATAGTTTGTGCAGCCCTGGCTAATATTTGGCAACGATTTGTTTCTAGAACAGTATGGAGGAATACCAAGTATAAATATACTGACAATATCATCTGAAACAACTAAGTTACTGAATATTTTATAAATAAACTATACATCTCTCGATAGGCGTTTATTTTCAAGGGAAATCAGATTTGACTTTTTTGGATGAGCTTGTATTTTCAATGATCTCGGGATAGAATTTTTTGTTTATGCATTTGAGAAAATTCAATTGAATGTTAAAAAGGGAAACATTCTCAATTGAATATTGATAGAAAGATTTTTCTGTGAATTGAAAAATCCACGATTAAAATGAAAACACTAATTTCAAAGTGTCTCTCCAAAATGAATGATTCTAACTTTTTCCATCTTTGCAAAGTGAGATTGCTTCTTGAAAATGTGTTTCCCATTTCTTTCGGTCTTCCTGATGATCGTGGAAGCGTGAAATAGATTTTCGTCTACAAAAATGTATTGAAGACCTAGTGAATGCGATGTCTCTCCTGCGTCAATGTTACGAATGATTTCTGGTGAGTACTCTCTTTTGGAAAACATTCTTCTTTGCCTCATTCATCTTTATGAGTTCCTAATTAAGACTGGAATAGAAAATCAAATAACTATCTGAATGAAAATGCAAATTTTCAATTTCAGATTTTTTCTTTTGAGTTAGGGCCTTTTCAGAATATCTATCAGATGTAGTTCAATGCCCAGCGTGGTTTCAGCCAGGGAAGTAGTTGTTTTCTGTTAGACATTCACAAAAAATAACTTCATTTTAATCGTGGATTTTTCAATTCACAGAAAAATCTTTCTATCAATATTCAATTGAGAATGTTTCCCTTTTCAACATGAATACCCCACAAGAGGTTATCTTGACGATGGAAGATAGTGACTAAAGTTTATCTTTCAGTCGCAGATGATTCCACATCTGATTTTATGAACATCCTGTTTATATTTTCAACAAATTAATCAATTGAATGTGTTTTAACTGCCCTATATAAACATAATAATGGGGATTCCAAATGACAGATCCAAAATTCAATATATATATATATATATATATATATATATATATATATATATATATATATATATACTCTTTAGGGTTTATCCAAGCTTTCGGAAATGTTCCATCATCAGAGAGAAACTTTGTTGAGGTTGGTTTCAATGATGTTAAGCATATTTATCTAACAAAAGAAAAAAACGTAGATCAAGGAATAAAACGTTGTTTAAAATTATATAAATGTGTAGTCTATGTGACGTGACAAGTGAAACTGACAGGTTAGGAATCCATATATATATAGGAATCTATATATATATATATATATATATATATATATATATATATATATATATATATATGGAAGGAATTGAATGGACATAGCCCTCAGAGAAAAGTGTTAACCGTAGACACGTGTTTCGAGCTCTCGGCCCTCATCAGTACGGTGGAGAAGTGCAAGGATGAACAACACTTGGTAGAAAACGACAAATCAACGGAGTCAACAAACAGTAGCCAGCCGCTAATTTGTGGTCTCGGTCAGCAGACCCTGCATTCCAGGGCAACAACGAACTTTTCCACCGTACTGATGAGGGCCGAGAGCCCGAAGCACGTGTCTACGATTAACACTTTTCTCTGAGGGCTATATCCAATAAATTCCTTCTATATATATATATATATATATATATATATATATATATATATATATATATATATATATATATATATATATATATTAGGGACGGGTTTTGTAGTCTTGGCAAGTTCTTGTGATAAATTACAGCTGCCCTGCTAAAATCCGTTTTTGGTATCACAAAATGAAAAATCACATATTGATTCAAAATGTTCTTCGATAATGCACAATTTGGAGATAAGCCTATAGTTGGCTAGAAGGTGCATATTGCCACTATTGAAACAAGGCTGAACTTAAACTGCCGTTAGACGGTAGCCTACTAAAATGCCGTTAATAGATGTGACGCGTCGGACGGCTTTTTATTGGATTTGCGTTATCCGCCAACTTTTCGAATTCAAATGTGAGCATTTATGTGTGCAATTGTTGTGGGCGTTGATTTATTTATTACCAACATGAAAAATGAGGCAAAGTTACTAAATTCCATCTGTCAAAGTGTGAAATTTGTTCATTTGGAAATGTGTAAGAAGGAGGATTTTTTCGATAAAAACGACGATATTTTGTGCAAAGTTGTGCCGAAAATAAGTGATTTAGGGTGTATTGTTTATACTGTTTATACTGGCATTTTGAGTGATTTCTGTGCGAGAAAACGGTGCTTGAAAATGAGGTTAATTTTTTTATTAAATTTCTCTAACTCGGGACCGGTATGAGACCGCCGCATTTTCCGGATTCGTGTTCAGGAGGCAAAAACACGTAAGAAAAGTGTTTTCCCTATATTCAGAGTGCATGTCTGATAACGCAATAATTGATTAACGGCACCTTTAGTATGCTACCGCTTGACGGCAGTTTAAGCAAATCCAATAAAAAGCCGTCCGACGCGTCACTTCAATGACGTCATATCTAATGACGGCATTTTAGTAGGCTACCGTTTAACGGCAGTTTAAGTACAGCGTTGAAACAATCAGAGCAGTTTTGCAAATCATAAGAAAGTATCCCTCACCCAGAGACATGTGTAGTAGCTCCACAAATGCCGAGGCATATTTTGTTCAGTAGACAAGTAGGTATCTTGTCGTGACCAGGTGCTTTACTAGTTATATTTTTTATTTAGGTCTTCTGGTATATAATAGGAGCGAATTGAATGTTGTTAATATTCTCCACAGGTGGTAGGAGTGTGAAGACATAATTGAAATGATCGGAGGAATTAATTTGTATAAATAAAAATATGATTAAATAAATGTTCGGAATATTCTCGGAAGATGCTGGTCTAGGAAAAATAAGCCTGCACTCGAATACTCGAGCCTTTTAGGCAGTTGCAGCATCCCGAATTACTATTGAAAGCTCACCTTCTTTTTCGTAACGTTCCCTTTTGAAGGAATGTCGATTGTCCACTCAAAATTGTCACCTTTCTCGCAGGTACCTTGTAGAAGCAATGCACATATTTTGTGTCCATTGATATCTGGTCTATTGTCTATGATGTAGCCCAAAACATCCTGAGAAACATAAGAAAGAAATATAGGACACCAAAGTATAACCTCTGAAATTTAATAAGATATCGAAACGATTTGCTATTCTCTTAATATTTATGCATTCTTGCATCGGCATACTCCAGGTATTGTTATAATTTCAGCATTTAAAATAATATATAATAACTCCAGAAATTTGCATAGAATGAACAAGTTACTTGAATATATTAAAATAAGCTGATGGTGCAAATGTTTCTGTTCTTCAAGCAGATGATATTCATTGCAATCTTATTATTAAAAAAATCCTATGGCGCGTACAATCGGAAGGCTAAATTTCACAAACAATTGCTGACAAATGGATGACGTTTTGACAAGACATAATTGGTTGTTCCTTTGTCACAAATTCAGCTTCATATTCTATTCTAGAATGAGAAATACTGATGAGCCAAATTTAATTATTTGCACTTGAGTTGAAGACTGTGAACACAGTTTTTCCACAAATCCCTTTACATCCCACATATATGTACATCTAATATATAAAATTCTCGTGAAACGGTGTTTGTAATTAAACTCCTCCGAAATGGCTCGACCGATTCTCATGAAACTTAGTGTGCATATCGGTTAGGTCTGCGAATCGGACATCTATTTTTCATCCCCCTAAATGTTAAGGGTGGTCCACCCCTTAATTTTTTATTTTTTTTCAGATAAAATTTGTTGTTCCTATTTTTTTATGATACAGCATCCAAACATACATACCACCCTGAATTTTCACCCTTCTACGATCAACCCCTATTTTTCCATCGCGATTTTTATTTTATTTTATTTTATCCACAGATCCGCAATAGGGTTGCAAGATGGCAATCGAAGATAATAATTGTAGTACGATAAATTGAGAATGGGATAACGGGATAAAGAAAAAACGGGATAACGGGATAACAGGATGACAGGATAAGGTAATAACGGGAAAACGGAATAACGGGATAAATAAAAAACGGGATAACAGGAAAACGGGATAACAGGAAAACGGACTAACGGGATAACGAAAAAACGGGAAAACGGGATGACAGGATAAGGGGAAAACGGGATAATGAAAAAATGGGATACCAGGATAACGGGAATGACGGGATAACGAAAAAACGGGATGACAGAATAAGGGGATAACGGGATGAAGAAAAAACGGGATAACAGGAAAATGGGATAACGGGAATAACGGGATAACAAAAAACGGGATAATGGGATGACAGGATAAGGGGATAACGGGAAAACGGGATAACGGGATAAAGAAAAAACGGGATAACAGGAAAACGGGATAACGGGACAACAGGAAGCGAAAGGAGTCAAAAGCATAGTCTAGATGGAACAACATAAAGGAAAACATAGAAAAAAAGAAATTCTACGCGGACGAGAGTTTTCGGGAAAAACATTTTAGGGAACATAGAAATTTGGACAGTACAACGTCTGTCGGGTCAGCTAGTAGATATATATATAAACTGAAGATATTTTTATGTTCGAATATCTCTTGCCACAATATGTTCATGTAAAAAGTGGCAGACGCGTATATACACTATGACCCAGTTAATAATACCAGTCAAAAAATGAGTATTGTAGTGATATAGAAGTTGTATTTGTCATGGAGATTTTTTATTTTCAAATGAAAGAAAGTTAACAAAAATGGGTTTAAAGTAATAAGCCTCGCTGACGTATGTGAGGAATATAATAATGTAACGTAAATAAACTCAACTTGGTTTTTACTAATTTATTTCACACTTAAATCTACAACTTAATTTATATTACGCCACTGTATAGCTCGATCGTATGGGCTCGTTCAGACTGTCACTTCCTCTTGAGGATTGCCTATTTATCTCCGTTACAGAATTCTCTATGTTTCGAATTCTGGCAGTTGGCGACCAGCATGTTCCAATTGTTTCCAATATTGACCGTTGTTTTCCGCGGCAGAGCGACTGGATTGTTCTCGAATATCTCCGGGGATGACCTCATCGTTGTCGATGGCAACGCGTGAGGCGACAGGTCCGGCCTAGGTTCGTTACATTGCCCCCTTCTTAAAGACATTTCGTCCCGAAATTTCATCCTTGGAGTGTGACGATATCTGCATGCCTCCCCATATCTGCACCGTGAAGTTCGATGGAAGTAACACTCCACGGTCTTCATGATCGGTCGTGGAAGAGGGTTACAGCAAACCAAAATCTTGACGCCGCTGGATCTGAATATCGCCTCCAGCATACTTCTTATGACTCTCCAGTCCAACCCATCAATACCACAGGACAATTTTGGAATTGCTAGATCCATCAGATTCTGGTCCACCATAGTATCTCTTAGTTTGGTGAGACTCTTCCAGACATCTTCTAGGACGGTTTATCTTGGGAATGCCTCTTGGTAACTAGGTAGTAGATGTTTCTCTGGCCTTGCTTCAACTGTAGCAACCCACCAACTTCTGGATTCTGCTCCCGCAGTATTTGGAGTTGACCAAATTTCTTGGAAAACACTACGGCGATGCCCCTGGACATTCGAAGATCTTCTGCCACACAGTGCGCTAGTGCGTACTCAGCAGGCACCTCGAAAAGGTCTCGTGACTCCTCTCTAGTAACCCCATGTAGAACTTTCTGTCCGTTTGAATACAAGGACATAAACTTCTCGAACGTCATATCATCCTCCGGTGGCTTGAGGGTGCGAACTTGGTCATGGTTTCCAGCGTAAGGGGCCAACCTGTTGAAATGGACGACCCTTGGTTTCCCTCGGGGTGGCTTATGGATTCGGTACACAAGGTCGTTTATCCTTTTCACGATTTTATACGGGCCTTCCCACGAGTTCCGCAACTTTGGTGATAGTCCACGACGCGTTTGGGGTTGTACAGCCAAACCAGGTCATCAACCTTAAACCTCCCGCGGCCTTGTTCCCACGAGTTCCGCAACTTTGGTGATAGTCCACGTGGAAGTTTGCTGACGTAGTCCTCTCCCGCAGTGTCTTGTCCTGGCGGTATCCCAAACTTCAGGTCACAAGGCAGTCGCAGTTCTCGGCCCATTATAATACTAGCAGGAGTTTGACCGGTTGACTCGTGTACTGCGGATCGATAGGCCATCAGGAACAAATGAAGATACTGGTCCCAGTCTCTTTGATGGTCAGAGACAACCTTGGACAAGTGGCGGTTGATCGTCCTGTTCATCCGTTCCACCATTCCATCGGACTGCGGATGTAGGGCCGTGGTTCTTGTCTAGCGGATGTTCAGCAGAAGACATATTTCTTGGAAAAGGTTGAATTCGAAATTTCTGCCTTGATCCGAGTGCAGCTCCATTGGAATACCGAATCGACATATCCACTCTTTCACCAAGACGTCGGCGACGGTGATGGCTTCCTGGTTGGGCAGGGCATAGGCTTCCGCCCACTTACTGAAGTAGTCCATTGCCAAAGGATGTATTTATTCCGTGGTCGGATACGGAAACGGGCCGGTGATGTCAATGGCGATTCTCTCGAACGGGCTGCCTACGTTGTACTGACACATCGGGGCCTTGGGTCGTATTCGAGGTCCATTGCTAGCAGCGCATACAGCGCACTTTCTGCACCAGTCCTGGACGTCAGCTTGACAATTGGTCCAGTAAAACCGTTGCCTCACTTTCTGCAGGGTCTTCGTCACTCCCAGATGTCCTCCAGCGACTCCATCATGGATTTCCCGCAGCACTTCCTCTCTTCTGTTCCTGGGAACAATTATTTGGCGTCTGTCTTCCCCACCAATATCGGCCTCCAACACACGTTTCAGGATCCCATTGTCCAGAATAAGAGAGTGCCCAATAGGACTTAACAGCCGGCGAGTAACCTGCGACTTCCTGCCATGATGGTTTTCGATTGCCCTTCTTCCAGCTGACAACTAAGCCAAGGTCGGGGTCTTTCTCTTGGTCTTTCTGGATCTTGCTGTCATTCCAGTTGTCATCCATTACCGCGGTTCTACAAAGTGTTGCTTCTTTCTCTTCTGCTCGTCGGCAATGTGAGCAATCATCTGGACATGGTCTTCGCAACAAGGCATCTGCATTCTTATGGCTAGTTCCGGCCCGATGTTCGATCTCGAAATCGAATTCTTGGAGTCTCTCGATCCAACGTGCTACTTGACCCTCAGGATTTTTGAACTGTAAGAGCCATTTGAGAGCTGCATGGTCAGTTCTCAACAGGAATCTTCTTCCATACACGTACTTGTAGAAGTGCTCCACTCCCTTTACAACAGCTAACAGCTCTCGCCTGGTGACACAGTAATTGCGCTCTGGTTTGCTGAGCGTCTTGCTGAAATAGCCAATGACCTTCTCCTGTCCCTCCTGGATCTGAGATAGGACAGCTCCAAGTCCCACGTTGCTGGCGTCCGTATCCAAAATGAATTTCCCATTGGGTAGGGGATAGCTCAGTACAGGTGCGTTGATCAAAGCTCCTTTCAGCTTCCTGAATGAGTCTTGACATTCTTCGGACCACTGGAACTTTGTTTGGCCCTCCGTGAGCCTGATCAGTGGTTTAGCGATGTTGGCGAATCCCAGCACATATCGGCGATAGTATGTGCATAAACCAAGGAAACTTCGAAGTTGGTGAATGTCTTTTGGGATGGGCAAATCCTTAACAGCTTTGATCTGCTGGTCATCCACTGCTACTCCTTCCCCAGAGACAACGTGGCCGAGGTATCGTACTTCTTTTTGGAACAGATGGCATTTCTTAGGGCTCAGCTTCAATCCGGAGTTCCTCAATCGCAGGAATACTTCCTCCAAGTTTTTCACGTGGTCCTCGAACGATCTGCTGACCACAATTATGTCGTCGAGATACACTAGACACGTGTTCCAAGAGAGTCCCTTCAGCACTGTCTCCATCAATCTTTCGAATGTGGCGGGAGCATTACAGAGCCCGAATGGCATAACGGTGAACTGCCACAATCCTTAGCCGATGGTAAAAGCAGTCTTCTCTCGATCTTCCTGAGCCAGTTCTACTTGCCAATATCCACTCTTCAGATCAAGGGTCGAGAAAATCGTGGAACCAGCCAACGTGTCTAGGGTGTCATCTATTCTCGGGAGAAAGTAACTGTCCTTCTTCGTGACATTATTAAGTTGGCAATAGTCTACACAAAAGCGTGTCGATCCACCTTTTTCTTCACCAGTACGACTGGAGGGCCAGGGACTGTCAGATGGTTCGATAACTCCTTCTTTTTCCATATCGCTGACTATTTTGTCAGCCTCTTCCTTCTTGCTGATTGCCGGATCGGTCGGGCACCCCCAGTATCAATCTTGTGCTGGGTACATTAGTTCGACCTCCTTTTCCTTGTCCGGTATCGAAGATGTCTTGGTACTTTTTGACTAAATCTCTTAGTTTGGGCTGTTGAACTGGTTTTATATCTTTGGAAGAGATGGCAACTAATTTTTCTAGTTCTGTGGGCAAGTTGTTGGGTTGGCTAATCGTACCTCGTACGCCCCGGATCACAGATGAAACTGACGAGCAGTGCCCTAAAATTGTTCCTTTCTTTAAGGTCACTGGAAAGTAATTGACATTCATGACCCTTACCGGTACAAATTTTTCAGCACGTAACAGGGTTTTCCCTAGGGCAATCCCTCGTCCAATTTTCTCATCATGAAGTTTGGGCTCGAACATCACCACGTCTCCACTGCTCGCACTCCCGTCCAGGCGAGCCTCCAGGATGGTTTCAGCCCTCTCAGGTACGCTTACATCCTCAGCCAACAGCACACGGATCAACTCTTCACTTCTCCCATGAAGTACCAGCTCTTCTCCGTTGACACGTAGGACGCCGTCTTTGAAATCCAATTCAAACCCTCTGGAATTCATGATGTCCATTCCGATGATTGCATCGTCTTCGATGTCCGCTACAAGTGCCTGATGTTTCACTTTAGTGCTGCCCAAAATTATTTCAATCGGTAGCTCGCCATATACAGTAGCTGGCTCCCCTGTTGCTGTGCGTAGCTTCCAAGTTGTCGGTTCAATTCGTTCCGGTGTTCTGGCAAAGGAAGGCCCGAGAATTGTCCTAGTCGCACCTGTATCTAGCAGCATGGTGCAAGGCTCGTTATTGATGAGACCGTCTACGAAGACACCTCTGTTCTGTCGTTGAAGGATAGCGACATATGCGTTGTTAACCGGGGCTTGCCGGACACATGCCGACGGTTGTTCCTTCTCGTCGACCTTCTTTAGTTTTCCTGCATCGGAGTCGATGAATGTTGGACATTTGCTACGCACATGTCCAATTTTGCCACAATTCCAGCATCTTATCTGTCTTTTCTCAGGCAAAACTTCCTTCATCACTTTTCTTATGGCAGCTTCCAAGTCAGCATGCTCCTGTGAGTCTTCTTCAATACTTCGAACTTTACTTTGGTTTTTGCAGGATTGCTTTGCTGCCTCAAATTCCAAAGCGCGTGCCAGTGCGTCTACGAGATGTGTTGGACGAGCTAGTGTCAACGCTTGTCTGGTTTCTTGGTCACGGAGTCCATCCAAGAATGCCTGAACCGCCAATCGCTCCATTACATTCTCCGGTGTGGCTGGATATGCGAGACGAACCAAGCGTGCAATGTCAGCTTCGAATTCTTGTAAGGATTCGCCCGATTTCTGGCAGCGATTTTTCAGTTGGGAGTGGTATACGTGTTCCAAATGGGCGTGGCCATATCCTAATTCTAGATGTTTAATCAGCTGATCATAGTCCTCCTGTTCTTGGGCGGTGAGAGTTTGTAGAATATTTGTCGCTTCTCCACGTAATGCAAGTGTCAGTGCTACAGCTCTTTCCCCTGCATTCCATCCGTTTGCTTTGGCCGCTGCTTCAAACTGCCGGCGGTAATTTGCCCATGGAGTTTTTCCGTCGAACTGAGGCGGCTTCATGGAAAGCTTCCCTATTTCTGAAATGACCTTGACATCTTTTATACCCTCTTGAACTTTATCCACGTTCAAACTCAAGTCCAGCATTGCATTTTCGTTAACCATCTCTGTGGAGGGCGCACTATTAATTCGTTTTTCCAGCTTACTGATCGTTTCCTTTATTTTGTCCATTTCTGCCTCGACCCCATCTTTGATTTTATCTACCTCTGTGTTCATTTGCTCCCTATTTTTATCTATCTCTGTCTCAACGGTTCCCATTCTTTCTTCTAGAAAATTAGCCACACCACACAATTCTTTTTCAGGCCTTTTTTCCAGGAACCTCCGTTCTGTATTTTCTAGAACTTCTCTTCCAGATTTCTAGAATTTTCTTGAAGCCTTCTCTTCCAGATTTCTAGAATTTTCTTCAAGCTTCCCTTCCAGATTTCTAGAATTGTCTTCAAGTTTTTCTATTATCGGACTCAAATCACCTCCGGGAACTTCGAATAAAAATGTTTCGGGGTCCTCACCTTCTTGTATAAGTCCTTCTGCAAGTCTTTCCTGGAGTACTTGCTTTCTACCCGTTGTTTCCAGTTCCCTTTCCTCCAATTCCTGTTTCAATTCCGCTACCTTCAAGTCTGCAAGGCGCACTTTTCTTGAACACATTTTGTCTTTGACGAGGTATCAGTCTGTTTCACACGAAAAGTTTATCAGTTTGTTAAAAATTCACTTCGCGAATTCTTTTCCACGGGCCACCAGTCTATTGTCTGTTTCACGCGAAGAGTGTATCAGTTTATATTCCCACGCACAATTGTCCACTTCGCGAAAACCGGGCCACTGTCTATTTTCTGTTTCACGCGAACAGTGTATCAGTTTATATTCCCACGCACAATTGTCCACTTCGTGAAAACCGGGCCACTGTCTATTTTGGGCGTACAAAAAGGTCTATCAATTTATTTTTCTGACTATCCACTTCTTGAACACATTTTGTCTTTGACGAGGTATCAGTCTGTTTCACACGAAAAGTTTATCAGTTTGTTAAAAATTCACTTCGCGAATTCTTTTTCACGGGCCCCAGTCTATTGTCTGTTTCACGCGAACAGTGTATCAGTTTATATTCCCACGCACAATTGTCCACTTCGCGAAAACCGGGCCACTGTCTATTTTGGGCGTACAAAAAGGTCTATCAATTTATTTTTCTGACTATCCACTCCAAGATCACTTGTTCATTTTCAAAATCTCGCTTCCGACACCAATTGTAACGTAAATAAACTTAACTTGGTTTTTACTAATTTATTTCACACTTAAATCTACAACTTAATTTATATTACGCCACTGTATAGCTCGATCGTATGGGCTCGTTCAGACTGTCACTCCCTCTTGAGGATTGCCTATTTATCTCCGTTACAGAATTCTCGATGTTTCGAATTCTGGCAGTTGGCGACCAGCATGTTCCAATTGTTTCCAATATTGACCGTTGTTTTCCGCGGCAGAGCGACTGGATTGTTCTCGAATATCTCCGGGGATGACCTCATCGTTGTCGATGGCAACGCGTGAGGCGACAGGTCCGGCCTAGGTTCGTTACAATAATATTTTTATTTCTATGGTTATAGGTATCTTCGGATATAGGGGAAAATTGTTCAAATCAAGAACTTTCAAATTTGATGTAGGGGAGACCGGGGCACGTTGGCCAAACGAGTTCTGTCATCCTAGCACCCATCAGAATGCTCCGTGAATCAGCTACGCTATTCAGATATTTAGGATGCAAAAAGAGGCATTGAGAATACTTGCTAATATCAGACACAGGGTCACTGTCAAGAATATTAAAAAAAAACTTGGAATTATACCTCTGCCAACTCTATACTTATAATTTGGATAGTTTGTTGACGGGAATTCGATCGGAATATTGAAGAAAACCAATTGCTATATTGTCGACGTTTCGAAAGATGGAACAATAGAGTTTTGAAACGTCGACAATTAGCAATTGGTTTTCTTCAATATTCCGACCGAATTCCCGCCAACAAATTATCCAAATCATATTCAACGGTCGCTATTATATTCATATATACTGTGTTATGACAGAAATACTCGAAAAGCATTCAATCATCCATGATTGGACAATATCATATTCACGAACATAATATACGAAATTCCCATCAGACTAAATGGATTTCCTCTCAATTATCCCAAAAAAAAATCCTAATATTATAATAATAATGATAATAATAAACGTCTTTATTATTTTCAATAAAAGCACAAAAACAAATAATTTACCTTAAACTCAAATACATTTGAAAATAAAAGGCGGAGTTTATTTTCAGTTGTACATTACTGCACAACAAAAAATATTCTTCCGCTCAACCCAAACAAATCTTGTGTAATTCATAGTTAGTAGCTACTAAAACATAGAATTAATACATTAATTACTATTTGCAGAACAAGATAATAAAAAAAAAAGAAAAATTCAAGGAAAATATGAGTGTATCGTAATAGGTACAATAATAGATACAAATTAGATATAAATAAGCATTAAACAATCTATAATTGATGACATAAGAGAAGATCCACGAGGCGAAACAATTTATAATAGATGATATACAAAACGAGAAACAACTTACGCATTCACTTTTTTAAGTGAAAAAATGAGCAGGTAGATATTTTACGTTACTGCTAAATTTGATTGTCCAAAATATATTTTTTGAGGGTTCTTTTGAATTTTGAAATATTATAAACCTCAAACTCGGATGGAATGGCATTATATTGAGAGTAAATTTGGTATTGTTTAACGAACGTTTGAAAAACTCAGTCATGAAGTGAGGTACAGTAAGTAAATCTCTTTTTCTAATATTTACATTATGGACATCTGAACGATACGTAATTTTGCGGTGTAGATAGGAAGGTTTCTTATCAATAATTATTTTATGGCATAAGGCAATAAAATGAACCTTTCTTCTATTCTCCATATGTAACCATCCAATCTCCTTCAATTTATGAGATACTCGTTATCGTCTTCTTATATTAGGTCCGTACAGAGCATCTGCGTAATTAAATAATGATAGCACAAGTGTTTCACAGAGATATTTTTCAACATGAATAGGAAAAAGGTGTCGATTGCCGTATATCATTTTAATATTACAATACGCCCGTTGTAACAACCTATTTATATGCCTTTCAAACCTCAGTTCAGAATTCAATATAACTCCTAAATTTTTTGCTTCACTTACAACCTCTAATTCTTCATTACCAATAGTAATATTTACTAAATTCAATAAATGTTTTCTGTTTCGCATGATTTCAGATTTTGTTGTGTTTATAAGTAGGCAGTGTTCAGTTGCATAACTGATAAATTCCTCTAGATTTTTATTGATAACGACACAAGCGTTATCCACATCAGCCTGCCTGGAGCTATAATACAGCTGAGTATCGTCAGCATATAAATGAACTTTGCAGTCCTGGATTTTATTTAAGAGATGTGAAGCGTATATAGAAAATAGTAGTGGCCCAAGGATCGACCCTTGAGGTACACCAGATCCTAGTACGAGATAGTCTGAACTAATACCATTCATGAAAACTTGTTGTTGCCTAAATTTAAGGTAGGTCTATATTAAAGAACAAGCATCATTAGAAAAGCCCATATATTTCAATATACAAATAATTAAATCGTGATTTATCGTGTCAAAGGCGCGACTAAAATCTAGCATAACCAGCAGTGTTGAATAACCCGAATCAGTAGCTTTGACAATATCATCAATAACATGAATTAAAGCAGTAGTACAACTGTACCCTTTACGAAAACCTGACTGTATTGAGGGTAATAGTGAGTGTATATGTAAATAATTCTCAATTTGAGATTCAAAAGTTTTTTCCAAGATTTTTGACAACGCAGGTAGAATACTTATTGGACGTAAGTCTTTGAACTCAGTTGGATCTTGTTTTTTAGGTAGAACTTTGACAACTGCTCTCTTCCATACCTCCGGGATGACATTTTCGGTTATGCAAAAATTCACAATATGTGTAATATACGAGATAATAAATGGACAACACAGTTTGATGAAATTTATATTTAATCCATCACATCCGGTAGCGTTTGATTTACTGTCACAAATTGCTTCATAGACAAGCAAATCATTAGTTTCACTAAATTTGAAATCGGAATTATTGAGTTTATTTGATTTATAAAAAGACTTCATTTCATCCGATGGTTCAGCTTGCGGCACTGATTCAATAAAAAACCTATTAGCTTTATTTGGATCCCTCAGATTTTCTGTTATATCACGTGATTTGTCCGGTAGAAATTTATTAGCTCTTAAAATTCGCCACATATCTTTTGGTTTACTGTTACTGAATTGATAGATGAAATAGGCCCTTTTCTCTCTTTTGATGGATTGGAATGTAAAATTTCGTAAATTTTTATAAGTTTGTAAAGTTGCTTCAGTTCTCGTTCTTTTATACTTTCTTAGAGCTTTGTCTCTTCCATCCATCATTTTCTTTATAGGAAATGTTTTCCACGGTGCTTTAGGTTTTGTTACCCTCGAGGTAACAATAGGAGCATGCCTATCAAGCAAATCATTTAGACAATTGACTAAGTAAGAAACCTTCCCATCTACTGTTTCCTGATCATATATCCTGAAAAATGACGTGTCAAATAGATCACGTTGAAAATGATCATCATCAAAATTTTTGAAATTTCTATATGTAACAAGTTTAGGACCTCTCTGTTCATTAGATATTTTTAACTCACAAAATACCATTGAATGATCTGAAATTACTTGTTGCATAATACCTTTATTATAATTAGTACCTTCAGGAATTATTACATAGTCTAAAAGTGTTGCCGATGTAGCAGTGATTCTAGTAGGTTCATCAATTTCTTGACATAGATTGAGTGATTCTAAAATCGAACTGAATTTTTTGAAGCTCGTATTATCATATTCTAATATATTTAAATTGAAATCTCCCATACAAATAATTTCATCAACAGTAGGATATATTGAAGCAAGGCTATCTTCAAATTCATCTAAAAAAATATTCGTATTTTGTTCATGTGGTTTATAAATAATACCTACAGCAACTGATTTCTTATTAATAACTACCTTAACCCATAATTGTTCCCAAATGTAATCCAATCTACTAATAAGTATCTCGCTACGTATCTTATTTCTAACATATATACATACTCCCTTACCATGACAATTTCTATCAGCTCTATATAAGCGATAATTCTAATATTTAAACAGAATTATTAACATAATTTTTTAACCACGTTTCGCATATCAAAAAAATATCAAAATCATTCTCTGAAATAGTTTGTTTTACATCAGTTATCGAAGGAACTAATGATTAGCATTGACACAACCAACCTTCAAGAAATCCATCTTTTAAAAGTCCCTGAACTAATTTATATCAACAGTAAAATAATATGAAATTGCAAAAATTAATATTATATTTTCAAATTCAACAAAAACCACCAACAAAGCAAAAAACCACCACAAAGGTGTGAGTCAATTGCACCCATATTGCTGGTGCTGCAAAATTAATCCTATTATGAGTTAACATACAACGATTTAAATATAGCTATGTGAGTTTTCATTCTATGACGAAATAAAGGTATGATTCAAATATAATAAAGGAAAGAAAGAGAAAGAGAAAAAAATATACATATATATAAAAATATTCAGAACAATTAAATTAAATTTTATCAATATCATCTATGGAGGCTAACTTCCTAATTTGATTAGCATTATTAAATTTCACAACACGTTTCCATGATGTGTCCAGATGGTTCCATTCCTACCCACTTTATTCAGGCAGCTTTCAATACTTTAACTTTTTCAGGAGTAAGGTCTTCTCTTACGATAACCTTGGTTTGTTTTAAATGTCTCTTATTCTTGTAGACCAGTTCCTTATAATAGACGGTAGAAAATCTCACTAATATTGGTCTGATTATATTGTTTACCTTTTTTCCTAGTCTGAAGGATGATGCAATAACTTCTTCACTAACGTTAAAATTCATTGTTCCTTTTACTATGTCTAAAACCAACTTACTGCAGATTTCTGCTTCACTCTCTTGTAAACCATAAAATAAAATGTTTTGACTTCTAGTAACTTCATCTTGTTTTTCTTGCTTTCTAACCAGAGTTTCTATCATTCTATCCTGTTCTTCTACTCTTCTAGTAATTTGCGCATTATCATCCTTAAGTTTCTGAATTTCATCCTTGAGTTTCTTACCAATATTTTCAGTTATACTTTTCGATATTTTACTGATAAATTCCTCCGAAGTTAGCATGGTCGTGACCAGGGTTTTAACCAACGAGTGCAATTCGTCCTCTCCCTTCGTTGGATTTTTACGAGTTCCTCTGGATTCCATTATGAGAAAAAAACAAAATGCCTAATACAGCTTATATTAATCAATCAATCAATATTAATACTTCCATGAAAAAATTTCAAAAATACTTGTGATAATAAACCTTTCTAGTGATATACAATCCTTCTCTCCTCAACATATCTACGTCACATATTTGCTTAGAGAAGGAGGCAAGAGTGAGTGCAGATAGAAACCCGTCGAGGTCAACGAGTAATAGAGGTGGAAGTTCTGGCAAGATCAGGAACGAGATGAAATCCCATTCGATTCTAGCGATACCACCTGATACAATGATCCCTCTATACAACTTTGATAGAATTTATCAGATTCTGTGTCCGGGAAGAGATGAATGGGAGACGAAAGAAGGAGAACTCACAAGGGCAAAACTCCATTGGTCCACAGACGGCTCCAAAACGAAAGACGGAGTTGGAGCCATAGTACATGGAGTACAACCAGAATTTAACCTAGGACATACACCACAATATTCCAGTTAGAAGAAATACTGCACAGAAACCGTTAAAATCAATCACTCAAAATCACCACCGAAAGCTCTGGAATCCAGTAGTATAGATCCAGATTGGTATGGAACTGCATGAAGGCCCTCCAAAGCGTAAGCAAGGACAACAGAATAACTCTGCTATGGATCCCTGGACAAAAAGGCTTTGAAAGGAATGAGGAAGCCGACCTTCTGAAAAAAGAAGACACTATCAAGGAGTTCATAGGACCAGAGCCCTTTTTAGGAATATCTAAGAACAAACCTAAGGAAGTATTCTCAGACTGGGCCAAGCGAAAGGAACGCGAGTATTAGTATAAATCAGTGAAACAAGTCCACTCGAAGGTATTCATACCAAACCCATCGCAAGAAAAACAGCAGTCCTGTTAGAACTGAATAGGAAATACATGAGGATCATAACAGGACTACTGACAGGTCACTGTAGACTGCGAATGCCTCTTCAAAATATCAGACTCGCGGAGAGCGTAGAGTGCCACTTCGGCCAAGACGAAGAAGAAACAACAGAGCACATCTGCATGGGTCTAAAACGAACAAGATTCTACCGTATGTATCACGGGCAGCTAGAGCCCAAAGGCCTAGAGAAGGTTCCGCCGAGCTCCATCATCGACTTCATCGGGAGCGCGGGACTCTAATCTAATTGGGATAGACCTGAGAATGTCGCAATGGAAGGGGCTGATATCGCTTTACTCGAAAAGAACCTAACCTAAGAACATACCCAAGTAGCACATAGAGGTCATAATTCGGTTGTACTGACGTCTACTAGACCTTTCGCAAAAGTCCGTGACTTATGTCTTGTAATATGCTAAGACGTCGCTATGTATGCCAATACGACGAAAAGGCACACTCTTGCGACGTCACATCGACGTTATAAAGTAGTGGTATAGTATTTCTAATCCCAATTGGACCGACATAAAAAGTTTCGAGAAGGAATTCTCTTCCACACGACAGAACTTTTTTATGATTGTACCAGGAACGCTTTGAAAGTAAAAACACTGGTAGTATATAAATTTTCCATTTGCTGGGCAGTGCATATGAACACCCCTCATAGTGCTCTTATTTTTATTGCCGTTCCAATTAGGATTAGAATAACTATAATGGCTTGCCAAATAGACCAATATAAGCCAGTCGCAAAAGGGTTGGATTGAATATTATTATTACGTCGTTCTGTGGCCTTAGTGTAGTCATTATATCATTATCATGAAGGTTATAATCTTTCTAATATAGTATTACAATATGTATACCATATCAAAAGATTCTATATAATATTAATATAATATATAATTCAGTCTTCCTTCACATGTTCATGATACTCTGTGGTAATGTCATATATCCATTATACATACTAACAACAAATGACCGTGACAGTTATCGAAATAAAAATGATTTTCATTTATGTGCCTTTAAGAATTGTTCTGAAACTCTAGTGATCAAGCAAATCCATTTTTACCATCAAAATCCAATTATACTCACTTAAAATTCGTGCGCCTTGAAAATGAAGAGAGATAAATATTTATTTTCATTTCAGAAAAAATATACTTTATCAATTTTTCTCATTAATCGTTGAAATATGTACACCAGATTACGAAAGATAGCACATCTCCAATGATTTTTAAATTGATATAACACCCAGGGTCCCATATGTTTTATTTTAAATATTTTTGTTTCAATATGGCTACCAGAATGATGTTATCAATCAATCTAAAAACATGGATGCCGTCCTTCTAGTGTCAAAAAGTTGTAATTACTCCGGTATGTACTATCATAGAATAGTTTACGTGTGTCTCAAAGACATCGCAATATCTTACATAAAAAAGTTGTAACGTAGTCGCTGTAACCACAAGTAGCAAGTTTTGTTGTACTAACGTCGTAACGCTATCAAAACAGAAAAACATTTACACTGAGTGCATAAGCATTCCGCTAATTCCGCCAAATGGAAAACGCTAGAAAAACTGACAACTGACATTTACAATAGAGGTTATGTTGATGTTCAAGAACAGTTATATTCGAATATTTTTTATTTATCACTCATCACTCATCAGATCATTTAATGCAGTGTGTGGAATTTTGTGAACTAATGCCAGTTCCTCAGTTTTTCTTTGAAGACAAAACATTTTTCCAAGTGTTCTTCATCACCCTCATCCATACTTTCTCCTTTAAAAGCACTTTCCACAGTGGTACTCTCTGTGGTTGGTTCTGAACTTGTTCCAGCTACATTTTCATCTGGGACTGGATGAACTTAATTTTTTTGCAGTGTCCCGATAGACTGATTAATTATTTCAGATGTTAATTTTGGGGTAGGCACTCCTTCCTCTCTATATATTTTTTTTAATTTTTCTATATGCTCCAGTTCTCTTGTAAGGCAGATTAGATTTTTGTTTCAACATTTTTATTATTCATACGGAACTGAATATTCTACATACATAACACAATATACCTAACCAACAAAAATAACAAAGCCAACAAAAATAATCTAACCATAGATACATAATGTAATCATTACGACCAAAGTTCATCAGTTCATAAAACTACATTACATGAGTACAATGTGTAGTCGTAGAAACGTTTCAAAAATCTATTCATTCGAACCACGTATGTTCATTGTCATGATATCCTCACAGCAACTGCTCTTAAGTTCTACTTAACGACACATACAATTTATTTACATACAAACCACAGAACAACTTCATCTCGAGAATTCTTTATTGTACTCTCGTTATATCTAATACACGACGTCTTAGCAACGCCTAAAGGTTATAAAACGCACATTAACTTTTTAACCGACGAAACCGAAATGGAGGAGGTTCTCTATTCGACTCGTATTTTTTTTTTTTTTTCATGTTTGATCACGCATAACTTTTCCACAGAAAAGTCCGATTCCGATTATTCTTTTTTCATTGGATAGGGTTGTAGTTGGTCCCATTTGAATTTGAACAAAAAAATCCATCCTTAGGGATGGTTTTGTTATGTAGCAAAATGGAGGATATTGATCGTTCACCCTCTGAATTTTGGTCCGTTAACCGATTCTATCAGGCATAACTTTGTAGCGGGTTTTCCGATTTGAATGATTTTTTCTCAATTAGATAGAGATACCTCATAGTTGATCAGATTCCAATTTGGAATGGAATAATCCACCCCTATGGGTAGAAAAATAGGGGATGATTGATTTTCCACCTGTGAACATTGGCACACATATGTAGTTGACATTGACAGAGGCTCCTACATCCGTCACAATAATTACATTCTCTGAAAGGATGGAATTATATACAAAGTGATTGAATCAACTAACCAAAACTTTCAAAAATAATGTATATTATATAACAATAAATAGTTAAAGCAGATTCATATTATTTAACAATTAATAGTTGAACTAAGCTAGGTAAGTAAGTATTTTGGAAGTACTAAAAAATTAAGTAGGTAGTAGTTAGTAGATTTCAACCACAAAAAATTGAAAAATAAAAACGTTTTAACAAAAAATTAAACCGACGAAAAAATCAACTGAAAAGCAGAAAATAAAATAAACTTTCTTAGTCTTAATGATAATTGAGCTCCTAAACTAATGTGGGTAACCAATTTTGAGTCGGCGCCAAACAAACTAGCAATTGAATTAGATAAAGCGTAAAATGATAGCAGGAAGATGCATAGCGGCGTTTTGATTACTTCTTCAAAGTAATATAATAATGATCTTCGATAATTGTTTGTTTGGTGCCGAATCAAAATTGGTTACTCACATTAGTTTAGGAGCTCAATTATCGTTAAGACTAAGAAGGTTTATTTTATTTTTTGCTTTTTAGTTGATTTTTTCGTCGGTTTAATTTTTTGTTAAAAAGTGTTTGGTTCTAAAACATTACAAATGCGTGTTCTTTAAGACGGTATAAGAAGTCATTATGTTAATTTTATGACTCTGTGCTACTTGGATAATGTATATTTCTAATGTTTTCACCACATATAAACGTGACCTGCTGCAAACATTACTTCATGAAACGTAGTTAAATAAATGTCTCTGTCTCCCTATATCGATATAGGAAACAAACTGCTAGGTATCTTCTTGATAAATTATCTCGATTTTCAGGCGCAGAAAGAGAAACTGTGCATTTAAGCTAATCACAAGAATACAGTTTCGTTGTCAGATTTTCCCAGATATTTTGGATTACCTCAAGGCTTCAGTTGGGCTCCATTTTTCCATTAACGAGAATGAAATTGTTCTCTATTCCTTATGTACATGTAAAATTATTTTTTGGGGGTCCTTTTTGTTGGAATAGTTATTTCCTATATAATGTTTATGATAACTTCATGATAAATACGCAACAGATATCTAAAAGACTTCCAACGTTTGTCATGATTTTTTAAGGGGTTTTTCAACATCGAAAATTTCCAATAGCCAACATTGGGTATTGAGAAATAACCAATGACCTCCTGAAAAAGCCTGATTGAGGCTGTTCAACATTCCCGAGAGTAAAAAATAAAATGAACCTTATTCTCAATAACTGAGCTCCTGAACTAATGTAAGTAACTAATTTCGAGTCGGCGCCAAACAAACAAGCAAATGAATTCAGATAAGGCGTAAAATGATGGCATCGAGTTGCGCGGTGACATTCTGATAATTTTTTTGAAGTAATTTAATGATCTTCGTTGATTGTTCGTTTGGCGCCGACTCAAAATTATTTACTTACATTAGTTTAGGAGCTTAGTTATTGAGACTAAGAAGGTTTTTTTACTTTTCAGTTCCGTATTTCGTCGGTTTAATTTTTTGTTAAAAAGTTTTTATTTTTCAATTTTTTGTGACTGAAATTACTAATTACTACCTACTGTTTTTTGATTACTTTCAAAATACTTACTTACCCACCTCACTTCAACTATCACCAGTTAAATAATATGATTATCTACTTTTACTATTTGTTGTAATATAAATTATTTTTGTTGTCCTGGTTAGTTTATTTCATTACTTTGTACATCATCCCATCCTCTCATAGAATATAATGATTGTGACGGATGTAGGAGAACAAAAATAATGACATTAGTGATCTGTCATTGTCAACTACATATGTGTGCCAATGTTCACAAGTGAAAAATCAATTATGCCCTATTTTTCTATCCGTAAGGGTGGATAATTCCATTCGAAATCCAAATATGATCAACTATGAGGTATACCCTATCTAATAAAAAAAGAATCATCCAAATCGAAGAACCCAGTAGGTACAAAGTTATGCCTGATAGAATTGGTTAACAAACCAGAATTCAGAGGGTGAGTGATCAATATCCTTCATTTTGCTACCCTTAGGGGTGGATTTCATCTCTCAAATCCAAACGGGACCAACTCCGAAGTACACCCTATCCACTGAAAAAAGAATTATTGGAATCGGACATCTCAGTAAAAAGTTATGCGTGATCATACATAAAAAAAATACGCGTCGACTAGAGAACCTCCTCCTTTTTGGTTTCGTTGGTTAACAAATGAACTCACCACGTTAGGTTCAATCACTCCATCACAAACTCTTTCGCCTGTTATTGCCAATGTCGAGCAGATGTAGCTTGCTTCAGCCCAAAGCTGGATATTCGTCATATCATTCCTTCTTTCTAACAAAAGTGCATCCACTGCTAGGTGACACAGTGTACATGTTTGGTTCGGATCGATAGAAACTCCGAACGATCTGGGTAAGAGGGCTCTTTTTTGTTGAATTGTTTCGAAAATACTTTCCCATAACGGTTTCTTCACAGGTTGACCAAAGTCTGGAAATGAAGAATATACAATATGTCCTCACGCAAATCAATTGAATGCCAAAGTGGCCCTATTAAAAATTTCTGAATGATATAGTGAACACACAATAATAGAATATTAATCATTAAGATCTCCAGATTCAATACCGTTTTTGGTGGCATTGATGCCTCTTAAGGTTGAACTGTATGCATCCGATCTCTCGGAGGCCTGTGTAACATATTATCGTGTTTTCTCTCAGTGGTTTTCCTATTATGGTTTATGGTACTCAGAAAAAAAACAGCTCATATTCTCAATGAATATTCATCCCAGTACCAAGCCAATACCTTGGATTATATTTAAAAAACTGTTGGTATAAATAGAAAAAAAAGGAGGTAGGGCCCCGGCTGCATACTCTGCCCCAGTCCCAATGCTGGCTCTCTCCGACCCTGCCCTTAAGATGACCCCCACCTAGTACCACATACCTATACCGGGTGAGTGAAATTCGAGTAGATGCATTGGGATCTCGGAAACGGTAAGAGCTACAGAGAGGGTTAAATGGAGGCAAAGTTGCGTATTATGGAGCTCATTTCTATGATGTTGAAAATCTGAGCTAGCCCTCTCACTTTCAGAGATTACAGGAAAAAACGGAAAATTTTATTTTTGTTTTTCACTTATATCTGCTTTAATACAATAGATTTCCAGAAACTGTTTGCACTTTGTCATTGCAACTTCCAATGGGCTGTACAATTATGTAAACGAAAGTGTTCTACAGGGTGTTGTTTTCCCTGGGCCACCCCTAACTATAAAATTTTAAATACGGACCTGGATTTTTTGGAACGAAGTTCCTTATCGCGCGTTGCGAAAGGGGGCTAGACGGAATAAATTAAGACCAAAAGTTGTAACGACACTTTTTGCTATAGTGGTAAGCTATGCGGCGTGCGCGTGTTTCTGTCTGTCTGTCTCTCTCTCTCTCTCTCTCTCTCTCTCATAGAAAGCAAGCCAGTTATTTTCGTTTCGTCTTTCTATTTCGCATTGAACAGTGTGGTGTCGCGACGATTATTTTTGTTGAGTGTATACAGGTTTTTTGTACATAATAAATAATAAAAAATAATAACAATAATGAATCCTGACAGTGTTTCTGCACAAGTTCCGGATATTGCTGATGGAGTTAGGTAAGTAGAGATTTTATACAGACAATAATAAATGCCTATGTATTTTTAGCAAGTACGCATTATAACTTCTCTTTACTATTGTGCTAACCAAGTCATACGCGTTATAATCTCTCCATTATTGTGTGTTTAGCAAGTGTACGCGTCATAACTTTAATAAATTAAAAGCAAATTATATTTTAATATTACAATATCAATGCGTATGTACTAAAATTGAGCCTACTGATTAAGTTTATATTACATTATATTTGTTAATAATAAAAAAAATATTATTACAACTAAAAAAAAAATTATTACAATTCCTTCAATAATTAATCGAAAGGAACTTTTTATCACTTTTTTTAGGCTTCAATGGTCATATTTTATCATGATTCTGAAAACCACTCGAAATTTTCGGTCGTTTCATCATCAATGAAAATTGGATGTTTTGAGAATTGAGATGTGTTTCGGGCCATCTCTTGTTGAAATAATATTGTATTCAATGCATGAGGAAGACGTCTCCGTTATTATCTATTACATGGCCAGGTTAATATTGATTCATCATCAATTTTGTTATTCAATGCTATTTCATGGATTACTGTATCAATAATACACAAAAAACAATAAGTTAAGAAAATATTTAATCAACAAGAAAATTATCACAAACCACATACATTCATTTTTCCATTTATAAAAGATGTTCAAACTGGCGGCCCTCTTGTTCAATACATAGACGAATTCTTCTTTTAATTCTATTGATGGAGCGTGTTACTTCCCTTTATTATTCTGGAAAATTCGTGAATCACAGAATTCCTTAACTTGTCGATGTCGTGATAATCATTTTGATAAACACGATCTTTAAGAGTACCCTAGAGGAAGAAGTCCAGTGGAGTAAGATCCGGCGACCTTGCAGGCCATTGAACCACTCCTTGATTTCCTATTCATTTGTTAGGAAAATGTCTATTCAGAAAATCACATATGATTGCTCTGTTATGAGTTGGTGCCCCATCATGGTGAAACCACATATTTTGGACCTGCGCTAATGGAATATTCTCTAAATATTCCATAAAGGTGGTTTCCAAAAAGTTTAGGTAACGTTCGCCATTCAAATTATAATTATAGATGAAAGGGCCTTATAATTGATTACGATACATACCTGCCCAAACACTGAAACTAAATCGAACCTGAGGTCGAACCGCCCTGAAGGCTCTGGGATTTTCGTGGCTCCAAATATGAGAATTGTTTCTGTTGAAAATTCCGCAATTTGTGAAGTTGTTTTCATCTGTCCAAATGATATTATTTAAAAAATCTGGATCGTCTTCGATGCTGTTTGATAACCACCGACACCATACCAACCGTCGATACGGATCATTAGGATGAAGTTTCTGGGCACAATGTATCCGAAAACACTTCAATTCATCACCTTTTAATACGCTCATTACTGCAGACTGAGGAATTTCTAATTCTAAAGCGATTTGCCGCGTTATTTGGAAGGATTATCTCTGATCTGAAAAAGTATTCAATAATTTTCTCAGAACAATGAAAAGAAAAATTGTATAATACCTGTCCCAGAACATTTTCTTTCATTTGATTGGAAATTCTACTTCCGTATTTTCTTCTGGGTTTCTCGAAACTGCCAAACTCACATAGATTTTCATCTAATTTTCTGAACATGCTTCTGCACGGCTGCTGTCTTTCCGGATATAATTCGAAGTACTTAATTTTTGCTAAATCACAATTCCTATTTGATTTGTAATAAACCATGATCATATCACGTTTCTCAAAACTTGTGAACGGCATTTTCAGTCGGAAACAGAAACGATTATTGATGAATTTATGACTGTTGTCAAATAAACAATCGTCATGGCCTACTGGAAGAAATCATCAGGTCGGTGCAAGTAATCGAAGTATCGATATGGATTTCCAAGACAACCAAGAATTGTATCTTTCAATTTCATCTCAAACTAATGAGCATTAGGTTTTGATCAACTGGAAGCATCATAGGGCAAGATAAAAAAAGAGATTTGTACATTTTTAGTACACATATTCAGTTGTAAATATTCCAAACACTTTTGAGTAATGTTTTATTTGAAAAAATAATGCACTCAATACAACAAATCGATATCATTTGAATAAGAGATGTCTCGACCGCATGAATTTTCAAATCATCCAATTTTCACTGATGATGACCAGATACCATCGAAACGACTGAAAATTTCAAGTGGTATTCACAATCATGATAAAATATGACCATTGAAGCCTAAAAAAAGTGATAAAAAATCCAGGTCCGTATTTAAAATTTCATAGTTAGGGGTGGCCCAAGGAAAACAACACCCTGTAGAACACTTTCGTTTACATATTTTCACAGCCCATTGAAAGTTGCAATGACAAAGTGCAAACAGTTTCTGGAAATCTATTGTATTAAAGCAGATATAAGTGAAAAACAAAAATCAAATTTTTCGTTTTTTCCTGTAATCTCTAGCTCAGATTTTTCAACATCATAGTAATGAGCTCCATAATACGCAACTTTGCCTCCATTTAACCCTCTCTTTAGCTCTTACCGTTTCCGAGATCCCCATGCATCTTCGAATTTCACTCACCCGCTATCTACTAGATATATATATATACATACCTTGATCGTTTTCGGGGATGGCATGTATTATTGTGACGAGCAATATTGCAACTGATATCAACTTCTTCGCGAACATCTTGAGGTTCGAAACACCTGTTGCCTAACTGATTTGTAATAAAATCATTCGTAGCAATGATTTTCAAGTTGATGATAAAAAAGTTATTTCGTTTTTATATTCTGAAGGACTTTGTCATACTCGAGATATCCATAATACTAATCAATCAGATTTTGAACATTGATATATTAATCAGAATATGCAATGGACATCTAGATCATCATATGTGTGTTTGATAGTCATTTTTCCAATTCTCCAATCACATTCATTGAGAATCTATCTATACTCTATACTATTTATAAAATTGTAATTGTCTGTTTGTTTGTTTTTTGTTCGGCCATCTCGCAAAAACTACGATTTTGATGAAAGCTTACTGGGATGTATTTTATTTCGCTACGATGACGGGGACCAGAGACATAAAAATGAAACCCTATTTTTTCACAACCATGTGCAACCAATATGAGGTGAGTAAAGGAAAGACGGTATTAAGGGATAATGGGATAACGGGAAACAGGATAACAAGAAATGGGAACACGGGATAACCGTAAACAGAATTACTGGAAACGGGCTAGCTGGAAATGGTATAACAGGAAGCGGACAAAGCCACAATGGAACAGCACAAAGAAAAACATGGGAAAAAATACAAATTTCACGCGGAAATTTGTCAAAATTCATAAAATCAAAATATCGGCTCCAAGATGGCGGACGATTTTTGTGATTATGGTCCAATTGTATTCAAAATTGGTAGTTGGAGGTTTTCGGGGTCGGAGATTATGAATTTAGTCGGAGATTCTTGATTTTTTTGTCAGAAACCATAAATTGAAGATGGTAGCTCCAGGATATTAGCGGACGAGTTCATCTTTAGATGGTCCCCTCATTGAAGAACTAGATAGCTCAGAACGTACAGGAAAAAGGCCTCATAATAAAGATGCATTAACAAACGTGCATAGATTAAGGCGTAGGTACTCACTAAAGAGCACAAAATAAAATAATAATAAAAAAACTTTTTAAAGGCAAGCTTTCATTCAAATGCGCTAAAAAGTAAAAAATATTGCCTTTGGATGTGCGACGTAAGTTATTCCGTGAGCGACAAGCTTTTGAATCTATAACTACTTCGCACATCCAAAGCAATTATTTTTCACTTCTCAGCGTATTTGAATAAAAGCTTGTTTGTCTTCAAAATGGTTTTATCTTTCTGTGAATATTGGGCCAATGAATATATACATAATCTTGGCCACCTGGACTCGTGCTCTCCTACGTAACTATGATGAGTGAGTACTGAAGTATTCTGATTGGTTTACAAAGTAACAAAATTTCTTCATGTTGCGTCCGACGTCACAGCGAATTGAAAAGCATCGTTGGCTGTATAGAACCTAGAGATCTAATGCTATATAATATGTACTCCCTAACTGATATGACGTATTACGAAATCAGAATCTCGCATTAACCTCCATCTTTGGCGATTTAATGGCGGCTCGGCTAATAGCGAACGCGGATTGCAGGTCGTTTTGTTTTTTAGAATTAATAGAGGATAAAAACTTCCGTCTCCGACGTGGTAGCGAGCAGACGTGTGATCGGTGCTGCTCGCAAGGAAGGCACGAGGATGCCACGTGGGAGATGGTTGTCCAGTATATGTTTGTGTCAGTCCTGCCGTTGATAACGTGCATCTCATACTTCAATAATACGCGTTGTGAAGTTAAAATAAGTGAATACAGTATTGCTCTGAGCAAGACGCCTGTATTCACCATGCAGACGAAGCCGCTCTCACACAGCACATGTACGTACAATGGATGAACAATGGACGTTGAATATGGAAGTTCAAGACATCCACTGGGTGTCCAGAATTAGTCCAATGTAGATTCAATGGACGTTCAATGGACGGCCAGGAACCACTTTGGACGTACAATTAAGGCCCAGATAACGTCCAATGAATGTACATTGTGCGTATTTTGGGCATCCATTGTATGTCCATATTTGGTAAAATAGATGTCCAGAACATATCCAAATAACAACCACTGTGGACGTCCAATGTACATCCATCGTTTATCCAAAATGAATCCAGAGGATACAGATTATACAAGGTGTCTTGTAAATAATGGGCAATACTTTGGAAATATATTGTAAAGGTAAAACTAACACAAGTTCTCATACATACATTGTTCTTGTAGTGTGCCCCTTTTAGACATTATTTCTACTTGAATAGAGAATCACAAAGACTTCTTGATGAAGTTATCACAAAAATCTCGGTGATACAATATTCGAAAGGGAATAAGTACCAAGTGTTATTTTTTTACCTATACCATATGTTAGCAAAAGTACTGCCCAATATTTCAACACACTGTATGAATTAAATTTCATATCAGAAAGTTGACATTTGATTGTTAGAACCCAAAATTCCTTGGTGTTCTGGATCTTAATTAAAATGTTTACGAGCATGGTATATCACGATAAATATTCTTTGATAAGTAATTTTTCGTAAAATCAATAATTTTGGAAATATAAATTTTTAATTCAAAATTATAATTTATATTCCAAAAACTAACATATTCACAAAAAAATTGTAACAGAAGTTGTTCATCTTGAACCTATCAAACTTATGAACAATTTTCTCTATACAATTCCATAAATAGATTTTAATGAAATTTGTCTTCTCACATATTTCAAAGGTTGAAATCCAACTAAAAATTGATACAACCAAAATTGAGATACTAGAACTCTCTAGTTTCATTCTTTTATATCTTGCACATATCAAAATTGATGACACTTTCAAAAACTAACACACATCATCCACCAAAGGAATTTATTAAATAACAACATAAATGTAAGTAGATACTCTAAAAAAAATTATAATAAAATAAAAGAATAACAACACTGGTCAAAAGTATAAATAAATAAAAATATTTTGAGAACGATTCATTTTCTTTCATTTGCTCTCCTTAACCGTTTCATATTTGCCT
Organism: Gonioctena quinquepunctata; assembly: GCA_018342105.1. NCBI lineage: Eukaryota > Metazoa > Arthropoda > Insecta > Coleoptera > Chrysomelidae > Gonioctena > Gonioctena quinquepunctata. The sequence goes on along the minus strand of JAFIRS010000417.1, from coordinate 488,572 downwards.
CCTCTATTTCTTTTTTGTTCGTTTTTTCATCTGCCTGTTCTTCAGCACCTGTATGTATATATTCAATAATAATCGACAATATATCTTTTGTTCTACCCACTGATCAGGAAGTCGGCCATTTTCAAATCCTTGAATGATTGTTTCATTTTCGACGTGGTAACTATATTGAGATGCGAGACCTTTGCTTATAAGTCGGAATGAACCCCTTTTCATTAACTCATATGTGTTCCCTCCTCCTGTTTTTGACATCTAATTTGACTGAAAAATGAATAATTAACATAAAAGAATAAAACTTTGCTTCAATAGAGAGTACGTACAGGAAATATTTGCCAAGTTTGAGTTTGTTATATATGATCATTACTCAAGACTACTTGGAAAATTATACACCTTCATTTATTTCACTATTGACATGAGACACTTGAGAGGGATTCAATCCTGTTTTTATTGTAAGCTTTAATGGAGGTAATTTGCCATTTGCTTCAGTATTGACAGGAGACACATGAGAGGGACTCAATCGTTTTTCAATTGTAGGCTTGAATGGGGGACATAGAGGTAATTTTTCATTTGCTTCATCGGTCTCACTTTCTTCTGAAGAAAATGCACCCTTCTTCTTTCTATATTTTCTAGACTAAGGATCATCATCATTCAGATCACTGCTATATTCAGCCACTTTTGTTTTATTTCTTGCTTCCAAGATATCTGTAAATAGGTTGCATTTCTGTTGAAACCTGCAGCACACTCATTTTCATCTGAATTAGATTCACCACCATGCATCAGTCGCACTATCTTATAATATTTATTCGAAAGTTTTCTAGGACCCATATTAATCAGTAATGAAAAGTATACTTATTTATTAACATCAATGAACGAACGAAACGGAGTCATAAATGGAGAGCAAAGACGCGGAAGCATTAACCTCACATTTCTCAATAAGACTAAAGGCACGTTCCACTAAACGTTCGCGGCACTTGTAACGACCCAAAAAATTGCCCGCGAATTTCAAAAATATTTCATAGGCGGCAAGAAAAAATATCAACCGGAAAAATAACGTTTTTCGATCCCGAAAAGAATACAGTGGGTAAAGTATTGTTGAGTTTTGAAGATGCGTGACGTACCCATAATAATAATCAATTAATACTCGACAATTTATTTGTTCATATATTGTTTATTATAAAAGAAATTAATGATTGTATTTGAATGGGACGTATAATGCATGTTAATTGTTGAATGTACAATTAATATCCAGAAATGTACATAAACTGGCCCAATAAAATATTCCATCACGCTTGAAATTTTTGATTGAAGATACTTACGAATTTCAGTTTCATTTGAAATAAAAATAAGATTTTTAGGGATCAAACTGAAATTTATATAAATATTTTTGAACATTGAATGGATGTACAATGGACGAACGTTTTTAACATCCAATGGACGGCCATGTTCACACGTACAATGAACATCCATTCAATGTCCATGGACGTTTGGACTTGAGATGGACCTAAAATGGACGTCCAATGGATGTCGTGTGTTCTATAATATGGGCTGTCACAGGTTACGTAATACGTCACGTAATAGGGGGAGTGCTGGATGATTTCATCGAAATAGGAAGCTCATATCCAAGAATCTATAGAGAGAAAGAGAATAGAGGATAGAAAATACGCGCAGAAGTTCGATTATTTATAACATATTCAGTAGAAGTTTTTATATTCGGTACAACTCGTTTTTATCAAATACTTGACCAATTAAAAAATCATTGACTGATCTCATGATGTACGATGCCATTGGAGGGCGAAACTGATGGATATTCAGCAGTAGGGAAAGTATTGCAACTTTGTTCAAAATTATTTCAACACACTGAGATAGCAAGCAAATACCCTATGGCTATCTCAAGTACACTAAAAGATCAAGTCCGCTCAAGAACTCAAATCTCTTTAATTGATCATTGATTGTCTAAAAGAAAAATACAACAATTCATCAAAATTGAATAAATAAACCACGACCTATCGTAATAAATCAATAGGCACAATTTCGCTATTTCAGAAGTCAGTCAAAAGATGGTGACTTCTTTGCGGAGGTTTTCTCTGGGAGAAAATTCAGATACTACGAGATGGCGCTGTGAATGTCAAGATGTCTGCCCGAACAGTGAACAACAAACCATTTAAAATCGATACATCCAACTCTCATTACATTATTGGTTATATTTCAATAACAAATATAAAAAGTACTTCGAATATCCTGAACATGCACAGTTTTTATGATTGTGATTTGGATATCCGAATTTATTTTGCTGGTTGTTTCAAATATTAGTGATTCCTACTTTTGGTTCGAGGTATAAAATTGATATAACATTTCAAGTCATGTTTATTTTTTGATGTCAACCGATAGTTATGACAGTTGCTTCGATTTGTTTTAAATCTTCTTTTATTCCAGCTTCAAAAAGTATATGGTCTTGTGTCCACTGTTTCCACCCGGCGCGGGTTCGACTCCAGCAGCCGGTAAACAATTTTTGAAACCCCCAAGAGTGGTTTCGGATCCCACTATAAAAGGAAAGGCCCCCGTGATATTAACTCGTACAAGTTTTCATTAATTTCTGAGGGTTGGTCAAACAACTAAGAAAGCGGTTGAAAACAATTTTGATCAAGGTTTCTTCATCTTCCAGACTCGTTTCCATTTCTGCATCTCATCTGGAGGGAATTTTTTATACGAAATGATCTCAACTATAAGATTTTCCTACGACACAGCACATTTTTCTTGATTTTATTGAGTGGTCTTTCATAACCCTCTGCATTTTCCACTCTCAACAATCATGAGATCAAAAATTAGATTAGACTAGATTTGTACGCGGCTTATGGGCTAGGAGCCACTTCACTGCGACCTTTGCAGATCTATTGTGTATGCACTCATGTTATGTTAGAGTTCCCTGTCTAGACCCGTCCTTGTTCCTAGACCCCATAGGCCAGACCTATCGCTGAAAACCTTAGCTTTGTAAGGCACAGTATGTGCGCTGAGGTTTCCTCCTCCTCCTGACATAACCTACGAGTGGTTGTGTCTGCCAGTCCGATGTTATTCATGTGTTTCTTGAGTCTACAGTGCCCTGTCAAGAGCCCAATCATGATCCTGGTTGATCTCCTATTCTGGCTTAGCAGGTACTCTGTGAATTTTGGAGATGAACTCTTTGGCCTGTCTCATACCCGGCGCCTTGTTTCTCCATACTTGAGATTGCTCTTTCAACCAAGTATTGGTTTGTGTTGTTCGCCACAAAAAGGTTCTGGGCCAATTAGGACACGTCGTGCTCCTTCTTGGGCCGATGAATCGGCCTCTTCGTTGCCCTTGTAGCCTGTGTGGCCTGGCACCCAAGCCAGAGATAGTCTGTTTTGACCTATAGCCTACCTTTTGAAGGGTTTCCAGACAAGTTTGGAGTTAATTGCTTGGCTGTCAGAGTATATGGAAATGGTCTATTCCTTAAATTCTTGCCTTAGTAACTTCTCTGCGCAGTGATGTATTGCTGCAACTTCTGCCTGGAATATCGTCACATGTTTGCCTAAGCTCAGTGAGACTCCTGTCTTTGGCTTGGCTAAATACGTTCCTGCTCCCACACCTTCTTTGGTTTTTGAGCCATCTGTGTAGCAGGCAATTTGTGCATTAATTGGAGGTCCTCCCTTCCATGCCTTTCTGTCTGCTATGACTGTTTAAAAGTTTTTCTCGAAGCATCTCGTCCGATGGCATTCCCATCATAGGGTACTCTTTCCATATATCGTTATACTGTTTGCCGTACAATCTACTTATGGGTGCTTGCCCTCTGGTCAGTCTACTGGCGACTGACCTGGCTTCACCTTGTATGTAAACATGAAGTGGTGGTAGGTTCAGCAAGACTCCTAAGGCGGCTGTTGGGATGGTCCTCATAGCTCCAGTGGCTGCCAGGTAGGCTTGCCTTTGGATGCCGTTCAGCCTTCGGATCGCCCCAGCCTGCTGAGTCTTTGGCCACCATGTCACCAAACCGTATGCTATCATGGGTCTGATGACTCTATAGCCAAATGATCATTTCGGTTGTAGCCCCCAGTTTTTTCCACACATTCTTCTGCATAGGATGAGGGCTACCATGCTTTTTTTAATAATTTTTTGGAGGGGTTGATTTCATGTCAGATGACTCTCAAGTATTTTGCCTCTTGTGCAATTGGGATTTCTATCCCGATCAGAACTGGTGGCTTGAGTCCTCTCAGTACACTCTTTTTCGTAAAAGCAATTATTGTGTTTTTTGGGGATTTACAGTTAGTTCCTCCTCCTGACACCACTTATTTATCAAGTTTAGAGCAGTCTGCGTATGCTCCGAAACGGTTCCTGTAAATTTGCCTTTTGCAATAATTACAACATCATCGCCATATCCTAAGCAATACATACCTTTGGATGTTAGCCTTGCCAGTAGTTCGTCTACTAGGATAGCCTTCTGGACATCCCCCATCTGATCTAGCTGTGACTGTGGTTTCACCTATGGTTTATATGATTACCTTTTTCACCATACTGGTGTTTATACCCATTGACACAGGAGAGATGCGGGACCCCTTTATTTTCTAGAGCTTTGGTAATTGACTTTGTAGATGCATTGTTGAAAGCACCCTCGATATCGACGGAGGTCGCGATGGCTATCTCTTTGTCCTCCAGAGATTTTGTTAGTAGCCTATTGAGACTATCCAGTGCCAAGTCTGTTGACTTACCTGGCTGATACGCGTGTATTGGCGTTCGTTGAGAGGTTTTGTTAATAATACCTCGTCTCTTATGTATCTGTCTATTAGTCTCTTCAGAGTTTTCAGCAGGAAGGACACTAACTGAGTGGGCGATATGACTTGTGTGGCATGTCATTTAGTCTCCCCACCTTGAGTATGTAAGTGACTCTCCCTTTCTGCCACTCGGTAGGTACGTATCGCAAGGCTACACAAGCCATCAATATTTCACATAGAAATGGTATTAATATGTTCTGTCTCTTTTGGAGTAGGATAGGATATATTTGTATGGTTGAAATTTATCTATAGCCCATCTAATTCTGTTGGCCTCTGTAGCTAATTTCCAGTGCGGGGCATCAGGCCTTTTTGGCTTGCTTTGCTGACTGTTCGTCGCTTCTGGGTCGTTTAGATATGTTGCAGCCGGAAAGTGTGCCTTGATGACTTTCCTCAAAAGTTGTTGTGTAGGTATCATCTTCCTTTTTTTAGGAAACCTACCTGATTTACAGTACCCTCCTTTGCCAGCACCTTGTGGGTTCTAGAGTATGTGGAGGTATCCACAGAACTTTTTCTTTTTTTTTTTTTGCTGGTTGGCTTTTTTCCCGGCCGGTTGGTTTGGCTTTTCCCCTTCCCTTCTGGGGTTTCTAAGTGTTTATTCCGCCGGACCGTTTTATTATTCTGTAGCCTTGTTTTTTTTTGGGGGGGGGGATCTCTCCTTATAAGCTGCGAGTACATTGCCTTGCTTAATTGGTTCACTGACTTCTCGAGGCTCTTGCCGTTTTCTGTTTCAATCCTTACTCCTTCGAGAGCCTCCATGAGTGATAACAGGTATCTATCCCAGTTTGTCTCCCTGGGGTTTCAGTAGGTAATTGAAATTCTAGGAGGGGTGACAAGGTCGAACTAATCAAAAATTAGATCGAGAGCAATGTTTCCCCACAGAAATATCATCTTTATTTAGTTTTATCACCAAATAACATTCAATAAATCCAATGAGTCTTTAAATAAAACACGTAGACAGTTGTTTACTCATCGGGTGGTTTGGGCTCACGTCAAGATTTTTCTCTTTCAGGGGTAGAACCATTGTCTTTAGACAATGGTAGAAGTCAAAAAGAATTAGAAATGCTCAAGATCTTTATCGCCACTAGAGAGCGCACCAAACTTAAGGAAAAATGAATCAGTTGTCAAAGAATAAAGATTATACAGTCAAATTATACTGCTTTCACCTGAGAATATGAATATTCAACATATTTCATGTACCTCTTGGTTTTGGAATATTTTTATAACGCACATCCTGGATCTTCTGAAAATAAATAGGAATCCCACTCATCGTTCTTACAATTTTCAATTTTTGAAGATAAACTTCCGGAACATTTGATAGTGAAATGAAGAAATGTCCGTGGGATTTTTTAATATTCTGGAAACTACGATTGGTTGGGATTTGAATGCCTGAACTTTCTTATGTTTGCCTCAGAATGAACTATCCCCTACAGGAGAATCAATTATCCAGATTCGACCCCTGTCGGAGATGAACTGAACTCTTAGGAAAAGTTATGTTCATATTCCCGCCAAATGACTGTTGTGTTATTTACACGATTTGCTGTGTGAAGACTATCCATCACTTCATTGAAGAGTACCAAATGTTATTGAACGCACTAATAAAAATGTAAACACAACATTCAAATATTACTGTTTACTTCTTTTTGCCGAAATTTGTAGAAAATGGTGGTGCTCTCATCGGTCGGTTTCCTACCGTATGGTGGTGTTAATTTAATTTGATAAAATTCAATGAAAAATATTAATTATATGTTATTTTCCTATAACGGGTTGTTCCCGTGGAAAGAAGTACATAGACAAATTTGAAGACATATAATTACTACATTTAATATCAAGAAAAAGGAAATCGCGATTATTGCAATGAATTGATTGGAAACTAGATATTTTGAAGTCGATTACAACACAAAGACATTCGAATTATGAATGTTAGATGACGCTCACTTCGTGGTTTCAAGTTGTTGGAGGCACTAATAAGCTCTAGCCAATCAGAATCTTGTAACATTAACGCATCATAGTGACGTACTTGGACATGAGTACAGGTGGCCCACGTAACATACAGAGTGGTCCAATATACATTCAAGAGCCTGTAACTATCAGATACCAGAGTGCGGAATGCGCTAGTCCGCCACTGTCCAGAGTGAATGGTGGCCATGACATTACCATATACGTCACTATGACTCACAAATGATCTTTCATCTCTTTCTATTTGTGTCACCGTTGTCTTATGGGGAATAGACTCTCCTATAACGTTTACTCTCTTTGTTGTTGGGTGAGATTTTTCTGTCAGCTGACGCAAATGAAACGTAAAAGAAGAAGAGGATGACATCTTCTCTAGGCGCACACAACACTCACGCTCACGATTGGGGTCATTCGCATTCCACTAGCAGATGACTACTTGTGAGTATTTTGGTTATCCTACCCAAGTGGAATGGGCTTCATTTGATTGAAGTTGAAGAGTGATGACAAATGGATGACAATCTTTGTTTTAATTTGTGAATATTCATAAAATATCAATTCACAATAGTGATAAGACGTTTTTCATAAAATATTTTCAACAGAACGCATTAACAAAATGTTTAATCCAAATAATAATGCAATTATTGCACCAATGCGACGAAGAAATACTATTGGTTCCTCCAGTTCATCTATTTCCTCAAGCCTAGCATCTTTTGGAGATACATCCACTTCTAGAATTAAATCTTTTTCTGAATCATACAATGTTATTGTTTTGGTCGCCATCATTGAACTTTCATAACAAAACATCCACTCCAACCCTCCTCAAGACATGGGTCGCCGTGAGTTCGACGTGATCGAAACAATGACGTTTTCAGCACGACTAGAACGACCGTAATCGATTGTCGAACGACTCACACGAGCGTTGTGTGCCTAGTGGTGGAACGTACTGAAAGTAGGCACGTGGATGCCACGTGGGTGATGGGAGCCATTTTTATGTGTGTTTGTTCGCCGTTCATAATAATGTGCATTGCAAAAATAGTCATTCATGTGTGTGATAGTCCGTCATTTGTAATAACGTGCATTGCAGAAACAGTAAAGCTGGATTTATAGTTAGACGGACTGTAAATGTAGACGCACTGCAAAAAGATCAACTATATAATTTATGTACTCTTGTTTATAAATGAACGTAAACGCATGACGTAACGTAAGTAAAACGGACTGGAACGGAAGAGTTGGCCAACTTTCTTCTTTTACACTACGTTTCTTGCGTCTGGCCAATCAAAATAAAGAATTATGTGTGATATGTTTCACAAGACATAATTATTCACTAAATACTGGAACAGTCATTCACGTATACTTAAAAAATTGATCTGGATCAGCAGTCTTTATCTTTAAAAAATTATTGTAGGCATTCTCTACTTTTCTATTACGGTTTATGGGTCTCGTTTTGTAACGTCTCAGTCGCATAATTATTGTTCTTCGAGTTTGTCGACACTTTTACAATGCTACTACACACAACAACAGTCCCACGGCACCAAAAAGCATACCTTCATGTATTTCATAATCCATTGTGACACAGAAAACGAAGCATAGATGAATATTTAGAATATAATACAAATCCAAACCAACACAGGCTGTTTATGATTCGTATGTGTAGGTTATGTTAAATGTCACTATCACTTCTACCCATGCGCAAAAATTCCGTTCCTTCGATTTATAAATTTATTTATATTTTAAGCTGGATTTATAGTTAGACGGACTGTAAACGTAGACGCACTGCAAAAAGATCAACTATAGATTTTATGTACTCTTGTTTATAAATGAACGTAAACGCATGACGTAACGTAAGTAAAACGGACTGGAACGGAAGAGTTGGCCAACTTTCTTCTTTTACACTACGTTTCTTGCGTCTGGCCAATCAAAATAAAGAATTATGTGTGATATGTTTCACAAGACATAATTATTCACTAAATACTGGAACAGTCATTCACGTATACTTAAAAAATTGATCTGGATCAGCAGTCTTTATCTTTAAAAAATTATTGTAGGCATTCTCTACTTTTCTATTACGGTTTATGGGTCTCGTTTTGTAACGTCTCAGTCGCATAATTATTGTTCTTCGAGTTTGTCGACACTTTTACAATGCTACTACACACAACAACAGTCCCACGGCACCAAAAAGCATACCTTCATGTATTTCATAATCCATTGTGACACAGAAAACGAAGCATAGATGAATATTTAGAATATAATACAAATCCAAACCAACACAGGCTGTTTATGATTCGTATGTGTAGGTTATGTTAAATGTCACCATACTTCTACCCATGCAAAAAATCCGTTCCTTCGATTTATAAATTTATTTATATTAAGTGATTTATAGTTAGACGATGTAGACGCATCAAAGATCAACTATAGATTTTATGTATTTTTTATCAAGCATGACGACGATGAGACTGGAACGGAAAGGTACTTTCTATTTTTACACTTCGTCGGCTCAATCAAAATAAAGAATTATGTGTATTAAAAATATATTCTTAAATATGGAACAGTATTCACGTACTTTGGTCTGAATCATCAAGTTATTTTTTGGTATTCATTGTTTTCATTAACAAACACCATCCAATTCCTCTCGAATGACTTTCCCGTAGTCATCGACGTGATCGAAAACAATGAGTTTTCAGCATGACTAGAACGACGTAATATTGTGAAGATACAATTAGTCCAGTGCCTGTGTGAACGTATGAGTAGGCAGTATAGTTGATGACATTTTATGCGATTTGTTCCGTCATATAATTCATTAATAGCATCATGTTGTGATAGTCCGTCATTGTAATCCGTCTCAACTATAAACTGATTTATAGTTAGACGGACTGTAAAGTAGACGCACCTTGCAAAAAAGGGACTAAAATATTTATGAATTTTTTTATAAAATGAACAGAATATACGCATTCAACATAACGTAAGTAAAACGGACTAAACGGCAAGAGTTGGCAATTTCTTTCTTTTACATACATTCTTGCGTCTGTCCAATCAAAATAAGAAGGTATGTGTGATATGTTTCGTCAGACATTAAAAGTGTCAAAACTGGAACAAAAATTAGTGACTAAGACTTAAAAATTGATCTAAGCAGTCTATTTAAAAAAGTAGAGATCCTACTATTTTTATAGGATGGCTCGTTGATTCAGATAATTATTGTTCAGAGTTTGTGACACTTTCATTCAATGATAACTACACATTGCCCAGGCAACAAATACCTTCATTATTTTAAATTGGTGACGAAAGAAACGAAGCATAATGAATTTTTGAAATATACCAAACCAACACCGTTCAGTCCGTTGTATACGTTAAATGTCACTATCACTTCTATATGAAAAATTTTCCCTTTTAAAATTATAGTTGATCTTTTTGCAGTGCGTCTACGTTTACAGTCCGTCTAACTATAAATCCAGCTTAACTATAAATCCAGCTTAAAGACTACTGTGTTCAACGGACGAAGCCCTGATACTGTTAGAATTACAAAAGAAAAGAAGTGCTGGATAATAACGCCGATAGGAAGCTAATTACAAAAAAAGAAGAAGGGTTATGATTTGTCATGACATTTTGCCATGTTAGTCAAAATATTTGCATTGTTAAACGTTCACTTTTAAATCAACATTTTTCGAATTTTTCTTGTGGTTTCCCAATTTACGACCTTTAAGCGAATCCAGAAGTTTCATGCTACGTGTTCATCTTGAGATATATCCATACAAGTGAGCGATAATGCCAGGAGAGATCATTTCAAAATATGTATATTTACCTAGAGCTCTAATGCAGTAATCAAATAAAATGATTAGTAGAAAACAAATCCATGATCAAATTAAATAAGACATAACCTATTATGCTCAGATATTCGCATCACCAACACCATTTTGTTAGAGGCTTTAGTGAAAAATAATAGTGGCTTTTATGGATCAATCAAACTGGAATAAATCGAATATGAAATCCCAGAAATGTTTTGTATACTTCTTTTTAGTCTTCACGGTGATAGTTATATGGAAATTATCCACCGTTGGGAAAGGTGAGCATGTTTAAAACCTATTTTTCAATTCTTATATAAGAAAAAAAAATGCTGATTTTTTCGATAATTTGGTAAATTTATAGATTCTGCACTCATGCTCCCTGAAAATAGTTGAAGTGTTTTTGCCACCTGAACACGAATCCGGAAGAAAAATGGGGCGCTCTCATACCGTTTCCGAGTTTGAGCCCTTTTTTCCTTTTAAAAATGTTATTTTCTCTCACAAAAATCTCTCGAAATTCCTCCTTCTTTCAAACAGCATAAACTATGAACACTAAATCACTAATTTTCGGCACAAATTCGCAAAAAATACAGCTGGTTCTATCGAAAAAATCCTTCTTTAACACATACATACTAACCCCTAACTCAGATTGGGGTTAGTTTGTTGTTGATGAGGCGAAAAGAGGATAGGATGCATTTTAAAGGATTTTTTCGATAGAACCGGCTATGATTTGTGCCTAATTTTTTGCTGTTTGAAAGAATGGGGATTTTGATTGATTTTTATGCAAGAACAGAGCCCCAACTCAGAAACGGTATAAGAGCGTTGCGTTTTCGTGTTCAGGAGGCAAAAACACGTAAGAAAAGTCATACAGTAATTTTCAGGGAGCATGAATGTGAATCTATGCATTAATCCAATAATTTATCTATTTCAGATATAGATAGAACACAGATGCTTAAAGAGGCCCTGGACTTGCATAAACATACATTAAAACTATCCAATCAACAGCTGCTTCTTTTGGAGCAACTCGAATCTTACAAAGACAAGGAATCTCTTCCAACTATTTATGCGATCACCCCAACCTATTACAGATACGTTCAAAGGGCTGAGCTCACTAGGATATCCCAGACATTGAGGCTTGTTCCCAACATACACTGGATAGTTATAGAAGATGCTGAAGAGAAGACAGATCTGGTTCGGCATGTTTTGGCAGAGTCTCATCTGACTTTCACCCACCTGAATGCAAAGACACCTCCCTTCGAGCAGCTGAAAGATAAGGCAAATAAATAAAAATATAAAATACTGCATGTATAACCAACCATAGCCATTCCATTTTCCATTTGTATAAATGTTGGAAGAGAGTTAACAGGTTGACTGCCATGGCAGTCGTATACGACTACTGGATAAAAATGTCCATAAGCTTTTGATCGTGTTGAATCATAATCTACTAATACAGAAGTTGGTCCTGTTTGGTTTTCCTATCTTTCTTATACGCAGGATAAGTGATTACCTTTCGAACAGGACTTGTAAAAATTAAAAACTTTGAATCAACACGAATCTTGGTACCTCTGATGTACCGCAGGGGTCTCATTTAGGACCCTTGGTGTTTACCTTATTTATAAACAATGTTGGCAATTCATTTCATTACTGTAAATTCTCATTGTTTGACGACGTCCTGAAGTAACATTTGTGTATTAAAGATTGTTACAAGTTACAGGAAGATATCAATTCATGCATGGACTGAAAATAATGGTGACTGTGTAAATCACACAATTCTTTTGGATAAACTTTACCACTATGGTGTGAGGGGCACACCTCTGGATTGGATACGGTCATACCTTTGTGACAGATGACAATATGTCTCAATTAAAAACGAGTCATCGGGGTACCCAAAAAACGACTTGGGTGTCCCACAAGGGTCAGTTCTTGGCCCTTTGCTTTTCATAATTTACATCGACATAGATAAGCTCAACGTGCCAGCATCCTTCACTATGTATGCAGATGACACCTCACTTATAATTTCCAATACCTGAGAAATTTCCTTAATTGAAAATTGTGACAAAACTTCATCCGAAGTTAATAATTGGTTCTCGACGAACCTATTTCTAAATTTAAGTAAAGCACAATGCCTTAGATTTCATAACCCCCAGAAAACCTGTAAAAATAACTCATTTGGTTCTCCTATGACACAAGAGCTAAGTTTCTGGGATTAAATGTCGATACCCATCTCACTTGGAAGTCACATTGTGAGGATCTTGTTTCCAAACTCCACACAGTTGTCTATCAATTTAGGAATATAAAAGAAATTTTGAATCCTGATCAGTTGTTGCAGCTCTACTATGCACAAGTAGAAAGAAGACTATGATATGGTGTGACCTTTTGGGGGACATCAACTTCAGCGTCTTGTGTATTTATAGCACAAAAACGTATTGTAACGAACCTAGGCCGGACCTGTCGCCTCACGCGTTGCCATCGACAGCGATGATGTCATCCCCGGAGATATTCGAGAACAATCCAGTCACGCCGCCGCAGATAACAACGGTCGATATTGGAAATAACTGGAACATGCTGGGCACCAACCGCCAGAATTGGAAACATCGAGAATGCTGTATCGGAGATAAATAGGCAGCCCTCAAGAGGGAGTAGCAGTTTTCGGCGAGTCGATAACATCGAGCTATACAGTGGCGTAGCCAGTAATATAAATTAGTTGTCAATTTAAGTGTGAAATAAATTAGTAAAACCAAGTTAAGTTTATTTACGTTACCGTATTATTCATTTAATGTTGGGTTTGAGCTCTCGAAGCTCCTGCAGAAACTCATTCAAGACCTTGAAATATTAACCTTACCAGCTCTTTATATTTTAGAATTGTGTATATATATATATATATATATAAGTACGAAAAAAAAGATACATTCCCCCAAATTGATTCTAATAATAGTTCGATATTCATTTTCAAACGGAAACTAAAAGAATTTTTCTAGTACAAAATTGCTTTTACTCCTTAGAAGAGTTTTTTTAGCATCATTTCTGATGGAAAACATACTTTTTTTTTCTTATTTATTTAATTGTTTTTAATTATCTGTTATTTATAGTTGTTTATATGAGGTGTTTGCCATTCGTTCTTCGCTGGTATTCATGCATTTTGAATTAAATCCTTTGTTTGACTTTTTCCGTACAGATTGTACTGTCTCCAGGAAATAAAACCATATTCTATTCTGGTATGTCGTTAAATTAAGGGAAATGCTGCTGTATTACATTTGCTAGAATTAATTTAAAAAAAATATCTCTGTATGATTTTGATGAAGTCGAGCTAAAACTACTCAAATGAAACAAAGGCCTTGGGTGTAATCTTCCATGAGAACCTGTCATTTACTGCCCACATAAACAACAGTCTTAACTATGACATTATAGTCATTGGGAATCTCTTTGAGCACTTTTAACCCTTTCCGTACGGCAGCTACACTTTTTTCCCGCGACGAGATCCCCGAGGCACCAGCAGCCTTCTCCGACGACATTTCAAGGCATACTGGCGCGAAAAAACAAAAACACTGCACTTGACTTAGCACTGGCCATGCCAGGTTGCCGGATGTCGCATATGATCGACGGTGTCACCAATCAGCCCAGAAATGCGACAACAGTCTGTATGCCAAATCTAAAAATTTTATGTCGCATCCCAACCGGCAGTCGTCCAGGAGACAGTATACATGTCGTCGACCATATGCGACAGCCGTCTGTGCGGCACATATCCTCGGTGTCGCATATGCTGCGTCAGCCGTACGGAAAGGGTTAAAGAACAGTGTAGAAATAGAATAGCTGACCATCCATAATTTCAATTTATATATTTACATTTATTTTTACACACATATTTAGATTGAGTTAGTTCAGTTCTATCAGCTTACTTCATAGTTTAGTTTTAGTTAAAATATACATGCTCTTTTTTACTTTTTATATATATATACAATATGGATATAATGTGCTAGCTTAAATAAAATCTTTCATTTTCTTTACACTATATACACACATGTACATATATACACTATTTTGGGTGCTACTATTATTCTCTTTTAGCTATAGTTTTGACGTACCTACACAATCATGTTGTGAACTTGTCTCATAAACATTATTGTAAACTTTGAAGGTCAATAAAAATCTTATCTTATGAAGTTAGTATTAAGTGTCATTATTGTTTTTGTATATTTTCTTTTTTCCTCATGGGGATTACCATTATATAGGAATAAATAAATAAAAAAACCTGTTGAGGAAAAATAAAAGCTATTCAGTATATACAAACTTCTTACATAACTACAGTAAATGTAAGTTATAACATTCCAAACAAACCTTTTTCAGTTTCTTGTCGATATACTTCCACTCTTGAGTTTTTGTGTATAATGGCTTTGGGATTTTCTCATCGGTTAGCTCTTAGTGTACCAATATAATAAAGGGTTTCATTGTTCAACAAAATATTTGTTACGACTGGTATAATAGTTATCAGCTACTATCGTTCCTCCTGAATTTATTAGGTCCTTTTTTTATTATTTTCATAGATTTTGGATACATATATATAGTAAAATTCTTTCAGAATTCAATTTTAATATCATCATCATAGGCATTTTTGTGATTTATATATGGGAGTCAATCTGTTAATTGTTGAATTGTAGCATTCAAAATCATCAAATCCTGTAGATCATCCCGCAGAAATATATCAAATCTTCAGTTACAAATTGTTGTATTTTCAAATGTAACATTTGTTTGTAGGATCCTAGATGGAAACGTCACAGAGGTGTCGAACAAAGAAATATGGCCCTTACCTGGATAAGAAACAACCTTCAACTTGGCAAGAATAAAGGAGTTGTATATTTCATGGATGATGACAATACTTACCATGTAAAAGTTTTTTCAGAGGTAAACATATTTTCTTGCCCTAGAGTGATAAAAAATGTATTCATTGAAATTTATTTATGGTCAAAATGAGAAATTCAACATTTAATTTTTGGACAGAGATGTTATTTATTTTTTTATAGCTTGTAAGGTTTTTCATTTAAAACATTTTGAAACAAAGATTCAGATAGTGTGACTGGGAATGTATAAAATCTATAACAAAGATGTTTTTCATCTCCCAAATAAAAAATGTGTATCACTAAAAAAATTCTCTAGGCTGGAAATTTCCGAAAAATAATTTGACTGATACTCTTTGGTGTAACATTTGATCCCAGATCTTGAATTCGATGAAATGTAAATTTACAATAAAGAAATGTAAAGTTTGTTTTAGACTTGTGTACATCTTGGTTGGGAATGAATATTAGTGTTTATTTGAAAAAACACCCCAAACATTTTTTGAGAACAACTGTGTCAATAGTTGAATGTACCATCGGTCATACATTGTCAAATATAAAGTTAAATATTGAAAAGGGAATCATTCTCA
Organism: Gonioctena quinquepunctata; assembly: GCA_018342105.1. Classification (NCBI taxonomy): domain Eukaryota; kingdom Metazoa; phylum Arthropoda; class Insecta; order Coleoptera; family Chrysomelidae; genus Gonioctena; species Gonioctena quinquepunctata. The sequence goes on along the minus strand of JAFIRS010000417.1, from coordinate 472,649 downwards.
ATTGAATTATCCACGGTAAAAATGAAGTTATTTTTATGAATATTTAACAGAAAACAACTACTTCCCTGGCTAAAGCCACACTGGACATTGAACTACATTTTTCTTTGTCTCATTTATCTAAGTTCTCAATTAAGACGAATAGAAAATCAAATATTTAATTTCAGATTTTTTACTTTCAAAATATCTATCAGATGTTCAATGCCAAGAGTGGCTTTAGCCGGGGAAGTAGTTGTTTTGTGTTAGATATTCATAAAAATAACTTCATTTTTATCTTGGATTCACAGAAAAAGGTTATCTTGAATAATGGAAGAGAGTGACGGAAGTTTATCTTTTAGTCACAGATGATTCTACATCTGATTTTAGGAACACCCTGTTGATATTTTTGAACAAATCAATAAAGTTAAATATGTCTTCAATTCATTTGTATTAAAGAAAAATAATATCAGACCCAACACAGATCCTCGGGGTACAGCCATGATGTGAGGTTCAGAGATGTATCTGCTACAGAAATAACCAACATATAATAATATTGAAATATTCATAATTGTATTGAATCCAAACCAAACCCTAATTTTGGCTGTATTATTTTATTGACAATTTATTTTTGTTCTCCAGATTATGAAAGTAAGAAAGGTAGGGATTTGGCCTGTTGGTCTAGTAGGTGGATGGAATGTTGAGACTCCTGAATTAGATCCAATAACGGGTGAGTTGAAGCAACTTCCTCATTTCAAATATTGTTATTATAGACTGTTAATATTATTTAGGTAAGGTGAAGGGTTACAAAAGTGGTTGGAAACCTAACAGACCTTTCGCCATAGACATGGCTGGATTCGCAATAAACTTGGACTTAATTTTAACAAAAACAGACGCCAGTTTCTCATACAAGATGGAAAAGGGTTTCCAAGAAAGCGAATTCCTGAGTTATTTTACAACAAAAGAGGAATTGGAACCTCTTGCCGATAACTGTACGAAGGTATACGTTTGGCACACAAGAACAGAAAAGCCCGTGATCAAAGGAGTTGTAGAAGGATTTGAGGTTTGAGAACCTCTGGTGATAGTGACTTACTATTGACAGCCGAGTATGATATTTTTTAGTTACTTACAGAAAGTCCTGTGATTTGGAGATATATTAAATGTTACTGTTGCAAAACATTGGAATTATATTCATAACCTTCCCCAATCCTCTGTATTATTTATTTATTATTTTTTATTTATTTATTTATACGGGATAAACCCCATTACAATGAAAAATTTCACACAATAAGTATTAATGATATAAATCTAATATACAGAATATATGTGTAAGAATATACAAAGAATATGTTCTCAATAAAAGAGGAACCTGTTGTTCTTGCAGAAAGCCAATATGTACAGCATAAAATAACTTGCTTATAAAATTAGGTTTTACTATATAACATAAATTTAAACAATCACCAACTTATATTATTCAATGATTTCTTGAATTTATCATAAGAGACTCCAAAAACACAGATGTCGTTGTCATTCGATAACTTTAGGGTTCTTTCTAAAGGTGTATGTTTGCCATAATTTGTAAGATGGAGGGGTATAAAAAATAAATAGCTGTGCCTGAGGTTTCTGTTCGGAACATGAAAGTTGACAGATTCAAGTAATTCAGGACAAGCCACCAGTCCATTGAGTAGCTTGAATGCATAACAAAGATCTTTGTGAATTTTTCTTGCTTGCAATAGTTTTAGATCCAATTCTTGCAATACAAACGAATAGTCATGGTTTTGTACTTGATGTCCCAATTTGAAAGAACAAAATCTTAAAAATTAATTTTGCACTCTTTTTAGAGTAACACAGTGAACATGATAAAACGGAGACCAAATGATACTTGCATATTCTAACTGAGATACCACTAGAGCTAAGTAAACCCTCTTTAATGCTTCCATGGAAAAACCTGAACAATTACGAAAAATAAGACCCAGTGTTTTAGAGGATTTCACACTAATTTTGTTTATGTGGTCAACAAATTTGAGCTGTTCATCAAAAAAAGTAATATAGTGACATTTGTTCACATTGAGGAACAATTTGTTAGTAACACACCAATCGTACAATTTATCAAGATCAGCCTGAAGACGAATTTGATCATTAGCTGATTTTATCTGTCTGAACAGCTTCAGGTCATCAGCAAACATTAGAAGTTCACAGTTTTCAAAACAGCATCCGATATCATTCACAAAAATGTTGAATAACAGAGGTGAACAATGTGACCCTTGTGGTACTCCAGATGTAACTAAAATATCGCTTGATTTGCATCCCCCGATTTTAACCTGTTGTGTACGACCAGTCAAAAAACTACCAAACCAGTTAACAAGTGCTCCGAAAAACCGAAATCCCCAATCTTCACCAATAAAATAGGGTGATTTACTCTATCAAACGCCTTGGAAAAGTCTGTGTATATGGCATCCATTTGACTTCTACCTTCCAAGACATTCAATATTTTTTGTTCATAGATGAGAAGATTGGAGACAGTCGATTCATTTCGAGAGAAACCATGTTAATTATTGATCAATCTTTCTCTGCACGAGAAGTTGAGTTGATCTGAAATTAAACTGTCAAATAATTTTGGAATAGATGACTGGTTGCACGCACTTCGATAATTTTGTATATTTTCCCGGTCTCCTGATTTGAATATTGGAATGATGAAGCTGTGTTTCCAACAATTTGGATAAACTGCTTGGTCCAATGAACTTTTGAATAGAAGGAATAGAGGATGAGTTAGAGAATAAATACAATTTTTTAGGAAAATATTTGGAATTCCGTCGAAACCTGAGCTGAGTTTATGGGGGATTTTTGAAATTTTCTGGAAAATCATCGTCTCTGATATACTGGGATTAGAAATATACGAATTAATATTTAGATTAGGATGATCATCAGACTCACTAAGGGAATTGTCATAAACTGTAGAGAAATACTCCGCAAAATATTCTGCAATTTGTTCATTATTACTTGCGATTGAATTTTCATAATGCATTGTAGACGGCAGACTATTGAGTGATTTCTTGCTTTTGATATACTGCCAAAAATATTTTGGGTTAGTATTGAGCGTAGCATTAACACCCTGTATATAGTTATCATAACAAATTTTCGATTGATCTTTACAAGCACGTCTTAACACAGAAAAGACTTGATATTCTTGATTTCTCCTGCTGAGCATAACATTTTTGTGAGCCAACTTTTTCTGCTCTACTAGAAACCTTAGATCCGCATTAAACCATTTGGGGTAAGTGGATGTTTTGAATTTTTTTACGGGTACAAACATAGCTATTGCCATATTCAATATGTGATGAAATTCAGTAGTTGCATCATTTATATTGGCTAAATTGATATTCACATTCCAATTTATGGCATTCAAATAGTTATTGAGACCTTGGTAATCTGCATTTCTGAAGTCATAATAAAATTCGGTGTAATCTATATTCCGAGTTGCTCTTTCACAATTAATTATTTTGAAGGTGTAACTTACATGGTTGAAAAAAGAGGGTCTAATGGAGTGAATATTTCTAAGTTTTGAACATTTGTGAAGATTAGGTCTAAAAATATGTTTCTCGTGTTCGGGATGAGGTTCCTTTGATAGCAGTTCAGAAAACCATAACTTTGTGCTAGGAGTAACGCTTTAGACCTTTGTGGGCAGTTTACTAGAAGTCCAGTATCTTAATTAGTCCAATCAGCCTCGGGTACATTGAAATCACCAAAAATGAAACTGTATTTCTGGATCACTTCCTCAACAACCTGACAGTGTTGTACATAAATTTCCTCTTCAGCTTGAGGTGGGATGTAAACTCCCCCCACTATGAAACATTCTTTTCCTCTTGTGCAGTGTGTGAACAGCTGCTCGACTGATCTTATTGCTGATTTCACCTTACTTGCCTTTATCGAGTTTTTCACTAAGATCCCCACCTCCTCTGGTTTTAGAACTTGATTCACAACTACGATCACATCTGAAGGCATTGTACGAGGCAATTTTTAATTCAGAATCTAAAATATCTTGAGAAAGCCAGCTTTCCACTAGGATTATTATATCATAGCTAGAATATGATACTGATTTTATTAGTTCTTGTATTTTTGTGCGAAGACCTCCCACATTCTGGCAGTAAACTTATAACGGGGTGTTTACTAGTTTTTTTTCTCCTCTATTGTCGGAATGCCTCTTCTATACCTGATGATCAAATTCTCCTCACCATTCACCTTTCTACGGGATAACTCTTCCTTTACCGTTTTGAACAAGTCCTGCTGCATTAATGTTTGATCCTCGTTAATTTTTATAGGTGTATTCATCAATTTTTTCTTGGATTTCAATATTTGTTTCACTATTTGGTTATTTGAGAATATCACTTTAATAGGTCTATGTTTAGGACCACCTGAACGACCTACTCGAAGCACTTTCTCAATACTATCAACAGCCCCACTCATTTCCATCGTCTCCATTATTTTACCAATCTCCCTCTTATCCTCTTCAATTCTTTCACTTATTACACTGGATGATGATTCTTTCACATTGTAGATCATGACGTTGTTTGACCTCCTTTGTCGTTCATTCAGTTCTTCAAACATATTTTCAAATGAACTATTAGATGGTCCTTGACCTTTTAGTGACTCAACCTCTGACTTAAGTTCCTTTATATGGTTGTCTTTATCTGCTATTGAAGACTCATATGCAATCTTCAGCTGTTTAACTTCAGATTGCAAGTCTTTCATCATTGTTTTCAGTTCCGGTATTTGTAATAAACCATTTTCGCAATCCTCACAAAAAAACTTCAGCTTTCTGTCACCAGCAAGTTGCAGGCATCGCACCTCTGTAGAAGTCACATTGGCACATGTAATATGAAGAAGTCTTTTGCAGCCATCACACCTGAATGAATTTTTATCATCGAATGCATCTTTCTAACATTTTAAGCACTTGCTCATGGTAATAAAACAATTTGTAGTCCCCCTGTATTTCAATTTGTTGTATGTAAACACACGAGTTTTTATTTTATGTTCACTCGTTTCACAGCTGCCTTATCTGCATTGTTTTTATCACAAGTGTTTATTTATTTCCAATTTATCTTTTTTGAAGATTAAAAATATAAAAACATTGTCGACTTCAACACAAGAATGATGTTTAGATAGAAAACAAAGTTTATGTAACGATCCCAGTATGATCACAATTAGGCGAGTAGTTTGCGTCAACACATGTTCACCTCCTACGAGAGATGAAGATGGGTTGCGGAAACTTAGGTGGCTACCTCCAAGTGGTATCGCTGGATAACGGGGTTGACAAGGAAAATCCAGTGGGAATGACCAGAAATGGTCAAAACCTGCGGATCTCTAAGTCAATCTCAAACCAAATGCCACCACAACATGGCTTAATCCAAGGCGTTAAGCGACCCGTGCCGAGGGATGGATGATACCTGAGCCAGTCAGGTATCACAACGGAGCCTCTGGGATACATGGCGACCTCCCAGAGTAATCTGCCTTACACCTGCGCAGGGGGCACCGCAGGTGTGGACGACCCTTTCCCCTACACTCGTGGGAACGAAATGGAAACCACACAGAAAAACAACCCTGGGGAACTTCCAGTTGAAGAAGACCCAACACCGATAGCGGGTATGGAAGTCGAGAAGATTCCAGTTGAATCACACTTGGCACCAGAAACCGTAAACCCAACCGAGGAGGGATCAGCAGATGGTCGAACACCTACTGAGAAACTCCCGGAAACAGAGTGGATTCCAAAGCCATTTGGTAAAATGGAAACCAAAAAGATTCTTCAGCTCATCAAAACCCAGGACATGGGGATAGATACTGAAGAATGGCTTGTCATCAAGAGACAAGAGGAGGCCTCGGGTCAAACTCTTGTCTTTCAATCTTCGACTGTGACGCCCTAAGTAGTAGGCGACACAGAACCTTTGGAGAGATTAGCCCGGAAACAGGCATGAATCCGAAGAACCTTATCAACAGGCTTCTAAACCTAATTAAAGGCACAAACCTGTTTGAATGAGGAACCACTGACGACAGAGTGATACAATAGACCCCAGCTGGTCGCAGTGTCAAGGGAAGCTAAGTGCCAACCCTGTCTCTGGCTCGTCAGCTTCCAACTAACCAACCAACCATGATCACAATTATTTCCAGTTATAGCTCTATTAATAAGCTTTAGATTGATATGACACACTACAATCTTGTTCTAGTTTGTCAGTAAAAAAAAACAGTACTTTGCAGGAGCTAAATAAAACATTCACACCTGAACATATTTCACACCTCCTTATTTATTATAAAAATGTTTCAACAAATTCCCTCAGTTTTTATTTCAAACTGAATTCATTGGAATTCAGTTAAATGACTTTATACAACAGTAAATAACTTTAGACTTCAAATCATCGCCATAATTCCACTGAATTAAGACGTGTTATTTTTTATTCAACAATGATCCGCTCATCCATACGTAAAATGTTAACACGTTGATGGACACTAATGTCATACGGCGTCATAGAGGTCGGTGACAAATGCAACACAACGCCGCACTGCATCCTCACACATCCGGATTAAATTGGACAGAACGCGGAATGGCATTCAATTTTGCATATTTATTATAGGAGACACATGATTACTGTCACGGATTTTGTGCAATATGTTCGTGTAGTGTCGTTTTCTTGCATAAAATATCGGTTTAAATCTCCATCCTGCCAGAATTTGACCCTCCCAATTTGATCGCAACGCCGTATGGCGTAGTCTCTGCCATACAAAATTCATTTAGTTGTATTTGCTATGTCACGCGATGTGCAGTGTAATGTACAATTTTTTGAGTTCTTTTTATCCAATTTTTTTGGTTGATATTTGGAGAATATTTCATTTAGTGCAAGGTTTTTCCAAAGATACTTAAGATATTTTATTTTTTGATTTACGAATGTTAAGGCAAAGATACAAATCTGTCTGTGTCACAGCGCGAACGATTTCAGATTTCCCTGTGTCCTTCAATGTGTTTACTTAATAATAATAATAAATCGCCTTTATTCATATTTAGGTAATATGAAATGGTGAAGTGTCAGCTGAGAGCTGTTTTTCAACCAATTCTTTACAAACAATTTGAAGAAAAAAAAAATAAACAAGAAGAAATCGATCAAATATACAAATGCAAAAAATAAAAGTGGTGGCAGAGATTAATATTTCATAGATATAACAAACAATAAATATACATCAATGCAATTAATACAATAAATATACCCACACACATATCACATAAATTTACATACATATTCACAGTAAACACATATATACGCATATAAATAACTACTAAATAATAATACTAACTATTAAATACATGACTCAGGTTAGGTTTACATGGCAAGGTTCGTAAGACGTTGGGTGACTAAGATTCCAGAGAAAAAAAAGAAAGTTTGAGTCTTCTTTTGAAATTAATTATTGAATAATACCTAAAAGGAGTCTGAAGATCATTATAAAGCTTGGAAGAAGTGTAAATGAAGCTTCGTTTATAGAGTGAGGTGCGATGCTTGGGAATCTGTAAAGTCTGTTTTTTCCTAGTATCAACATTATTATGCTTTAGGAATCTGAGTTTACCATATATATATATGTATATATATATATATATATATTTATATATATATATATATAATTTTTATATATATATATTAATTTTTATATGGGCGTATAATAGCATAGAGGGTGAAGTTTGAACATTTTATCTATTTTCAACCAACCCAATTCTGTTATTTTATTAGATATTCGATCGTATTTTCTGAGACCACTGCAAAAACGAGCACAAGAGTTTTGGATTAATTGTAACCTGTTCAGATTAGAGTTCATTATTGCAGACCCGTAAAGCTGGTCACAATAAAACAATTTTGAAAATATTAAGCTTTCACATAGTTTAACCTTAATTTGTTGAGGAAGGACGTGCCTGTGAGGAAATAGTTGTTTCAGTGTGCCAAAAGAGGTACTACATAGCATTTGGATATGTTTGGAGAATTTGAGCTCAGAATCAAACCAAACACTAGTTTTTGCATTCCGCGGTTGAAGGTATAATGTTGTGATCAATTGATATGGCAAAGTTTTGCTCAACCAAGGCCCTTTTATTTCGATTGCCGAATAACGTCACCGATGATTTGGCAGCATTCAATTTCAAATTGTGTAGAGGATATCTTAAAAAGATTTTCCAAATCTTTGTTGATTTGTGTAGTGCAAATATCCGAGTCCTCATACTCAAAGTCGATATATATTTGGGTATCATCAGCGTAGTGGTAGATTTTGCAAGATGTTATGAATTCATGGAAATCTGATATATATATATATATATGATGATTCCGTTACATAAAGGTGGGGATATTGAAAATCCAGCCAACTTTTGACCCATTTCATTGTTACCTTCCCTCTCTAAATTAATTGAAAAGCTTGTAAAAAATAGAATGATGACTTTTTTGGAAAAGCATAACGTTATCCATTCTTTTCAATTTGGGTTCCAAAGATCTAAAGGAACTAGTGATGCTATTTTTAACCTACTACAGGATGTTTATATCAATCTTAATGATGGAGATGTTGTGGCAGCAGTTCTGTGTGATCTAACAAAAGCGTTTGACTGTGTCAACCATAAAATCCTGTTGAAGAAATTAGAAAGGTATGGCTTCAGAGAATATAGTTCTGAAGTGGTTTGAGTCAGACTTATCAGGCCGCATGCAAAGCGTGTCTCTTCAGAACAAATTATCGCAACAATTATTCATCAAATGGGGAGTACCCCAAAAATCAGTGCTTGGCCCAATTCTCTTTTCAATCTACATAAATGATCTAGCCGCAATAAAGATTACGGGAAAGTTTACTCAGTTCGCAGATGATACTACCATACTTTGGAATAATAGAAATGACGTTAATCTGCATCTACAAATCAATAATGATCTTATAAAGGTAAAAAAATGGTGCGATGCCAATCTATTATCTTTAAACATATCGAAAACGAATATCCTCACCTTTAAAGGTCATCTGCCAGAACTGTATCTGGGTAATGAAGTTATTAGCAGTACAAGAACACGAAGTTTCTTGGCTTGTACATTGACGAAAAGTTAAAGTTTGAGGACCAAAAAAAAGGGAAAAAAATAGCCTCTGGATGTTTTGCAGTGAGAACGACCTCGTGGGAACTTGGTAGGGATATGGCCAAAAAAATATACCATGCGGTAATTGACTCTCATCTGAGATATGGAATCTGCTTTTGGGGGTCTTGTAGTGGATTTTTATTCGAATCTATTTTCGTATTGCAGAAAAGGGCAATTAGATACTTGTGCAGAGCTAAATTCAGGGATTCTTGTAAGCCCTTGTTCATAGAACAACGAATCTTGACCTTACCTTGTATCTATATATTAGAAACAATTTGCCTAATTCACAGTAAGTTTAGGGATCGAGTGAATGGCACCGCACAATATATCACAAGACAAACCCTAAATATAACCTTACCGATTCCAAGATCTGCACAAATAAAAAATTCCATTATATATAATGGCATAAAAATGTTCAATCATTTATCTAACGAAATTAAAACATTATGGATAAAAAAAAATTCAAAAGTTCTGTGAGAAATGTTTTACTCGCAGAGCATTAAAATTCCATTATATATAATGGGAGCATTCTACTCGTTGGACGCGTTTTATTCTGTGAAATTTTAGATTTTTATTTTGGTTTCTTTTTGGTTGTTGTGCTTTTTAAATCGACTGATACGTATGGGTATTCACGTTGTATGTGCTATTCTGTTGGTTTTAATTTATTCTATTTTATTCCATTTTATTTTTATCATAATTTAATTAATTGTAAAGATCAGAATTCTGATTTCTGTATATACCCTTCTTTTTTATGTATAACTTTATACTATAAATAACACCTCCAATTTTTAATAAACTGACGTCTAGTGACTAACATTAATATTGTTTGAAATTCATTTTATGTAATGTATGTTTTTGTATATATAGACTTCTACTTATATGAATAATTTGACGTGTAGTAACCTGCTCTACAAATTTTGTATTATAATGACAAGGTAAATTCAATATATTTTTGAATATGTAACGAGGTATGTATAAAAAATAAGCATATATTCAATTGCTATTGATGTTCTCTTTTTTATTTTTTACTGTTTTTTCACTTTGTCAATAGGAATTTCATTCTTCAGACAATAAAGTAATTTTGATTTGATTTGATATATATATATATATATAGAGATAATAACAATGGCCCTAGTACCGAACCTTGTGGCACACCAAAATTAACTGGTAAGGCATTCGACATCTTATTATCTAATTTAACTCGATGAGTCCGTTGTGAGAGATAGTTCTTGATTAATTGTACAGCATTTTCTTCAAATCCAAAAAAATGAAGTTTTTTGCAAAGTAATTCATGATTCAAGGTGTCGAAGGCCTTACTGTAATCCAGAAAAGTTAAGCAGCCCAATCGACCATTATCCAAAGATTTGAAAATTTCATCGCCCAAGTTGAGTAACGTTGTGGTTGTACTGTAGTGTTCTCTGAAGCCCGATTGAATATCAGGGATTATACCTCTGCTAAAAACGTATTCAGAGATCTGCTGTTTCATTATAATTTCTAGCACTTTCGACATAGTTGGCAGGATGCTTATCGGCCTCAGGTGCCCAAATTTAGTAGGATGAGAAATTTTGGGGATTGGTGTGATATTGGCGTGCTTCCAGGCTGAAGGAAAGTAATTGGTAGCTAGGGCAGTATTAACAATAAATGTAATATGGCATATCAAAGATTGTAACCGAGCCACATCAGGTACGGAGTTAAAATGAACGTTTATAGAGTCAGTATCAGATAAACTAGGGGGGATGGGAGGATTTACTTTTTTATTTGTGACATTCATCCGACTGAGAGTATCCCAAATCTCTCTGCTATTTTTTCTCCTCATAACATGTTCCATGTATGCGCGTTTTTCACTCTTAATAGCACATGTTACGTAATTCTTTGTATGAGTTCCAATCTCTGTCTACCTTTGTTTTACGAAACTTCTGAAGGGCTTTATCACGTAGTTTAATCATTTGTTGAATATTATAAGTGTACCAAGGTGAGTAGGGTTTGCTCACTTTTATTTTTCGAAGTGGTGCATGTGCATCTAATAAGGTGATAAGTTCTCGATTGAAAAATTCTACTTGTTCGTTGACATTCTGAAGGGTGTATATTGTATCCCAGGAAACTTCTCCCAAGTCAGCCAGGAATGGGGGTAGTTGAAAATTTTTGTAGTCCCTGAAAGTAATGTAACGAGTTTCCGGTTTCAGTTCTGGAAATTTCATGGTGCAAAGCGTTGCAAAGTTGTCCGAGATTCCCGGGAGATCGAATACGTCACATTTGGTAATAACTTCTGGATTGCTAGTAATTATTATATCAATTAGCGTTTGCGAATGGGATGTGACTCTCGTGGGTTCAGTTACAATTTGAGAGGGATTATAACTTTGTACAAAATCATTGAATAGTTGAACAGATGCATTAGTAGAGAGTAAATTGATATTGAAATCGGCCGCAACGAGCAGAGTTTCGCAGTTGGGTAAAAAAATTGTGAGATTCGATTCAAGTTTTTCCAGTGCTGTTGGAACATTTGCATTTGGAGACCTATATGCTACTCCCAAAACGATTGTTTTATTTTTAATGATATCCATAATTGTTCCAACGAATCACATATATCGGTACAAATAATTTTATGCATGTATTGAGCCTTTACAAATATTCCCAAGCCGCCGCCTCTGCCGACCCGGTCAGCTCTCACGAATGAATAACCAGGAATTGCTAACATATCAGACTGAATAGTGTCATTCAACCACGTCTCGGAAACTGCAAAGAAATTTATAGAACTATCTAAAATATAAGTTTTTAATAAATCGAATCCACCCATAATTGAGCGAACATTCATGTGACAAAAAGTAGTAGAACTGCTCATATTTATTCATCTGATAAGGAGTCTGTATGAAAATGTTTGTATATATTATTTTTTTAGCGATCTGCTGTTTCAACAAAATTTTATGTGTATCTCTATCCTCTCTAGTTAAATCGTTACCAATTCTTATTCTTGTCCCCGCCAAATTTTTTACTTTACTGAAAATCTCTTATTTTTTTTAAATTTCTGACTAGTTCCAGAAGTATGGGTCGTTCTATGCTACCATTCTTTCTACTGATCCGATAAGTGTTACTGACCTCGATGTCATCAAGATCGACATGTAATTTATTGTTAATTAAATATTTTACCTCTTCTTTCGTAATTTCGTTGTCTTTTTCCTCATGACCATAAATCAAAATATTATTTTTTTTCTGGGCTCGACTTGTAGTTAAAATATTCTTCTTCAGTTCAGAATTTTCCTCCTTCAATTTCGTAACTTCTTTTTCCAACTCTCCGATTGTTTGTGACTTCTTGGGTAATTTCTTCTGATCATTTCAGACGTAAAAAAGGTGGTATTTTAATAACAATTTCATTCAGTAGATCGGTGTGTCATATATCCAGTATTATTGAAAAGTTCCATGGTAGTCACTAAATTTTCAACAACATTAGAGAAAAGTAGGTATGTTTCAAACCTTAGCTCGCCGAACTTTATCTAGTAAATTTGAAATTATTAATTCAGGCCTTCCGAATGTAATTTTCAGGGTTTCTGGTATTTTATTCATGTTTTTGGGTGCAACAAGAAGCGGTTGTACTGCATCCCTGGCTCTTCCTTTCAAACACTTTTGAAGACGTATTATATTCTTTTCGCCACACATATTGAAAATTTTAGTGGAACGTTCAAATTGACTTTAAAATATGGGCCAATCTTCTGGATTTCCATAAAAAATTGTTAATTTGTATTTGAAACTTTCCGTTCTGTCAATGTATTTCACCTTATCAAAGTTCACTTTTGAAGTATTACAAACCTAATTCAGATTTTCAGCAGTCATTGTAATGAAATGATTTGCCATTGGTACCTGATTATTATCCGTTTCTTCGGTTTTCCAGTTATCTACTTTTCCTGAATGGTCATTTCTTTCATGTCAAAGATACTCTCAGCACCAGATACTGTGTATTTTTTTTTACGAACCTTCGTGAATTAATTCACGCCGCAACTAGGCTTCCCTTCTTATAATAATAATTTTTATTAACCACTTTGGTACATCAGGGTACATATGGTAGGTCAGATAAAGGGTACACAAATATATAAAACAGCATAAAAAAATTGTGTATAGATAAAAAATATATATATCATTTCATCATCTATTTCAGCCTTCCTTATTTGAATTTCTGCTAGTTTTCTTACTTCTTTCAGTTCTATTTCCAAAAACTTCTTTCTCAAACTTGACCATTTTATTACAAGCTTTTATTTAGTTTCACCTGTCCCGATGTTTGTCTTCAAATCTTGCAAGTTAAATTTGAACCACTTCTAGTTGTTCGATTAACTTGAAATTTGGCAGGTGTTCATAGTTCCCGTGACAATGCATTAGTTAGAGAAAACAAAATGGCGGCTCCAAGATGAAGGACGAGATTTGTGTTTATGGTCCGATTCGATTCAAAATTGGTATGTTTCAGGGTCGAAGATTATGAATTTTCTGACAAAATTCATAAAATCAAAATGGCGGCTTCAATATGTCCGACGATTTCTGTGATTATGGTCCGATTCGATTCAAAATTGGTATGTTTCAGGGTCGAAGATTATGAATTTTCTGACAAAATTCATAAAATCAAAATGGCGGCTTCAATATGTCCGACGATTTCTGTGATTATGGTCCGATTCTATTCAAAATTGGTATGTGGGGACAAAATAAAATAATCAATAAAAGAACCTTTTTAAAAACAAGCTTTTATTCAAATACCCTAAAAAGTACAAAATCTTTGCTTTGGATGTGTGATGTAGGTTATTCCGTGAGTTATAGATTCAAAAGCTTGTGGCGTCTGTATTCGAAATGAAAACTTTGCGCGACAAGCTCTTGAATCTAGAACTCACTGAATAACCTACGTCACACATCCAAAGCAATTATTTTGTACTTTTTAGGGTATTTGAATAAAAGCTTGTTTTTAAAAAGGTTTTTGTTATTATTTATTTTATTTTCAGTTTGGATTCAACTTTTGAGTTGGTTTTCTCGTGGATACTTGATGTATGAGAAGGCACTTGTGCCTGTTTCATGTTTTCATCTGTCTTCATATCTTTCGGGGGAATTCCCTTTGTTTTTCGTTCACTCCTTGGAATGGACATACTTTTACCAATGTTTTTTGCTCGAAGGACCAATGTTCTAACTAGTCAGTTTTACTGTGAGTTATTTCCTCTAGTTCAAAGTCGAAATAAACTGGGAAATTATGTTTCAATGGACTTTTTTATTTCACTTTGAAAAATACAAGTCAATCATAAATAATAGTTTGAAAAAACTGAAAAACACGCTTTTATAGAAAACCAGACTAAAAAAATCGAAAATAAGAAAAAAATTTATTTTATTAAAAAAAAAGCGTGGGGTGCATGGTATCGCCACGGCCAACAATTAGAGATTCTATGCAGGTGTGAGTGTTGATGTAGCTGCTCTGTAAACTTTTGATGATTTTGGGTGGAAATTCTCTGCCGAAAATCTTCATTTTTGCAAGTAATCTTGCTTATACTGTGCTCTACAAGTGGTTCTATTTGCACCCCAGTTTGATCAACGGATAATTAGTTATCATATCATAATTGGAACTCATTAAAACTGCCAGTGATAAAAGAAGTGAACAATAAAAAGTCATAACCGATAAAAAAAGTGAGGCCCGAAAAATCAAAACAATTCAATAAAAAGTTAACAGATTGAAGCCGGCGCCTGCTATACCTGGCTGTTGCCAGATCTATTATTCTTCCATATAAATAATTATATTGGAAATGACAAAAAAGAAGATAACATGCAAATCTTGTGGAAACAATGTAACAAAGACCCAGAATAGCTTGCAATGCAATGGTGGTTGTGGAGAGCTGGTTCCATAAGGAATGTAGAAAGTATGTCTAATAAAGAATATGAAAAATATTGTGCATAAAAAAATCAGTTGTTAAGTGGATTTGTGATGAATGTATTGAATCTTGCTCCGGGAGTGGTTCTGACTCCGATTAAGTGGAGGATGGGCAAGAAACGTCACCAATTAATTCTACCAAGAAGAAAATTTAAGTCAAATGAAAGGGAAATGGAGAAGTTCATATTGAAAAATCTGACCCTCAATAGAGAAATGTTGCAATTCATGACAAAGAAATTTGCTGAACTTGAAAGTCTGTAATTTTCAACAGTGATGTCATGGATGATTTGCAAAAACTCTGAAAAATTTAAATAGTGAAAATTCGAGACTCAAAAAGGAACAACTAGTATTGAATAAGAGAATAAGCGATCTGAGCACAAAGTCCTCGATATGCATAAAAATTACTCATGATGAAATGAAACAGAAGAGCTGTAATATTGTGGTTGTCGGGATAAATAGTGACAATGTACAGGGAGACATAAAAATCGTTTCAAAAGCTGAAATTTGAAATCCAAGAAGATGATTACAGGCTCCAAGTTCTGCCTAGCAAACTACCGAACAAACCATTACTAGTTAAGTTCCATAGTGCTGAATTGAGACAAAGAGCCCTTGATCTGCATAAATCTAAGAAGAAGTTGGATACTGAAGAATATGGTATTACAGGAGAAAGAAGGATTATTTATTTCAATGAAGACTTACCAAAGGACACCAGGATATTATTTCAGAAAGCAAGAGAATTAAGAAGTCATAATTTTAGATATGTATGGGTTAAAATGGGAGGGTTTATGCAAGGAAGGATGAGGGAATTGATTAAAATAAATAATATTGTACAAATTGAGGAGATTAAAAAAAAAATTATAAATGGCTCTTAAGAACATAAAATTGGTCATGGAGAATTAAACAAAAAATTATAAATGGCTCTTAAGAACATAAAATTGGTCATGTTAATATTGATCATTGTTTCCTAGTATTATGGATGTGAAAATGCTCTTAATGAAACATGGTCTGGATGTTCTGGGTATTACTGAAACATGGTTGAATGAAAACATATCTGATGCAGCAGTAAAATTGACAACTATAATTTTATCAGACTGGATCGTGGTAATAATTGTGGTGGGGTACTGGTGTCTACATCAGGTCAACATTAAGGCAAGGTTAGTGGCTGAATTTTCCCAATCTGAGGTGAATATTGAACAACTTTGGGTAGTAATTGATATTGCAAATAATAACTATTTGATTGGGACAATCTACAGACCTCAGGTGGTCAAGTTTTGGATGCTATAAATTCTCTAGAGCACTCAATTGCTTCAATGTTCCCTGATACAGATAATATTATATTAATGGGTGATCTCAACTTGAACTTAATGCAAGTGACACCAGCAACAGACTTGCTCACAGATTTGTTGGATTTATTTAATATTACTCAAATAATAAAAGCCCCAACCGTATTACTAAAACTGTAATACCTTAGTGGATATCATAGCAGTTGGTGATATTGACTTGATTGATGGTGAAGCACAACATGCATGCATCAAGTCACTGATCATCAACTGGTTTTTAATCAACTCAAAATAAAATTCCTCAAAATAAAATCAAGTATATAATTTACAGAGACTTCAGTGCATTCAATCAGGTTGATTTGAAATGGAATTACAAATGCAGAATTGGCATGAAATATTTTTTACAGAGGATATTGACATAAAAGTTGATATATTAACTAATAATATTAAATCTGTTTTTGATCGTCATGCTCGCTTAGGAAAGTAAGATCGACTAAACCGAGGTCTCCTTGGATGACTAATAATTTAAAGATCATGAAAAACAAAGAAACAATTACTTGCCAAGTACAAATCAACAAAAACTTGGATGATTGGGAAGCATACAAGCGAGCAAAAAATAATTTCACCGGCAGTTAGGACTGAGAAGCAGAATTATTTGAATGAAATTCACAGAACTAAAAAGAATCGGAAAGATACCTGGAAAGCACTTGAACAGTTGAATATCCATTCTAAGAAATCTGATATATCAGTACCACCTGACTTGAATGATGCTGAAGCTATCAATTGCCATTTCATTAACTCTGTCAATGCATTAGAGTGTCAAGTTGATGATGATCTTGTACAGTATTATAATACCCATAAAGTGAATTATAACCTAGACCACTGCAAAATTGAACCCTTTCGGGAGCATGACGTTCTGGAGGCTGTAGTTAGTATCAAATCAAATACAGAAGGTTCTGATGGAATAACCCTCCATATGATAAAAATGTGCTGCCCCTTTTTATTGCCATTTATCGCTCACATATTCAATTGCTGCCTACTTGAGGGATATTTTCCCATCTGTCCAAAGTTTACTTATGGATGCAATATATTCTATTCTATTCTATTCTATTCTATAAATTGGAGAAATGCAGTTATTTTACCGTTACCAAAAGTCTCAAATCCTAAATGTCTGTCTGATCTGAGACCTATCAGTAGGCTTCCAGTGCTATCCAAGATGTTCGAAAGACTGATTTTCAATGAAATTTTACGTTTCCTCACAGAGAATGAACTATTTTCTGATTGCCAATCTGGTTTTAGGACTGGGCATAGTACAATTACAGCATTAACTAAAGTATTAGATGATATATTTCAGGCAACTGATGGTAGCAATACATCATTACTGGTTACATTAGACTATAGTAAAGCTTTTGATACTCTGGGTCATAATCTATTATTGGCGAAACTAAATTATTACTGTTTATCTAAGGAAACCATAGGATTAATTGGAAGCTATCTCTCCAACCGATGTCAGTATGTTGTCCTAGAGGACACCAGTTCAAGTGCAATGCCATTACCTCGAGGGTTCCTCAGGGCTCAATACTAGGGCCGCTACTCTTTTTACTTTATACTATGGATCTAAAAGAACTTTCTGGTGACTGTTATATACATCAATTTGCTGATGATACTCAAGTGTATGCAAGTTTCAACAAAGATAATGCTGACGTGGTCATTACAAAAATCAATGATACTCTTGATAAAATATTGAAATACTCCAATAAACATGGTTTGAAATTAAATCCCACTAAATCACAAATGATATGTTTTGGTAATAGTGATTATGCTACTGAAGAAGTAGTAATCAATGGTGTGAGTATTGAGCCCTGTAGAGCAATAAAAATTTGGGACTATTCATTGATGATGATTTACGGTTCAAAGCATATTAAGCATATAGTCCAGAAAAGCTATATGTCATTAAGAAATCTTTACCAACAGAACAATACTAAACAAAATTGAAAAACAGTTATGTGAATCACTAGTTTTGAGCCACTCAAATTATGGCGATATTATTTATGGACCATGTCTTGATATTGAACTTCAACTAGAATTCAAAGAATTCAGAACTCATGTATTCGTTTCATCTGTTCACTAAGATTACGAAACCACGTAACTCCATTCAGAACTGAACTAGGGTGGCTTGATATGCAGGACAGAAGGAAACTTCACCTTGCATGTTTTGTTCATAAAGTATTGGAAAAAGGAACTCCCTCGTATATTAGAAAAAAAATGTCATATAGGTTGGTTGTGCATGATGTAAACACCAGAAATAGAAACCTACTTGTAATAACCAGGCATAACACTGCTGCATTCAAAAGGTCATTTTCTCATTCTGGGTAAAAATATTTAACTCCATACCAACTCCTATCAAGAACAAATCATCTTATGGATTTAAAAGAGCCTTTAAGGAATACCTTATGGTTCTATAACATTTTTGTTTTATAAGTTGTAATTATATTAACGTTCTCCCTTTACGCATTCTTTGCATTATTTACATGTTACATTTTAGTTATTTGAACATACCTGTTACTCCCGTGATTGTAAATTATAATATATATATATGTAGGCATTATTCTGTATGTAATGATTTATTTGTAACTGGTACTCGGTTGAGTTGAGCAGTCTAACTGGACTTCGCCGAGGATTATTAAAATAAAGACATTTTATTATTATTATTATTATTAATTACCTGTGATCTGAGACATTTCTTACTTTACTGCCCTAGGTGTGTAATGTACTATATAATTATTGATACCATGCACCCCACGCTTTTTTTTAAATAAAATAAATTTTTTTCTTATTTTCTATTTTTTTAGTCTGGATTTCTATAAAAACGTATTTTTTGGTTTTTTTAAACTATTATTTATTCCCTACTTTTTAGTGTGGTTTATTACTAAAAGCATGTTTTTTTAGATTTTTTTAAACTATTATTTTTTTGCAAATTAAAAAATGGAATAATTGTATCCAATTAGGTAATCATAATCTCCAACCCCAAAAACCCCCACATACCAATTTTGAATAGAATCAGACCATAATCACAAAACTCGGCCGCCATCTTGAATTTTTCAATTTTCACAAAAGAATCATAATATTCGACCCCAAAACCCCCACAAACCAATTTTGAATAGAATCGGACCACAATCACAAAACTCGTCCACCATTTTGGAGCCGCCATCTTGAATTTTTCAATTTTGGCAAAAGAATCATAATATTAGACCCCAAAAACCCCCACATACTAATTTTGAATGGAATCAGACCATAATTACAAAACTTGGCCGCCATCTTGAATTTTTCAATTTTTTCATAAGAATGATATTATTCGACCCCAAAAACCCCCACATACCAATTTTGAATAGAATCAGAGCATAATCACAAAACTTGGCCGCCATTTTAAAGCCGCCATCTTGAATTTTAAATTTTTTACAAAAGAATCATAATATTCGACCCCAAAAACCCCCACCTACCAATTTTGAATAGAATCAGAGCATAATCACAAAACTTGGCCGCCATTTTAAAGCCGCCATCTTGAATTTTAATTTTTTACAAAAGAATCATAATATTCGACCCCAAAAACCCCCACATACCAATTTTGAATAGAATCAGACCATAATCACAAAACTCGTCCACCATTTTGGAGCCGTCATCTTGAATTTTTCAATTTTGACAAAAGAATCATAATATCCAACCACGAAAACCCTCAGATACCAATTTTGAAGCGATTCGGACCATAATCACAAAACTCGTGCGCCATATTGGAGCCGCCATTTTTTTTCACACAAAAATTTCTTAATTCATTGTCACCGGAATTATGTACACCTGCCAAATTTCAAATCATTCGGACGTCTGGAAGTGGGTCAAAATCGCGCCCAAAGGAGTTGGTTACAAACATACAAGTGAAGCTAATATAAAGCTTGTAAAAAGTCAATGTCAAACCTGTTTAAAAAAAGGGATCATATTAGAATAACAAGAACAACTTTCATAATAACTTAAGGTATATTATGTTTATCTACTATTGTTCTGAAACGGATGAGTCATTGCGTTTGCTTGAATATACATTTAAAGATGTTGAATTTTAAACTCATTGGGAAGTGTGAAATGAGAATCTGAGGAATCCTTAGTCAAAATGAAATCAGAACAATATGTTTATAAATCATTTAACCCTTTCAGGACCGCGCCGGATTCAGCCGGCGGTGCTTACAGGGCCGACGCGGGAAGCGTGTGCGTGTTTGTCCGGCTTCAGTCCCGAAACGTCGAGAGACGTGGAGTGTTTATTGAAGACGTTATACATATTTCTTCATGACAACCTATTTTTTTTCTAATTACAGAGAGAAAACAAAATTTATTTTATTTTAAATTTTGTGTTATTACACTTAAAAACATATAAAACTTTTTTGGCAAGAGAAGAATCGGAGTGCATTCTAATAAGTAGTACAAGAAATGTTCATGAAATATACATCAGAATTTTACAACTGAATGGTACCTCTCAAAACACCCAATGACACAAAGTGGGACGTTACATGGTACACAAGTGTATGATGTTTCCTTACTCTCATTTTGCTTCGCGCAAACAACATACCTTTTCAGAAATATTTTATTATTCTCCGGTTTCCGAGGAAACATCGCTGGACAATGTTTCTCAATAAGCCTCAAATTATTCACTATTATTCAATAGCTCGTACATTTCTTCTTCTGATATATATTTTCTCGCCACTGTAGAGGATAATTGCAACTTTTGTTTGAAAAATGCGGGTAACATACACGTAAACATGCATAAACACTTCTGCACTTCAAACTATTCTTGTTCAACGCACTTGTAACTCAATTTTTGATTAAAAGTACTTAATCCTATTAGAACAGTATGCTTAGCTGTCATGTTCTGCACACCTTCGCCAAAAGTGGCGAGCAAGAGCCGAACCAATCAGTTTTTAGTGTGGGTGTGGTCAGAATACACGTGCTCAATACAAAGCAACCCGCGTGTTCGATCGTTTTCGGTCCTTACATGGATCTCTTGCCGTGCGTTTAAGTCCGCTTTTGGTCTCACGGACACGAAATATTTTTGCGTGTTCGTTCGTTTTCGGTCCTGAAAAGGTTAAGTAATACATGTTCAAACCTTTAGTTGATATAATTATTGATCGACTTCTGGTTGCTTCTACAAAAACATCAATTCTTTATCATGTATGAAAATGAAATGAAAACAAATGTTTTTCACAAGTAAACAATAAATCAAACCTCTGACATACCTCATAGGTTATTTCCAAGATGAAATTACACAGAAGTATTTGCAAGAAAACCCTATTTATATTTGGATCAAGAAATAAAACAATGTATGTACCACTGATATACTAACCTAGCTTCTCTCTTCTAGCTTCTCGCTGTCGCGCTGAATATGTTTTGGGAGACTGAGAGTGGTGGCTTGCCAGTTAAAACAATCCAGCAGTATCGAACTTCAAGGAAATATTTTTGTTTTCTCGCTTATCTTCACCTTATATTTTTTTCATAGAAGAATTTTTTAACAGACTATGAACTCCTAGAGTACACCTCTCATTTTGACACACAGTTTGGGAAATGTCTTTGGCACAAGCAATCACAAAATTAACTTTTTTGTAGCCTTGAATAAGTCCTATGAAAACACTTCCACACAAACATCAATTTTTAATCATGTATAAAAGGGTACATTCAAATATGAATGTGTTTTGGGAGACTGAGAGTGGTGGCTCGCCAGTTAAAACAATCCAGCAGTAACGAACTTGAAGGAAATATTTTTTTTTCTTGCTTATCTTCACCTTATATTTTTTTCACAGGAAGAACTTTTATTCTTTTTTAATGCACTATCCACTGATAGAATACACCTCTCATTTTGACACACAGTTTGGGAAATGTCTTTGGCAAACACAAACATAAAATTAACTTTTTTGTGACCTCTTGTTCTGCAAGTCCTATGAAAACACTTCCATGAGAAACAACCACTACAAAAAAATAATTTATTTACACAACTATATACAAAAACCAAAATATATCACTACTTAAGCAGAGTCTAACAACTTATTAAGAGAAGTGGGAAGCCAAGAAGCATTATTTTGTGAATAGAAGATGACATTTCTGTCTATGTAACATTGCATCCCACCGGAACCAATTCTATAGATTTGTTTTGCTTCGTGGTATCTATTCGGAATTGGCACAAACAGTATTCCCCTTTCTTCACATTTTTTCGTCACCAGATCTTTGAAACCTTGGGGTATTTTGGCAGCCGTCTTGACAGCTTCAGCCAAAGCCTGCAACAAGAAATAAAAATTTTACCCGAGTGTTTTTACGAGCTGAAATTTTGTAAAAGGAATGGCAGACAGTGTCAGGATGGCTATTTTAGTGAAATTTAATAGGATTGTTTTGTAGTGAGAGCATTATTATCGAAATCAATATATACACCTGAAAATCTATTTTCACGATTAGATCCAATGTTTTGTTTGTTTTATATAAATATTACATTTGCAAGTTATATATGGTTTTGAAACATTGAATTTAATAAGTTTGCATCAGACCACTTGAGTTCTCTTAGATCTTTTTCCATATTTCAGTTAATAAAAACTTCTATATCTATATGAAAAACACTCTTATGAAAAAATTGTTAAAAAAAAATATTCATGAATGAAGCTCAAACTCAAGTTCCGTTGAAAATATTTCAAAATTAATAAAAATGTGTCAAACTTCATTATAAAAAAATTGTAACCCTATAAATAGTCTATCTTGGATTCATATAACCACTCCAATAAACCGTTAAAAAAAATTTTGAAGAGTTAAAAATAAACAAAAACTTACAAATGCCACCCCAAAGTCTGCATGGAATTTTATGAATGATATTTTATACAACCAAATGAAACATGATTCGGACATAAAAAAATGGTGAGATTTTCAAGAATTATTTCAATAGTATTGTCACACGTTTAACAGCTATCATTTCTACCCAAAATGGATGTCTACTGATATCAAGTATTTTTCTTTGTTCCTAAGACCCACAAATACTGAAGAAATAGAGAAAATAATCAGTCAACCAAACTCAAGAAAAGTTTCAGTATTTGACATCATTACCAAAATTGTTGAAGTGGTAAAATCAGAACTAGAACCTTTGATGAGTAAACTAATCAATTTATCCTTTGAGACAGGTTTGATTCCGGACCAATCCGTTTGATTCCGAAAACCAATAGTATATTGGTGAATATAATCCAGAAACTGTAGCGAAAAAAATCATTGATATAAGATGTTATGATCCAATTTCAACTTGATCTCAATTCAAATAAAAAATGTGGACTTTTATTGTTGAATAGATCACGAAATTCTTTGAAATAAAACAGACTTGCTGAAAAAACAACTATTGATTAATTACTCTATTGAACTTGAACAATATTATAAATAATACAGAAATAAACTCAACGCACTAATAAAAAAAGTAAAAATGATTTTTATCGAAGAAAATTGAGTGAAGCAGCTGGGAACCTGAAAAAGAACCTGGTTCAGGTACCAAATCAACTCCACATTTTCCAAGACTGACATTATGAAAGAAAAGGGACTCTCAATAAGAAATAATACCGAAAAAGCAAATCTGTTTAATGAATGTTTTTCTAGCTAGGGACTAAGATGGCAAGAGATATCAAAAAAACAAACCTACCCCAGCACTTTTTTGTGATATATCTATACAATCATCATTTTTCATTGAACCTGTCACATCTTCAGAACTTATTTTCTTTATATCAAAATTATAAAATTATTGTTCTCCAGGGCCCGAAGGGATTAATACAAGAGTTATAAAAGCTATTCACAAACACATTCTGCTTCCACTGCAACACATTATAAATCTCTGCTTTCTCAATGGGAAAATACCTATACAATGGTTAGAATCCATAGTTACCCCGGTTTTCAAATCCGGAAAACGCAATTTATCAACAAACTATCGACCCATTAATAATTTCGCAAAAATATTCGAACAAATACTAAAAAAAAAAAATGCATTTCTGGAAAAGCATCAAATAACAACCAGTAATCAGTATGGATTCTTGCAAAATCCCAACACTGAAGATGCCATCATGAGCTTTGTAGAAAAAACAGTAAAAGCCTTGGACAAATTATATAAGTGCCTAGCGATCTTTCTTGATTTTGCCAAGGCATCATAATAAACTTTTATAAAAAAATAAGGGACTATGGCATTCGAGGGTTACCGCTAAGTCTTTTTGAGAGCTACCTAAAAAACAGAACACATAAAATAAAGATATACTCAGCTCTGAATCGACAGGAGTGCCACAAGGTACAGTATTGGATGGGTACCAACTGTTACTATAGTACCAACTATTATCCGACCTCTGGTGGTTTCAAATAGCACTATTATTTGATGGCAAGAATCAAATGATAGTACTATTTAAAACAACCAGAGGACAGTAATAATAGTTGGTACTAATGCAACAGTTGGTACCACTGAATCTACTTCCAAGTGACAGATTTGTTCCTCTCATTCTCAAAAAGACGAAAAAGAATATATGAATAGAATGAATTGCGGTATTTCAAGATCTTCTGATGAGTAGTTGAATTTCTTCTTCGACCACGAAACTGCACCAGGGATTTATGCTGTGAAAATATTCCTGGGGAGTAAAAAACTTTGTATTGGAACTCTTTTATCAATTTGTGGAATGTTCCAATGAAACACAAAATACAAACACAATTTTTCTTATAAAGTGGAGAAGTAAAAAGCCAAAAATTTCCTCAAACCAATAAAAACAATTGTCCTAAAAAAATGAGAACGTACCTCATTTCTAGGTTGTGAAGTCGGAGGTGTCGGAAGTCCATTTGCCTCCATGTTCCTCAGGTAGGATATCGATTCCTTTGCTCCTGGTTGTTGACCAATATTGACAGCTCTGTGCATCATTTCCAGAGCTTTATGGAAATTTTCTGAAAATTCAAATTGAAATGAACCCTTTGCTGTCATGGGCATGTACGACATGACGTTGGTGATGAATCAAAATGGTCGTATTTTAATATTGGGTGATCTGTCCTTGAGGTCGCACGGCATGTGTGACATGACACCACCAATATCAACTTGTTGTCGTAGGCCAAAATTTCTCGCTTTTCTATATGGGAATATCTAAGGTTTCAGATCGATGGTTTTTTATTTTATAACAAAACACACTTCACATTTCGAATAATCAGTACGAATTCTGGTTTAGTCGAGTGTCAGACGCGTTTCTCAGTTAAAATAACGAGACATTAGTACGGATTGTCTAGTGATGTACTTAAAGGACGTACTTACACAATTGATTGGGAACTTTAGGAGTTCCTCTAAGAACAGATTATCAAATATTGATGAGATGCGTTTGAATGACTGCAAAGTATATATTTAAAAAAAAATGTCTAAACAGGAATAAATCCCAATAATAAGACATAAATCGATGTATTGATTGAGGAATACCAAACAGACGAAAAACAACAGTTTATTACTGCAAAACATGTATTGCCTTGCCTTGCATCCTGGAGAGTGTTTCGAGAAATCCATACTTTAGAAACTTTCAGATAACTCTTATGCTAATTTGTAATACATAAATATAAAGACTTCTCATATCTTCAGCAAATTTTGTTCTTCTGCTAATCCTTTTTTCCAAAAAATCTCTTGAAAGAATACACATTTTGAACGTATTTTCCAATGGTCACCTTTATTTTCTATACAAACATTTCCATATAAAATGCTTATGGATAGTCTTCATATAGTTTTCAATATAATATGGGAGAACTTTGTAAGATATGACATATTTGCTCACTTAATAATTTTTTTTCGATGCCGTTCAATATTTTGGTACAACTCGGCAAATTACTGTCAACTAATTTACCCGCCCACGCAGCCGGCGATGTACTAGTAACTAACGATTACATTAAGAGCACTACTCCAAAACTTTTACGAGCACAAATGGTTAACATCAAATTGATAAACAGTATGAAGAAATGGAGTTTTACAATTTGAAATTCAGTAATATTGTTTTCCGGTTTTCACTCACCTTGAAACATAAAATATACGTTACTGCGTTTTGGTATACTGATTTAGAAAATACAAAGTTTTTTTTTACTTCCAGCGAAGAGAAAACCTCAAAAAAATATAGAGGACCGTTTCTATACTTCCTCAAAAAAACATTTAGCCGTTATGTGAAATTTCACAATCCTGGAATAAAAAGCAAAACTCAATATTCTACCTTTTATTGTTGGCTGACTCAACAACTCCTCGGAGAGCATCCTTTTCCATCCGGAATACCATTCCGTGACCTGCGTATAGTTTGGATTGTGATTCAGCCACATTGCCAGGGTCTGCAGCCACCTAGGGAAGAAGAATTTATCCAGGATGAGCGTCATATTCCCGACGGATAGCATGTCGCTCCAATCCATCACCCAATTCCATGGATCTGTAACAAAATTCATATTAAAAAATTAGCTTGGAATAGTACAATAACAATTTATTTAAAAAGGGAAACTTTCTAAATTAAAAATTGGTTAATGGAATAGAAATGGGAAAATCTACCTCTGTATTATCAAACAAAAACCAAACTACTTCCCTAGCACAGGGGAGCCAACTTCATGTCCACATGGGCTTCTAGTTTTAGCATTATGAATAGAATATTTGACACTGTTACATGTAGCATTATGGATAGATTTATTTGACAATGTTACATGTAAAAAATGTTACTGTTCTGATTGACTACTCAATGAAATATCTTACTTATCAAGAAAACAGTATGCGATGTGCATGAGAAGTAATTTGAACATTCTTGTCCTTCTTAAGCCGGGATCCAACGGTGCGTGGAGTGGCAATCCTGGATTGAGGGTGAGTGTCAAGGTTGGCGCGTCGAAATGTGTCGGGCCGTTCCCATGGCGCATGTAGGATCGCGGCTCCAGAAGTGGACAAGCAACGGTTGTAGTCTGTTTTAAGCCGGCAGTGTTGGCGTTAAAAATTTAAATAACATGGTTTAATTGCAATCACTCATTTGCTTTTGAATTCGCTTCCAGGCATCATTAATTAAATTCCTGTTTTTATGGTTTGGATCCCGTGGGTTCCAAATAATCGGCTTGTATAAAAATTCCACTACGTTCGACCACTCCATGGTGAAAGTTATATACCACGGCACTGACGGTACCACGCTCAAAGCCGCGTCATTGGATCGGTATACACGTGTTGAACGCCATCGTCCGAGCTCCTTTGAACCGTGTTCATTTACCGACAAACAACGGGACTCACCGCGCCGACCGTCGATCGCCAAGCCTGCCCTATCCGACGGCGCGTGAACTGGCAAGTTTGGCTCGAGGAGTGCCACTCCACGCGCCGTTGGATCCCGGCTTTAGGCAGCTTGCAAATTAGACGACTGAGACGCGCGGCAAGTCTTTGAAGCGCAAATTTCATATGGAGGTCATTAGGAAGGTTGTGAATCATTACTAAAATATATTATTTCGAAGTTATAATTGAATGTGATGAACAAAAACTGTAATTATATTAAAATCAAAACACAAATAACGATTATTGAAATATCCATGTCAAAATTGTCAAATAGCAGTTCGCTGAAGTTTGTTCTCACTACCAAACAGTTCCTAGCCTATTTTGAACATTTCATTTTTTTATTCCTTGTTATGGAAAATCAAAGGAATAAGATATTTTTCCATTGCATTTCTCAAACAGTGTAATAAACAGTTCTTCCAATAATTCAGCTTTAGCTATTGGAATAAGGCAGCTAGGTCGTTACTTCATTCTCTGGATAAGTAGGCAAACATGTCAACAAAATGATAATTTTATTTGTGTCACAATATTGGTCAAGAAAACACAGCTATGTCCGAGGTAAGGCTGGCAACATGGTAAAAATAAAAATCACTAAGGTAGTAGAAATTATGTAAGTTACTTATTATGTTTAAAATGGAGACATCAACACATAAACTCGTGATTTCGGGTGTGTGTGTTTACCCAAATTTGAACTCGGTCATTGGAATTGAGGTATAAACAAGAACACCGAGCAGTCCGGAAATTGACATTAGGAGGGTGAAGGTTATCTAACATGGTCGTCGGAGTAATCAAACATCAAAATTGTGGTCTTCTTCTTCTATGCACATGGTGGGCTGGTTCCAGAGAACTCCGTGCACGTGGGCCTCTTTACTTGGGTCCGTTTTGCACCCACGTATTCTGAGAATCAGCTGGGCATGCCGATTTCTCTGACGAAACTCAGCAGTTTGCTGAATCTCATTAAAATCTTCTGGGTTCAGAATTATGCTCCCCAGGTTGATCTCCCTCTGGTGCGCCAAAGCGGGGCACTCAGTAAGGATGTGCGTCAATGTCTCGTCATCTTCCAGGCACCATCTGCATATGGGATCGTCTGTGATCTCGATATTTCCATGTGCCAGTTCAGGTGATTTTGTCCAGTTAGGAGCCCACTCACAGTCCTGATATCTCGTCTGTCTAGTGACAGGATCTCTTTTGACAATTTTTTCGAAAGCCCCTTTATTTGGAGCTTTGATTGCCTCCTGCCATGTTTTGATGAACTGCTTTTGCAGCAGTCCCTCCATGTTTGACATGGCCATGCTATTGGGTATTCCCAAGATTGGTTCCGGTCCAACTGGAGTCTTTGGCAATCTTCAAGTCAGTTCGCAAAGTAATTCAAGTCAAATGTTAATTCAGTCCAGTCAGTACAGATATAGTGCTTCGAAACAAGCATGGTATTTTAGCAATCAGTCAAGTGCAAGGTACCACAAAACCAAGAAGTTCGTACTCGATATCTATGCCACAGAAAAACATAATCGCAAGTATTCATTCAATTGTTCAATTGTATGTCAACGGCTCAAGTGTGATGATAAAGATCCCTTTTTCATTTTCGTGTTGCTCGAAATAAACTGAAATCTAGGTCATTAGACAACCGTAACAAGCTGTAAGCTTTCCAATGTTGGGTCCTAAGATAGGTACGGCAATAAAGATTATTTAATTGCATGTCATCCATGAATAGTATATATGTACAGGAAGGAATTTTGGCTTTTCTTGGTTTTTGTAAATTATGAGAATTTGGTTTGTAGTTATTGCACTCCTTTTGTATGTGTAATTATTGGCAATAACTTGGACTACGAATATGTTCATAGCCGAAACTTATTTAAATCTATTATAGAGTAAAGTAAGCATTTCGAAGTACACACTTAGAAACCGAGGAGACCTCGCAAATCCTAGCTCATAATCTCACCTGGGAAGCATACCTCTCAGCGCATCTTAGCCGCTCGAGATACCTGGCGGTTACTTCCCTATTCCATCTAACAGGAGAAAGGGTGTTAGCAGCTTCTTCAGACGATCTCTTAGGAAACTGAGTAGGTTGTTAAATGAACAAAGAAGGGGTCATAACAATTCTGTTACATCAGAACATTCTGTACAAATAAGATTTCAGCAGGAATCACAAGAAAAACAAGCGGATTTGACGTCTTTTGTTGGTTGTTTCATTACCTTGCATAAAAAGCACTCCATAGTTTGTTTTCATTATCATCCAGCCACTACACAAAAAGTCTGCTTTTATGGGGCCTTTTTTTATTTTATTTACAGGTGTGAAGTTCCTTTGTGTGCACAATATAAGGTAATTATCTTCTTATGTATGAAAGGATTCACTTTATTTGTTACACAAACTTGTAGTATTAGCACAGAGTGTGCGAAAATTCGGATATTTTTCATTAACATTTACTTTTAAATTAACCAATTTTTGCGGAGCTCTCCAAGACATGTCGATTCAGTACAACTTTTCACATACTATATCAATGAAGACCCCATTGTGGGTTGTCCACTAGTCAGTACTCTCTCTATCCTGTGTGTCAGGTGGTGGAGAGTTGTGGTAGGCATTATGTTGCTTACGCAGTGGATTACTCTGCAGTGATTGTTCTCTGATGTGCCGATCTACCAGCCTTTCGAGTGTTTTCATAAAAAGGCTGATGGGTCGGTACCCTTGGCTTGGGAGTAGTTGGTTTTCCCTGGTTTTGTAATAAATATGATTCTAACTGACCTCCATGCCTCTGGTATGTAGCTCAGGGCCAGACATGATCATTTTCATTTCATCATTTTATTTTTATTGCCCAACAGGTTACACCCAATTACAGGACATAATTAAATTTACATATTTTATATTTCAAATTTGTTTTACCTAATAACTAATAACTAACTAACTACTAACTAATAATCATTTATATAGAACATTCAGTTAAGAACAAGATGCAGTATTGCAAGATTCAAAAATGCAAACATTTTATTCAAGTTCGATTTATATCAGTTTTTTTAATGTTATCTCTTTTATGTATCTGAGCGAACAGGTATTGATGTCACAAAAGTTACAGATAGAGTTGAAGTTTTCACACATCATCTTAATAGGTGATAGTGATATTATATTTGTTTTTGCCGTGCCACAATAAAATGTGATATTTTTGCGTGACCCAAGTCTTGGAACCCTGAAGTTCAATTCAGATAAGAGCATGCTGCAGTCAACCTGGTTGTGCAGTAATTTATACAGAAATATAACTGAGGCACACTGTCTTCTTGTTTCCAGTGAGACAATTTGAAACTGTACAAGAAGTGCATTGTGATCTGAACCTCTTGATGGATATGTTCCATGACATTTGAAAAATGTAAATTTTAAGAATTTTTTAACCCTTTCTAGGGTATATTTATGGCAGAAATAGTGAGGACTCCAAATTATTGAGCAGTATTCTAATTTTGATCTCACATATGAATAATACAGAATTTTAATTGCAATTATATTTGTGGATTGCTGACAATTTCTTATGATGAAACCAAGCATTTTGTTGGCTTCAGAGGCTTTTTTGTTGATATGATCTACAAAAGACATCTTTGGATCGAAGAATACACCTAAATCTTTAGATTCTTTACAGCGAGTTAGATTAATGCCATGAACGCTATATGGATATTCAACAGGAGTGCGTTGTCTGGTGATGGTTATGACTTTACATTTTTCAATATTAAGGTGTAGGTTGTTAACTGAACACCACATTTGCAAGTTATCTAGGTTTTGCTGAAGTAAGGGGCCATCAGCCGATTTCTCGATGGAAGTAAAAATCTTCAAATCATCCGCGAAAAGTAGCTTCATACAGTCAAGTTTAGAAGTAAGATCATTAATGAATAATAAGAATAACAAGGGTCCGAGGTTTGACCCTTGTGGGACACCCGAAGTGACAATTACTCTATTAGATTTGAATCCATTATACGCCACTATTTGGTTACGGTTTGAGAGGTAGGAATGGAAAAGTGCCAGTAAGTTCTGACTGAAACCAGTTTCACCCAATTTCGCAATTAATACATTATGATCGATTCAATCAAAAGCTTTTGAAAAGTCGGTATAAATCACATCTACTTGACCTTGTTTGTCCAGAACAGTGCACACATATTGTGAGAAAATTGCTAAATTAGTTACTGTAGATATATTGCTCATAAATCCATGTTGGTATTCGCATATTTGATTTCTGGTAGCAAGATAGATATGTTTATACAGAATTATTTCGTATGCCTTTGCAAAATTGGAGATTATGGATATTGCTCTATAGTTTGCTACTGTGGCAGCATCTCCATTTTTCAGAATATAGCAGATTTTTGCAAGTTTCCAGGCATCAGGGAACGTTGCAGTTTTAAAGGAGAGATTATATATGAAGCATAGTGGAGTGGCCAGAACAGATCTACAATCTTTTATCGATCGAAGTATTCTCATAAGTAGAATAATATGGAGATTGCAGAGTCTCCTCCGCTGATACAGTTTCCCGTCCATCAGGCAGGGACAACATACCCACTCCCTTCCCTTGATCTTTAGAGAGAACTTTGCACAGCGTTGCTGCTGTGGGCATTGTGTTAATGTCCTCGCAGTAGGCCCGCCAGCTGTTTCTTTGCGATTGCCATATGGCTTTCTTGTACTCTATCTGGGCAGACCTATAGTTTTCCCAGTCGAGTGGTACCTTTGTTCTTTTTGCCTTGTTTAGAAGCTTCCTTGTTACCCTGCGGTGGTTCTCGATTTACGAGTTCCACCAGGGTGTTTTTGTGTTCTCTGACCTCTCTTTGAGGGGGCAGCTGTTTTCGTACGAGGAAATGATTGCCTCGTTTAGATACCTTACTGCGGTATCTATTTCGGCTCCATTTCCGTATTTGGACGGTAATCCTACGAGTCTACCTTTTAGTTCCTCTCTAAAGAGGTCCCATTTGGTGGCCCTTGGATTCCTGTAGACTTTTTTTTCGTAGGTTTATGTCACCTATCAAAATTGTGGTAGGTGATAATTTTTTTTTGGTTTATTAAGGACTTTTCGTATTCATTTCAAACCAAAATATTTTTATTTTTTTATGGACTATCAACTGTTAGCAGTAGTGCAATAAGTTAGTTGACACCTTATATATTACTTTTGGTTTTTAAAGATTTGGAAAAGAAAGATGAATATGCAAATATACAGTAGAGACTCGAAAATCCGGTTTTTTTACTAATCCGGATTGACGCCAAGCTTAAACTATGGAATTATGTACCTTGTAATCCGGATTTGCCATGGTCATCGGTTCTAACTTGTCTGAACGCGTTATTTCAAAGCGGTAACTCATTTATATTTTGATTATTTGATGGCCGGACGTGTTTTAGTGTAGTGCAGAATGGCAAAACGTAAACATATTACTTTGTCTATAAAACAAGAGGGTGAAATATGCAAGACGCAATAATCTGGATTTTTTATTAATCCGGATTAACCCTAACTTTAGTTGATCCGGATTATCAAGTCTCCATTGTACTTTCAAAAAGCATGTGAAAAAAATAAGAATATTTTTAACAAAATCACAAGGAATAATTATCAATATATTAATATCAATGAATATATAGAAAAAATCGGCAGAAAGAATACTATACATATATCCTTTCAAAAAGCATTAATAACAGTCACAAACTGAAAAACTCTGTTGACAGATAACTACTTTCATCGGCTCTGTTGGCAGACATGAGTTGGTACAAAAAACTACGAAAACAAAACTCGAATAACAACATTCTGTTGAAAAATTCAAATGATCTGTTACCTAGATGCTGTTGGTGGGGGTTTATTACTAGTGACTGCATACATATCTGCAGCTTAGGTACAATGTGTTTGAGAAGAAAGGCGACAAACGCCCCTTTGGACAGTGCCCGTTGCCAAGGTAATAGCATCAACTTTGCTGAACGGTCTGACGGGTGCCAGTTGGCCAATGCTGTTCCTAGTTTCTCTTGGATTATAGGATATATGCCCGATTGAAGTTTCGTATCTGAAATGGATATAAGATTAGAGTTCATTCTTGCAATTTCGTGTTCAGTTTGAACAACATGTGAATGCTAATATCTACACTTACATAGAATAAGCAACTCAGAAAAAGGACCT
Organism: Gonioctena quinquepunctata; assembly: GCA_018342105.1. Classification (NCBI taxonomy): domain Eukaryota; kingdom Metazoa; phylum Arthropoda; class Insecta; order Coleoptera; family Chrysomelidae; genus Gonioctena; species Gonioctena quinquepunctata. The sequence continues at coordinate 438,942 of JAFIRS010000417.1, read as the reverse complement.
CAATATATGGGCATTAAATTATTTAATAGGTTGCCATTAAGCTTAAGAAATCAAAAATGGAAGTATTTCTAATTTTGAATAGTTTTCTTTGATTTATCAATGAAACTATCATCGGTGCTCATTGATATTTTTTTAATTGGAATGTCTTATTTATGCTGTACTGACGTATTCTACAGGGTGACCCAAGTGCGTGCAAGTTCCATACGTTTTTTACATCCAAAAATCATAACTTCAGCACCATTCAAGATAAATTCGTAGTCGATGTTCCATCGCCCACTAGGATTTTTTTTAAATGACAAATTATAATTGGCAATAACCCGACTTTTTCAAATGCAACACCCTACATTTTATTGCATCATTGCATGGCATTTTTCAAGGGCTTCTTGTCGATATAGGATTTGTGGGTCTACTTTGTAAAGTTTGCGAGATTTGTAGCAAAATAAGAAATTTTGATGGTTTTTTCGAAAATAAAAGTAATTGAGTAGGTCACTGTTGTAAAATTGGACACATACGTGTACTTTCAATAATTGTACACGTCTAATTGTTAATAATGAATTTCACTTGCGAAGAATTAATGAATATGGTCTACTCTTTTGGCGAAGCTGACAGAAATCCTTTATTAGCAAGCAGAATCTACAGTCAAAAATATCCAGAAGCAAGAACTCCACGGGTGTCTTCATTCCAAAAGTTAAGAGATCAGTTTGAACTCTCTGGAAATTGTTGGTGGTCGGATCAATGAGGAAAATGAGTTGCAAGTTTTATTGATGCTACAGGAAAAGCCACACTTAGGCACTAAGGAAACAGCAGCAGATACGGATATTTCACAAAGTAGTGTGAACAGAATAATACTGAAACATAAGTTCCACCCTTATCATCTGAACCTACATCAAGAATTGACGAGGATTACAATACTTTTAACAAAATACTGTTTTCTGATGAAGCAACGTTTAAGAACAACGGGTCGGTCAACAGACATAATAGGCAATATTATGTAATCGAAAATCCTCACTGCTTGAAGACTGTTGATCACCAATGTTTGGGGAGGAATTATTGGAAATAACATAATTAGATCCTACTTTTTTGACAATGTGCTGAATGGTGAAAGATATTTACATTTTCTCCACGAATATTTTCCCAGAATGTTACAAGTAGTGGATTAGAACACCAGAAGAACCACATGCAACATCATGATGCTGCAGTGCATAACCATAGGATAGTACAAGAATTTTTAGATTAATCATATCCTAATTGTTGAATAGGCAAAGGAGGTACTATTCCTTGGCCCAGGCGATCCCCAGACCAACAACTGCAGATGATATGAAAAACAGGATCACGGAAGCCTTCCGTTCAACTGATGGAGCAATGCTTGCTAGAGTTCGAGGCTCATTTACTAGAAGACTAGCAGCTTGTGTGGAACATGATGGTGACTGATTCGAGCATTTATAAGTAGCCTTTCCTCAAAATTTTTACATTGTTTCTTATTACACGCTTTATATTAGCTTCACTTGTATGTTTTTTGTTTGTAACCGACTCCTTTGGGCGCGATTTTGATCCACTTCCAGACGTCCGAATGATTTGAAATTTGGCAGGTGTACATAATTCCGGTGACAATGCATTAAGATATTTTTGTTTGGAAAAAAAAAAACGAAATGGCTTCAATATGGCGTACGAGTTTTGTGATTATGGTCCGATTCGCTTCAAAATTGGTATCTGAGGGTTTTCTTGGTCGGAGATTATGATTCTTTTATGAAAATTGGAAAATTCAAGATGGCGGCTTTAAAATGGCGGCCGAGTTTTGTGACTATGGTCTGATTCTATTCAAAATTGGTATGTGGGGGTTTTTGGGGTCGGAGATTATGATTACCTAATTTGATAAGATTATTCCATTTTTTTATTTGCAAAAGAATAATAATAATAATAGTTTAAAAAAAACTAAAAAAACACGCTTTTATAAATAAACCACACTAAAAAGTAGGAAATAAATAATAGTTTAAAAAAACTAAAAAACACGCTTTTATAGAGAACCAGACTAAAAAAATAGAAAATAAGAAAAAAAATTATTTTATTTAAAAAAAAGCGTGGGGTGCATGGTATCAATAATTATATAGTACATTACACACCTAGGGCAGTAAAGTAAGAAATATCTCAAATCACAGGTAATTGTTGGCCGGGGCGATATCATGCACCCCACTCTTTTTTTAAATAAAATACATTTTTTCTTATTTTCTATTTTTTTAGTCTGGTTTTCTATAAAAGCGTGTTTTTTAGTTTTTTTAAACTCTTATTTATTTTTATCATCCTTTCCTGTTCTTGTGCAGAGTACTAGAATTGTTTCCTTTGTGATGTACTCCTGTTTCTATTACAATTTTGTTGAAACATATTATTTTCAGAATTATATGGATGTGTCAAATTTTACGACATTGGCACACTAGTTTTTTTTTATTTTTATTTTTTTGAAAAAATTATCAACATTTTTTATTTTGCAACAAATCTCTCAAATTTTAAACCCCACAAACCATATTTCGTGTCAAAAAGCTCTTAAAAAATGTCATACAATGATGCAATACAATATAAGGTGTTGCATTTGAAAAAGTCTAGTTATTGCCATTTGTGAAGTCATTTAAAAAAAAACGTAGTAGGCAACGGAATATTGACTCCCAGTTCGCCTGCATCTCAAAACATATGCTAAAGCCTAAGGGATCGACTGGAGACAAGTTGGTTGAGTAATCTTGAATGGTTATGAATTTTTCTGTGAGTCTATGCACGACGCTATTTTGACACATAAATTTACATAAGTCAAAAACTATTGCAGATAAGTCTAAAGAACACGGGTGCGTTATATCGACAATTTAGTGGCGAATCCGAAAATGTAACAAAAATGGAGGGTTGCCATTTAAAAAAATAATAGTTTAAAAAAAAAAAAATACGCTTTTTATAAAAAACCGAACTAAAAAATAAATAAATAATAGTTTAACAAAACTAAAAAACACGCTTTTATAGAAAACCAAACTAAAAAAATAGAAAATAAATTTTAATAAATTTGAATTAAGAATAGTGTAAATTTTTTTAATAAATATAAATTAATAATAGGTAATGTAAATAAAAAAAAAATTATTTTATTTCAAAAAAAGCGTGGGGTGCTTCTTAAGATTCAGATTAAGCACCACACGCTTTTTTTATATAAAATTTTTTTTTTTCTTATATACATTATTATTAAATTATATTTATTAAAACAATTTACACTATTTAATTCAAATTTATTCAAATTTATTTTCAATTTTTTTAGTTTGGTTTTCTATAAAAGCGTGTTTTTAGTTTATTTAAACTATTTTTATTTATTTTTTAGTTCGGTTTTTTATAAAAAGCGTGATTTTTAGTTTTTTCAAACTATTATTTATTTTCTACTTTTTAGTTTGGTTTATTTATAAAAGCGTGTTTTTTTAACTTTTTTAAACTGTTATTTGTTCTAATCTACTATTAATTCCGTGATTACTTTTAGTAACTTTAATTATTTTCCAAATCATTAATGTGACAGCTGTATTAATAGTTAAATCTCGATTTTAGAAGTCATTTAAAGATTTTAACGTCAATATATACAATGAGCCGCCATCTTGAATTCTTCAATTTTCAAGAAAGAATCATAATATTCGACTCCAAAAACCCCCACCTACCAATTTTGAATGGAATCGGACCATAATTACAAAACTCGTCCACGATTTTGGAGCCGCCATCTTGAATTTTCCTATTTTCACGAAAGAATCATAATATTCGACTCCAAAAACCCCAACATACCAATTTTGAATAGAATCGGACCATAATCACAAAACTCGTCCACCATTTTGGAGCCGACATCTTGAATTTTTCAATTTTCACAAAAGAATCATAATCTCCGACCACGAAAACCCTCAGATACCAATTTTGAAGCAAATCGGACCATAATCACAAAACTCTTCCGCCATATTGGAGCCGTCATTTAGTTTTTTTGTTCACACAAAAATTTCTTAATGCATTGTCACCGGAATTATGTACACCTGCCAAATTTCAAATCATTCGGACGTCTGAAAGTGGGTGAAAATCAAGTCCAAAGGAGTCGGTTACAAACAAACATACAAGTGAAGCTAATATAGCTAATAAGCGTGTAAAAACAGAACTTAGTTGTGTATCTTATTTTGGGACATCCTGTATATAAATAGAAATATTTTTGGAAAAAAAGTTATGGAGCTTACACGCACCCTTGCGTAAAATGAAAAGTGTAGCAAAACATGTTAGAAAAAAGAGATATTTTAAAATTATTTCTCTTCAAATTCTCCAAAATGGTCCCAAATGGACAACCATTCAAAAAAAATTTTAATTCAAAATAATGCTCTTGGTATGCAAGTTGCAAGGGCTAGAATTATTGTATTCTAAATACATGGTTATGAATGGCTTATTAGTCCAGTAAAACAGGGAAGAAATAACAAGTTGGAATTAGTGATCATAACCAAAAATAAATAGGAAATATAGAGAATGAATTGTTTATGTATTTGCTGGAAATGCCATACAAGGTACTCAGAATAAGGGTTACAGAGATCTTCCTAAGAGAATAGAAGTAACATAAAAAATATTGTTATGAATAAGAAAATTATATAAGAAAGAGTTAATTTTTCATCAGGTTTTTTTAAACTCTCAAGCAGTCGGGGAACCTAAATGTCAGTGGAAATATTTTTTGTGATTCTCTGGCAAAATCTTCTGTCTGCATTTCCGAGCTCAAGACAGTTATGAATTTCAGAGTTGAATTTAATTTGTTATCTGCTCAGCCAAGCTCATTTCAATAAATAATATATTATAATTGAAAAGGCTGCTCGACACATAGCAAATAAATCCCACATTTGGAAACTACAGAACATTAAATTTTTTCTAGATACCCAACTTACCTAACAATGGAATCCACGGATGAATCCACAGATGGATAGGTATGGTGTCCGTAAGGGGATTCCACTCATTGACTCCGTTGAGCAGCTTCGGCATTACGAGCTGATCTAAAATATTATCCACGATCCAGTGTGGCAAGACTGCTTTCCACGCATCTATCAATGTTATCAACGAGTCGCAATCTCTCACATTCCACGAACTAGAAGAAAGAAAAATGAAATGTGAACAAAATGTCAGAGCGTTTTTTTCTTTGCAGAAAACCGAGCAAACCGAATCCCTTTTTCAAAACCATGAAAACATTGATCAATCACGAGTTTCACTCACGCACCATGTCCTCTGGACCATGTTCTATTTATTTAAGACTTTGAACATGTTTTGTCTACATTTGTCCAATTACAGTAATACAATTTTGTGCATGAATTTCCTTCATTCAATATTAATTATTCGCAATCCAAGCCATATTGCCCAATATGGCGATTGTTGAGCGTCTCAACCATGAAGGAAATCCTGGAAGTAAAATTCCAGGATGCATGGAAAGAGGCTCCTGGCATGAGACAATTGAAACTCCACATCAAAGGCCCTTCTACAAGGAGGGCCAAGACTCTGCTCACACTGAGCAGAAAGGAAATCAGAAAAGTGGTAGGGCTCCTCACGGGGCACTGCCATCTAAACAAGCATCTCAATATTATAGGTATCACGGATGATACTGAATGCAGGTGGTGAGAAGTCTGCTACCCACATCCTCACCGAATGCCCAGCAGTGGCAGCAATACGAGAAGCGCACCTCGGGAGGATAGTTTTGAACCCGGAGATTGTGAGAGAGGTATCGATTAGAAGGCTACCTCCAAAACTGAACCAATTCCCAGCAGCGGTGGGTGCATAACGGGCCCGATGGAGAGGCCTACATGCTTATGGTTTTATCTGCCCACATACTTTCATTCATTCTATCAATGGCGATTGTTGGCACACAAGCTTATAATCGCTAGTATAAGAGTATATTTTTGCCTATTTTTGGAGGTTTTGTGCTGTTACAAAAAATATGTATATGGAGAGTGATTACCTAAAGAAACTATTGTTGAATTGATCCAGCCGATACTTGATGAAAATCCATATTAAAGCGAAGAAAAGACGCTTCACTAAACTGGGTTTACAAAACAAACACTGTGTTTCGCTACAATAGCTTCTTCAGGTGCAGATAATACTAACTCAACAATCACGATGTATCATGTTAAATAATCAAAGCAGGTAGTAGTAGGTATAGGAATCTAATTAAAGATGTTATGAATAATCCAATAGGTAGTTAATAGAACCGGAAAGTAGAACGGGTATTATACCCAATACCTGTTTAATCTTCAGTTAAACAAATTTAACAAAGGAGAATTATCCAAGTTGATCTGGTCACAAAGCAAATATTGTGACTTTTAGCATTTATTGATTTCAAAACTTTCTAAAAAGTCGAATTTACAAACTTTTTTTTATGTTATATTTCGAACTGTTAACGAAACAATGTTTTCAGCCAAGATGTGAGTAGCAAGAGTTGAATGTGCCATTGAGGAAACATTCCTATGTTCTGATAATCATTTTTTAAATGTTCTGCCTGTTTGGATTATGTGAAAACTTGCACGAGAGCCACAAGTCAATTTATATACTCCAGATTTATCAGTTTTATCTTTATTGTTCTTAATAAATTCACCCAAATCATCGTTTTGTATGGCGATATTGATGTTGTATTTATGTAAGAAAGTTGTTTTTTTTTCGTAGTATGTACAATAGTAGGAAAACTTCTAGTTAACTTTTCTTATAAAGTTTTCTTGAAAGAATATTTACTTTTCCATATATAACGGTTTGTCATTTGGCTCATATAAATTCAATTCAGAAATGTTTCTTGTTTTTTTAGAAATTTCTCCCATGTTAATTTTTTCAAGTAATTTCTGTACTCGGGTTATTGCACATGCTTCAAAGGCTTATGTAGAATGCATATTTAATCTTGTTTTAGACGAGAGATTCAACGTTTAATTTATGAAAACAGTTTCTGCGCTTATACAAATTTCAGATACCAGATAATTGGTAAATTCAATGGACCAATTTCTACCTTCTCAACTGTGGCTGTGTATGATTATTAGAAGGAGATTTCCAAATACTAGAAGCCGAGTTGACTTTTCTGTACATCCAAGCAGTACCATTCCAGGGCGATTCCTCAGGTAAGCATTTATTTCTTATATTATAATATTATGATCTCTTTGAGACACTTGTCTCTCTGAAAAATGAATGCAACCTGAGAGAAATTGTTTCTCTGGCTTTACTTAATAATAATAATAATAATAATAATAATAATAATAATAGGACTTTATTTCCCATATGAGTTAGTACATATTACAGACAGATTTATGACATGTATAATTAATGGTAAAAAAAGAAAAGGGAAACAAACTTAGAGCTAAGAACCAACTTTATGGGAAAACGCCAAGGATCAGATGGTTTCGTGTATCTGGTTGAGACGGTGTGACCCCGGGTCTTTTTAGATTACATGAATTCCTAGAGCTTGGTGGGTAGGGGGAGTGCTCTTTTCATAAAAAAAAGAGACTTGCTTTATGAAGTCAACTATGGAAAACATCAGAGCATCGTCTGAGGATGGAATATCATTCAGAAGGAGCACAACCCAAGCAGGTAGTTAGCATCATCATCTGTACTTCCAAGAAAAGGGTTTCCGATGACAAGAATCTAGCAGAAAGTAAGTAAAATTCCTTCGATGATTTCTTTCGCTCTCCTGCAACTGAAGTTATGGAATTGTACGACAACTGATAACAAGTCTAAGACTGTATGAAGAGAACAAGGTGAGTATGAATCACTCAGGTATGAGGTCCATACACTCCATAGGTAACGTTGTATGTACTTCCTACGATGCAACTTCAGCACTACGCTGTCATCTCCCAATCATATTTTCCTAACAATTTGTCATCTAGAATTGAAAAACATACTCCATTGATTAATCTGAGCATCCAAATATCAATCTTAGGAACAGAAAGGACAAATCTGGGCACATTATAGAGATGAGGATACTCAACTCAACTTCAACGATACCTTGTATTGTTCCAATAATATTTCTCTGCTGAAATGACTTCCTAAATCGTGGAATACACTTCATTAATCAAGCTGATCAAAATGATAGTAGGTAACTTTACAGGTAGAAAAAACTAATCTTGGAACTTTATAAGCAGGTAGGAGTTTCCTGCAACTTCTACGTTACCCTGCAATCTTTCAATAATGTATCTATATTTAATTCACACCTTAAATGAAAGAATATACTTTCTTGATAAAGCTGAGAGAAAGAATAGTAACTTTAGAGTTAGGAAAACCAAATCTAGGAAATATTAAAAACCAATCTAGGAAATATTATGAACATGTAGGGATGACACTTCAACTTTCACGATACCCTGACATCTTCCTATAATATTTCTCTACTAGTCAAATATATCAAATGAAAGAAGACACTTTTCTCGTCAAGCTGATATGCTTTCTACCCACCTTACCGAGCTTGAGAGTTGAAAATAGAGTTTCAAAGAAAAAGTCCTGTAGCGTGGGTTATCAACAAGACGTCAAAGTCCAAAGTTATGGCTGAAATTTGGTAGATGCCGTAGTTTTTCAGACGGGAAATCTGGTTCTAATTGTACAACAGATCTTAGACCATTTTTGTATAAGTTTCAGATTGCAAATCCATTCGGAAAATTCGAATATCGGGAAATTCGAATATTGGCAAATTCAGTCGGACAATTGGGAATTCTTAGAAACAAAATCCGTCTCCCTGGATACGATCCTTTTCCTATAAAAGCAAGCACAAAATCGATCAGAAATCAGTCCAGCTTGAGTACTAGTCCTGACAACATCTTCTGCTATGGAATTATATTTAGGTACTGGCGACACAAAAAGGGAGTCCCTCTTTCAAGATGGAATCAACGATACCAATCTCCTTACCTCTCGAGAGTCCGAGTCCGTAACTATTTAAATCAAATATGCCCTGAGTCTTAAGTATACGTTCTGTTGTTCATATCAGTTAGATGAAAGTTCTAAGAACAAAGATATAATTAGTCGTTTCATATCACTCTCAGATCAGTACAATTAGAATTGATGGAGTCAGCTTTCTTTAGTTGAATTGGTCTGGATCTAACCGTAACTTCGAGTAAAGTCTTGATTTTATAAACCTTTTATACACAACGGTGAAATAGTGAAACTGAGTATGTTTATCTGGTCCCAATGTTACTTCTTGCCATAAATAAATTTATCCCGGTTTACCACTTGCCAAAACCTTAAACTTTAAAAGTGATCGGGAAAGTAACGGTTTGTTTTATGGGTGCATCCAAAAGGATTCCAAGCTGGTCACTAGGCTTATGTCAGAACAAACCCATGGTTGTGGCAATTTAAACATACTAGAGGATTATTCTCACACGTTGTCGGGAGGAAATTCTATAGGAACTTGGTTAAGGTCCAAGACTAATTAAGTATTACACAGTCTCTCTCATTAAATGTTGGAAATTTAAGAAAAAAAAACTCTTATCAGGAAATTTAAAGAATAAAGTAAGTTAGGAAGAAGTTAGATATTGAAATCGTCTCTGAATAAACAGAAATTGGATGATAGACTTGAGGAACGTATCACTTAGCTAGTAAATGGAATCACGTCATTATAAACTAGAAATCGCCAAGATATAGTTGTTCGAAGTTGTAGAAATTAATAGATCGTATCACGATGTCACTATACTATAGCTAAATTAAGAAATGTTTGAAATGAGTAGGTTTGTAGTGCTACAATGTTACTCTCTGCAAAGTCATGGATCCCGGCTTTATGCATATATAAAAACTCTATATATATATATATATATATATATATATATATATATATATATAAACATACTGTAAAGAGTGGCGGAGGATGGTAACGGGTTGTCTAGTATGTATGCACACAAAACAATCTCCGACCGGTCACTAGGTCCAATTGAGTCTAGCAACTCCTTGGTTGGGTACTGGAAATGTACTATAGTCTTCATTCTCTCAATTGGCGATGACAGATCTATGAATATACCCGCGAAATATACCGGCAATGTATTTTGGGGATCAAGCAATTTTAGAAAGACAGACATATGTATTCCTGTCCCTCATCCATCTAGTCCAAATTTCATCACTTAAGAAACACTTTAAATTATTGTATCAAATTAGATTCGAAACCAGAGACGATTTCCTAATAAGCTGAACTCTTATAACTGTCAATATTGTCTTGTGAAACATGTAAAGTCTTTAATCGTTGAATTGTTTTCAACCAAGTTGAGATTGTAGCTCTTGGCTTTAATATATGTATTTATTTACCCTTTGTCTTTTATTTCTCTTCAGCTAAACAGAACTTTGTATCCTAAAGTACAAAAAAAAATATATACACAACCTGGGGAAATTGAGGGTCTATCCTTTCAAGGATCTATATGAGGCTGTGTGCCGACAAAAAAAAAAAATTGCTATACTAGGCCGTGTGCCGAAAAACAAACAAGCTGGCTTCTGAGAGTAGATGGATTGTAGATCCTGCTACCTGAGAAGTGGCGCTGACTCTCTAGACAATCACAACAAAAAAAAAGAAGGTTAAAAAAAAATGAAAGTCAACCAGAAAATTTACCAATTATATAAGACCGGGGTGGGTTCGGTTACATGGTGTTACATGAAACCCCTGTTTTATTATTCCTAAGCGCACAGAGTACTCAAACTCATAGTATATTTTTCTTCTGTATTCCCCAAGCATACATTATTGATTAAAAATTTCTAAATTTAATTAGTACCATTCAACTCAATCAGTTATTATCAGTGAGTCATATCTTGAAGATAAATCACTCTTTCCTCGTACTCGTAGGTTTTGGGCATATAATTGTTCTAAGGAGACTTGCCACCCTATATATATCTTATCTTTCTTCAGTTGGAAGCTTTATCTGTCTTCATTTGGAAGAATTATCTATATATCTTTCTCCATTTAGGAGATTTATTGGGCCTATCTTTTAAGAAGGTTTGGGCACCCTCAAATTATAGTTATTGGCAATTTTTTTTCTGGAAGGTTACCAGACATATCTTTGGAAATCAAAAAAACAAATAACACATTACGGCATCGGAGGATGCTCAAAAAATATGGTCGGCAGTCAACCTGTTAAACTTTTTCAATCTCTCGTTATCTGGTAAATTCCGTATTGAAACCAGAAACTAACACTAAAAACGAGAATGAAGTTATCCCACCACGATCAGGAATCCATTATGGTTGAAATGGAAGAGAGAAGACTAAGGTCAAATAACATAATACTATTTAATATGGCTGTACCTACTGCATCTACAATCGAGGAGAAAAAGAAACAAGATACTAATGCTGCCAAATCCATACTTAGTGAATTATCATCTAGCGACTTTTCCTTCAGGGCCTTTCGTAGAGGAAGATTAGGTGATAGGCCAAGACCCATAAAAATAATTTTGGATGACCACAGATTAGCTCTACACTTGCTGAAGAACAGAACAAATGCTCAAAAGAAGATATCAGGATCAGTGCTGACATGACCATTGCTCAGCGCAACTTCCTGAAACAACTACGTAACCAGCTAGAGCAAAGGAAATCACGTGGTGAGACAAACTTAACTATTAGATATGTACAAGGTGTACCTAAAATCGTTAGCACTGATGATGATAGCCGCCGAAAAAACTAAATAAAACGGGTAATCCAAATACTGCTTACTCTAATAGTCATATATCAATTTATTATCAGAATGTTCGTGGAGTACGCACCAAATAGGACAGCTCTAAGCGACTGTGACCATGATATAATTGTCCTGACGGAAACTTGGTTAAATGAGAACATTAAAAACTCTGAGTTAGGTTTCTCTCAATTATACAGGAAGAATAGGTGTGATTGCTGTTAAAAAACATGTCATTTCCAATCATATTCATGCTTCCCTAAATAACGTAGAAGACTTATACATATCTGTCAAACTCAAGGGAACAACTATTTTAATTGGTGGAGTATATATTCCCCCCCCCCTCTAATGTCAGCATCTTCGAGGACCATTGCACAAACATTGATTCATTACTAGAATCTCATCAATCCCAAAAGTTATACTTATTTGGTGATTATAACCTACCCAAAGCCAAATGGTCAAATGATGAACTAGGAGTACTAGTGGATACAAGTAACATCACTCCTGCACAAATAATAAGTGACAGTTTCGCATTTCATAATTTGTATCAACTCAGTGACATTAAAAATTGTAATAGTGTAATTTTAGATTTGATTTTCTCACAAGACAAAAATGTATTGGTTAATTATGCAGATAACACTCTACTTCCTTGTGATCAGCACCATCCTCAATTCAAGAAACTTTAAATCTAAACACTGAAATACCAACCCTCCAATTCGAACATCAATATTATGACTTCAAGAGAGCAAACTTCACTAGTTTAAATTATTTTTTATCTAATATCAATTGGGAGGAGATTTTGCATGATGGTGTTGAATTGGATATAGCATTAGATAATTTCTATGATACTTTATACACCGCCTTTCATCACTTTGTTCCCCAAGTGCACTACAGTGCCTCCAAATTTCCACGGTGGTTTTCCCCAGATTTGAAAAAACTCATCATAGAGAAAAAGGAGTCTAATCGGCAATACAAGTTCTCAAATTCATAGGAGGATTATTTGGTATTTTCCAATCTTAGATCACAATGCAAGACCCTCACCAGAGATTGTTACGTATCATACATTGCAAAAACTGAAAATAATATAAAACACAACATTAAAAACTTCTGGACTTTCATAAACACTAAGAGAAATGATCACTCGGTACCCCAAAATATGCATCTCTAGATGATAATTACGTGAACGCTGGTGACGATATAGTGGATCTTTTTGCTGAACATTTCCAATCAGTTTACAAAAGAAATGATATGAATTTTGAGGCTCTTTCAGAACATACATGACAAGTTAAATATAAGCCAATGCAACATTTCAGTACAAGATGTTTTGGAAAATTTGAACTCCTTAGACTTTAGAAAGAGTTCTGGCCCAGATAATGTTCCTCCAATCATACTAAAAAAATGTAGGTTTACCTTAGCAGTTCCACTGCTTAGATTGTTCCAAAGATCTCTACAAACAGGTACATTCCCCTTGAGATGGAAATGTAGTTATATTATGCCAATTTTCAAAAGTGGTGATAAAACCAATATCCGAAATTACAGACCCATAAGCATTTTGAGCACAATCCCAAAACTTTTGGAACGCATCATTTGCAGTCAGATAAAATGTAGGTTAACACAAGTATTCATAGATGAGCAGCATGGGTTCATTAAGGGTAGGTCTACCTCAACAAATCTGTTACCATTCGTACAGGACACACTGGAGGCCTTGGGAGGATCGATGTCAAGTAGATGCTATATACACAGACTTCTCCAAGGCTTTTGACACTGTAAACCACTCTCTTTTATGCATGAAATTGGGAGTAATAGGGTGTTATGGAAACATTTTACAATGGCTAGCATCTTACTTGAATGAGAGAACACAAAAGGTTAGATTAAAGGGTTATATATCAAGAGATATTACAGTGCATTCTGGTGTTCCACAGGGGAGTCATCTTGGTCCATTGCTGTTTAACATTTTCATAAACGATATAGAAAATGAAATAAACCATAGTCAGTTCATGTTATTTGCCGATGACTTGAAACTCTTTAAACGAGTTTGCTCAATAACGGACTGTGAAATGCTTCAATCTAATTTGGATAATATTGCAAGATGGTGCTCAAAAAACGACATATACCTCAACTTATCAAAATGTAAATCAATCACTTTCCACAAAACACGTCAAAAGATATGCTTCAACTACCATATTAATAACAACGAATTGGAAGAAGTATTCAATATTAGAGATTTGGGAGTTATAATGGACAGTAAACTAAACTTTGGTCTACATCAGGATCATATCATAGATGCAGCGTTGAAAATGTTAGGTTTTATAAATCGACACACAAGAGACTTCAAAAATATAAACACTCTAACTTCTTTGTTCAACACTTTGGTGAGGCCAACTCTCGAATATGCATCCAATGTGTGGTCACCATCTTACAACAATCATATTCACAGAATTTAAATGGTTCAAAATAAATTTCTACTTCGTCTCTCGCATAAGTTGGGGGTCCCTAGAACTGAATTTTCTGCTAGCCATATGCGTGAAACGTTGAATATTCAAGAATTGCATACAAGGCGCATGCATGCTGACCACATACTAACCTACAAAATTGTTAACAACTTGGTCATCTGTCCTAACTTGCTTTTTAGATTTGCTGTTTATGTCCCAGTAAGGGCTACCAGAACAATTCAGACCTTTGCCACATCTCTGCATAGATGTAATTATGGAAAGTATTCTCCTATATCTCGTATGATAACCACATTTAATTCACTCAATGTAGATGTCTTTGGAAGCTCATTGGTTCGCTTCAAAAGCGCCCTCAAATAACATCAAATCTGATACCAGATGGTGTGCTATCCTTGTTTAGTACAAGTTATAGTTTAAGTTTTTAGTAATTCATTAATTTGTTGAAATTATTATTATTATTATAGTTAATTGTGAAATGGTTTACCCGTTTATAAATAAATAAATAAATCTGCTTTCAGATATTATGATTGTTTCTTTGAGGAATAAAATTCCTAAGATTGCCTATGTATTTATTCTGCCTTCCCATACAAACTAGGTAAAAATTCATTTATTAGTATATTTTCTTTATCTTTTGGCTTTTGTCTTTTGCAAGCCTGGTGCCCAACAATAGACAAGTCAAGTTAATTAATGTAAAAAAAATTTAGTCGCCTAATAAAGAACTATTAAAAGTCATTATATCATGTACATATGTGTGTATTAACGTACTCACATATCTCAAATTTAATTTGTCAACTAACCCTCCGAATTAGCTAAAAGAGTTAAAAAGTTTAACTTCAACTCTTGTATTTAATAAATAAATAAATAAATTAGTTGAACCTTACTCACAACATTGCCAAATCAAACTGAGCAGCAAAGAGATTTCACTTGTTATATTTTAATTACATTTTCCAAATTTGTGATTCAAAGAATGAAGGGGGTTACAGCCTAATGGAAATAATGTCCAATGAGCCATGAGGGGTATATTTTATTACATTTATCGTGGCGTTCTCTGATTTCGTGGCCCGATTTTCCTTTGCCTTTCAATAACATTGGAAAAATGTAGTTTTTCTACGCTTATCCACAAAAAAACAGTATTTTGATATTCGAAAATGCCTCTCGTTAATTTCACAATGTACACAAAAACTGCATTTTTTACAGTTGTAGAAAAAAGCTTTGTAATGCCCCTTCTATATAGTAATTCTTATGAAAACTTCAGGAAAATAGAAGGTACATTTCCCGAGTAACTCGAATCAAATATGCTCCAATATACTGAAAAAGACATGAGACACCTAATTCTGGTTTAATTTTGTTCTATAGTCTGGTTCTGCAGGTATTGAAAAATTTGTATTCATAAAAACTTTATCACAAAGTTTCTCAAAACACCTGAACTGCTTCGGAACATCCTTTGAGGAAATTTCAAATGCCAATTGAAGGGTAGTTCAGACCTCTATTCTCATGACATTATTTGAGATGGCTGAAAATCAAAGGCAATACTTGAGGACACTAGTACTGACAAAATCAAAAGAAGTACCACAATAAATTGTCTTCAACACATTGTTGAAGAGATAAAAAAAACATTCTTAAGGCGATCTCAAAGAGGAGTTCCTTTAGAAAACAAACGAAAGCGTGTAACTTACCTAACGCAAGTTCTCAAAACAGGCATCCAAGTATGCCAAATGAGACTATCATATGGCTGTATTCCCATTTTATTACCTTCAAGATTCCCACGCTGTTTGGGCTGATCCAAGATGTCCTTCCATTGTTGGAAAACGTCGAGGTATTGCCGGGGATTGGTTAAGAGGTTCCAACTGACTAGCGCCGAAGTCAGGAGGGGACCAATTAAACCGGGCGCCAGTTCTCCTAGCTCGTACATGCAATATTCTTCATTGTATTGTTCCTGAAAAATATTAGGATCACTAAAATTATATAAAGCAACCCAACCAACATCATAAGAAAATTATATCAGACAAAGACACAAAATTGCTTCAAAAAATCTCAATTTACTAATATTTGATAAAATATTCCATCTTCCAGTCCTAACTGATTCAAAAGATATAATTTGGGCTGTAAAAACTTCAATTAGGACCAAAATATATTTCAAAATGTATCAAATCCAAAGGCAAAGTGAAAAGTTTGCTAACTTCGCAGCCCAATTATTATATATATAGTTCATCCTGTAACCGACAAAAAGTATTTAAAGTCAGATATTTGTTTATTTACTTGATTTTGACCACATATATATATTGTTAAATAGGTTGAAGGAAGTTTTCTGGGTGCTTTTTGCTTCTCCACTTTTTTTCAAATTTAAAAATATGAAAGAACCCTTTCAGATATAGAAAACTAAGTCAGTTACAAAAAGATATTCCAATCATGCTTTGGGAACATTTCACAATGTGTGAAGAAAGATATGGTTGTCATGTTTGCAAACACAACTTATAGTAACGAGAATGTAACTCAGGCCCAAAAAATAGACCAACAGAAAGTTTTTATGTTTGCAATTATTGTATAGAAATAACAGAAATAATTGACCACCCCCACCAAAACTTTTCTGCTGGTCCATAAAAAGCTGCATTTTCACCCAAAACCCCTTCAAACAATGTTAAATGATTCTCTGTCCTCAGAAACAGTTCCAGTTTTTTTAAAGGAACGTTTTCTTACCCCGCTACATAAATCGGGAGCCAGAAATAACATGAAATCCTCACCCTGTGAGTAAGCAATCTGAAGTTTGACATTGGGCAATACATCTTTTTAAAATGGATCCAGTCATATGTCAAACATACTGGTTCTGAATCATCAAAAAGGTATGTAACATCTCCAGGGATCACATATAGGGCTATTACTTTCTCTGCTAATGATTGTTGAAGTAATTCAAAACAAATGCTTGCAGATTATCTCAATCTCTATAGCATCATTAACAATGTGTGCATTTTGAAGAATTGGAATCCCTTTGAATACTCTTACAAAGTGACTGATAGTGTTCGAGATCTTGGAGTATTATTTGATATCAAGGTCACGTTTGAGGTAGATATTAATAAGACTGCATCAAAATATCTCAAAATACTAGGTTTCTTTCAAAGTTCTTTGACTACATTTTCCGTTTATTCTTCTAAAATATTTTATTGCTCTTTGGTTTGATCAGTTATGGAATATTACATAGACATAATTTGTAACAGTTGGTACTGTTAGATATTATTGGTTTACCCTGTATAAGTTGGTCCTTGGAAAAGTAAATTTATTTCTTGATATTATTCATGAGTAATAATTTTGACTTTTCTTTGGAACTTTATCATATGAGCTCATATCCAGTTGAAAAAATATTTCAGCGATAAAGATGGATAAAAAAATAATAGAATGGTGGGGGATTCAAGGGAAATATTTGAGAGGAATCCCATATAGAAAATTTGGTGAGGTCAGTAATTAAGATTCTGGGAGTGATCCGGAATTTCGTCTCTTAGGGCCGATGGGGTTGTTACATGGGGGGGAAGTGTCATGTTCACGCGACCTACCCAAAGATCTTAGGGCCGATGGGGTTGTTACATGGGGGGGAAGTGTCATGTTCACGCGACCTACCCAAAGATGTCAGGGCCGATTCAGCCAAGTCGCGTGGATTGACTGGAGATGGGTTTTTGATAAATTAAAATACTAGGTATTTTTAATTCAATATAAGAGCTTTTTGGTAAAAAATTCATGGACTGTGTTTATGAGTCGGGCGAGATCTGGTTCCTGTGGAGAAGAAATTTTGATGGACAATAAAATTGAAACTTATTTTGGTGAGTAGCAAGCTTTATAGATGATTTTTTTGTCTGCATGCGAGGGTGAAATTTCATTGGCTTATCTGGTATTGAACTGAATATGATTTCTTTTGTGTGAATCGATTTTGATTTTCTTTTGATTTGTTTTGTAATTTTTTATTCGGATTGTGTTTGTTTTGGTGTTTATTTTATTATTCAATATAAGTCTCAATGTTAAAGAGTATTACTTGGGGAGACAGTAAATGGGATATTTGGAAATGAAAAGTTTAATTTATTTTGATGAGAATGAATTCCCAAAGGGGATAGTTTTGGAAAATTTCAAGATTGAATATTTTAACCCTTATATACCTGATATATCCGCAAAAAAAATCGGTGACCTCCTACCGGGACCCGGATAACTACGCAGTGCAAGATGCGGCAGTTAAAGATGGTAGTTGAACGCATTCGCACATGTTATGAACAGGCACAACATTTACTAAGCTCCTCCCGGAACAGACTTCATTTTCCGTTTTGCATATTGCATACAATGAAGACATTATAAGTATGTTAGTGTTCGTTTTTGGTAGGTGAAAACACAGTTTGAATCTACAGTTGATATGTGGAACTTGTAGGTTCATTTGTGCCAATAATTCAGGCAGTCCGTTAGATTGTTTAAGAGTTTGTAGAGGAATAAGCAAGCACAGTATGATATACGATTTTCCAGAGATAAAAATGAGTATCTATTGATCAGCAAATTGTTGTCATAACCTTGAGGGGGATAAAGTACATCCAGCTTGAATGACACATATTTTATGAAGGATATTTGCACTGCCTCTAATTGATCAATGTGGCATTTGTACAGTGGGGACCATATCAGAGAGCAATATTCCAAACTTGATTTTACAAAAGCGTTATATAAGGCAATGAAGCAGTCCTTATTTTGAAAGTATTTGCGTGTTCGGAAAATCAGTCCTGTCATTCTTTTAGCAGAAGTTATTTTGTTATAGTGATTGGAAAAATTGAGTTTGGGGTGGTCGAATTCAATCCCAAGAACCTTCTTTTGTTGGTTGCGCTCTAATGGATATTGTTAATTGAGTAATAATACTCAATGTTTGACTTTTTTAGGGAATATGTGTTGGATTTGCATTTTTGGACGTTCAGTGGAAGTTTGTTTTCAATGCATCAAAAGTGGATATTATAAACATCGTTTTGTAGTGTAAGACAATAATCAATTGATTCGATTCTTCTAAAAATTTCTAAATCATCTGCGAACAGCAGTAGTTTGCTGGAAATGTTCCAGCAAACTACTGGTGTCAAGTGCTCACAAACTTGAATATCAGAGGACAGATTATGGATATTTCGACATTCTGAATCACATATCAAATTTATCGAGCTGAAATTGATTTGGGGTTTTGGATTCCGTTATAAATGCGGCCATAAGTTGTCAGGTTACATCGAGCTCATCAGATGAAGCTTCAGAAGTGTTTGTGGTTCCCCATCATAGTATGAAGTATTGCCAAAACAAATCAATAACAAGAATAGTAAAATTAGCAAACAAAAATATTGGAGCAATAGATTTATTTTATTCATCTACTTATTCTTTTAGAGAGCACATAGATAAGTTAGTGGTTTCTCACATACCTCAATGTCTTTTGTACATTAGCATGTCCGTATTTATTTTTCTGAATATGTGAGGGTTACTAAGAAGTTATTTTTCTATAAAACCTGCCAATTTGATTTATTTAAAAAAATTACAAAAATATAAAAATTTATTGAATACCCCCAATTATCACGGAGTTTCAGAATGTTTCAAATGAGTTTCTTTATGAAACCTTATAATAAAATATAGCATTTAAATAACAAAAATAATGGATGATTCAAACATTGCAAAACCTTCTGGGAGTTTTACATTTTTTTTAATGTCATAGTAAATGCAACTAATCTGTTGCTATAGAGTCGAGGTTTTTCCAAAACACAGAGCATCCCACCAAGAGAGAAAGACAATATTCTACAATATTTAGGAAAACCAAGATTCCATAAATCCAAAATTAATTTTAAATTAATGACTTACAAAGTTCTGCAAGAAAACAAATCTTCGAATACCTATCAGGTAGCCTCCAAACCTTCTTATTGAAATTCATACCCTGTATATTCAAGCTTGGTATAGTTTTCTATTCATATTAATATTTTGCAGGAAAAAAATCATTTCCAATAGGTTGCCCACTTGCTAGAATCCTATTAATTTTTTTTTTTACACGTAAGAGAAAAAACTACGAATGATCTAAATGAGTGAAAAGGGATTACCTGGTTTGTAAAGAACTGGACTAAGTTGTAGTGTATATAAAATGATTCTCAAATGTCAGTCTTTCAGTATTCATGAAAGATAGTTAGTGGGGCTATTAAAGAATGTGTCATTGTCAATATTATTAACAGCATACAACTATTTCAGAAATATTTTCACACATAATGTATACTCACCTGTAGATCTTTAAAAATGTTAGCAATCTGCCCCAAAGAATATTCTTGCATGGGATTCATCAACTTATCCACAATATCCATCACTTGTTTCAAACTACCCAAGGAGTCATTTTCTTTCCTCAGCACTTCTCTCAGAGCTCTCTCTTCTTGTTCCAGAGCAACAATTTTATCCTCATTATGCCTTGTATTCCTGTCTAATTTTATTATGTCCTAAAACATAATCAATAAATGTCTGGGTTATGTTCGGTTTCAGGGAAATTTTCATGGATATTCACATAAGCTATTTCAAAATGCTATTGCATTTTATGTATGAATTCAAAAGAGAATTATTTTTTACCTGTTCACACATATCAACCAATAAATCCAAGTTATGCTGGATTTCAGGCAGGGCAAAATTCGAGCATTTCTTATGTACGACATCTTCAAAGTGTTCGACACCGGGGGGTGCCTTGAGGCCGCTCAAAGCATGGTATCCACTCAGAACTCTTTGTTGTGGTCCCGTCATGTCTATAACTTTGACTTTACTGAGTTCGCTAGAACAAAAACATTACGTTATATTCCACGAACATTCACAGAGACATTTAAACAGTACAATCATCTGAATAATTTTTCTGAAGAATATAACAAAAATATAAATATAGATCTACATAATGGTTTTTTTTCATCATACCGGTGATAGCATCAAGGGAAGTTAAAAGTTCTATTAATCATAAGAGTCTATGCAACCCACAGCTTCCTTGCTGTAATATTTACCAGTAATTTTTATCAGGTGGTAAATTTAATGTATCTGAGCCCCACTTCTGATCTTAATGATTTTTGTGGTTCTAATGTATTTTTACCTGGTACACACAAATCTGCAATCCAAACTTGGCGCTCTCGTATACTTTCCTAGTTATATACCTTCAAAGGTTAATATAGCTCTTTTTGTTCCCTCTTTTTAATAATAGATTTGTTACACAAGGAACATACAAGTTCATGATAGTGGAAATGTGTGAATTATAAATCATCATATAAACCATCGACCCAACTATTCCTCTCTAACCCTTACCTTGAACCAACATATTTCGATCAACAAATGAATTTTAACGCACACATCTAAATCAAGAAGAATATGATATCACGAGCCAAACAGTTCAGCAGCTTGACATACAGAAAAGGGGGCATTACAAAACGTTATGCAGACCCATGATAGACTATGGACACTCATTGCTTCCATTCTGCAAACAACAAGCCACACACAAACTCAAAGTAGCTGAAACAACATTGTTGTGCAAAATATCCAAAATACGACACCCAAACAACCCCCTCCACAACCCTCCCAACCTCCTGTTATACCAAAATAGGAATATCCCTCCAACAGATGAAAGGATTCAATACCTAGCTAAAAAATTCAGCCAAAAACAAAGCAACATAGACATTATAAGAAGATAATGCCTCACTAGGGAACCCAACATCCAAACCATCATCAGGCATCCAAACCAGACCACATTCGAGAAATTCTGGAATTATCCACTCAACCCTAAATTGTCGACAGGCTAGGAGCAAGAAATGAATCAAATGTTTATAGAATATTTACTTATATTTTTTGTTTTTTAGTTTATTTTACTGTAACACATATACAATGTAATTTGAAATATTGTCCATGGGCAGATGGACCTGATTCAATAAAATACATTTATTATTGCATGTATACAATTGTTGAATTTTCAGTGATGAATACATTTCTAATCTATTCTCTTCTATTAACTTGGAATTATTCGAGATCGCAAAGTTTTGATTGCAAAAATAGGCAAGTATCCCAATCATGAAACAGAATTTCGCATTTGTGAAAACTAATGACATGATTCACAGTGAATATCAATCATCTTTGGAGTTATAATACTTTTTTTAAGACATTTACCCCACTTCCACAATGAAGCATTTTTTGGACAATAGTTCAAATATTCACAAATTCGATAAAGCAAAACATATTACACAATTTCTATAGCTCACAAATACAGTATATTATTAGACCATTTTGTTTTGCAAAGAGAACTTTGAATTTCTAACATATTCTAAAATTGAAGTACTTTCAAAAATGAAAGATTTAGTTGGTTGATCAATAAAAAGGCATTTAGAGCAGGCGGGCAACTTAATTTAAAAATGATTACAATATGAAATTCTACAGAGAAAATTATAAATTATTTATCGAAATCTGCCACACAACACAAAAACTTTAGAAAGAACCATAAAAGCTTGTTTCTATGAGAAGGTGCTATCCAACAATGACTGCTCTGAAAGTAAACAGTATCAGCAAACAGCATCAGCACTGAAAGCGATATTATATAATTTATAAAACACATGTGGATGCTTACTTTTTATGGTTGCAAAAAATTAAGAAATGAGCCTTGAATAATGGATAATATCATTTAAAATCTGACAAAACTCATCTCATACCAAGAGAAAATGAAATTTCAAAAAGCATTATCATTATTTATATACTGTATATGAGGATTTATTTATATGAATATCTATCTATGAACCTTAACTGTTAGTTTTTACCTGGCGACTCCCAAATTTCTATAAGCTCCTGGACGTTTACCTTTTTCAATAACATCGTCTACGCTTCTGTAGTAATATCGGGTTTTGTTATTCAGAGGTTCGTTTTTCTTCCATTTGGATTCACCCTTCTTTTTTCCTGTTCCATCCTCATCAAATTCCAACTTTACAGATTGTTCCTTAAATAAAAACGTTTGAAAAAACATTTCGATTTTATTAATCCGGAAATTTAGGTACCTTCACTTTTGCAATGCTTGCAAGTTTTTCCGGCCCGTAAGCACCAATAGCTCCTCTTCCCTTTCTCAAATGTGCTTCTACTGGTGCCGAAATACCCTGTAGATCTTTTCCTAGTCCTTTACCAGGTTCAAACCCCATCTGAAGGAGCAACTTTGCACCTATTCCTTTCGTATGTTTTTCCCAATGACCTACACCCCTGTTAATCAAAGAAGGATTCAAGGAGCTTTTCTTTCGTAGGCCTGCAATATCTCCTGTTATTTCTGTTACGGTGGACTGTGCTGGTTTTCTCCTGCCATCACCAAAACCTAAAATTTTTATAAAATGAATTCAAACCAACTAATTTACACATTGGAAATGTTGGTAAAAATCAGTTTAGGGAGGTTCACGTATCACCAAAATTTTTGGTTTGTGTGATAGTTCATTTCTATAGGACCTTGAAAATAAAACCAACTCTTGGCTGTCAAGTATTCTGAAGAAATTATTCAATTTTAAAATGTCCCCTTCTGATTGAATCTATGTGCCTGTGGAAGAAGAAACAGCCAATCATGAGGTTTTGCTATGGCATAAGAGAATAGAACACAGTTGGTGAAAGTTGATAACACATACTCCAACTCCTCAGACATATATTATGGAGTACCTCAGGGATCTGATCTGGGACTCGTTCTCTATACCTGAACGACCTACCTACAATCAATATTGAAGGAGACTTTACATGATTTGCAGATGATACCACATTATTATGGCAAAGAAAAGACACAAAAATCCTGAAGCAAAAACAGTTTGTTCAGATCTAGCAAAAGTTAAGGAATGGTGTGATTCAAATTTCCTCTTTCAATGTAGACAAAACCAAAATTGTTAATTTCAAATTCAGCCGTGACAATTTGTTACTAGATGGAAATTCGGTCGAAGAAACACAATGCACTACATTCCTCGGTTTGTACATTGATAATAAATTAAAATTCCATGAACACATCATATGTTCATCTAAGAATCTGGCTTCAGGTTCATTGGCTGTGAGAATTGTTTTGAATGAACTTGACATATCCTCAGAAAGGCTAACTTACTTTGCACTAGAATAGTCCCATATATGATATGGCATTGCTTTTTGGGGATTCTGTAGCCAACAACTAGTTATTCAAGTCTTTGTGCTACAGAAAAGATCCCTGAGGTATCTTTGCAGGCCTAGCTACAGATATCTCTTTTTATCCAACACAAAATCCTAACTGTGGTCAGCATATTTATTCATGAGCTCGTTCTTGAGGTGGTATGCCTAATCCATAAAAGACATGTTACCAATTCTCCAGAACAGAAACCTCATATTACCAGACGGAACAAAGATATTTGTTTACCTTTACCAAAATAAACCTTGACAAAACATTCTAATATGTATGAAGGCAAAAGAATATATAACCATTATAGGGATACCTTGAAATAAAAAAAACAGAAAAACAGTTGAAGAATTGCTTTTTGAAAGGCTTATTATGACCTGCAGCTATTTAAAGTGTAAAAGTGATGTTTTGCTTTACCTTTATAAAACAAATATATGAGTAAATATTTTTTGTTTAATTTTTTCTGACAAATGTGCTTATGCAAATTAATTCAAAAATGATCATTCATTTTTTATTTTTATAATTTTATTTAATATATACCTATATATGTATATATATATATATATATATATATATGTGTGTGTGTGTGTAACCGAGATGTAACTTTATATGCAGTGTTTTAACTCTTGCTCTTGTATTATTACTCATTTATGTATGATTAATATTTATTTATATATGTACTATATGTTTAACTGCCAATTTATTTATTCTCTTTGTCAGTGAGAATTTATTCTTGGACAATAAAGTATATATCTATCTATCTATCAATTAGTTGGCGTAGGTGTTGTCTATTGGTCGACGTCTGTGATGTAACGTGTACTTGCATCTAGCGGCTGCATGTCACTATTGTGCCCCAATAATAATTCGGAAAAACGAGAAAAGTCACTGCTACCAAAGTGTTCGCGAGTGAAGCGAAGTGTTACTTTGTAACGTCGATTATCTTGCATCAATTTGGATAGCAAGGTAAGCCAAGATAGGTTAGGTTGTGTTTCCTTCTTTAATGTAAGATATTGACCAGACTTTTTTTTGTGTGGACCGAATGGAGGCATGCCAAAGGAGTGCCTTCGTCCAGCACTCTAAAATATTTCCTTACATTCTGAAGAAAAATGGATATTTTAGAAAATGGCAATTTTTTGTACAAAATGTACTAAAAACACGTGTGTGTGTGCTGTTTTTGTTAAAAGAAGGATGAATGGTAGGTGTTTTCAGTGGCCAAAAATAGGGTTAAAAAATAAGGCCTTTTGTGCTTCTGGAAGCTCGTATTTTGGAAAGTATTTGAGATGGCCATGTTTTGACTTCGGATTTGTATTCAGAAGCCGAATATATGACAGTTACACCTAACGGCATGTCTCAAACTGAGCGTGTCTAATTACTGGATTTAAAAAACAACCTTTTTTTATGACAACTCCGGATTTTTTTGTTATTTTTGGGGTTAGGGAGGCTGGTTTATTTACAAAACAAATATATTACAAATCTGTGAATTCTCCCTAAACTGCCTTTTTTCCAAGATATTTTTATCGGAAGTATATGGAAAATTGATGGAATCTTAACAGCAGCAATGGTTATTTAAGTAGAAGATAAACTTTTATAATGAAATAAATAAAGTACTGTGACAAGTTTTATATCTGTCTTCAACATATCATGTGTACATAACTACCGAAAACAATAATCTACTATCTAGATATGAAAATATAAATTCTGCTTTCCAACACTCCCACTAGAATTCATATTTTCCAGTCTTCAAATCTTAGTCCCATTTTTTCGGCACAATAAACATGTTTTCCTTGAAAAACTGGTTTTGTGAGCACATCTGCAACCATTTCATCTGTACTGATTGATTTGAGGGATATATTATTCATCTCAACATTTTCCGTATAAAATGATGAGAGGTCGATATGCTTGGTTCTTCCATGGTAGCATCATTTTTAGACATTGCAATTGCACTCCGATTATCACAAAAATAACAGGAATATCAGTATCTAGTTCGAATTCAACCATGAAATTTTGTAACCAAAGAACCTCTTGACAACTTGCTGCTAGAGCCATATATTCTGCTTCAGCAGTTGATAAAGCCACTGTTGGCTGTTTTTTACAATTCCATGTAATAGCACCACCCTGTAGAATGAAAACGAATCCTGACACTGATTTTCTTTCATCTATGTCACTTGCCCAGTCGGAATCGCAAAAACCAACTAAGTTTGCATTTTCATTATTCGAAAACTCAAGTTTTGTTCCTGTAGTTCCTCAGTAAATACCTGAAGATTCTTTTTACAGCATTCCAGTGACATTTACCTGGATTTTTGTTAAATCTGCTGAGATAATTCACGGCAAAAGCTAAATCAGGTCTCGTGGCATTGGCTGCATAAAGAATGCTACCTATCGCTTCCTGATATGGCACGTTTTCATTTCTTCTTTTCACAGTTATTTTGGGGACCCATTTCTTTCGACAACTTCTGGTTTGGATCGATGGGTGTTTTGATAGGATTACAATTTTGCATATTGAATCGATTCAAAATTTCTTCAATGTATCTCTCTGGTCAATCCATAATTTTCCTTTTTTTTGTCACGGGTTATCCTTATTCCCAAACAGAAATGAGCCTCATGTAAATCCTTCATTTTGAATTTCACCATCAGCTGCATCTTGACATCTTCTTTATGCTGCTTATTATTGGAAAAATAAGTAGATCATCCACATACACGCAATAAATAGCAAATATGGACCAGCTATCTTGAAATAAATGCATGGGTCATTTTAGATCTTATCAGACCAATTTCTTGAAGAACTGTATCTAATTTCTGATTCCATGCTCTGCTGGCTTGCTTCAGTCCATATATTGCCTTCTTCAATCGGCACACCTTTCTTTCTTCTCCAGGAATAATGAATCCTTCTGGCTGGGTCACATAAATTTCCTCCTTCAAATCGCCTTTGCAAAATGCACTGACAGCATCCATTTGATCAATGTCCATGTCAAATCTGACAGCAAGTGCGAATAGATACCGGAGCGATCTGTAACGCATAACTGGTGAGAAAGTTTCTTCGAAATCTACACCTGGTTTTTGTGCAAATCCTTTCACAACAAGTCTCGCTTTGTATCTCTCTATGTTACCGCTTTGCATTTCGCTTTGTTTTGAAGACCCATTTGGTTCCTATGACCTTCCTGTTCTGAGGTAAATCTGATAATACCCACGTATCATTTTCTTCCAGTTGCCCCATTTCTATTTTCATTGCCTCTATCCAGAAATCTTTGTCATCCCTGTCCATAATTTCATCAATTGATGAAGGATCACCCTTTTCATGATGTTCCGCTTGATAGCACACAAAATTATCAAATTTTCTGGTTGTGCTGTAGATCGACTTGAACCTAAGTTCGAAGGTTTTTCTTCATTATTCACTTGAATGTCACTTTGTGTAGAATTGCAATTCATCGGTTCGATTCCTCGAAATGTGTTTCTTGAATTATATCTCCTCTGTTTCGTTATTTTCATTCGTGAAAATTGGTGAAAATTCAGACGAAATTAACATAGGAACTGACTTTTCCTCTGACGCTTGGTTATCAAATTTATTTTCAAAAAAATCACATCTCTCGATATCATTATTTGTTTCTGCTTTCAAGTTGTATAAACGGTAACCTTTTATATTATCGGCATACCCATCTAAAAATACATTCTTCACTTTTCGATCCCATTTCCGTCTTTTTTGTTTTGGGATATGAGCCATAGCTTTACATCCAAAATGCGAAGATGGTTCAGATTTGGTTTCTTTCTGGACCAAATTTCTTCAGAAGTGATGTTTCGAGTATTTTGTATGAGATCTGTTGATCAAATATACAGAGGTTGAAACTGCCTCGCCCAAAATTCTTTTCCAGTCCTGAATCGGCTAGCATACACCTTGATTTTTCAACTATAGTTCTGTTGAATCTTTCGCTATTCCATTTTGCTCTGGCGATAAGTGACAGTTGTTTGGTGTTTTATACCAGATTTTCGGAGGAAATTTGCAAAAGATCGATTTTGTACTCAGTCCCATTATCAGTGCAAATCATCTTGATTTTCTTTCCACTTTCATTTTCTGCATAGCGTTTAAAATGTTCGAAAGATTCCAGCACTTGGTCTTTTGTTGCAAGAAAATAGACAAACACCTTACGGGAGAAGTCATCGATGAATGTTAAGAAATATCTTGATCCGCCAATTGATTTAACTTCCATGGGACCACATAAGTCAGAATGTACAAGCTCTAAAATTTCTGATGCTCTGTTCCCAGAATATTCAAAAGGAAGCCGTGTTGCTTACCTTTTAAACAAGAAATGCATGTTTCATTGCTTGTATTTTCGAAATTTACACCATGTACAATACGCTTTTAAGTAAAATCATACTGTCACTATTTAAATGTCCTAATCGTCTATGCCACGTGAGTTCTGTCTATCACATTTCGCAAGATGTAACAAGTGCAGTGTCTATCGGTGCACAATCAAGTTCATACATATTATTGCTCATAGTTCGTTGCAACCAAAAATCCGTTTAGGTCAAAAATTTCACAACCTTTCGCCAAAATACACTTTATGTCCGTTTTAGTGATTTGACTAACACTCAATAAGTTTGTAGCAATGTCTGGTACAACAAAACATCTTTCACAACCACTGTGTCTCTAGAACCATTTGCATTCACTTCTAATGTTATTATTCCTGTCTTCAGTACAGGTATCCGTGCTTCATTGGCAATAACAATTTCGGATTTATTAAAATTGATTTTTCTAACCAATCTTCTCTTCTGGTCATGTGCTGTGGCCCTGAATCAATGTACCATTTTTCATTATCGACATTGTTTCCCAAATGTCGAGAATGGAATGATTTCGTACACCTGATTGACATCTCACTTTTGAACCATCACATTCATAGGACTTATGACCATATTTATTACATTTATAGCATCTCGCCCTTTGATTTGTATTTGTGGTTAAAATGCTTTTTCTATATTTCTCACTATTACTGATGAATGCACCATCATGATGGGATGCTTTTCCAACAACGCTCGACTTGATATCTTGTAAAAGTTTGTCTTGATCGAATCACCTGTTATGCTTGTGCCTGAACTTTCAATCCCCATAATCATTGGTCTGTATTCATCTGTGAGGCCAGCAAGCAAAAGAGTTCCAACCCATTCCTCACTAACTCGAAATCCAATAGCATTCAGTTTGTGAGCTGTTGAAATGATCGTATTGACATATTGTTCAACAGTGTCCGCATTTTCAAGTTGGGTTGTGATCAATGTTCGGAGAAGACCTACTCTTCTGGTTAAACCTGAATCTTCAAAAGCTTTGTTTAACTTCTCCCACGCCTCTTTGCAGTTGTGGTTTCTTGAATATGAACGAAAATGATTGGATCCACGGACAGAATTATTTTTGATCGGCTTTGCACTTTCTTGGTATCGCTTTTCTGTACCAAGAACACATTCCCACATATCCTCGTGTTCGAGATAAGACTGCATGGCAAATTTCCATGTTGAGAAGTTCTCACGACCTTCAACTTCTCGATTTGAAAATTTGAACTTGAACTTGTCATTTTCTCTGGAAAGTTTCTTCTCGGCAAAATAATTTCAGCACTCTGCTGGGCCCATAACCTGATGGAATCTTAACAGCAGCAATGGTTATTTAAGTAGAAGATAAACTTTTATAATGAAATAAATAAAGTACTGTGACAAGTTTTATATCTGTCTTCAACATATCATGTGTACATAACTACCGAAAACAATAATCTACTATCTAGATATGAAAATATAAATTCTGCTTTCCAACAAAAATTGAATTCTTTGAAATTCTCAAGAACACAAGCCATTCATTTCCGGGTTATGTTCATGAACAATAATGAATTAAATGACCATCATAATATTCTATCGAGATGAAACTGAAAGGATTTGTTGAACATAACAGTTACAGAGGAGCCATGAAGTAGCCTCTCTTTCTTAACTATACCTGCTCTGGAGGGGAGTTCTTCTTCGGACTCGTCTGAGCTATTCATTGTTTTGAATGAAGTAGTAGGTTCTTCATCGTCCGATTTTTCATCTTTTTTGACAGCTTTCTTGTTATTTTCCTTATCTTTCTTTCCAGCCTGTTGAACTCCACCAGCGACAAATCCAATGGGAGCAGTGTAATTCTTGGGTTGTTTTTTGGACTTGAATGAAGATTTTTCAGAATCTTCGTTATCACTGTCGTCGGCCCAAATACCTGTTTAACAGAATATTTAAGAATGTTCAGCGATAGAGTTTGAAGAAAATGTTTTTGTTACCATATATCTGATGATGTTTGGACATTTTTTTCCGGTTTCTGAACATACTGAATTCGTTATCCAAGTCATAATCTGTTATCTCAAACTTTTCCATCTCGTCTTCAGACATTGTCGATATTTTACAATCACAATTTCACAAACTTGGTTTTACAAATAATGCTTCCTTCAATACAAAATGTACCCAAAACTAGAGACGATGAAAGCAACAAGCAAGCAAGTAAAAGAAGCCACTTTCCTTTTCTTTACGTGACAAGCAGTGCTGCCAATTGAAAGTGTACAATATGCTGACCAGCTCCTATCAAAATGCGGAGTTTTACTCCGAGAATTTTGAGAATGCTTACAAAATCCTTACAAACTTATTTCATACGTAATCTATGGTATATATGGATTATTTCGGGGATCGACTTGTTCTAATAGATACTGATTCTGAATCGAAACCAGAACAAACTAGACTAGAAGAGTAGAAGAACAACTGAAAATGCAAATGTCTACTCTGTGCTAGGCTAGGTCAGAAGTTGGGTTGGTAGCATTGAAACCCGTTGATATAATTGACCATGAAGTTGAATTTATGTTATAAGAAATATTATTGTCTATCTAAATTCTTGAAACAACCACAATTGGCGTTAGTGTTTGGGGGAAGTTATTCAAGTGAAGGTCAAATCGAGTTTGAATAGGGGAGTGCCGCACAAGTTGCCAACTTAAAAAAAACTTCAAAAGTTCTGCCTCTCCAATGGCAATTGTTTGACTTTGGTTGTATAGAAAATCGCCAATTTAATTAAATTTTCTGTCTAAATATGTGAATAGTTGGTGGCACAAACAATATTCTGAGAAATAATATTGACAGATGACAGTCAATAATGCACGAAAGCACGAATCAGATTAGGATATATAGAGACAAAATTCCCTATCAATATAACTAAAACATATAAACACTTTGGAACTGAAAATATATGATGCAGCATATTCAGTTTGTGATTCTCTACACAACCCTGATGGAATTATTACAATTGGAGGAGCAGAAGTTTTTGAAGTTGGCAACTTGTGCGGCACTCCCCTAGTGAAGAGCAACTTTAAATTAGAAAATTTTGACAAAGTTTTGGGATTTGAGAAATCATTTTCACAAAATGTAATCTTTGAGGACCGAACTGTCGCAAAGAAAACATAAAATAAAAGCATGCGTGTTCCCCATTTTGAATTTCGATAAACAAACATAACACAGAACCCAAACTGGCAAACTACTATGGACAAAGACGTGAAGAGTTAACGACTAAAGCTGGATTTATAGTTAGACGGACTGTAAACGTAGACGCACTGCAAAAAGATCAACTATAGATTTTATGTACTCTTGTTTATAAATTATCGTAAACGCATGACGTAACGTAAGTGAAACGGACTGGAACGGAAGAGTTGGCCAACTTTCATCTTTTACACTACGTTTCTTGCGTCCGGCCAATCAAAATAAAGAATTATGTGTTATGTTTTTTACAAGACGTAATTATTCATTAAATACTGGAACAGTCATTCACGTATACTTAAAAAATTGATCTGGATCAGCAGTCTTCATCTTTAAAAAATTATTGTAGGCATTCTCTACTTTTCTATTACGGTTTATGGGTCTTGTTTTGTAACGTCTTAGTCGCATAATTATTGTTCTTCGAGTTTGTCGACACTTTTCCAATGCTACTGCACACAACAACAGTCCCACGGCACCAAGAAGCATACCTTCATGTATTTCATAATCCATTGTGACACAGAAAACGAAGCATGGATAAATATTTAGAATATAATACAAATCCAAACCAACACAGGCTGTTTATGATTCGTGTAATGTGTAGGTTATGTTGAATATCACTATCACTCCTACCCATGCGCAAAAATTCCGTTCCGTCGATTTATAAATTCAATAATATTTTACAGTCCGTTTGTTACGTATACAGTGCGTCTACGTTACAGTCCGTCTAACTATAAATCCAGCTTAACGAGTTTTGTGCCATGATATGACTGGCCATTGGCCATATACCACACGAAACAAACACAAGTAGTCAGAAATATGAACGATTTCTTTTTCCACTCCTTAGTGCAAATTGCTTACAAAATCCTTACAGTTCGTCATTACTCCACGATTACTCCGAAGCTTTCAAATTGCTTACAAATGGAGTAATTACTCTCAAATCGGCAGCGCTGGTGACAAGTGACAAGTGCACAGAATACTAAACTACAGTCACAGTGTATAGCTAAAGAAACAGTTCGCTCACTTGGCGCCGGCACATTGATCTTTATGTTCCCGTTTGTACACTGCGCAACTCTGATTTTTATCCCTCGCGCATACCGCGTGTTACTGTGTTACTAATACTGACATTTTTCGTATACTTCGAAGAGCGATAATCGCGTACAGTCTTCTGCGCATCCTGTTTTTTTTCCCTGGAGTGGATGTCACCTTGGAACATGCATTTGGGCCAAGTGAGCTAACTGCTTCTTTAGCTATAAACTGTGCTACAGTTATGAATTCTATGACGTCAACTTACAGTCACAAACCGTGTGGTTTCGTTGGACGAGAATGACGTCATTTTCATGAAATCCACCAGTTTTATAAAAACAATTTGGTGGAACCATAGACAAATTAAAAATAAAGAGACTGTTTGAAACATTGGCGATCTTGACCACCAAGTTTTTGGTACGGCCAGTCGCGCATGGAGGCGCTGCCCGCAATAAACAGACGACTGACATGATAATTTTCCAATTTCGACATTTGTCAGAAAATGACAAACCACGTAATGATTTCAGAATAATTCTACTGTTAATTGTCATCGAAAAATTAATTATAGAAATTATACTATGGACTTGAATTATGAACCCAACGTCGAAAATGGAATGTTTTGTTATTCGAGTTGACGCTGAAATTGCTCGAAATATTCTTTCACAAAGTGAAATATAAGCTGCTTTTCACAAACTGATACTTATTTCCATCCATCAGTTGCAGAAATTTGTTCACAAACTGATACTCATTTCCGTCCATCAGTTTCCATTTCCTATCACCATTTGAGGAAGTACGAAGATTATCATCAAACTGGAGTATTTGTTAAGTATACCTACTCGTTCTCCTTTGTGCTAAAAAATGAACAAAATTATTGAAGGTTTGTTGTAGATGTAATTTGTTTTCATTTTGGTTGATTTGATGAAGACTGAAGATATTTTTAATTTTGTTGTATTTCGGAGTTTTATTATTGTTTTGTCTGTACTTGTACCTTGTCCTAGATACAATAAAATGTGTTCAACTTATTATTCTTGTTTTATTAGATCTTTAATTTTGTTCTTGATATCATGAAATAAAGATTTACTTGAAACTTTATTTTAACCACGAATGAACTAACAGATTCTACGATTCGATTACTGTATATATTTTATTAGTGATCGATTTTCCATTCCTGTATTTCATATGATACAACCATTCATATGGAATACAAGAATGGCAAATCGATCGCTTATAAAATATATACCATATCAATCATATAAAAGTAACACATTTGAAAAACCCGCCTTATCTCAATCAGTTTTACCAACTGTACTTAGTTCGGCCAGTTGCGAGATATGTCGCCAATGTCTAAACGTGGTGCCAACTTTTACTGCAGGTTTGACAACTCTCTTTATTTTTAGTTTCTCTATGGGTGGAACCAAATTCCCCACAACAACAGAGGTTATGTTGCAAATATATGCAAAATGTTCAGCGTGGCTTTAGCCGGGGAAGCAGTTGTTTCTGTTAGATATTACAAAAAATAACTTCATTTTTATCGTGGATTTTTCAATTCACAGAAAAATATTTCTATTCAATATTCAATAGAAAATGTTTTCCTTTCCAACATGAATTCTCCACAAGAGGTTATCTTGAACGATGGAAGATAGTGATTAAAGTTTATCTTTCAGTCGCAGATGATTCCACATCTGATTTTATGAACATCCTGTTCATATTTTCAAACGAATCAATACATAAAAACAGAAGAGCAGTTCTCCATGTTTTCCACTCATTTTTCGTTTTAAACATTCCACAGCGCGTTTCGTATTCTTGTCAAAATTAATGGTTAATATCAATCTTCTATCCGATGAATCATGTGTAAATGCGGGAAACAATTATAAAGTAAATCATCACACTATTATACACTGAAGAAATGAATTCATCCACATGGATAAATAGAAAAATATTATATCGTATCGCTGTAATTTATATAGATTTATTTCTCGTATTTCATTATACCTACATATGCTTGTGTTAAAATATTTTGATTTGTTCCGCAATAAATTATTCAAACACTTGAAAGAAAAAAAAAGTTCAACTTGTTTGAAAAATCATTAGAAGCCTCCACGCCGTTGTTGCCCAAGGGGCCTCCACACCTTTTAATCCGGCCCTGATTATCTCCAAGTAATTCTCGATATGGCGATTTGGACCTAAGTTTCATTTCCGATTATCGAGGGTAGCTATGGAAAAAAAGTTTAAAATAATTCCAGTTTGAATCGTTACCAACAAGTGTTGAAAAGTCCCCAGTACAGCCTACTGAGGCATTTCTCTTGACATTATGGGCAAATCAAGAATGTTTCAGAACTGTGGCTGACAAGTTTGGTTTCAGTAAGGGAACACGACGCTCATACAATTTTTATGAAAAAATTTGCATGGTTTGATGGAAAATTATTCTAAAGGATAAAAAAACCGTGCCCACCAGTGAAAATTTCTTCTATTTCTTTAGCTGTTAATTCCGCAGTTATCATTTTTCCCTCAACTTCAGATTCACATGAAAAATTTCAACGGATTCCATCAAATGAGCCATGTTTCAAAAATATGTAAGAAGCAAATACTGAGCATGAGCATTCGATCATAAATCTAACCTCGCAAATAATCCTATCCATCAAACTCATCATCACTTCAAGCCGGTGGAAAAATCAAGATGTGGTGTACAACTTTGGTGGATATAAACACGAAAGTGGTTGATTCACCATTAATATAAAAACGACATGGTGGAGACACCGCAATTCCACCACACCAAGTTGGTGGATATAAAAAGGCGCCTTAACATTGATATAAGCTGCGTTTGATTCCTACATCTCAGTCACACCTTGATTAACATAAGCTGCTGTGTCTCAGTGCCTCCAGTGCAATGGAATAGGGAACAGGCATATATGCCCGTTTTCTAAAATATTTTGAATTCACATAAAGATTACCACCTAGAAAGTTCAGTAACAAACTTGGAAATCGTAGCATGGAACAAGGTAGGAGGCACGGGACAGCGCCTCACAGAATTATTTTACAGCCAATTCTTAACACATACATTCAAGAATTTTTTTTGTGCGCATGCCTTAACTTCCGCCATGTTTTTCGGATACTTTATTGCTATGGGATATGTCGGAGAACTAATATTATTTTATGTTTCCAAAGCCTAGTCTCGAATATAGTCGAAAACTAATCGAATCAACGAAACAAACAGATCTAAAAATTTGTCATAAGTGTGCTAAATGTGATTTGTGGGTCGATTCCAACTGATTGATCATGTTAACAGAGATACATATATTTGTTCACTTCACATCGTAGGAGAAAGTGGTCCAACAATAGAAC
Organism: Gonioctena quinquepunctata; assembly: GCA_018342105.1. Classification (NCBI taxonomy): domain Eukaryota; kingdom Metazoa; phylum Arthropoda; class Insecta; order Coleoptera; family Chrysomelidae; genus Gonioctena; species Gonioctena quinquepunctata. Next base: position 402,868 of record JAFIRS010000417.1, on the reverse strand, counting down.
ATCCGTAGTGTAAAAAATTATTCATTTCATCAGGATTTTTTTAATCCATTTTAATGTAATAGTTTTTGATGTAACTCAAATGATGAATATTTTTTACAGGTAAAAGCAGCAAAGATCTGTTTAGCTTTACTACTGAAAATTTGTATTTTTTGATGATGTATCTGTATTTTCAATTTAATTGCACTGATTATAAGGGTAATAACTCTTCTTGTTCAGCAATATTCACTAAAACTGTCCGAAATATGCTTTTTCAACTTGGCGGGTGCGCTTTTGCGCGTAACGAGACGTGAGAAGGTCTATACTTATATTATCATAGTATTTGCAATTGTTACTGAAACACATTAAAGTGAGGTTGAATTTATGTTTGGGATGTAGGAAATAGTATTGCCTATCAATATTCCTGAAACAACCATAATTGGCGCAAAAGTTTTTGGGGGAAGTTATTCCAGTGAAGGTCAAATCGAGTTTGAATAGGAGAGTTCCTCAGAGTAATAATTATTTATTATAACTCAAGGGGAGTTCCGCAAAACAATGCTAATGCTAAACTTAAAACCCCTACACTAAAGATATATTTTCAACTCAAAGACAGATCTTCCAAGTACACTCCATCCCAAAGAACTGCTCCAGGAGTATCTTTAGGGAGTAAACTCGTCATGTTTCGTAAAAAAAAGATCGAATAAGAGAATATACAACACAATAACAACAGATGTCAAGTAACAAGAGAGAGAAGTGGCGTTTTTCGGAGTTGGTGGAAATGATATATTGAATGATGACGATGACAGTCGCTAATGCACGATGAAGGCACGACCACAGAACTATAACCGGTAATAGTTCCCCAAGTAGCACACAGAGGTCATAATTCGGTTGTACAGACGTCTACTAGACCTTTCGCAAAAGTCCATGACTTATGTCTTGTAATATGCTGAGACGTCGCTATGTATGCCAATACGACAAAAAGGCACACTCTTGCGACGTCACATCGACGTTATAAAGTAGTGGTAATGACTTGCCAATATAGACTTATATAAGCCAGTCGCAAAGGGTCGTTATGTGGTCTTAGTGTAGTCATTATATCATTATGCATAAAGGTCATAATCTTTCTAATATAGTATTACAATATGTATACCATATCAAAAGATTTTATATAATATCAATATAATATATAAGTCAGCCTTCCTTCACATGTTCATGATACTCTGTGACCATGATAGTTATCGAGATAAAAATGATTTTCATCTATGTGTCTTTAAGAATTGTTCTGAAACTCTAGTGACCAAGCAATCCATTTTTACGATCAAAATCCAATTCTACTTACTTAAAATTCATGGGCCTCGAAAATGAAGAGAGATAAATATTTATTCTCATTTCAGAAAAAATATATTTAATCAATTTTTCTCATTAATCGTTGAAATATGTAGACCATATTACGAAAGATATTTGATTAGCACATCTCTGATTTTTAAATTGATATAACACCCAGCGTCCCATATTTTTTATTTTAAATATTTTTGTTCCAATATGGCTACCAGAATGATGTTATAAATCGATCGAAAAACATGGATGCCGTCCTTCTAGTGTCGAAAAGTTGTAATTACTCCAGTATGTACTATCATAGAATAGTTTACGAGTGTCTCAAAGACATCGCAATATCTTACATAAAAAAGTTGTAATGTAGTCGTTATGAGCACAAGTAGCAAGTTTTGTTGTACTAACGTCGTAACGCTATCAAAACAGAAGAAGATATACACTGAGTGCATAAGCATTCCGTTAGTTCCGCCTAATGGAAAACGCTCAGATCAATAAGAAACCCTTATTGATCTGAGGGAAAACGCTAAAAATATTTGAATATTTAAATATTTTTTAATTATCACTCGAAGTGCACATACATATTATTTATGTCTTTCCTTGTTGTGAAAACAATTGGAGGAACTGGATGAACTCCATTTTTTTGCAGTGTCCCGATAGACTGATTAATTATTTCAGATGTTAATTTTGGGGTAGGCATCCTTCCTCTTTATATTTTTCTATACGCTCCAGTTCTCTTGTAAGGCAGATTGGATTATTGTTTTGGCATTTCAATCATTTATACGGAACTGAATATTCTACATACATAGCACAATATCTATTTAACAAAAATAACATAACCAACAAAAATAACCTAACCATAGATACATAATGTAATCATTACGACCAAAGTTCATCAGTTGATAAAACTACATTACATGAGTACAATATGTAGTCGTAGAAACGTTTCAAAAATCTATATATAAAATCTTTTGATATGGTATACATATTGTAATACTATATTAGAAAGATTATGACCATAGAGAAACTTAAAATAAAGAGAGTTGTCAAACCTGCAGAAAAAGTTGGCACCACGTTTAGACAGTGGCGACATATCTCGCAACTGGCCGAACTAAGTTAGTACAGGCGGGTTTTTTAAATGTATTACTTTTATATGGTTGATATTTCATTTGCTATTCCTGTATTTCATATGAATGGTTGTATCATATGAAATACAGGGATGACAAATCGATCACTAATAAAATATATACAGTAATCGATTCGTAGACTGTTAGTTCGTGGTTGAAATAAAATTTCAAAATAAATCTTTGTTTCATGATATCAAGAACAAAATAAAAGTTCTTATAAAATAAAACATTTTATTTTATCTAGGACAAGGTACAACTACAGACAAAACAATAATAAAACTCTGAAAAACAGCAAAATTAAAAATATTCTTCAGTCTTATCATGAAATCAACCAAAATGAAAACAAATTACATTTACAACATACCTTCAATAATTTTGTTAATTTATTAGCACAAAGGAGAACGAGTAGGTATAACAAATACTCCAGTTTGATGATAATCATTAAGTAGACCATGTACTTCGTACTTCCTCAAATGGTGATAGGAAATGGAAACTTTTGGATGGAAATAAGTACCAATTTGTGAAAAAATTCTGCAACTGATGGATGGAAATAAGTATCAGTTTGTGAAAAGCAGCTTCTATTTTACCTTGTAAAAGACTATTTCCAGGAATTTCAGCGTCAACTCGAATAACAAAACATTCTATTTTCGATGTTGGATTCCGAATTCAAGTCCATAGTATAATTTCTATCATTAATTTTTCGATGACAATAACAGTAGAATTATTCTGAAATTATTACGTGGTTTGTCATTTTCTGACAAACGTCGAAATTGGAAAATTATCATGTCATCATTCGTCTGTTGATTGCGGGCAGCGCCTCCATGCGCGACTGGCCGTACCAAAAACTTGGTGGTCAAGATCGCCAATGTTTCAAACAGTCTCTTTATTTTTAATTTGTCTATGATTATGACCTTCATGCATAATGATATAATGGCTACAAAGACCACAGAACGACCCTTTTGCGACTGGCTTATATAAGTCACTGATTTTGTTTAGGTTGTTAGTTGTTAGAGCACAGAACTCATAGAACTAGAAGACCAATACCGTTTTGCTGGAACGAGCCCTACTGTACCGCATGGTACACACATGGGCATGCGCAGTAAAACCGCTGCTATGACAGGGGGGGTTTCAGTGAAATTTATATAACCTCTATTAACTGAAACATACTGACTTTTACCATGAGAACTTTCTGAAGATGGGTGTTCTTGAGATCGAATTGAATAGTGGAGGGCAACTGAAATTATGAGGAATTTCTGAACCCAATATCCGTAAGGTTTCGAGAAGAGAGGCTTATTTAAAAGAATAATTTTTGGTGGCTATTGTGAAGTTCACTTCCCCATTCTCTGAATTATTTATCTGACATGAACTAAATTGTATGCAGTATTTCACATGATAAAATATATTATTTCAAAGTTCAGTTCTTTCCTTACATTTTCTGCTCGCAACCAAGCAACAAACACTATAGTAACGTATTTTACCGTAAATTTGTATAATAAATTTTATCTCTTTCATTTTGTGCTACATCTCGTATATAGCTATATCAGAAACATGCTTATCTAATTTAGAAAACAATGTTTTTATATTCGAAAAAAGTTCCCAAAATATTTCCACAAAAACATCCACATTTTTTTTCTTCCGCCATTATTTACTTGATTGTTCTCTCTGTAAACATACAACACTTCACACCATCTGCAAAAGTCTTGATTAATCCAGAAAAAGAGGCAGTTCTGTATTTTATATGTAATAATTTGAAATAATCAAGATCTGCACTTGCTTTTCTTTCTTCTTCCAGTACGGAAAGGAACACCTTGCATTTTATTACTTTTTTATGCTCTTCACTACAAAACCTGCAATGTATCAACATTTTCTGTCAAGTTGGATAATGTAGGAAGGAATTTAATCTTCCTTGAAATTCTTCATTGTCAATAATCCTATCATTAATATCTAAATCATATTTTTTTAATTAAAGGCCTTTCATGCAGTGTTGTTTTAGGTAGGATTTTTTTCTGGAAATTAGTTAGAATATAAGTATTGTCCTAAAACAATCTCCATAAACATTTTATATAGCGTGTTGCAACATCAGCCTCGGTGTAATAAAACTGAAATGCTGTTGGGTTTTTATTCCAACCATTTCTTTCCCTGAAAAGTTAATCATTATTATTGTAAAATACATTAGTACTTGGAATGTTGAGTTAACATGTATTTCAACATGTTAATGTACACACATTCCAATAATTGAATTTATTGTGATGGAGAAATCCAAAATTGGAGTCCACCACCAGTAGTTTGAGACTTTTCAAGTATCCTAAGGCGTGTTCAAAAAAAGGATTTTGAAATCTTTGTTGCTTTCCTTTATTGGAACCTTGTAGAATTTGCCCAATGGATTTCTAGAATTTAGTAGATCAAATATCCTATCAAGAACACAAATTAACAACAGCCGCAAGATCGGCTCTGAATAAAAATGTCGTTAGACTAAATAACAGGTGATGATGTAAACAGCGTTGCCAAATGAGTTTGTAGGAAATCATAATTCTTATTACGATTCTATCAGTTGTTGAGTGCTCCACTTAACTTGTATATTATCTCCTCAATACATATGACAAAAGAACTTAAGGATCCTGAGTAATCGATAGTCGAGTAGTTTCGGATCTTTTAATGGGAATATAATGCCATTATATTAATACATCATAATGCCATTATATTAAATTCTCGTACAAGTACATGAACTGGCAATGTTGTTGATGATATGCGCCTGATTACGTGTGTCCCAGCTATACATGTTGTTATGAATCATATCAATTCCTTCCACTTATTTTAGCCTTCTAGTTCTATGAGTTCTGTATGAGTTCTGTGTGTTAGAGAGGTAATAGTCCGGCAGAGATGGGCAGTGAATGGCTTGGTAATAGTTTGTATCGGAAAGTTTAATGAAATAATGTCATCGGGGAAATTTTCCAAAGCCCTCAATTTTCAAGTCAATTCATCGACTAGAGACATCAGTCCACTTTCCTATCTTTTCTTCTTCTTTCGTGGAAGTTTCCAAGAACCCAAAAAGGCCGTTTACGAAAAAATCACCAGATCTTCAAGAAAAATCGGGCAGTCATCTGATTTTTGACAGACATGTAAACATTGTAGTAAATTTCAAGGATTCCATCTCATTTTCGCGCCAACTGTTCTGTGAGGGATCTTGTTCATAGAACAATAATCTTTGGTTCTACCGTATGATGACAAAGTCCCACTGAGCGAAAAATATGCAAGCAGATTTTTATTCTGGGAATTCTATTGGTTTAAATATTTTCCCGCTCTTTATAAGCCAATGGAATACCTAGTGGGAACTCGTCTTGACGAATAAAAAAAGGAACTTTTAATATGACATCAGACATTACCAAATATTGCAGTTTTGACATTACGTTCTCCAGATTCCAGATCCAATTTTCGTATCATTATTTATCTCTAGACATATTTTGAAAGAATGTGTTGTAGTTTATATATATCAGCATTTCAAATTTGGCGTTTAATGACGGTAAGTTTCAAACTCCAATGTCACTAACTACTAGCTCTTCCCTCAACTATAATTTTCATCCCTTTTTGTCCTCACTCGCTTTGCTCTTGAGTATGCATTGGTTCTATATCTAAAAAATTTCATGCTTACAGACTGATAAACACAAACATTTAAGTAAATGTTTGTCATGGCTTCTACGACATGGTGCTCTTAAAGAAGGACTGCATATCGGAACAGATGGCTATATAAATGCAGGGGACCTGCTCAATCACAAAAGTTTGAAAGACGAATTCACTTTGGAAGATATTAAAACAATCGTTAAAGTTAACGATAAGCAAAGATTCAGTCTTCGTTATAATGATGGCATTTTACAAATATGTGCTAATCAGGGACATTCAATTGCTGTAAGTACCTCCCTAATGGAAAAAAGAGTTTGTTCAACTATAAGTGTGATGTAACAATCGGTTAAAATAATGTTTTTTATATTTTCATTATATATAAACTTTCTTTTAAAGAAATCTCTTCTTGCAGTCACCATTGTAGAACTATGAACTTGGTTTTCCTATTTTTCTTTATAATGTCTACCCAACATATCCCCTACACCCAACTGATTTATTTAATACAATTTTATATACTTATATCATCCCAAATCCTTCGTAAAATTGTCAATACATCTATTAGATAATAATATGAATATCATGTACATATTTTACCTTCAATAGGGGCTGCGTGTTATAATGTCAAAAGAGCATTTCAACACATAACAAATTTTTATATAATTTCTCTAAAATAGAAAAATATAAGGTACTGTTTAATTTTAGACCAATGGCATGATGACAGTAACTAAAAATCACTAAAATTATGTATTTATTAAATGAAACTTGAGTCATGGAATACAAAACACGCATTTATTTTTGTATTAAGAGTGAGATTGATAATTATTTTGATAAAATAAAACTACAAAATACGGCAATCCACCAGGATATGTTGAACACCAATCAGAGCAAATTACGTCACTTTTGAGTAAACAAATGAACCAATACATACCTACATCTTCTTGCATTAGTAGTACAGGTTATCTTGTGATTTTATTTACAATTCTATTTTGTTTACACAAAGTAGTTTAAGTTTTGTGGTGTTATTAAAAGGAAAGTGAAATAACGCGAGTCATGGAACAAGGATTTACTAAGGCAAACAGCGCTAATTTGCCAAGAATCAACTTGTTGATGTTGGGGAGTTTTTTTGGGCATACACCCCGGTTTCATGCAGACCTGTCATATAATTCTCCATATCAACTGAAATTTGAATAAGTGGTGTGAGATTATATCTAGCCTCAAAAAAGATTGTTCATTATTAAATTTAGACCTCAAACAAGATCATTATAACATATACTATTTTAGAATCTTCAAAACAAAATAAAAACTTACGTCGAAGTGATCTTCAAAAATAAAGGTGAGTACTAGGCAATACCGCTGTTGAATCTCGTCTTGCAAGTTTAAGCCACTTGTCTCGTATTGTTTTATTTTGTGGAACGAACACAAATAACTCATTAGGAGTTTTTATTGATGTGTTTTTACACTGAGGGACCGCCGACGTTTTGATTACTCAAACGTGACATCACAAGCGACGCCATGACACTGACGAGCACTTTGGTACAAATTTTAAATTTTAATATATATTTCCGAGCATTATAGGACAGTTTTTCAAAATCTGTCATGCTTATTGTCCTCCAGAATGTGTAATCCTGCCACGGCTTAACATGGGTGGTCTTCTTTTGAATAACTTTTCTTCCAAATAAAAAGTCTATTAATACTTAGTATAATTCCCCCCTTAACTATGAAGTGAACTTTTTGTCCAATAACCCAATTACTGCTCCCCAAAATTAGTTCTCTTGAATGAACTACTCTATACTTTTCTTTCCCTTTTTCATCCTCAAATAATACACAAAAAATAACATCAACACTTATATTAAATTAATGTAATTAAAATATGGTACAACCCAAAGTTTATCAGCAAAAACAATTTTTTAAAGTAAAATATATAGGGAATAAAGTAAGTCTACCATCAAATAACATAAAACCCAACTAGTTCAGAATAACACTTCAAGCCAAAATTACCTTAAGGATAGAGCTCATACTCCAATATGCCAAAAAAATAGTTTCGTCAACATGCGATAAAATTCGTCTCTCCTGGGACTTCCTATTGCTCTCATATAGCTTCCCTTTCGACCCACCTTGACACTCGTCAAAATTCCCATATTTTAAAACCTACACCCTCTAGCTGCTCCCGAAAACTCACTTAAACCCAAAATTTCAATACATATTCCCAATTTAGTTACCGTCGCCATGCATCCAGCGCGTAAGACGTGTTGCGTCCTCACGACCAACCCTTATGCACGACTGCTCCTATGAATTCCCCCGACTAAGTGACTCCTTGAGATATGCCTCAAGCCCAAGGGACGCCATCTCAGAACTATTTTTTTATGCATAGCCTTCTCTAATTGTCGGAATAGTCGCTCCCGATGCGTAAGATTTCAATTCAAACTGTGTCCTGAAAAACAATTCAGACTGTCCTGAATACTCTTGCTATAATAATAAACGATTCTTTCGAAAAAGGAATTTTCCCTGTCTTCCTAAAGCTTTCTGGCAAAGGAGGTGACAAGGCCGACCCATCCAACTATAGACCAATAGCTCTGATACCAACTTTAGCAAAAATCATCAAAAAACTAGTCAAAAAGCGCATAATGGACTTCCTAGTCACTAATAACATCCTAAGTACACAACAATTTGCCTTTCAAAATAATAAAAATACAAATGATGCCATTTTCAACCGTTTACAGGAACTATAAAGCAAACTTAACGCTGGTGTTTCTACAGCAGGTGTTTCCTGTGATTTTAAAAAAGCCTTCGACTTTGTGGATCATGGGATTCTGCTGCAGAAGCTCAAATATTATGGTTTCAAAAGCAATAGTATAAATTGGATTGAGTCATATCTATCACACAGGACACAGTTTGTAAGACTTTCAGCTGACTCAAACATTGGTAAAACCGAATCAGGAGTCCCCCAAGGCTCTATTCTGGGACACATTCTATTCCTTCTATATATAAATGATATCACTCACTTAAAAATCAGTGCCAGAATTGCACTTTTTGCTGATGACACTACCTTATGGCAGAGTTCAGGCAGAAATGCACAACAGAATATCTACAGAAATGCAAAGCACCAAAAGCTGGAGCGATTCAAACTTCCTCTCATTGAATTTTAAGAAAACAAATATAATTTTATTTATTAATATGCCAGACATAAGATTAGACAATAACAACCTGGATATAAAATCAACAACTAAATTCTTAGGACTACACATTTGCAATAAACTCAAATTCGAGGAATATACATCTAACAACTTTATTCATCCCAAGAAATAATACAATTATTTATATTAGGGATACAATAATATAAAATAAATAACATATATTTTTTAAATCAAGTGTATGAATTATTTTATCAATACAATTATGGGATAATCAATAAAATACGTTATATTTCTCTTATTATAATTTTGTATATTATGTTTTGCAAAATAAAATGAATAAATTATCGAGAGATCCAATATTGTTTCAAATGAATCTTGAAAAGGCTATTGAATGAAAAACTGGCAACAGGATGTTACGCTATCAGGACTGTCTCAAAAAAACTTGGGTTGAATTTTTGCAAGAACAACCTATTTTGCCTTCATTGAGTTTCTTGGGAGTTTGCAACAAACAAATGCTCCAAAGTGTATTTGTCCTTAAAAAAAGGGCCATTAGGTATATGTGCAAGGTAAAAATGAGAGACTCCTGCAGGCCACTATTAACAAAACATCAGATCCTGACGCTTTTTATACTGGAAACTGTTAGACTGATCCACAAAAATGTATCGGTATTCAATACCACAACTCAGTCATACTATAATACCCGACAGACCAAAACAATTAGACTTCCCATACTACCTGCCACTACCTTAGTGGAATACTTTTTTAATGATGTTTTAATATATTAAGTCAAATGCATTTGGTTGTCATTAATATTTGTAGCGTTTATACAAGTGTTTAAAAAAAAAAATGTAACTACGATTAGCAACCATATTGTGATTACTTGTGTATCATAACTGAATGACTACATCACTAGCTTGCCTCGTACAGAGATACATAATTTATTATATTCCTAATCATCCCAACAGAAACATTTTTCCGTTTTTTATATAAATATCCCCTATGACATAACAACCTTCCCAAAAATTTGTCATTTTATTATATCGTAAATGTAATTTTATCTTGAAGAACAAACAGTTCATATATATGTTTATATTAATGTAAGTGTATAAAATTGTATATCTATGTTTCGCAAATACCTAGTGTTAAATATTAATCTTGTATTTTATTATTTTACTACATGATACATTTTTACTTCGTGTTTGTAATTTTCAGTCACACACAAACTGGAAACAGTTTATGTGACTTCTCTCGTTTATTAACTTATTCCCTACTTCTGCCTATGTTTATACATTGTACCTGGAGTTAATAAATTATATAAATTATAATTGAAATTATATTTAAAAAAATAACGTCCTAATTCAAAGACGTCCTAATTTTGTGCAGGGCAATTCTCCTTATAATATTTTAGATTTTAATTAATGGTGTTAATGCATTTTTATATATTATTATTTACTTTAACGAATACTTCAAATAGCATAGGTAATCGCTTGTTAATAAGAACCTGTTTTCTTCAGACAATAAAGTTCGATCTTTGCATCTTAGCATTATCCTGAGTAAGCGGAATCGCGAGTTTGAGACTACCCGTGGATAAAATAAAATCAGTTGCCAACATCTCCAGATGACATATTCATTGTTTATATCGTTACAAGATAAGAATTCGATGGAAATATAATCTTTGCCAGTGTGAAAAAGCTTGATTTTTCTCAAGAAGTTACAAAAATTCCTAAATCACTGAAATATAAGCTCTTTTGTCACTTTTCCTCATAAAACATCATTAAATTTAAAAATATAGAAACTACCTTACCTGAGACCAATACTAAAATAAATATAACATCTCTTACATGCAGGAGCGGTCCGAGAGGGGGATCACAGGGGTCATGCCCCCCCCCCCTGCCAAAATAATCCACACAGTTTCTAAAAACCTACTACTAAACTTGACGGTATACGAACATTTTAAATAAAAAATTACTGCAAACGTCTAAGCAATGAAATAAAAAACATTCGTAATAGTCGACTGAGAACTCACTCTCTGCAATTGAAAAATGTTGGAAAATGTGCCGGATCTTCTTGCCTCCCTTCCACTCATAAGTCCTACGTAACCGCACCGGGAGCTGGGAGATTATTTGACACTGTGACATGACTGTGAATAAAACACAGTTTGTGTTTTGTTTTTATTTGGTCTCGGTGTTTTCATGCAAGTTTTTCAAAATATAAACGTGAGAGATCTGAAAGGAAATGATTACTGAATTGATTTGTTAAAGTTTATTCATATTTGCTTTGCTACATCCTGTTTCCAAATCATCAAAATCCATTGAAAGTTCAATTAGGAACATTTAAATTGAATGTAATTTTGTTTCAGAATGTGAAAAATTTGAAGTTGATACCTCTTTCTGGAGAAGAAACTTTACAGGTAATTCATGGGACTTATTACAAAAATTGGTGCCATATTAAAAAAGAAGGAATAAGTCGAATGAAGCGAAATCACATTCATTTCTCCAAAGGACTTCCAAGTGATTCAAGAGTGATTAGTGGTATGAGAAGTGATGCTGAGATACTCATCTATATAAACCTGAGACTGGCAATATCTGAAAATCTGTCATTTTACATGTCAGTAAATGATGTTATTTTAAGCCCTGGTAATGAAAGAGGAATCATTCAACCAAAATATTTCCTGAAGGTTTGTGATAGATATGGTCGAATATTGACCACAGACTAATAATCTGTGGGTACAAGGTGAGAACCTTAATTGTAACAAAATCTACTTAATATTTTGATGTTAGAATTGTCTAGAATGATATCAATAAATCGACATGAAAAATCATTATTTATAGGGTTTGAAATCAAATACTGAGCAAGATGCAGGGTGGCAGAGGAAATGAGTTATTTTGTGATATTTGTAACGTGCAATGTCAAAATGTAGTAGCTATGAATCAACATATTACTGCTCAGAAACATATAAAGTTATTTAATGCAAGAGAAGAAAGAAGGAGGATTGAGGCGAAATGTGGACTCTTTGTGAGAGGTAATATTCCTACTATCTATCCATTTTTTTATTTCTAGATTCATCAGTATTTCTTCAATTATTGTGTATAATAAACAGGGTGTCTCCGAAATTAATGTGTTCCTTGAAGGGGTGTATAGAACACACCTTTTAGAATAAAAAAGTATTGTACAAGTTTTCCCAAGTCACCAGTAAAAATTTTTGTAAAAAAGTGATAACTGGCAACTTATAACATCTCTTAGGCAGTGCTGCCAGCTGTTGGAAATGCCCCATGATTTCACTCATACACTTAAAAAATAAATTAAATTTTTTCTATATATATTTTTCATGATTTTTTTCTTTAAATACCGAATGCACCGATTAACTATTTTGTGGGATACCCCGGTATTGACCAATTAAGAAAATTCAACATAAATTGAGAATTATTGTATTGTAACTATGTGCTTTGTTTTAACCATGAAGTATTTTGCAAAAAAAATGGAATAATATACACATTCCTTAATTCAATAAAATCTCATCTGACCAACAGAATTTAGTATCTAATAGAAACTGGTGTCTATGAGAATGAAATCAGAACCAATTGTTATAAAGGAAGGAGTACCGCAAGGATCAATTTTGGGTTCCTTATTGTATATTCTGTACACCAATGAAATATAAAATTCTATATGCTGATGATATTTCTGTGATTCTGAAAGAACAGAATTCTTGATTGATCAAGATAAAAATATTAAATGTGCCAAATACTTATCATTCATTTTGCTAACTGTTATAAGTACTGAGGTAAATGCATTTATCATTCCAACATATGCACTGACGTTAAGTTTTTGGAATTGATCATCAACAAAAGGTTTGGATAGGTTGATATAAAAAAGGATTAGGTACCTATATTTATTGAATGAAAATAAGTAATAGCTTTAGGGAAGTTTTTATCATAAACAAAATATTAACAATTGTAAGTTGGAATACTCATTACAGAAAAGAAACCAATTCTGTGAAAAGATCATGTTTACAACTCAAGGACAAAGAATGGGCTTAAAAATGATAAATGTTATTATATATATATATATATATATATATATATATATATTCATTCAAATGTGTAATACAGCACTATGAATATTTATAACAAGTTTCCAGCTAACTTTATAATTTTTGTCGATTGACTGGCCGTTACTTGATGGAAATCCATAGTAATTTTAAATCACAACACACACAATTAGATTTCCACAGAATTTTAATTATTAAATTCACAACATGTTTCGCTAGCACAGTAGCTTCTTCAGGAGAATGTACAATAAACTAAATATACAATGGCCAACAGTTTTATACCTACTACCTAAGGTCATTATCGGTAATTACCTCTAATGAGGTAAGTACCGACAATAATCTTCCAAAACATAAAATATATCCCCAATTCGGTGTTTCAATTTTTTTTGAAAGCCATGCTAGGAGACGACCCTTAGATGGCATAAGCAAGAAAAAAATAAAAAAATAAAACAAAAGTCAAACTCCCGAGTTATTCTAAATTAAATTTCAAAATAAGACTTTTGCCGCGTAAATGGCCAGCCCCAAGATGGCGGCATTGTTATACGTCACTACTCATATAGAGGTTAGTTAATAAGTCGGCATTCCATTGTAAACAGTACGTCTGCGAAGTAGTGCGAAAGTTGATGGTTGATTTCTGTTCCTGAATTTCAAGCGTTTTGACTGATTTTATCAATAAACACGTTAAACACCCATCAAAATGCAGAAATCACAAAATAAGTGGTGTTTTGTACGCCACATAAAACATTTCTCTGTGTTCCACAAGATGCACCTCGAAAAAGAAAATGGTTTCAAGTCGAAAATTTTTTTTTCTGCTGTATAGAATCTGTCATAAGCATTATTTGAGATCAATGGAATTAGTTTTGTTGTCATTTCATCTCGAGGAAGATATGGACAACTACATGAGATACAAATTGATGGGAGGAAATATTGTTTTGAATCCAGGGGTGGTGCCTCATATATTTGTCTGTCAGACTGATAGAAAAAGAGCCAGTACTGTTCCTGATAGATCATTACTTGTGAAACGACAGAGAAAACAACTAGTCCATGAAGCAGTTGCTGAAAGTGATAGAAAGCAGCACAATATGCTACTGATAACCCCCCTCGATGAACCATGTGCCAGTACCAGTGCTCAGCTACCAGAAATTGATTGTCATTATACAACAGATGATTCGTTAATGCCTGCTATTGTGGATTCATCAGAAGTACCGCTGCAAACTAGAAATGTAGGAATACAAGCAAAACCACATTTTCTTAGTAAACATGTACTGTGTAACATAACAAGTAGCATGCAAAATACTGCTACTTCACCAGTGATGTCTTTGTTTGCTAAAGATGCCAGTATTCTCCAATCAAGATGCCCCCCAATGCTGGAAGGATGATATTTTCTCAGAGGAATAGTAGTAGCAGCAGTGATGCTGAAGTAGAATCAAGTACCAATCCATTTGTTCCAAGCTCTGATAATGATTACGAAGAGAATGATTTTCCACAAGACATAAAAGAAGAACAGTTACAAACATTGAATAGCACTCGGTTATTGATACAGAAGAATATACAGGTATCCCTGATCCTTGGTTTCCACATGTGATAAATTTGCTCAGAACACAAACCAATATTTGTAAAGATGATTTGATGTTAACTCTGATGAAAATCAAACTGAATCATCAATTATTCATCTCAGGGGACATGTTTGGTATGTCTGTCTCCAATGCTTCCAAAATTAAAAAAAAAATCTCTATTGAAAAGTGAGGAGTTTCATATTTTGGGCATCTCAAGGAAAGATAAAGTATCATTAACCGACGAAACCAAAAAGGAGGAGGTTCTCTAGTCGACGCGTATATTTTTTTTTATGTATGACCACGCATAACTTTTTACTGAGACGTCCGATTCCGATAATTCTTTTTTCAGTGGGTAGGGTGTACTTTGAAGTTGGTCCCATTTGAATATAAAAGATGAAATCCACCCCTAAGGGTAGCAAAATGAAGGATATTGATCACTCACCCTCTGAATTCTGGTCCGTTAACGATTCTATCAGGCATAACTTTGTACTGGGTTCTTCGATTTGATGATTCTTTTTTTATTAGATAGGGTATACCTCAAAGTTGATCATATTTGGAGTTCGAATGGAATTATCTACCCTTACGGGTAGAAAAATAGGGGATTATTGATTTTTCACTTGTGAACATTGGCACACATATGTAGTTGATAATGACAGATCGCTACTGTCATTATTTTTGTTCTCCTACATCCGTCACAATCATTATATTCTATGAGAGGATGGAATGATATACAAAGTAATGAAATAAACTAACCAGAACAACAAAAATAATTTATATTACAACAAATAGTAAAAGTAGATAATCATATTATTTAACTGGTAATAGTTGAAGTAAGGTGGGTAAGTAAGTATTTTGGAAATAATCAAAAAACAAGTGGTAGTAATTGGTAAATTTCAGCCACAAAAAATTGAAAAATAAAAACTTTTTAACAAAAAATTAAACCGACGAAATACGGAACTGAAAAGTAAAAAATAAAATAAACCTTCTTAGTCTCAATAACTAAGCTCCTAAACTAATGTAAGTAACTAATTTTGAGTCGGCGCCAAACGAACAATCAACGAAGATCATTAAATTACCGATGCATCATTTTACGCCTTACCTAATTCATTTGCTTGTTTGTTTGGCGCCGACTCAAAATCAGTTACTTACATTAGTTTAGGAGCTTAGTTATTGAGACTAAGAAGGTTTATTTTATTTTTTACTTTTCAGTTCCATATTTCGTCGGTTTAATTTTTTGTTAAAAAGTTTTTTTTTACCTATACACGTTACAGCAATGTTCAGTCCATCATAGATTTCTTCGAAATTCAAATTCAAAAGCCAACAGACCCAGTTAAGCAAGCACTCAGAGTATAAAAAGTGCAATACTCTGAAGTATTTGATCTCATCTACACCTGAAGGATTTATCAACTTCATATCAAAAGGATATGGAGGAAGAATAAGTGATACTTTGTTACTGGAAGAAAGTGGTTTCTTAGATATACTTCCTAATGGATGCAGTGGGATGGCTGACAGAGGCTTCGAAGAAATTGCTAAACAGTTACATGATAGAAATTGTCAGTTAGTTAGGCCACCTAGTGTTTCAAGTTCAGTATAACCTACAAAATTAGAAGTGCTAGAAAGTAAACGAATTGCTAGCTTATGTATTCATATAGAAAGAGTGATTTGTAGATTAAGGTAATTTGAGTACCTGAAACCACATTCTGTGATAGATCACAATTCAATAGGACATACAGACTGTATTATTGAAATTGAATGTGCATTAATAAATTTACAAGGTCCCATTATAAAGCCAACATAAATTTGTTTTAGGAAATAGAAAACTAGAATAAGTAAGGAACTATGTAGCTCTCATATTTTTTAACACTTTCTCATACTTCCAAGTCTGGTAAATCATATCTTTCAATGAAACGAAATATATTTTCAATAAAATCCAAATAGTTTTCATAATCCATTTATCCATCATTCCATAGGACTTTCGATGATAAAACATTCAAATTTCATGTTTTTTCATAAATATGAAGAGAAACATATTAAAGTTTCTTCATAAAATGGTAAGAATTAAAAAAAATCAAGAGCAAAGTTTTTTTTAACTGGGTGAACTTTCAACTTTTCTTCAATAAAAAATAAAATGAATAGCTTTGATAATTTTCAATGAGCAGAACACCTATCAAAATCAATGAATGATCACCATCAGTTAATATTAGTCATTTTATTTTCAACAATAAAAATCTCATAACCAAACCAAAATTTGATAATCATTTTTTTCATCCTGAACTACTTCTAGATTGTTTTTTCTTATACTAATAATAATTTTCTTGATTGTCTTGTATGATACTGAATAAGATTTTCATATGGTGCAGTATAGCAGTACAGGTCAATTACTTTTTTTTATTGAAGTTATAATTATTCACATAGTTCATTTGTTTCTCATTTCAAAAAGTCAACAAGTAGGTATTACAATGATAAATACCTGATATGTTCAAAAATTATTTTATTTCACAAACAGATTAGGAAATACAAATTTTTCCCAATTCGTAGAAGCTTTTTCTATAAGCATTCTCAAACATGTCTCATCAAAGTTCTCATAATAAATTTGAACATTTTTAGTTTGTTCATACTCTGGACTAGCTACACAAAATATCCTACGTTATTTGTAATTGCATTTGTGCTTTAAACTTTCCAGTAATTTGTCCGTTCTTCACATAATTTGTCACTGATTTTTCACTGGCTGGACATTTCACTTCAACTATGAACTAGCATAGATATAGCATCTGGTGAAGCAGCAAATAGTGGATGAGATGGAAGTATGAATAAGCCACAGTTTCTAAATTTTATATTCAATTGCATCTCCACAGTTTTTAGGACATCTTTTTCCGAAAGTCTTCCTATCTTCATATACTTGGTGTCTTTTAATTTATATGCTCCTATTATTGTTTCCACTAGTGTACCTTCAGCAACTGTACAGTGTGCAAATTCAAAAGTTTTGAAGCAGTAACACGTCCAAACCTGAGTTCATGCCACAATGGCGAAACTGATTGTCCTTTTGTTTCGCATTCTGCTTCTTTGCACAAGCTGTGTACAAAGTTTTTCCTACCACCAAAAACTCTAAATCAAAATTATAGAACACTCGCATATTGTGGACAGACTTTCTTTCTTTCTTAATAAACAAGATCTAAAAATTGCATATAGAACAAATAATACATTGGGTAGATTCATTAAAAATAATAGAGATAGAATTTCGAAAGCCGAAAAATCAGGAGTATATAGATTGAAGTGTGGAACTTGCCCTAAGGTACATATTGGACAGACTGGTAGAACATTTAAGGATAGGATCCGTGAACATCATATAAGTTATGTAAAAAAGAAAACAAATTCAACATATTCCAATCACCTCTTAGAGGAAAACCATTGTTTCAATGATGATTTCGAAATTTTACACGTAGAAAATGAAAGATATTAAACTGAATCAGTTGGAAACGTTAGAAATTAATAGGTTGAAAAATTCGAAATTTTTACTCAACAACCAACTAGATTTGAATAATTCACCACTTTTGAATTTGTTTTCCTAGATTAATAATTGAGGATATATTTTATGTTTTGGGAGATTATTGTCAGAACTTACCTCAGAGGTAATTACCGATAATGACCTTAGGTAATAGGTATAAAACTGTTGGCCATTGTATATTTAGTTTATTGTACATTCACCTGAAGAAGCTACTGTGCTAGCGAAGTATGTTGTGAATTTAATAATAAAAATTCTGTAGAAATCTTATTATGTGTGTTGTGATTTAAAAAAAATAACTTTATAAAACTTTCAATTGCAAAAATATATTCAAAAAGTTATCTTGCGGAAAAACCATATTAAGCATACAAGAATTATTTGATTATTTGAACTGTTGATAAATAAAATATTTATATATGGTAATGTTTCATAAATTGGCATGTTTATTTTTGTACTGCATTTGTGCATGGAGCTAATCAAATTATCTATCTACCATAATTATAATCACAAATTATCTAAGTTTTAAGGATGATCAATGATATATACTTTGTTTTTTCATCAGCTATCTGTCACACATATCTGAGATCTATTGAATATTTCTAAAATGCTAAGCTTTCTTGTATTTTTCTTTAATGAAAACGTTCTGAAACCTTTTTAGGATACCCACCTAATTTGAGACAAGAAATAATCTACAATTACTTCTCCCATTTTGGTAAAATAGTTTGGGGACATTTCGGGAATTCTTATTTCCTTTTGGACTATTCCCACCCGAGTATGGCTTTGAATGTCTTGAAGGGAAATCATTACCTTGCAGGAAGTCGTCTCACCATTAGATATAGGGAGTTGAATTCGCAAGGTGAGTAATTTCCAAACTTGTGCCCCCCTAAGTAACTTTGACATTTGATCTTCCATTCAAGTATCTTGTGTTTTTTCATTCTAATCCTATCAGTCAGCCCATATTGAAAATAATGTAAATTACACTGATATTATAAATGTGAAAACTAACTCTGCCTGTCTGTCTGTAACTACTTTATTATCTACATTTATGAATACATTATCAACTCTCTTACTACTAGCTGAAGTCATTCATGTACTTTCGGACACAATGTCATGCAACTCAAATTGTGCCATTATGTTAAGGATGTCATTTACTTCATTTATGAAACTATTAAAATTTACATAAGAAATTGCCTGTGATTCACAAAAGTGTGTTCATAGTAGTAAAAAACTAAAATGTTCAATAATTTCAAACTGAAAGTATGGTTGTCGGATGAAGTTATGGAAGAAATTAAAAACCGCGATATACTTTATAAGAAGATTAAACATACCAAGGAAGATGAAGATTGGACAGAATACAAAAAAGTTAGAAATAAGGTTACATCAATGATAAGAAATGAAACTAGAAACTATTATGACCAACAAATAGATCAAAATAAACATGATAGCAAGGCAAGGTACCCCACAGGGGGGCATACTCTCCCCCCTTCTGTGGGACATGGTTGTATATGAACTGCTCATTTCTCTGAATAACCAAGAGTATTACTGTCAAGGGTATGCAGATGACCTGGTCATCCTCATCAAAGGAAAGAATACTCGAACAACCTCAGAGCTAATGCAAAATGCACTGAGGACAGTAGAGGAATGGTGTAACAGAGAGAGCCTAAGGGCAAATCCGAACAAAACAACATAATTTCCTTCACCCGGAGAAGAAACATGGGAGATCTCATACCTCCCAGACTATTCGGTGAAACATTACAAGTAGTAGAGCAGGTGAAATATCTAGGGCTGATTCTTGACAAGAAACTAACCTGGAAACCGCATCTGCAACATGTAACCAATAAAAGCAAGATAACCTTCATGATGTGCAGGAGAGCTTTTGGAAAAACCTGGGGGCTTAAACCGAAAGCCATGCACTGGCTTTACACAGCGGTAATAAGACCAAGAGTAACTTATGGCTCACTCTTATGGTGGCCAAAAACAAATCAAAGACAGGCAAAAACCAACCTTGGGAAAATCCAGAGGCTTGCCTGTTTCTGTATCACGGGTGCAATGAATAGCACTCCAACAGCTGCAATGGAAATCATCCTAAACCTCGAACCCCTTGACTTACATGTCATTGGAGAGGCCAGGATGAGTGCATACAGACTGAAACAAACAAAAAACTGGAGAATCCGAACAACTGGACATACCAGAATCACTCATGTAATCAACATCGAAGAACTCGAAATGATTTCAGACTACATGCAACCCCTATACTCATTCGAAACCCGAATTGACGGATCTGGATGGGCCCCGAGTATAGAATCACAATCAACTGCGGACATAGTCTGGTATACAGACGGTTCAAAGACAGTTGAAGGAACGGGAGCAGGAATACATGGGGTAAGGCCAAGAAGGGATTACATAATACCACTTGGCAAATGCTCCACGATATTCCAAGCTGAAACACATGCTATTATGGTATGCATTCAGAAGGATCTAGAAAGTGGTTATAGGAAAAAACACATCTACATTCTGACTGTCAAAGTGCTATCAAAGCACTCAACTCTATACAGATAAAGTCTAAACTGGTCTGGGACTGCCTCCAGAACCTCATCGAGCTGGCAAAACACAACAAGGTCACCTTGATGGGGGTGCCAGGTCACAGAGGCATTGAAGGCAACGTAAAAGCGGACCAGCTAGCTAGACAAGCATCTGAAACGCTATTCACAGGGCCAAAACCTGTACACGGGATTAGCAAAAACCGATGCAGGACTCTGATCGACGAGTGGATAAAAAGAAGACACCAACAATATTGGGATCAAACTGTCGGTCAAATACACAGCAATGTCATGGTGGGGCATCCAAACCGGACCCTGACGGCTGACCTTCTGAACCTGAACAGAACGAAGGCATGTATAATAATAGGTCAGTTGACTGGACACTGCGGCCTAAGAAAACACCTAAACACCATGGGAGTACGCAGGGAAACCGTGGAGTGTAGGCTATGTGATGAAGAGGAGGAAACAGCCTCTCATATTATCTTCGACTGTGACGCCCTAAGTAGTAGGCGACACAGAACCTTTGGAGAGATCAGCCCGGAAACAGGCATGAATCTGAAGAACCTTATCAACAGGCTACTAAACCTAATTAAAGGCACAAACCTATTTGAATAAGGAACCACTGACGACAGTATGATACAATAGACCCCAGCTGGTCGCAGTGTCAAGGGAAGCTAAGTGCCAACCCTGTCTATGGCTCATCAGCTTTCAACCAACCAACCGAGGCAATGTGGAAGTCATCGAAAGAGCTACTCAAAGGTGAAAATAACATTAAACCACGTAACATAGCTTTCAATGGAACACAAAAAATAACAGATCTAGAAATAGCAAACTCTTTCAATGACTTCTTTATTGACAGTATCAAACCACTAGTAAATGAAATACAACCAAAGAACGACTATAACCATGTACTCAGTTTCAGACTAATTGAAATGAGTGATTTGAAAAAAACAATGAAATCCCTACATAAAAATACAGTGACGGTATTGACCTAAATATAATCATATTATCTATTGACAAAATTGGAAATCGGTTCTTAGATGTTATAAATACATCTTTGAGAACAGGTACATTTCCGGATTCCTGGAAACTGTCCACTGTCATACCCATTGAAAAACTAAATAACATAGTGCTCATAATTTCGTCCAATAAGTACCTTGCCAGTTTATGAAAAAATCCTGGAACTAACAGTTAAGGACCAATTGCTGGATTATCTTGATGTTAATGATATTGTATCGAACAACAATCAGGTTTCAGGCAGTCACACTCCTGTGAAACAGCTTTACAATTTTTGATATCATCATGGAAAGTGGATCCGAATGATAACAAATCTATTGGAGTTGTTTTTTGGACTTTTATCGTGCATTTGAAACTATCGATATAGAGTTACTATTACGTAAAATCAATAAATATGGAATAAAAGGCAATGTCCTGAATTGGTTCACTGGGTATTTAAAAAATTGTAAGCAAATAGTGAAATATAACAATAAATTATCATCTGAATTAAAAACATGGGGTACCACAAGGCTCAGTCTTGGGGCCAATATTATTTATCCTATTTATAAATGATATAAGTCAGCGTGTGAAGCATTGTCAAATCAGGCTGTTTGTGGATGACAGAATGCTATACTAGGTAGGAATACTAGAAGAAATTCCATTTAACATTAAATATTGGTTTTTGTGGAACAACGTTTCTTGACATGTTTTTTGGGTAACCTTCCACAGTCTGAAAATGAAAATATAAAATAACCGACGATCAAATTCACGTTAGAATCAGAACAAAACAACCAACTCCCCCTTTTAGATGTCATGATCCAAAAATCATCATCCCGAATGGAAACATCTGTACACAGAAAGAAGACGCATACCAATTGATATCTACACTACAACTCAAACCATCATGCCAGTGTGAAAAAAGGCATAGTTAAATGTCTCTATAATCGAGCCCAAACAGTTTGCAATTCCAACCAGAATCTACAGGAAGAAATAAACCTCATAAAATCTGTTCTCAAGGAAAATGCATATTTGGATCAGTTTGTGGAAAAAACAATCACTGACATTGAAAACAAAAATCCATCAAACAACCAATTAACACAACCAACAGGAGTACTCCCACCACCTACACATTTCACAACCAACATAATACCTTATGTCCCCGGATTATCTGAAAAGATCAAACGAATTGGACATAGGTATGATGTGAGAACATCATTTAGAACAACAAACACACTGAGATCTATACTAACACAAACAAAACCAAAAAAGCAGAAGAAAGTACCAAAAACTGTGTTTACAACATACTTTGTTCCGGTGGTGATACATAGGTATGATGTGAGAACATCAAGACCATTGAAGTGCTTAATTCTATTAATCATTATCGTCTGAATATGGGGAAATGACTTTTTACGTGTTTTCGGAAGAGAAATGCGTTCTCGAGTTACAGTACTTTTTTTAACACAAACTAACCTCATTTTTCAAGCACCGTTTTCTTGCACAAAAATCACCCATAATTCCTCCTTCTTTTAACCAGCATAAACAATACACCCTTTTTTTATAAAAACGACAATATTTTGTGCAAAGTTGTGCCGAAAATAAGTGATTTGGGGTGTATTGTTTATGCTGGTTAAAAGAAAGGAATTTTGAGTGATTTTGGCGAGAAAACGGTGTTGAAAATGAGTTAGTTCATTTTAAAACGTGCTGTAACTCGGGAGTGAATCACGCATTTTCTTCCGGATTCGTGTATAGGAAACAAAAATACGTAAGAAAAGTCTTTTCCCCATATTCAGAGTGCATGTGTGATGTAACTAGATATCTACCTACATCAGAAATCGACAAATAACCGGATCAAAAATTGCAGAACATATCCTCACATCCAATGGCGATCATACGATTGTATGGAATAGGACAAAAATCTTGATGAAAGAACCAGATCAAGAGAGGAGAAAATTGAAAGAAACGGCCTGTATTCTTCTTTCCAATAACAACTGCTATTCAACAAATTCTGTTGAAATGGATCATACATGGTTACCTCTACTCAGAGAGGAAGTGAGATATGGTAGAATGCTAATAAACTGAGCTGAGCTGTATGGGGTCGGCTTCAGAATAGCCCCATGGTAAATCCTGCCTGTCGTAAGAGGCGACTAAAAGGATAACCGTAGGTGGAAGATGGTCTCATCGCCCGGTGAAATACCACCATATCGACTTTGTGTGCTGTGAAATGGATCATTCCATGTTTCAGTGTTCGGTCGATACTTTCCGGTCTCCCTCTTTCCTTTTCCCCAATTCCTCCTTTATTTTCAGGTGCATCCTAATAGTAATAATGATGAAGTCTCCTAGAGTAAAACACTCCGGAAGCAAAATACCTCTCCATTCGGATTTCCGGGCGAGAGGTACTCGAGGGGACTCAACATTAAAGATTAATTTTGCAACATCCGGACTCAACAAGAACATCAATGACGTCCACCATCACCTACAGACGAAAAACCGGATATTCTGGCTCTAACAGAAACACAAGTAAACTCGTCCACCAACAAGGTCCATATGCTTTGTCCTGGTTACGAACTCCATTCTCGATTCAGGTTCAAAGGTGGAGTCTGCCTTTACGCTAAGGCTAACCTTTCATGCTAGCGTGAAGAGAGTTTGGAACCGAAAGACTTTGATGTGATGTGGTTCAAGCTATCTGATACCAAACTGACTAAGTTCCTCTGCTGCCTTTACCTATCACCTAATGAACCTTCATATAACGACCTCTTTGAGCTTTTATCACTCAAACTGGACTACATTCAGGAGAACCATCCAACAGCTGAAACCATAATCATGGGAGACTTTAATGTACATAACGCTGCCTGGCTCAAATTCTCTAACAAAACAGATGATGCGGGTCGTCAAGCCGAGGCCTTCGCCATCACTCATGGTCTAGAACAACTGGTCGAGCTACCAACCCGCATCCCTGATGTCAACAACCAGTCTGCCAATACACTAGATCTTTTCCTCACCACCAATCCTGACCCGTATAGAATAGAAGTTTGTGCCCCACTTGGAAACTCTGATCACACTCTCGAGGAGTGGCTGTGTATAAATTCGACTTCAAAAAAGAAGAAAAATATAGGAATAGAATCAATAGAACTGATGAAATGGTACATTCTCCAATGGTGCAGCAAGCCGAAAATTTTCAGTGAAGAATAAAAAAAGATCAAAAAAAGAAAAAATATCAATTTTTCATCAGAATATTCAGTGTCTGAAAAATAAAGTATCCGAATGTGAAATCCTGCTGAAAACGTTAAATGAACTTCCCAAAGTAGTCTGCTTTACAGAACATTGGTATTGCAGGGATGAAGAGAAAACTATGCTCCTTGAGGGATACAATATAGCATCCTCTTTCTCTAGAGAAAGGAAAATCCACGGAGGCTCATGTATTTTTGTAAACAAGAAAATGCAGTTCACTGAAATGGAAGACATCAAACATCAGTCAGTGGAGGAACATGTTGAAGTCTCTGCCGTTGTCAGTAAGCTTAATAAGATAGTAGTACTATGTATATATAGACCGCCAACAGGTGATATCAATATGTTTCTTGAAATTTTGTCAGATATCTTGAACAACTGTATGAAAAAATACCTGTCTTTCACTATTGTTCTTTGTGGTGACTTCAATATAAATCTAATGCTGAAAAATAAATTTTCCGAAGACTTTTTAACTCTCTTACTAGATTTTAATCTGTTTCAAACGATATTTGATCCCACGAGAGTAACTAAAACCTCAGCAACTCTAATCGACAATATTTTTGTAAATCATGAGGAAGTAACAACGAATGATTGTAAAATAAAAATACTAAATCAAAATTGGGATAACGTTCTGAATGAAACTGATCCAAATAAAGCTTATAACACTTTCGAAAATATTTTATCTAGTAGTATTAAAATTTCCTGAAAAACTATTAAATTCACGAAAAAAATACTAAACATTGGATTACTGAGGGCATAAAAATCTCATCAAATACCAAACGTAAACTCTTCACTGATATGTTAGAAGGGCGAGTATCCAAAGAATGCTATAGCAAGTATACAAATTTATTGAAAAAAGTTATCAAAGCAGCAAAACAAAAGTATGTGGAAAGTGCTCAAAGCTGTATGGAACCTAGTTAGAAAATACACCGGTAAAATACAAAAAAAAACAGTTTCAATCATCGAATCCTCAAATGGAAGTAAAGCCAAAAAACGCCTCAATGAAGTAAATAAAAATTTCATTAATCAGTGTCTGGATGTAACAACAAATAACTTCCAGGAAAAACAAAACATTATGAAATATATGATGTGATAAACTCTTTAAAGAACAAAAAATCAGTGGGAGATGATGAGATACCTATTAATTTATTAAAATATGTAGCTGAGGTGATTAGTCACCCACTCAGTTACATAATAAACCTGATGTTGGTTAAAGGAATTTTCCCAGATAAATTGAAGATTGCTGCAATCAAAGCTATCTATAAAAAAGGAGATAAAACAAATTGGCAGAACTATCGTCCGATAGCACTTCTATCAAATATTAGTAAGATTTTTGAAAAAATAATATATTTAAGAATTGTAACTTTTGTCGAGACTCATCACCTGATTTCAGATTCTCAAAATGGCTTCAGAAAAGGAAAAACTACTATACTTGCTCTATATAATGCTCTAACTATGATATTAAACTCATTAAACAATAAAAACGAAACCATAGCAGTGTGCATAGATCTTTCTAAAGCTTTCGATAGGGTTGACCTAAGATGTCTAAAAACATGGTGTATTCACTTATACCTGTAAAATATTGGGACAAACTGGGGGACAACAGCCCACTTGATAAAGGGAGTTATCTAGAGTTTCAGATGGCGCCGATGTCGTTTCTTGTCATAATTCAGTAAACTGCAATTTCATACCGCACAGGGTGTTTTTGTGATTTGTGTCTCCTGATCCGTTCTGTGATTGTGCTTTTGTCGCCTTTAGGGTTATGTCAATTCGTTGTGAAATATTTTGAGGATGATCGATCGATGTAACATATTTTAGAACAAACTATTCCATGTACTAATGTCAGGGTTATCATATATTGTCAGTATTGTATATATAATAACCCTGAGTGTTCTATAGAATTTTCGAGAGGGTTCCGAAATAATTCTATTTATGAACCGTACCAATTTATTTTCTATGGTTAATTTTCTATTGATACAGCTCCACTGAGTTGGTACTTATGTATTTCTGTCCCTGTTTGCTCGTGATAAAAATCTCATGATGGAGCCGGATAATGATTTTATGAAGTGCTGTAAATTACATACTATTACTTAATTGAACTTTCAAACCAATAAAAGTACGGGAGATGCAATCTCTTTGCTTCTGAAAAATCTATATTCTAGTCTGAAGGAAGTGTTTTGCGACATATCTAAAGCTTTTGACTGTTACATAAGCCTCATCTCTACAGCTTCAGAGGACGAAGCTTCAATTGGTTCAAATCCTTTCTGAGTGAAAGAACCTCTTAGCTTTTTGACAAATTGAGAGGTGTTCACTATTTTGGCAGACAACACGACTATCTTATCGCAAGAACTCAAATAACCTTCATATAGCGGAGTAAAAATAGCTTAAAATCATGCATTATTTTGGAATCCTGGAGGACTCCTTGGATTTTCCTAAAACCATCTGATATTACTTAGAAATTGCTTGCAGAAAAAAGTTATAAACTTATATTCGTGCCCTGCTTGTTTATTAATTGTTTAAACAATGAAAAACAATTTTGTTAGGAAAATTTTAACCATATTGATGATAGGGGTTTTTGAGGTCGCTGAACCAGAATATGACATTGAAAAAACGATGGCGTGGCCAGTCGTAAAGGTAGATTTCATGAATGATAATTTACAGCTACCTATTTGTTATTTATGTGTACATCTAAGAGAAAAAAAAATCTGGTAAAATTTGTGAGATAGTGAAGCTTTATCAACCGACTTATAGTTTGCCGATATTGGGTATGGAAATGAAATATTGCGAAGTTTTTCAACAGCTGCCATTTTGAGACTATTGGACCATTTTGTAATAATTTTTTTCAACTTGTGATTGTAATGTATCTAGTAACTAGCAAGTCAAATAATTTTATTATTACTTTTATATTAATTTTTTATATATATATATTTTGTATAAAAAATTTCCCATGAGATGACAGTCTTCTAACTAAAAGTATTGGAAAATTCCAGATATAGTGGATATTTTCTTCCAAAGAGCTATGGGACCCTATGGGACGGTTCGGAATTCACTAGCCAAAATCAATATATCTTCATAGAATGAAAAGTCCACGCTTACTTTTGAAATTCATATGTTTATTAAAAAGTGATAATCATCCTAATCATAGTCATTAGCCTTATCGATCTTGGGAGTGGGCCTTGTTCTTCCGAATAACTGCTTGGTTTAGATCGCCCTCCTTCTCCGATTATCTCATGCGGGGTGTTACTGAAAAATAAAATAAAAGCATTTAGATTATTTTTTCTCCCCTCATCTTTGTTAGTAGGACTCACCTTTTCCGGCGAAGTCATTCTAAGATAGCTGGAAGCAGCCTAGACTGTCGCACACCAGGATTCATCGATTTCTCAACTTCATCAACAGATTTTATGATATCTACAATGAACTCTCTGATTTTGTTCATGTCAGAAGGTTGTTAGAGAGGTAATAGTCCGGCAGAGATGGGCAGTGAATGGCTTGGTAATAGTTTGTATCGGAATGTTTAATGGAACAATGTCATCGGGGACATTTTCCAATCCCTCAATTTTCATGTTAATTCATCATCTAGAGACATCAGTCCACTCTCCTACCTTTTTCATTCCTTCGTGGAAGTTTCCATGATCCGAAAAGGCCATTTGAAGAAAAGAAAAATCGCCAGGTAGACCTCAAGAAAAATCTGATTTTTGACGAGACAGTAGTAAGTTTCGAGGATTTCATCTCATTTTCGCGCCAACCGTTCTGGCGGGATCCTGTTCAGAACACGATAATCTTTGTAAACGATCAATTCACAATTTTTGCATGAAGTAATGTTGACAGAAAAATAAAATTTCATAGGTTTGAAGTTTGATATTTTGCGTGACACAAACAACAAACATTCCTTAACCGCGCCATCTACTAATGAAGTTCTAAGCAGAATTTAACGTTTTTCATTTGTTGCCCCCCAAAAATTCTAAACAAAATCGAATCAGTGAATACACCAGGGTTTTTAGGCATCTCAGGTTGACCACACTACACTTTTAAAAAAACTTGAAGATTTTGGAATAAGAGGAGTTTCCTTGGAACTAATACGATCTTACTTAACAAACAGATTTCAGTATCTAACAGAAAGAGATGAAAAAGGAGAATTGGTAAAATCTGATAAGGAAAAAATCAAAGTAGGCGTTCCACAAGGCTCTATACTTGGACCACTATTATTCATTCTATATATTAATAATTTACCACATGTAGTTGACCAAAAAATTGTTCAATTTGCAGATGACACGTCTATAATATTCAGCGAAGTATCTGAAAATGATATAAAAAACAACATATCAAATTCTCTAAACATACTAAAAAACTGGTTCACAATGAATAATTTACAGATGAATATTAACAAAACTCAACTCATAAAGCTTTCATATACACAACAGAATCAACCATTTTCACTACTCCATGATGGAACTAAATTAACAGCTGATCCTTCCAGTAAAATTATTAGGAATTACAATAGATTCTAGGTTAGATTGGAAAACACATATTGATCACTTAGCACGAGATATGGCAAGCTACTGCTATGCACTAAAGGTATTGGCTCAGTCAGTGAACAGAGATGCCGCATTAAGTGCATATCATGCTTATGTCCAATCTCGTGTTAGATATGGAATTATATTTTGGGCTAACTCTACAGATGTTAACAGAATTTTTGTAATCCAAAAAAGATGTTTGAGGAATATAATGGGTATGGAAAGAACCGATAGCTGTAGAAGTATATTTCCGAAAGTAAATGTACTTACTCTCGTGGGATTGTATATTTATGAAGCAGTAATTTTTGTGAAAGAAAATATTGAACTTTTCAAAACACTAGAACACAAGTATAACACTAGATTCAAAGAAGATCTAGTCACAGACCTTAAAAGATTTACTTATATTCAAAAAAATGTTGAATTCTCAGTGATAAAAATTTTTAATCATCTGTCTGACAATTAAAAAAAAATGCCAAATAATAAAATAAAGCATCATCTTAAGCAGTCATTAATCGAAAATTCCTACTATACACTGGAATAATATTTTGCCGATAGTCCTATATAATTACAGTATTGCTAACTATATGTGATAAATTTAAAAATGTAATGTACCATAGATATAGAATATCTGTATAATATGATATTTTAGTTCATAAGCTTTTATCAATCAATCAATCAATCAAAATATGCTTTAATATCGGAAGAATACAATTCTCGTTGACAAAGCTTAAGGATACAACTACAATAGGTAATTTAAAATGTATACAATATAAAATAAGATAAAATAAAAATAAGTTATAAGATTTAACATTAATACTAGACAAGGACTTAAATTACAGCAACGGCCGAGTCAATTCAACATTACAAATAAATAAATTTTTATACGATTTAACATTAATACTAGACAAGGACTTAAATTACAGCAACGGTTTTGTGACCAAGAGATTTTTTATTTTTTTTCTGAAGTGAATACCGTTTTGTATTTCTTTTATGGTGCTAGGAAGATGATTGAATAATTTTCTGCTTTTAAATATTAGTGAATTTTGTGTTAGGGAGGATATAGGCGTTGGAAGTGAGACATGGAGTGATAATCGTGTTTTATATGTTGAGGTAGATTTTGCTATATCTTTATACTTTTTGTGTATGAGACATACTGTCTCTAGAATGAGAAGACATGCCAGGGTTAAAATTCTCTGCTCCAAAAATACTATACGACACAATCGCGATAATTGGCTTTGCATAAATACCTGATCGCCCTTTTCTGCAAAATAAAGACCCTATCAAAGAGATATTGTGAACACAGCCCCAAAAGGAAATACCATATCTAAGGTGTGCCTCAATCAATGAGTAGTAGACCTTTCTAGCATTGGCAATATCTAGCTCGTTAGAGACAACTCAGTACACAAAGCAGCCAGCCGCCAACCGTCTGCACAATTTATTGATATGGCTTTCAAATCTTAATTTTTCATCAATATGCAACCCTAAAACTTGTTCTCTGAAACATTTGTAATTGTTCCATTCTCCAATGGGATTTCATTGATATCACATTTGAATGAGACAATGTTCGTTTTGCTTATATTGAGCGAAGGAGATTGGCATCACACCACTTCTTTACCTTGTTAAGGTCCACACTGATCTGTTCATGCAGATCCGTAATACTTTGTTTTGCCAGAGATTGTGGTGTCATCCTCAAAATAGTGAATTGGCCCTGGATATCCACTTTCCAAGTCATTGACATATAACAGGAATAAGACAGGTCCTAGAACTGAGCCTTGTGGGACACCACAGTTGATTTCACATTTTTTTGGGTTCCACCCTATTGAGTAAGACACTATGGCTCACGTTCTGATAGGTATGATTTGAACCAAGAAAGTGCGAACCTCTGAATCCATAAACTTCAAGCTTCTGCAGCAGTATTTCGTGACTCACACAATCAAAAGCCTTGGAGAGATCGCAGAACACTGCGCAGCCGCCTGTCTTTCGCTTAGTTTGAGGTAAAGGTTTTCTAGGAATGCAAAGATGGCATCCTGGGTACTTTTGAGTTTTGAAATCCAAACTGTTGTGAACTCAGTATATTGAATTTCTTAAGAAAGGAAGTTACTCTTTTTTTCACTAGTTTTTCTATTATTTTTGAGAGGATCGGTAGCAAGGAAATCGGTCTGAAGTTTGCAGGAGTGTTATGGTCTCCCCCTTTATGTATTGGGATAATTATGGCGATTTTTTAAACATGATGGAAAGGATCCTCGGAAACGATGTATTAATAGCCTCTGCCAAGACATTCAAAGCAATATCCGGCAATTTTCAAGGACTTTCAGAGAAATGTCATCCCATCAGAGAAGTTTTTTCCGTATTTCTCTGAAGATTTCTTTTATTTCATATATGTCAGTTGGTATAAAAAAAAGTTTTCTTGAATGGAATTTAGCTTTCAGATATTCCATTGGATCCGTTCTGGTCGTAATTTTTCAGCAAGTTCAGCTGCTATCAAGGAATAGAATGTATTAAGTTCGTGAGCTTAACTCAGTTTTCACTGAATCAACCTTGTTTTTCCTCTCAGCTCATTAATAATTGCCCATGTTTCCTTCTGATTGTTGTCACCTTGTGCTATTCTGTTTGAGTAATATATGTTTTTTGCTGTTTTATTACTTTCCGGAAGTATTTCTATATTTGTTGTAGTATTGAATAAAATGGGGATTGTTACAGCCAAGATGTTTTCTTATCTGGTGGAGAGAGCGCATATTTTTTGCCGATACTTTCAATCCTTTTGGTTAACCACGGTTTCCTTTTTTTTTGTTCTTTATGTCTCTAACGGGGAATGCATTGTTAAAATTATTCGAAACTAATTTTTGAAATTCATTCAAGGGATCTTCCTTTTCAATAACGTTATACCAATTTGTATCTGTACAAAGTTGTGAAAACCTATTATAATTGAATTTACTGAATATTCTACCACGTCGTGTAGGGCTTTTTTAAATTTTTTTATCAATTATTAGATTACAGAATATGGCCTCATGATCAGATAAACCAGAGTTTACAACTGAACAGTTGATTTTGTCATCTTAGAGTTTTCTCTTCCCATATCTTCTATTTTATTTATATTTTTGACATGTTCTACACCCGTTTGGGTATTATGTATTGTACACATGAACGAATAAAGACTATCTATCTATCTCCACAACATGGTCTTTCCATTTACCATCGAGCTGCACAATACCACCCCGTCTCATGTGGCATTACAATTCGGCCGACTGGGAAGGTCTTCGTATGTTTTTCTCAGCGTTTCCATGGAAGAGAGTTTGTTTCTCTTCAGTAGATCCAACACGATGTGCTGAGACAATTTCTGAAATCATCATGTTGGGGATGCAAACTTACATACCGAATACCGAAAGAAGAACATCATCCGATAAGACCTGGTTTAACAGAAACTGCTCTAGAGCTGTGGCTTCCAAACAGGCAGCATACCATCGATGGCTAAAAAATCTGGGCCCTGAAACCAGAGCAGCATATGTCGAGGCTAGAGGCATATGCAAAGAGACAATAGAACGCTCAAAAGATGCCCACAATGCCAAAATAAGATCAAAACTTGCTGAATGTCCTAACGGATCCCGTTCATTTTGGTCTTTCGCCAAAGCTGTGGGAAGAAACTTCACTTCCAGCTCATTTCCTCCTCTAACCAAAGAAGATGGAACACTAGCAACGACTGCCCAGGAAAAAGCCAATATCTTTGCGCACCTATTTGCTGGAAATTCCACTCTGGATTCATCGGAAAACAACCCCGAACATTACACCTATTGACAGTCACATGCTCGAGATCACCTTTCAGCCACGATACTATCAGAAAGATTTTGCTGGGTCTCAACACCAACAAAGCCTGTGGATCTGACGAATCTCGCCGATTGTTCTCAAGAAATGTGCCCCGAACTAACACCTGTTCTTTGCAAGTTGTTCAACCACTCTTACAATTTGGGGGTATTTCCGTCCAATTGGAAAATTGCAAGAGTACAGCCAGTCCCTAAAAAGGCAAAAGGCCCTACCTAGCAACTACAGACCTATCGCACTGCTATCTATTATTTCAAAGGTCATGGAAAAAGCCATCAACATCGAGCTCATGAAATATCTGGAAGACTCAGGAATGGTCAACGATAGGCAATATGGCTTCCGCCATCTGAGATCAACTGGTGACCTGCTCAGCTACGCCTCACATATATGGCAGCTATCTATTGAAAAGTATGGAGAAACTTTAGCTGTGGCATTAGATATCTCCAAAGGCGTTGATCGAGTTTGGCACCAGGGACTCCTCGCCAAGCTTCCGCTTATGGCTTGCCCCTCAGCTGTGTTCTCTGCTTGCTAGTTTTCTCTCAAACAGGTCTCTCCATGTAGTGGTCGATGGAGTTTCATCTGACACTCTACTCATAAATGCTGGTGTTCCGCAAGGATCTATTCTCGCACCAACACTATTTCTACTTCACATCAACGACCTGTTGAAAGCAACTTCATGTCCAGTACACAGCTTTGCCGATGATAGTACCCTCCATACCGCTTTCTCTTCCAGGGCCCCTATATCAGCCCGTGAAACCAGAAATGAACGAGGAAGAAATGTTAATAACATAAATATGGACTTAGCAACAATTCTCGAGTGGGGATCTAATAACTTGGAAGAATTCAATGCAAACAAAACACAAGCATGTCTTTTCTCTAGAAAAGCCGATCTCACTGTGCCTAACATAACTTTGTCAGGAGTAACCATACCACTGAAGTCATCCATATCGATGCTTGGTATTACTATCAGCAATAACCTTTCCTGGAAAAATCACGTGAGGTCCATTGCCAAAAGTGCATCCCAAAAACTTGGTTTTTTGTTTCGTGCCAAGAGCTATTTCACCCCCACTCAGCTGCTTATGATCTATAAGGCACAGATCCGACCTGTCCTGGAATACTGTTCCCATATTTCACCAAGAGAAGGTTTTATTGCACAGTGAGCACATGTGTCCCATCTAGTTAGAAGAAAAAGTGAAGTAGATAGGAGAAAAATGAAGTAAAAAATTGTAGTTTTCACACAGTGTATGTATAATAGTGTATACTGAAAACCAAAAAAAACTATACTGGAGTTAGTGCAATAGAAAAAGGAATTACATCAAATGGAACTACAGAACAACAACAGCTGAGTATAAAAACAGTACACTTGAACGTGATTTATTCATTCAAGCCTGCCAGCAAAAAATTAACCTGATAATTTTTATCAAAACATAGTTTTTATAAAGAGCTTCAAAGAAACCAGTGGAGTGGAGTCAAAAAAGGATTTAATTTAAATTTAAAGTTTAGATTTAAATAAAAATTATAAAATGGGAGACCATTGTACAGTTTGTGAGAAAGATGTTGGGGATAAATTCGCCATATGTGATAGCTGTCATTGTATACAACATCCAGTCGAAGCCTGTACGGCCTAAGTTCATCTGAGCTCAGAGCAGTAATAATACAGAAAAGGACACTAGTATATTTCTGCCAAGAATGTCTACCTCCTTCAAGAATATACCAACATTACTCAGAGATAAAAAGTTTCAAAACTGAATTTACCTCCCTAAAAAAGAAGTAGACGAACTAAAAATGAGATGAAGACCTGGAAAGACGAAAATAAGAACCTGAAATCAGAAATGACAATGCTTAAAGAAGTCACAAAAAACACAAATGAAAATGAAAATACTGTAACCATATCTAACGAAAACGTGATTGCAGAAGTTCTGGAACGACAAAAACGGGAAAACAATGTAATTGTGGCAAATGTGAGAGAATCACAGGCAACAAATATCACACAACAAAAAGAAGAGGATGCAAACACAATAAAAAAACTTTTCAGAAACTGTGGAACAATCCTGGATAACATTATTGTTTTCAGAATGGGGAAGATCCTACCAGACAAAAACCGTTTAATCAAAGTCATAATGCCGAGCAAAAGCGATGCGATTGGTGTACTTAGACATATAAGAAATAATAAAAATGATATTCCCGGAGGCATCAGGATATTTGGTGACCAGACGATACAACAAAAAGATTATTATCAAAAGGTCAAAATTCAACTGGAGGAACTGATATCGAGGGGCGAAAATTCCAAAACAATTAGATATATCAATAATGTCCTACTATTGTGAACAAAAATAACAGTGTAAAAACTAATCAAACATCCTAATATAGCATTGGTTCGGACATAATCTATGGTAACATAGCTAGTTTCACAGCACATAAAGATGAAGTTATTACTACAATTTTACCATACCAACCATCAGTAGTAATTTTCAGTGAAAGCCGTACTACTTTAGAAATTGAAGATAGTGAAATAATGCTCCCGAACTATAATATAAATAGATGTGACTCAACTTCAAGACATACGGGAGGAGTGCTAATATATGTAAAATCTAACTTAAAACATTCTATATATAAAGTATATGTGCTGGAGAAAAATTTTGGTGTTTAATAATAAAATAAATATAAATCAAATTAATATGTTAATAGGTGCACTGTATCACTCACCCAATGAAAGCAATGCAATATTCCTGGGTAATCTAGAGTCAATATGAAGATCTTGTCCAATCAAACATGAAATTTATAATAACGGGGACTTTAATATTGATTTAAAAAAAACGAGACTTATTCAAATCAAATCAAAATTTACTGAATGTTTATGGAGTAAAACAGGAGTAGATGAATGTACAAGGATCACTAATACTAGTGCTAGTTTAGTTGACTTAGTTCTCAGTAATTTCGATGTAAAACTCTAGTACACCATATACCCAAATTAACAGATCATTCCTTAGTATCCGTCAATACAATGAATAAAACATATACAAATACAACAAAAATCATACAAAATTATCGAAATTTAGGAAATGTAAACATGGAACTAATATGTAGAAAATTGATAGGCACGAATTATTTACTTGACTGTGTCGATGTTGATATATTCTATGATGATTTTAATAAAAAAACAGAACAAATTGTTAATCAACTAGCACCAACTAAATCATACCATTGTGACCAGAATAGCCTACCTTGGTTTGACTACAAGTAAGGAATGCAACCAAGGCAAGAGATACAGCTTATCAAATATTTAAAAACACTAGAAATGAAAAAAACTGGCAAGACTATAAAAGACTAAGAATGATGCAGTTAATTTACTTAAAATAAAGAAAAACAATACTATTACAATAAATTGACCTAAGTTCAAAAATCCACAACTAATGTGGAAAACTATCAAATCACTAATGGATACTAAATTGAAAGAATGTGATTGGAACAATATAAAATTTGAAAGAGATGCGATATAATTAAATATAAGAACAAAAAGGAAATTGCTGAAAATTTTAATACATTTTTGAAACCAGCCTAGAAAAATTGTAGACTCGATTCAAACTCCTATAACCTGGCAGAGTGGAAACATTACTGAAACCACCTTTACTGTTTTCAAACAACTGCAATTGAAAGATCTAGCACAAATAATTAATAAATTAGAAAATAAGTCAAGTTATGAAATTCTAGATATAAAATTAATAAAAAACGTTTGGAATAATAGGACATGTTATGTTACATTTCATTAATATTTCGTTGGAAAAAGGTAAGTGCCCAGAACAGCTAAAACCAGTACTATCATACCAGTACGTAAGATAAAAACACTCAAAAAGCGAGTGAATTTCGACCAGTCAACACACTGCCAGGCATGGAGAAAGTTCTTGAAATGGCTGTATATAAACAACTCTTAGAATATGTGGAAACTAATAAGATAATCATGGATAATCAATCTGGGTTTCGACAGAATCACTCTTGTGAATCGGCTATACAGCTGACTATCACTAAGTGGACTCAATCTATTGACAAGGGTGAATATGTCGTTACAGTTTTCTTAGACTTAAGAAGGGCATTTGAAACCATAGACCTAAATTTGATACAAAATTAGAAACCATAGGGATTAATGGAACTGTATTGCATTGGTTTAAAGATTACCTGAATGGGAGGAAACAAATAAAAAAAATAGATAATGCATTATCCAATCCCATTGATACTAAATCACGGTGTACCACAGGAAGGGCGTGCTGGGACCTCTGCTGTTCTTGATATATATAAATGATATGAACACAATGATCAACTGTGATTTTATCAACCTATTTGCTGATGACACGTTAATATCTATTTATGACAAGGATTTAAATATGGCAATAACAAAAATGAACCTATGTATGCAACAAGTCCAAGATTACTTAAATATAAATAAATTGAAACTAAATATATCAAAAACAAAAGCAATGATAGTAACAACAGCCCATAAATATAAACAGTTGAACCTGAATTTCGTTACCATAACCATAAACAAAGAAAAAATCGATTTAGTAAAGGAGTTCAAATACCTTGGATTTATGCTAGATAACACTCTTAACATGGATGCACACTTTAAGTATATGTCTAAGAAAATTGCATAAAAACTCTACTTCTTCACACTAATATCTAGCCACTTGTCAACTTTTGCTAAAATTACCATCTATAACACTATAATTCAACCACATTTCGATTACTGTAGTACTCTATTGTATGGATGGGAAAAAGGTAAAATTATGGCATTGCAAAAATTGCAAAACCGAGGAATGAGAGTGATTCTGAAATGTAACCAGTATACTAGTATAATGTTAATGCTAGATACATTAAGGTGGATATCTATAAAGGACAGATTTTATAGAACATCTATGATATTTATATTTAAAATCATTAATAATATGCTACCAAGTTACTTTAACAATTCATAATATACCGTAGTAATACACACTATGAAACAAGACAAACAATAACTTTCACCTACCTAAATGCAGGATATCAAACTCTATGAAAATATTATTATATAAAGGTCTAAGTCAATATAATGAATTACCTCAAGTAATAAAAGAGGTCAATAATATTCATGAATTTAAATCAAAACTAACTGAACATATGAAAAATAATTAAGATATTAAATAACCAATATATATACTTGTAACTATTATACTTGTAACTATTATACTTGTAACTATTAGTCATAAGTTGTAAATCACTGTGCAAGGAAGAAATGTAAAATATTAGGATGTATACCTATATAAACAATAAACTCATTCATTCATTCATTCATTCATTCATTCATATTTGGAGCGCGGCACCTAAACATATCCTGAGGCTATTGGATTCTGTCCAAAAAAGGGCAATTCGTCTCGTCGGTGATGCCTCGCTTACAAACTCGCTCACTTGTCTGGAACACCGTAGAAAAGTTGGCGATCTGTCTCTATTTTATAGATATTTTCATGGGCGATGCTCTTCTGAAATATCAACAATCGTTCCTGCTTTGGCAGTCTCTTCGAGACTAACCCGTCAAGTTCAGTCATCACACCCTTCGTGGTCACTTTGGAGACCTGAGAACATCACTTTCCAAAGACTCGTTCATCCAACAACAGCAGGCTTTGGAACTCATTCCTAGGGAGGTGTTCCCGAGGCATACAACCTCCAGAAATTTAAGAAGAACACCAACTCCTACCTTCTTTCCCTTGGTTCCCACGATGTTCTCTGAACATTACAGGATATCCCTTTTCGTGGGAACCAGAACATAAAAAAAAAAAAAACTGATCTGAACAACACCCCATATATCAAATGAGCAATACGTCACTCTCAAACTTTTTTGGCAGATCTCAATTGACATCCGTTAGTTGAAAAAGCGAAAAAGACTCTGCAAGAAAAAATCCAAATTATTAAAACAATTAAAGGAGATTTAGAAGATTTTGAGAGGGAGATATAGTCCGGTCAATCAAATATAGAGAAGTATCTTTTGAATTTTAAAAAAATTTTTTTGATAGGCAAATTCAGAAAACGACAAGTTAGTCTATAACTTGTCGTTTTCTGAATTTGCCTATCAAAAAAATTTTTTTTAAAATTCAAAAGATACTTCTCTATATAGTTTTTGATTGACGTTTCGGGGACTATATCATTTTTCTATTGGAAATATAATTTGGTGAACGCAATAACTTATCGGGTGGACTAATTAGTTTGCCCTTTCTACACTTGTATAGATTTTCCTGATTATATTTTCATTTTCAGACTGTGGAAGGTTACCCAAAAAACATGTCAAGAAACCATTTTATACCACAAACTAAAATCTAAAGTGTTTCTCCACATTCACTGGTTCAACGTTCAAATCCTTCATTAGCATATTTAAATAAAGAAAAACCAATTCCAACAGAACTTTAAAAACCTTATAAAAACTATTCATATTCAAGAATGAAATCCATTTCATTTTGTTTTCAGATACTTCCAATAAAGTTCCCCAAGTGGAGAATTGCGATGGTTTCTACGAAGAACTAAAAAATATCAACAAGTTCAATGATCAGGTCCAACATCTAATGGACTACCTGGCAGTAGGAGACAGCAGACAATTTCCATGGTACCATCAAGTTTGTCAAGATCTGTACGACTCATTGATATACAACTTTCCGCGCGTAAAAATTCATCCATTCGGGTCCACAATCACGGGTTTAGATTTCAAGAACAGCGACATTGATGTTTATATAGATGGAGTGAGAACTTCGGATAATAATGTTTCTAGCCTTTATAGGATCAAGAACTGCATGTTGAACTCTCTCAAATTCACCAATTGTATCGTTATAGGAAGAGCGAAGATTCCTATCATGAAATGTATTCACATTGCTTCCAATCTCAACTGCGACGTCAACGTAAAGAATATGTTGGGAGTGTGCAATAGTCAGTTGATTAATTACTATTTGGATTTGGTTGTTAATATAAGAAAGGCGATGATAGTCATCAAATATTGGGCCAAGGTCCATAAAATATCGGGGCAGAATAATTTGTTCACGAATTACTCGTTGGGTCTGTTGATGATTTTTCATTTACAGCAACCCCCACATAGAGTTCCGTCAGTTTTATCTTTGCAGCAAAGCCCGAAGTGTGCGAACATTCACGACGGTTGGAACGGAGGTTTCGAGCAGAAACTGCTTAACATTAGGACGTTGAAAGAGTTGACCCTCGCAAAATTGTTAGCAGGCTTTTTTGAATTCTACTCGAACTTTGACTATAACACAAACGTGATTTGCCCATATTTGGGTAAACCTGTGAAAAAGTCGGATTTTAAAAGCCCCGATCAACTTCCCAATTATTATAGAGTTTATAAGGAGTTTGTCAAAACTGAAGGGAACCTCCCTTTGAAAGCGGATGCTTCAATTTGCATACAGGATCCTTTAGAGCATTCTCGAAACGTAACCCCTATAGTATCCGATGCTATTTTGAATACTTTCGTGAGTTTTTGTTGTCATGCGAAGCAGATATGTAAAGATGTGGAGAAAAATATGTTGTTCAAGCTGCTATCAGAAGAACCTCCTAACATGAAAGCCGACTTGTTGTTGAAGTCTCAACTTGTCCAGTTTGCCATTCAGATGGGAGACAACGTGAAATATTTGGAAAAGACCGTCGAAGGCAGCATCCGGGATCGTAAAGAAGCACTCAAAAGGGCGTGGTTTGATTCTGTCGATAAGTTTTTAATGATGGCCCTGAAGGATTTCTTGAATTTCAATGTTGAGGAGACGACTGAAGAAGTATCCAACAACAAAGCAAAAAAAAAGGAAGGACAGGCCGATATCCACGACAGAAAAGAAGCAGTTCGCTCGTACAAATGTTCGACGATGGTGAATTTGTGGGCATCACGCAAGTCAGCTTCGACGAATGTCGCAAAGGACGTTACTGTAATCGATAGAGAGTGGGCAGTTACCAAACAAATCTTGCTGTCAAACAAGGAGGTTGTCCGGGCAAATAAAATTATTGAGTTGGAGATGACTCTTCGCCAAAAGACTGACCCCGTTCAAGTGCTAGTTGACCTGACGAAATTATATTCTCGCAAGAAAACGTTCAATACTTTTAGCAAATTTTTCACGAATGAATTTCCTTCTTGGTTTGAAGCTTATGAACAGGAAGCGAACGCTTCAGCTTAACATAGTTCACGTTAGTTCAGTATATTTTAAGATATTCCTAAGTTTTATCTTTTATTGATATATACAGTTCGTTCATTAAGTATGGAAACGCTCCATTATCATACAAGCTGATTTTTTATTTTAGTTTTCTACTTTTTTTTTCAAAAAATTAATTTTTATCCAGCTGCTCTAGTCAGCACTTAGTAAAATTAACATCTACAACAAATGCCCGAATTGAGCTCCTTGGGTTGGTCGACAATATCCAAGACGACGTCTGATGAATTTTTGGGTTATGTTTGACAACATTTCTGGTGTAATTTGTTGAATTTAAGTTTTAAGGTCTTCCAAATTGGTAGGTCGGTTTATATATAGTTAACTTTTTAAGTAACCCCAGACAAAAAAGTACATGGGAGTTAAATCTTGGGACCCAGCAAGCCATTCAATCTGACCGTGTCGTCCGATCCAGAGATTGGGAATGGTTTCATTGAGAAAATCTCGGTAAATATCTAGTTACATCACACATGCACTCTGAATATGGGGAAAATACTTTACGTGTTTTTGTCTCCTGAACACGAATCCGGAAGAAAAATGCGGCGGTCTCATACCGTTCCCGAGTTACAGCACTTTTTAAAAATGAAACTAACCTCATTTTCAAGCACCGTTTTCTCGCACAAAAATCACTCAAAATGCCTCCTTCTTTTAACCAGCCTAAACAATACACCCTAAATCACTTATTTTCGGCACAACTTTGTACAAAATATCGTCGTTTTTATCGAAAAAATCCTCCTTACAAAGTTGCAAATGAACAACATTCAGTAACTTTGCCTCATTTTTCATGTTGCAATAAGAGAATCACCGCCCACAACAATTGCACACATAAATGAAGGGGAAACTATTGCTCACATTTGAATTCGAAAAGTTGGCGGTGATTCATTTATTACCAACATGAAAAATGAGGCAAAGTTACTAAATGTCTTGTGTCAAAGGAACGAAAATTGTTCATTTGCAACTTTGTAAGGAGGATTTTTTCGATAAAAACGACGATATTTGTGCAAAGTTGTGCCGAAAATAAGTGATTTAGGGTGTATTGTTTATGCTGTAAAATTTTTGTATTGTTAAAAGAAGGAGGCATTTTGAGTGATTTTCGTGCGAGAAAACGGTGCTTGAAAAAGAGGTTAGTTTCATTTTAAAAAAGTGCTGTATCTCGGGAACGGTATGAGACCGCCGCATTTTTCTTCCGGATTCGTGTTCAGGAGGCAAAAACACGTAAGAAAAGTATTTTCTCCATATTCAGAGTGCAAGTGTGATGTAATAGATATTTACCAAAATCGGTAACCACTCGAGCATAATGTGGACCTGCTCCATCCTGATGAAACCAAATAGTAGAATCTATTTGACCAGGATGATTAATGTCTGGAAACTTTGCAGTTGAATATGGAACCACATGAGTTTCCAACATTTCTGAGT
The DNA here is from genome assembly GCA_018342105.1 of Gonioctena quinquepunctata. NCBI lineage: Eukaryota > Metazoa > Arthropoda > Insecta > Coleoptera > Chrysomelidae > Gonioctena > Gonioctena quinquepunctata. The sequence continues at coordinate 359,861 of JAFIRS010000417.1, read as the reverse complement.
ACTTTTAGTTTCTGTTGAATTTTCTACGCAGCACCACAACAGATCTCATTGTTCCCAGATAAAGTTGTGATTGAACAACGAGGATTTTCTTCAATTCCAAATTATACATTTAATTGAGTGTCATCGGTAACGGTAAGTCTGCCACTCTTAGGCTTATCCCTAACATTGCCAATCTCATTAAATATATGTAATATTTTGCTTACCGTCGATTTGCTTATTGGTTCTCGATCAGGATATTTTTCATTAAAGATGTCGCATACTTCTTTTACGATCGCTGTAACCTAAGATCATCAAAACTTCTATTCACTGTTTTTCTGACAGCACCATCGTAATTCCAAATAATTTCTTTTAGGGCAATATTTTTCAGAAAGGTATTATTGAAGATTTATGAATCGATATGCTTCACAACAAATCAATTTAATACTGACATGCAATGGTTACTAAGAGCTTATTGTCTGGTTGCTAAGGGCTTTCAGATGTTTTCATAGCCTACTATTCGAACTAACTACTGAGTATTTCTCAGGTTTTCATTGCAAAATACATCTATATAATAAATTAATTTTTAGTTTAAAAAATTAGAATTAAAATAAAAAATCGACCTGTTTGAGCTTTATCTCCGAAAATAATTAACTCGAAAGGTAATAGAGCGTTTCTACACTTTACAATGAGTACATATTTTGACGCTTGGATCTCAAAACATTGTAAATATACTAAAGTATTTTTTTATCTAGTAATATGAGGACTGTATTTTATTTACCGCAAATATAACTGTTCATATATGTGTTTTGTAGCCGTGTAAATAAAATTTGTGCCCTTTCTTTTATATATGTGGGTTTTATAATTGGACAGGGTAGATAATGGTTTATATACTCACGACACAAATCCTTGGGTAAAACTTTTTTTAGAATTGATCTTGCAAGGGCAATCTGAATAGTTGGCGGTAGTTTTCATGTTCCCATCAAATAATCAATTTGTTACTTCAAGTGGATATGGATTTGTGTTCGGTTTTGGAGATTAAGAATATTTTTTATCGTCTTTAAGATTATTTGTGTTTCCCTTGAAAATAAAGTGTATAGGTATATAAAACAAAATGTGTGTAAGGATTGTTCAATTCTGTTTTTCAGAAGTGTTTCTATCATTCATTGTTACATATGTTCTTTATACCGGGTGACACAGGATATCGGGCCACCCCTGTAACTTCTGCATTCGTGAACGGATTTTTCTGAAATTTGATCACATTACAATCCAATATGGCGGACTTCCGGTTTTTCTGGAAATGCCAGTAACTTTGATTTTTCAAATGGAACACCCTGTATATTTTTACATATTCAAGTTCAACAGGTCAAAACAAGTCCAAACCTTATGCCAAATGTCATTTTTTTTAAACAATTGAAATTAAAATTGTTTTTTTATTTTACCTCGTGGATAAATGAGATTTGGTCAAAGCTATTCACAATGAGTCGCAAATAACAGAAAAACTTAATTTTTTCTGAAAAATTATTTTTTGTGTCACTGGTTAATCAATTCAGTCACATCACATTTTGATCAAAAATTCATTTTTTTCAAATGGAATCCCTATGGGCCATTTACCTGTCTCTCTAGAACATACATTAAGGAAAAAAATTACATATCATTTTTGCATTTCGGTGCAGTAACAAATTGTATACATTCAAAAATCTACAACTAGTTCGAATAATTGTTCAACTTAGTAAGCTGTGGAAAACAATTTTTCTTAATCTTGTCAACTAATTGTGTAAGTTATACTTATAAGCACGATAATGGTGTTTTTTAAAAATTCTTCTAGCTTTTCTTTACTTACATTGCATTGGTATTCCAATTCCCGCGTCGAAGCGGTTGGATCAAAATCAACATAAGCAAAACGTTCATTTCTGCCTTCTCACTTAGGATCATCTCCTCCATTGTTGGGTTCTTTTCGGAATCTTCTCTCACATTTTTGAAAAGGTTCTTTGTGGGTGTCTTCTGTGTGGGTATCGTTCAGCTATAACTGACAAGCGCTGACACTGTTTTCAAGACATTCTCCGTAAATTAATAACATATCAACCTGTTCACTTCTTGTGAACCTATAATTTTGATTTTACATTTCTACTAAACTAATTCTCGGAAGTTAACTAATTTTCGAGAGTTGAGATGAAAGATGACAGCGAAACACAATTAGTTGACAAGATTCAGAAATGTTGTTTTCCACAGCTTACTAAGTTGAAAAATTATTCGAACTGCAAGGAAACTCATGAACTAGTTGTAGATTTTTGAATGTATACAATTTGTTACTGCACCGAAATACAAAATGACATGTTATTTTTTTCCTTAATTAATGTTCTAGAGAGACAGGTAGGTGGCCCATAGGGGTTTCTTTTGAAAAAAATGAATTTTTGATCAAAATGTGATGTGACTGAATTGATTTATCAATAAATGACACAAAAAATAATTTTTCAGAAAAAATTATGTTTCTCTGTTATGTGCGACTCATTGTGAATAGCCTTGACCAAATCTCATTTATCCTCGAGGTAAAATGAAAAAACAATTTTAATTTCAATTGTTTCAAAAAAATGACATTTGACATATGGTTTGGAGTTGTTTTGACCTGTTGAACTTGAATATGTAAAAATATACAGGGTGTTCTATTTGAAAAAACAAAGTTGCTGGCATTTGCAGAAAAAACGGAAGTCTGCCATATTGGATTGTAATGTGATCAAATCCGAAATGGTTGCTTATATAACTGTACCGAATTTCAGATAAATCCGTTCACGAATGCAGAAGTTACAGGGGTGGCCCGATATCCTGTGTCACCCGGTAGTTTTCCCAAATAAAAAATGTCACGGCATAATTCAGCGTTTAATTTTTTTATACATACGATTACAGTCTATTACCCTCCACATCTATCATACAAAAAAGAGCAATCAGAACAGTAATCAACTTGAGTATAGAGTCGAGTAGGAATCATTTTGCAAACACAAAAATTCACTCAGAATGTATACAAAAGTGTTGGTTTTAATTCACAAAAAACAGAGTTCTCTCACGTCCAACAGACAGGCATGTATACTCTACCCAAAATCAGTCATGAATCAAAATATACAATCACCTTCCTCGCTCTAACTTTGACAGCATTAACATGTTCGCTGCTCATGGAATATTAGAGAGGCATCCCTGGTGCTGCATACCATTGCGTTTTTTATGTGAAGTGCTCACTGGAGCCTAGTTGTCGTCATGAATTTTCTTTATTTCTCATTATTCACAACAAATGGAATATTTTTCAGTGTTCGAGGGTTTCCCACCCAATGTATAATATGCTATTGCACAATTGGTTCGTTAGCAGAAGGTTGAGGGTCACATTGAGTGCTGTCATTTTCCTCAGCGTTTTCTTCGAAGTCCTCTGCACCATTCCATTCATTACCATAGTCTTGGTAAGGCTCCCCTTCCGATTCGGAAAAAAAGCTAATGCAAGCATTTGGTCTTCAGTTATTCGTGTCATGTCTCTGATTTTTGTTCTTTTTGATCCCGTTTGGCCAGGAGCTGAAACATCTGCCATTGTGGGATCCTCAGACTTTGAAATTCAGAACCACGCTTGAACTTGAATAATTCCAACCTCTTTGAAAGTGCTCCTATGTCGACGAAAGCTCAACTGCAATACTCAGCCTTTTGCATGTGATATAATAATAATAAATATGCTTTATTATCATAAGACAGAATCTTGTTGACAAAGCTTGGGTAGTATATAATTATCATAGAATAAAAAATGGAGTACATAACAAATAATAATAAAAATAAAAATGGTATAAGGTTACAAACAGTAATAAAATAGACATTAAGGTAAAAACTGAATAATAAAATCAAATGTATGAGGTAGTAAACATAAAACAAGACGGTTTAAAAGCTCCTTGGTTAGTCAATTTGAAACTGTCATTAATATTCCTGCAAACCATAATAGGGGGTATAGAAAGAATATTTTTGGCTGTCTTCCTGAATTGGAAGTCATTCACATTAGCAGATCTAATATCTTCAAAAAAAACTTCGTTAAGCGAGCATCTAAATGATATCAAATTTGTTGAATTAAAAGATAAGATGTTTGTATCACACCATTCTTTAACTTTTTCAAATCGGCTGTTATTATGTTGTGCAACTCACAAGTGTTTTTATTATTCCAGAGTATAGTTGTGTCATCTGCAAAAAGGGTGAACTTCGCAGAAAAATTTATCTTTGTGATGACATTTACCCAACACAGATCCTTATGGAACTCCCGAGTTAATTTCCCCTTTTTTCTGAAAGTTCCCATGTTTTGACCATTTGATTCCGTCCTGTTAGGTAACATTCGAACCATTTGAAAGTCAATCCTCTGCATCCATACCGTTGGAGCTTTCTCAGCAGTATTTTGTGATCAACACAGTCAAATACCTTCGACAGGTCACAAAACAATGCTGCTGTCGTTTCACCGGCATTCATCTCCAAATAAACTTTATTCAGGAATGAGAATATTGCTTTGTTGAAAATATAAACAGGATGTTCATAAAATCAGATGTGGAATCATCTGCGACTGAAAGATAAACTTTAGTCACTATCTTCCATCGTCAAGATAACCTCTTGTGGGGTATTCATGTTGAAAAGGGAAACATTCTCAATTGAATATTGATAGAAAGATTTTTCTGTGAATTGAAAATCCACGATTAAAATGAAGTTATTTTTGTGAATGTCTAACAGAAAACAACTACTTCCCGCTAAAGCCAGCTGGACATTGAACTACATCTGATAGGTATTCTGAAAGGCCATAACTCAAAGAAAATCTGAAATTGAAAATTTGCATTTTCATTCAGATAGTTATTTGATTTTATATTCAGTCTTAATTAGAACCCATAAAGATGAATGAGGCAAAGAAGAATGTTTTCAAAGAGTACTCACCGAAATCATTAGTAACATTGCCTGGAGACTGCATTCACTAGGTCTTCAATACATTTTTGTGACGAAAATCTATTTCAGTTCCACGATCATCAGGAAGCACGGAGAATGGAAACACATTTTCAAGAAGCAATCTCACTTTGCAAAGTGAATGCTCTTGAATTCCACTCCGATTGGAAGCGTACAGATTTTCGATCACAAGTAGAAATACTGAAGTCACAATACATCTGCTGTCAAGTCATCAAGATTTCGTAGACTTTTTGGAAAAATCTATTGCCTCATTATCTTATATTCTTAATTAAGACTGGAATTAAAATCGAAAACATCATGAATGCAAAATTCAATTAAATTATTTCAGCTACGATGATCAATTCAGCTTGCGAATTCTTTGACATTAAAACTTCTTTACGTGATTTCAATTCAGAATTACATATTCAGTTTCAACGATATCATCGTGTGTATTTTGATTATTCTGAAATTTTTTTTGTCTGTTCTAACAACCATTCAAATTTTGTCATTTTGTGTCATATGAAACAATTTCACTGGAATGTTAACAATTCACTGATAATTGCATTCAGTGCAATTATCAATCACAATGACAACACGATTGAGTTTGACAACTTCATTCCAAATACATTTCAAAATGTAACTTTTTGGCAATGGGAATGTTCAAAGTATAAATGCGCTAATCAAAGAAGACATTCCCAGAAATACAACCTACAGTCACAAATATATTTGGGGTACGAGAATATGAATTAAATGAACATAGAAGCTTAGAAGAATTGGCGTTGATACTGAAAGATTGGGCGGTCAAATGAGAAAGAAAGCGGGACCGAATTTAAAGAAGCAACGGTGATGACAATGTGGAACGTTTCGTCAAACTTTTGCAAGAAAAGTAGTATAATGACTATAATATTATGATTGACCCGTTTAACAATATAGTATTTAAACCAGCCCGATGCAATCCGGAAGAAACTACAAGCAGATCCATGTAAACGTAAGTACAGTTCAGTTTCGTTAAAATTTGTCTGAAGTTAACAAAATAATATTGCTATGGGATGAAAATACTCCTGAAGGTCTTATGCGTAAATTTTACCATATTGCTGCTGTAGAATTAGCGTGACGAGGAGGAGAGGCAGTTGCTTGTCTGGTGGATTTTTTTCAAATCGAGAAAAATAATGATGACTCTCCAACAAATCGCATTGAATACAATCTGGTGTTCAGTAAAACATGCCAAGGTGGTTCTAAAAGCTGTACAAGTAGTAAATGGCTGGTTTCCAATAGTGAAAGACAAAGCTGCCCTGTACTCTTTTCATAAACTGATATCCAAACGAGGCGACAATATTACCTCACCACAACTGTTCTTAAAACCAAATCGACACTGGAAAAAGAAACTGACAAATGGTACGATAATGTACCTGTTGGAAAAATACAATAAATGGATGGACTAAATCTGCTGCTGAGGCAATTGGCTTGAATGTAAAGGACAAAAAGATAACAAATCACTCGAATAGATCAACTGCTGTTAGCGAATTTGCAAAAAGTGGTGTAGAAGAACAACAATTGCTGAAAATACTGGTCATAGCAATCAAAATTCTATAAAACCATACTTAAATCTCGATCAAGAACACCACAACAAGATCATAAATATTATTCGTAGTGATAGATCTTCTATAGTAGAGAACAGCAACGAATCTAATGTTAAGTTAAATTTTAATAATTGTACTTTCACTAACTGTACTTTTATAAACAAATAAATGTATCATTGTGTTATACATTTTTTTGTCAAATAATTTTCCGCCGAATATCTCTCGGACATTAACAAATGTCTCATAATTTTATGACAAATTTCTCAAGCTCGTTGCTTGGTAACAGCCCTCAGCCTTCGGCTTTCGATTGTCATAAAATTATCTCGTTTATTATCAATGTCCTAGTGATATTACTACTGAAAACCGAAGTGGTTGTCACTGGTGATGTTATGTTTATTTATTAAAGTAGACGTTTTTTTACTAATTTTTCAATGATTTTTGCGATGGTTGGAATAAGACAGATAGGACGGAGCTTAGAGGGATCATCAGAATCTCCGCCCTTACGCAGAGGAATGACAACAGAGGTTTTCAGAAAAGAGGGAAATGAGCCTGTTTGAAAGGACAAATTTATTAGTGAAACCAATACATTTAGGGCCCAAAGTCGAAGGTTTTGTATTATTTTACTTGATATTTCATCGTAGCCTGTTTTATTTTTAATATCCTTCAAGATTTCAATTTAGTTCATGAATGTTGGTCTCATACAGAATCAGGTTCTCTTCTACTACCAAATTTTCAAGATGTACTAATGGATCATATGGGCTAGCAATATTTTTACTCATTTTGTGCAATGAAGCAGTAAAAGTCGTTTATAGTATCAGGGCTTAGAGTAATGTTACGATTTTGTTTTTTTGAGTTTCCTCTTAAGTAATTTATAATTGACCAGGTCTCTTTTGTCTTATTGTCAGACTCACTAAGTCTATTATTGTAAAATAATTCATTTGCCCGCTTGATTGTAGATTTATAGATTCTACGATAATTATTAAAATAGTTTAAATAATACAGATCGTTAGTGAATTTTCGAATATAAACTATCTTTTTTTTTTGTTTATTTTTGATTTTCTGTTTTGGGAACGAAGCATCAAAAGCAGCTATTAAGACAATTCTGATAGAACCTATTATAATTTCTCCTGCTGAATAGTCTTCCATATTTACATTTGTTATGCTTATAAGACCAAAACGACAGTGAGCAGCTGACTGCCTCATGGACAGATAATCCTAAAGATTTCACTGAGCATAATATTTTTTGCTCATCAAAGTTACTACAAAAATAGTCAATGAGAGACGACGAAAATTGAGAGATACGGGTATTGGTTTTAACATGGATGCTGAAGTTGAAAGTTTTTCAGAGAGTCAGTAGCTGGCGATTCAAGGCCATTAAAGTTTATATTGAAATCGTCAGCTATAATCAAAGAGCAGTTTACAGATAATTCAGACAGTATTAACTCTGAGTTATTAAAAATATATTAACATCTGAGGAGGGAGAAGGATATATGCACATAATATATAAATTATCCTTTTTACAATAACATATAGAAAACTCGAAATTTTTGTCCTCTAGTTAGTCATTAACAGCAGTGTTTTTTATTTGTACGTTTTTTATTGGTAGTTCCTCCATGATTTAAAGACTTTCTGGAATACCTGGATTCCACTGAGTATTCAGGTATATTAATAGGTTTACTTTCATTACACCAGTGTTCGGTCAGTAGAACAAGATTTGGAAAATTTAGGCTATCCAAGAATATGTATAGTTCATCAGTTTTATTTCGAAGGGACTATATTTAACAAAACAAGATTGAGAGATTTATATTTAATGTTAGATGTTCTATTGTGGCAGTCTCTGTCTTCATGAGATATATAATGTTTCCTCCTCCGACACATATGCGGCATGCGCACTCTCACACAAATGCTCATGTCGACACAGTGTTGGCATGAGCAGCGAACATGTTAACAATGAAAAAATTCAAAATTGAATTCACTAACATTAGATATGAGTAATTATGCACACAGATAATTTATCTCCGTGTTGCTACAACTTGTATGCTGTATCCAACCATAGTGGAACTACCTATAGCGGACACTACATGGCTTGTTGTAGGCACCCTTGTGTAAGAACATGGCACAAGTACCTTAACTCCAGAGTTTCACCGATATCACCTGAATCCCTTATAAGTGGAGAAGCATTCGTCCTCTTCTATGAGCAAGAGGGAAATAAATCACACCTTTAGTTTTTAATTCTCAACCGATTGTTTGGCAACAGCCATTTTATATTTACACAAACATTATTATGTATTTTCTCAAAATAAATATTACTGTTTATTTACCAACTTGTTTTTTTTACAATTTTGATTAATTTTTCACTTCAACATTGTAATTTTTAGTAGTCTTAGTTGAATTGCTAATCACGTTTCCTGCAGTAGATACCAATTAATTTAAATTTAATATTATATTCTTGTGTACTTCTCCTGTATCTTTAAGGAAATACAATACACACAATACTTCATACTCAGTCTGGTACGCCCACCATGTCAAAATATATACTATAGTATATTAACTATCAAGAATGCAACAAAGTCTCCAATATTTCTGAAACCAATAAACCTGGCTGTTCTCGATGAATATACTATTTTTTAACCGACGAAAAAAAAAAGGAAGAGGTTCTATAGTCGACGCGTATATATTTTCTTATCATACATGCATCATAATCCTTGTTTTATGAACTAAAAAAGCGTGCGAAATCTCAATATTAAAACAAGCCGTGTTTCAAAGGAAAAAGCGTGCAAAATCTCAAGATTAAAATACGCCGTGTTTTAAAGGTTGCTAGGTAACAAAAACAAGTCAACTTTTATTTATGTGTCAAATTATCTCAAAAATATAATTTGTGGTAGGATGCCAAATCTATTCCACTTTTAATTCTCAGCATCGCTTTCAGTTTCGAATGGTGGAAGATTTAAATTTCTTGGACATTTCCATCATATATGCTAGCATCACTGATTCATTCACAATTTGAGTCTGTTTCTTCCCGATCCATAACTTTAACTTTTCATATTCTCTATAAAACTAATTTCTGGATTTTTCTGGAATCAATTTTGATTCAGTATCCTCGGCTAACTTTGAAATATCGGATGTACTCCTTGATTCGCAACCATTTTGAAATTATCAATCATATGAACTGTCAAATAAGCTTGTAAACAACAATTGCTATATCCATGTCAACAAGACATCAGATGTCCATTACATACCTGATTAGATGTATTAAAATCTAAGGAACATTATCCTAACCTAAAATTCATTTCCAGCATTGTTATTGAAGTTATGATGCAGGTATAATAAAAAATAGCTTATGATACACGTGTATAAGTGCCTTTAAAGCATCGTTGAGGGCACTCCGCTCCGCGTCGTGCCCTCAAACTCGTTGCGCGTGTTTGGCAGGCACACTCATACACTTGTATCATAATATAATATTTTAATGTACGATTTGAAACAAAGTCCTCTACTAAGGGTAGGAAAATGATTGTTAGTTCATCCACTGATTTTTTACTTGTTAACCGATTCTACCAAGCACAACTTTGTACTGGAATATCTGATTTAGATGATTCATTTTTTATTGTATAGGGTATGCTTCGAAGTTGGTCCCCTTTGAATCTGAAAAAAATACAACCCTAAGGGTAGAAAAATAGGGGATGATATATTGATTTTACACCTGTGAACCGATTCTGTTGAAACTTGCACACATTGTAGTTCTGATGACACTACAACATAATGAAGGCCAGAAGCTAATCTTATGATGGAGACGGAAGACAGTCGAGGGATCTCCTCAACGGTTCATTGCAGCTACCTCGTGTTTGAGGTAATATGTACATATATAATTACATGTCCTGACTCACTGATTGACAGATATACGATCAACGCCCAGACCAAACGGCTGGACCTGTGAGCTAAAATTTTGAGAGTTTATTTTTTTGATATTCCATCCCTAGAGGGGTGAAAAGGTGGGCGAGAAGGGGGGTGAAAGTGCAGTTAGTTTTGAAATTCACAAATAAAAATTAATAGGTTTCAGGGTTTCTGAAAATTCAACTCTATGAAGGTGTAAATGGGGGTTGAGAGTCTGTATAGTTAGTTTTGAAGTTAGGTCTTCGAAATTTGTATTGGGGGTCTTTGTAAAAAATACGTGTTTTGGTGTTTTTGGAAATTCAAGTCCTAAAGAGGTGAAATGGGGGTTAAATTGGAAGTTTGTATAGGAATTCCGTTAGTTTTCAAGTATCATAAAAATTGGTGTTTGAAGTCTTTGTTACAAGTTGAAAGATTTTCGGTCACATACCGAAAGCCTGGAGAGAGGCTGCAGTGGTGTTTATACCAAAGACTGGAAGACGTCCGGCAGACGAACCAAAGTCTCATCGCCCCATCAGTCTCACCTCCTTTCTCTGGAAAACAATGGAAAAAATCAAACAGTACTCGGCACAAATCAAGCTGCAGAAAGTGCAGCGATGATATATCCCTGTGATTCCCAAACAGGCTGGGAATCACAGGGGCAATATTCACGTGCACCACTGCAGCACTAGAGGTAATGCTGAAACTTCCGCCACTGCACTTGTGTGTAATGAAGGAAGCGGCAGTGAGTCCTTGAGACTGCACCAGGCATCAAACTTGAAGGCTGGACATCTGAAGATTCTGGAAAATATTCCCCTAGAATCCAGGTACAAGCCATCAGATATCATGCCAGCTAGGCACGATTTTGAAGTGAACTATGAAGTGGTTTAACAACCACCATATATTCATAACGAACGGGCCTCCACTAGAAAGGAATGCATCAGTATGGTACACTGATGGTTCCAAGATGCAAAGCCCCAACAATTTTTCGAGAAGAAATCCATGCTATAGGAATTTGCGCCCAAGAATGCCTTGCAAAAGGCTCCAGGGGGCAAATATTGATATTATATCAGATAGTGGTCTCTCCAAAGCCCACAATAAAGAAAAGTTTCGGCGCTGGTAAACTGACCAAATTAAAAACCACTGGAATGAGGTTCCACGACAAAGACAAGCGAAAAGGCTTCTGAGCCCCTCGCCGAGGAAAGCTAAACAGAAAGACTTGAAACTGGTACGGGACTGCTCACTAGACATTGTCCTCTGGGGTATCACCTCAAAAGAATGGACATATCAGACAGTGAACTGTGCCTTTACTGCGATTAACTTCACTGAAACTAGAGAACACCTTATTGCGACTGCCAAGCATTGTTTTGCAAAAGGCTCAAGTTTCTCGAAGGGGTTTCGATAACATTCTCCCTGTAGAAGTCAAAAATTTGAACACATTTTATTACACAAAACCAATAAAAACATTCTTGTTAGAAAATTCCTTCTATTCAATTGAAGAATATGTGGAACTTGTGAAGAAAGGAATGCCATACTCACTAAATCATAATAAAATGAGTTTTAATGTCTAAATATTGTAAAATTATATGTGCTCTTATTCATACTTAAGTTTATAATAACTAGATTAATGTGATATTTCCATTTTTACACGCTTTAATTAGCTTCACTTGTATGTTTGTTTGTTTGTAACCGACTCCTTTTGGGCGCGATTTTGACCCACTTCCAGACGTCCGAATGATTTGAAATTTGGCAGGTGTACATAATTCCGGTGACAATGCATTAAGAAATTTTTGTGTGAAAAAAAAAAACAAATTGGCGGCTGCAATATGGTGTGTGATTATGGTCAGATTCGCTTCAAAATTGGTATCTGAGGGTTTTCGTGGTCGAATATTATGATTCTTTTGTAAAAATTGAAAAATTCAAGATGGCGGCTTTAAAATGGCGGTCGAGTTTTCTGATTATGGTCTGATTCTATTCAAAATTGGTTTTTTATGTGGGAGTTTTTGGGGTCGGAGATTATGATTACCTAATTTGAAAAAAAATTATAAAAATAAGATTAAAAAAAAACTAAAAAACACGCTTTTATAAATAAACCACACTAAAAAGTAGGAAATAAATTATAGTTTAAAAAAACTAAAAAACATGCTTTTATAGAAAACCAGACTAAATAAATAGAAAATAAGAAAAAAATGTATTTTATTTAAAAAAAGCGTGGGGTGCATGGTATCAATAATTATATAGTACATTACACACCTAGGGCAGTAAAGTAAGAAATGTCTCAGATCACAGATAATTGTTGGCCGAGGCGATACCATGCACCCCACGCTTTTTTTTTAAATTTTTTTTTTCTTATTTTTTATTTTTTTAGTCTGGTTTTCTATAAAAGCGTGTTTTTTAGTGTTTTTAATTATGTAATATTTCAATTTTTTTTATATATACACCTTTAGTAAGCTGTGACTATATCATTTTCATATTACTAACTTGGCTGGGTCTCCTTCGTAAACATTGTGATTCGTCCGCTAAAGCTTCCTTTGGCCTGATTATTACTACTATCAACGACAACAATGTACAAAGTAATCATTTTATTTCCATAAAAGAATGTCATAATTCATGAAGTGCGAATACGATTGGTGCAACAAATTTCGCAAAAAAATATTTTTTTGCGCCAATTAAAAAACTTGACTTATTTCTATAAAGTTTATTTTTGGGTATGTACAATTTTCCTAAGGAATACTACAGTATTACTTAGCTTGTTGCTTTTTAAAACTCAGAAATTTATTAAAATGCTATAAATTACAAGATGGTGTTTCATTAGAATCAGCCTTATAGCCACAAAGACACTGTCTACCTCCTAACCCATTAGGTAAGCAAATATGTTCTGCAGGACATTGGTTCCTGTTGTATTCGCAGACATTTGTCAATGATGGACAACTGTTGGCTACGGCAACTAGAGCAAATAATTTGTTCCCGCTGCCTCCGAGAGGAACCGGAATGGCTGGCTGACGTCTAAGGGTAAATTTATCCGCACTCTCTATTTTTTTCCTAAAATAAAAAATTTATATGATTATTGAACACTAGAAAGGAGAATCACTCAAATCCTGATTTTTGAAACTTCAAAGTCGCTTTTTACATCAAATTCCAAACCACTAGCTAATATACGTGTGATTACTTACGAGATCCAGTCTGACCAATAGATGTATTTATCTGTAGCCGTTATGCCAAATGGATAAGTGCAGTTCAGAGCAACTGTTTGTTTTATTCCAGTATCAATCTGGATACACTCAATCGTCTTTATACCAGCATCAGCATAACATAATTGCTCTGTTTCGTAATCTATTGTTAACGAGTTGGGCAGCGAATTTATTTCACCTATAAAGAACAAATTCATGTGAATATTTTTTAAGTATTACAATGGAATACCTCATGCAATACCAATCATAACAATTATCTTTACCGAACCAAATCAACTCTCTTTCAATAATTATTTATATCCTTTATTACCTCTACTGAAAATTTGTCTGTCCGTGCCATCTGCGTTTGCCCATTCAATTTTAGGATTTTTCCTATTCCAGTCAGTCCAGAAAATCTTTCCCCTTTGAGGATGGACGGCAATACCTCTAGGATTGACCAGGTCGCCGAAGAAGAGTGTTTTACGCAGTTTTGAGTCTAAATTCGCGACTTCAATGGTGTCCAATGTCGAGTCTGTCCAATATATGTTGCGGGAAACCCAGTCGATTGCAAGACCCTCTGGTGAACCGATACCTACAAAAATTATTAGACATTTCGTGAGTCACATCTACCTCATTTCCAAATGTAGTTCACCTTTTGTTATAAAATCCACCTTTCCGCTGCCATTGACGAAGGCACTTCTGATTGCCCTTCCGCTAATGTCGCTCCAATACACTCTTCCTGTTAAACAGTCCACATCCAATCCAACAGCTGTTTGGAAAGCTTTCACTTGAATTGGTCTTCTGACTGAAGATTTTGATTTGTCTAGAGGAATTCTTAGAGTCGCCATTCCTTGATTGAGTAGGAGAAAAGTTCCATCGTTGCGGAAAATCTCCTTGCAAACGGTACCGTTTCCTATGTAACCAGTGTTGCAGCGGCAAATGAACTGTCGATTGGCATCTAGAAAAAAAAATACATGTACAACAGTGAAATATTCATGATCTCCCAAAAACTTCTTGGGAGTCATTTAATAATCAGTCAACGGGATAAAGTTGTGGTATGTTTGTCATATGTTGTGATCTACTATTAGGTGCCACATTTTCTTTCATTCTGAAAAATCTTTGGAATAATTGAACGTTTGGAACATACCTGTGAGACAAGCAGCGTGCGCATCACACATGCTGGGATCAATGTGACAATTTTTTTCTGCATAGCACTGCAGACCATCTCCGAAAAATCCTTGGTTACACACACATTTGTAGCTCAACTCCTCCTCGAGATACAGGCAGGTAGCATGTGCACCGCAATTATTAAGTGTATCGCATCCAATGATTTTTTCTCTACACTCTGTGATCCCATTGCCAACATAACCTTCCTTGCAGGTACAGTAGAACGTTTGGTATTCTTCGTCGTAGAGGCATTCCGCGTTTTCCACACATTTTCCTCCTCCACAGGAGCCTACCACGAGAACGCATTGGTTCTGGGAATCGCGAACATAACCTACAAAAATTCGTTTGGTAAGGTTTTTTTATACAAACTTTCAAAATAATAATTAGTCATTGTCGAACAAGGAAAATGCGATTACTTCTATCATTAGTCTCTCGTATTATCATTTAACTCGAATTATTTCGAATTCAACACAGTGTACAAGAATGTCCTTTGGAGTTCGAAATTCCCCTACGTCGTTTCAACGAATAATTATCAAAAAGACTCGATTCTATTGGATGCTTGTATATTGGACAGTAATTCTGGATAAATCTTAAAAAACATTTTGTAAATTTTGGACCAGACTTTCTGAGAGGTAGTCACAAATCACTCATTCCGATGCCTAAAGATATAGAAAATGCATGCGATAGCTCTACACGGGTAGGTATACAAAATAATATTTTCGATGAAACATTTATGGCTAAAAGAAAATCAAGAAACTCACCTTCTTTGCAAATGCATTCATATTGTTGCGAACTAGTGAAAATACATTCTTCTGTTGAAGTGCAATCCTGGTTGGAAGAACAGGCAGCTATAAGGATAAAATTTCATTATAAAATCGGATTGACTTTCGGTAGTATGAACAGGCGCGTGCTAGCTCACCGGGATCCCGGGAGATTCCCGGTGGGCCTTTATTAGGTTGTCTCCATGGGCCCTATGACATGGCTTAATTCAAAATTACCAATAATTACTTGAATTGGTAAAAATATACTCCGCTGCTATTCAATGGACCACCCCTGACGAACAGCACCCGGCGGTTTACGTTCTTGTCTATAATCCCGCACTTATTCGGTTTATTTTAGTTTTCGGGGTTGAAGGCGATTTTTAAAAACATTACTTTTGGTTTCTACTATTACATAATTTTAAGTTGAGATATGAATATGAAAAAAAATTAGCTTTCCGGCCATGAAAATACTAGATAAAAGAGAGAACTGCAACGCGCGGCATCTAATGTGTTCAATTTATTTTTGCAAATCAAAGAAACAGGAAGAAAATGCGAACCCCGAAAATCCTTAAAGGGGTGGAGGGGCCCTGTAAGGAAATATTTTCCTGACTCTCAAATCGCCATAGCACGAATGAACCTTTTTTTATATTATAATGAATTCTAACATGGCTACGCAAAGTGAATCTTCAAATTTATAAAGTTCTATTCGAAAAAGTAATCAAATGAAATAAAAAACAAAGTGTGGATATCAACCTACCAATAGCTAGAGTACACGTGAAACCATCTCCTTGGAATCCTGAATTACAAATGCATTTAGATTTTCCCAACGATTCATCGTAAGTGCACGTAGCCTGAGGATCGCAGTTATCTACTTTGGTGCAAGAAACGACTTCAGGATCACAAAAGTATCCAGTACCTTCGAAACCTTCATTGCAAACACACTCATAAGCATGGCGTAGGTCGGAATAGCTGCAAGTGGCATCTGGGTGGCAATTATTTCTAATATCACACGTTTCTGAAAAAAAATAAATAAATAGAATGGAACAAACTATATTTCCATATACTGAAGAACTAATAATGCACGGAATAGACTCATGGTAACTGTAAGTTATTTTGAAAATCGTAATAATTCGATGAATAACAAAATCACTTGTGTGAAGCCTGGTATTTTCTTAGATTTTTTTGCGACGGTAGCTGACAACTTGTTCAATATTTCTTACATGAGACCTACTGATTTCTTGAAACATGTACCGCAGGTCAACTTTCAAGTTTTTTCTAGATTCTGTAATTAATTTTAAAGTGAGGAGTGCAATCAGTTCTTTGAAACACACTAGGGACGAAGACAATTATTTCGAAAAGTACTATATCTTGCATAGAAATAAATTTGGTTTCAGAAGTGGTTGTTCAACAATTGATGCCATATGTACGATTGTGGAAGATATTGTAGAGGGCCTCAGCTGGGAAAGCATATTGGCATCTCCCTCTGTGATCTCAGCAGGGCTTTCAATTATGTATCTCACAGTAAACTCGACTTCTATGTGATCAGAGGACAACCACTCGAATCCTGAGATCTTATTTAGTCGGCAGAAATCAGTGTGCTTTTGTGAATAATAAATTGTCTGACGTCAGACAGTAAATTATGGAGTACCTCAGGGGCCCATATTAGGTACATTAATGACTACATTAATGCTATGGAAGATGCTGAAATTTAAGTTACAGTGCCAACAACCTCAAACTTAACAGAGACGAAACTCGACATCCCACGATTTTCAACAATAACCAAATTGCTAAACGAAATTCGGTCAAATTATTAGGAATAATATTGTATGATAGATTGAACTGCTCGGGCCAAATAGGCTCGAAAATATCAAATTTTATATTTTTAATTCGACAACTCAAAAAAAGTTTTATATTTCTCACATTGCTTTCTGCTTGCTATTCACTAGTACATTAGGCCAATCAATAGAAATTTTCTGTTCTATTGATTCTGTGACAAAAATACTACCAGGAAACCCACTGTGCCATCATACGAGAGATAGTCCATAGTTATATCCTGTTATGTTTCCTACTCCCAACTGTCATTGCTTAATTTGTTATAAATATTTAAAAGCATTTTTTTTATTGTATCGACTTAAAGCAATCTCGATACTCTCAATGGACGAATTGTAGAGAATCTAAATACAAAGAAAATGAGCCCTAGCACAACTCGATCGGATTATTAGTTACGGAGAAAAACCGGAAGAAATCAGCTTTTTTTTTTTAATTCATAACTCGCAACTTTTTAAGTTGTACTGCAAACTTTCCACGACACAGTAGTGATTTTTATGTGCGGAAAACTCAGGCGCTGTCGGATGATAAGTTTTGGCATAATTGCAATCTGAATTTTTCAATGCTCTTTATTGCAGCAGACCTGGATGCGTCATAGGTGGTCCAATGCAAATTTTTCAAAATAATTTCGAGAGTATAATTATAGTACTACAAAACGTATATTCTCATTTTGCGTAAAAATGCTGCAAAACAGGTGAAAAATACTTGCAAACATGACCGAAAATGGGCGAGTGCGTGAAAGCGGCTGAGTAGTGGGGGTAGAGCAGCAGACGCGGGGAAGCGTATGAATAGTAATACAAGCGCGCTGCGCCCGTTGTAACGAAGCATTTTTTAGAGCTTCGTTACTAAGAACGGCTAAAGAATATTTAACCTAACTTTGGTACGTCCCTGCCTATTTGGGGTTTCTATTGGTTCCGGTCTGGCAAAATATTTCATTCCCCTGTTAGAAAATTAATGTACATACCCAAAGCTAGTGGAATTCACGTCAACATCATGCATAAAATATAACAGAGTTTTTCTCTAGATCTTATAAAAAGGGTGAAAAGCTCCGGTGATAGATTTTGTAAAAGACGAGAAAGAAACAAAGATCGCGATTGGAAAAACCACATCATTTTTTGTAACAGTCACGAAATCATCCTTCAGATTTTCGGTCCAGTTTCGGTTTATCGGACAAAAAACGCGCCTTTCTTAATGGACTTTTTCGTCTAGTTTGGTCATACATTCGAGATCTATGAAAGATACGATGAAAACTAGCATCGATACTTGTTTCCTGTTGTGCTACAAAGTCCGATTGAAGTTGAGTAAGAGAAAAAGTGCAAAAGTGTGTAAAATAGTTTCGAGGTCCAGAAGCGTTGAGGTATCCGTAAGTGGAAATTGTGAATAACTTGTATTTGAGCTTGGTTTCTCCGTGTGCTGAAGCACCCAAAGTTTATTATTTCTACATTTATTATTATTCCATTTGATTCAATTATTTGCCGGGAGTTTACATATTATTGCTTGTATTATTATTATTTCATTTATTTAATTATCTGTCGTGGCATTTACATCTTAGTTCTGCAAAAGTATTCTTTCTTTGATTTAATTCGTTACCTGAGAAGTTAAATATATTTTCTGCATTATTATAATTTCCTTTATTCGAGTATTTGCCGAAACGTTCAAGTTGGTCAGTAGACTACAGAGTGAATATTGATTTATGTTATTTTTGGGTGGTACAATCGAACTTTTCGTGAAATCGATTGAGTGTTTAATTTAGGGTAGTATTGACATTTTAGTCAATTGTTGGTTGGATTATGGATAAAAATATATGATTTATTTGCCAAATTGAACAATATAAAGTGGATGATTTTATTTTGTGTCTCCGCGGAAAGCAATTCTCACTTAAGCTCTGGCAGGTGTTTTTTTTTCTTGTCAAGGGAAATCTTTCATAAATAGTTCGCTTATTTGACCGTTATTATAATTATTGAGTTATGTTTTCAGTTGTTTGAGTTCAGGGAAAACGCCGAATGCAAACAACTGACGCGAAAGTTTACATCACTTCAATCAGTGAATTTAAGTTTTCTATTGTCTTAAGTTCAGGGAAAACGCCGAATTTAAGCCATTGACGTATAAACCAATTACATAACAATAATCTTGTTCCCCGCTGTTCCGATTCAGGAACTAACCAAATCAGAACAATTCAGCGCATATATCGCGGATATGCGCTGAATTAAAAGTTTATTTGTCCCGGAAAATACGTGCCGAGCAAAACAAAATTCACGAATTTCACAAGATATAGTCATTCAGGAGGAATAATTCATTTAGCGACTTGAGAAGGTGATTTGGGTAAATAAGCGTTATTGACTACATTAAGGGGAAATAAGTTATTTTATATCACGAAAACACGGTGATGCTTTGTCGTCTGTATCCACGCCCAGTTGTTAATATTGTTTAAGCTCAGGGAAATCTCCGAGCATAAACAATAGTAAAACAAAGCCAAAAATATGAATCTTGTTAACAAGAAAAGTCGTAGACCAAAGGGGCTATTTTAAAGGAACAGAAAAAAATATCACAGCCGGGATTATTGCAAACGTGCAGCTTATGTAATATACAAGTGAAACGTAGTATTCAATTTTGTTTTGGGGTTGACTAGGGGAAGTCGGGAAGTTGAAACCACTTGCCTACAAACTTGAAAAATCACTTTCTGAGTCAGTCAGTTAACCGTGTTCAGGAAGAAATAGTTTTTTTGCTATTAAGATTAGTTCATTTTATTCCCTTAATTGCCGTGAAATTACTGTTTATTTGGCCAGAAAATGGAACAGAAGAAACCAAAATAATCAAAGGAAACAGTCAACCAGCCACTCCAACACAAAATCTCATCAAATAATACGACTCACTAGAGGAATTAAACTGCACCGAGAAACTAGACCATCAGAAATTTCCGAAAGAAAATAAGAAAGGAAAACTCCACTTCGAAAACCCATCCTCAATCAAACTTCGCTCCAACTCATCATCGACACATACGAAGAGAGGAAAGTAACAACAAATCTCAAACGCACCAGCAATTTTGTTAAATCGAAAATGGATGATTACATCAGGAACTTCAAAGTTGAGTCGATTGAAACCAAGGTAATGGAAAATATATCAGTATACAACAAATCACTAAATATAATTAACAAAGATTTCAATATAAGTTTGTTTTTGATGAATATAAGAAGTGCCAGGAAGAACATGGACGAATTGAATTTATTACTACATCAGATAGAAACAGAATATGATTTCATAGTGCTCACAGAAACGAGACAGTTTCCTGGCATTTCTATATTCTCAAATCCGGGATACGTTCATTTTTATAATGAAGGTACAATCAACCAAAGCGACGGGGTTCTAATGTTTTCTAGAGACAACATTAAATGTACATCTTCTGTTGTTTCAGTAAAAGAGTTCAATATTATAGAAATTACTGCAAACATAAATAAACATAAAATACTGATAAGCTCCATGTACAGACCCCCATCTACATGCAAAAAACATTTTCTTGAAAACTTCTCAACTTACGTTGAAAAAATTTAAAAAAAATTATGATCTCCAAATTATTGCTGGAGATTTCAACATTAACATTCTAGACACAAATAACACAATTACCCATGATTATTTGAATATGCTCGGAGAATCAAATTTTGTTAGTGCAATTAACGAAAATACAAGAGTAAGGGCAATGAAAATCGTGCATAGACCATATTTTTATTAGGCAGAAATCTTCCTTAAAAGTGAAATAATATCATTGGTACTTGAATCTGACATAACTGACCACTACTCTCCAGCTATCCACTGCATTTTTCCGGGAAAGACAGAAATACCAGTTAGTGAAAAAATAAAAAAACCTGGATTACAAAAAAATATAAAATATTCTGAAAATGAAAACTTTCTTGAAGTTTACTCAACACCGGATCTTAACCAAGCTACCAAATCGTTCATTAATATACTGAAACGAGCGGAAGAAAAGTGTACGAACACTATCAAATATAATTCGAAAACATGTAAAAGAAGTCCATGGATAACACAAGGTCTGGTCAAATCCATAAACAAAAAATACGAACTATTTAAAGTAATGAAGAAACATTATACACAGGAAAATATTGAAATCTATAAAAGCTATAGGAATAAACTCAATGATTTGATGAAACAAACAAAAAAAGATTACTATTCGAAAAAAGTTTATGAAAACAAAAACAACAATAAAACTCTATGGGACAGTTTGAATGAAATGATAGGCAAAAAACCAAGAAGTATAATTAAAGAAATAAAGAGTGATGGAAAAATCATAAACAGCCCAAATCAAATAGCAGACGTGTTTTGTAAAAAATTCTCCGGTATAGGTAAAATTCTGGCGGACAATATAAAGAGTAAATTAAACAACAGAGCATCCGAAGAACCACAAATACTAGAAAGAATACCCAACTCTATAGTTATGATGATGACTGATGAAACTGAAATAGTTCAAACAATTGAAACATTGAAAGACAAAAAAGCTCCAGGAGTAGACGGTATCAGGTCGGAAACGTTGAAATATTTAAAAAACACCATATCTAAACCTCTTTCTTATATAATAAATAAGGCAATCACTGAGGGTATTTTTCCGAAGTCTTCAAAGTGGGAGTAATCACCCCATTTACAAGAATGGCTGCCCACACACCCATTAAATTACCGCCCTATATCAATAATATCTAGTCTAGCGAAAGTTTTCGAAAAAATTATAAAAGCGCCTTGATAGTTATCTGAACCGGTTTCATATACTCTCTGATTTACAATTTGGATTCCGAGAAAATAGGTCAACATCGGATGCTATAGCCAGGTTAATAAGTACTATCAACAACTCAGTTGATAAAAAGCTATCTTCTATGTGTATCTTTGTTGACCTGGCTAAGGCGTTCGACACTGTTGACCACATCAAATTACTCCAGTACATGGAAAATATTGGAATTAGAGGAAACTCGCACAAATTGTTCACAAGTTACTTACAAAAAAGGCAACAGTGCGATGTATTGGAGGACGAGCTGAGTGCTATGCGAACAGTAGAATATGGAGTACCCCAAGGCACAATCCTAGGTCCCTCCTATTCAATATATATCTAAACGACATATTCCAGCTAAACATCAGAGGAAAGATCACAACATTTGCAGATGACACAGCAATTTTTACGAAGCTGCAAACTGGCAAGAGCTGAAACAGATTGCTGAGATGGATTTAGGGTTCATCTTCAGCTACCTTGATGATAAACTTTTAACCGATAATTTAAAAAAACATTCTTTGTACCTTTTCCTCTTACTCCAGATACTTACCTGAATACAAAGAGCTGCACATAAAACAACTCCAACGAGAACCTAACAGTGAAATCTGCTGAAAATATAAAATACCTTGGCATCTACGTAGATAACCACCTCAGATGGGACAAACATATTGAATATGTGATAAAAAAACTCAGACCAATGATATACAGATTTAAATTCCTATCAAACACTTTACCCCTGAATTTACTGAAAACATTATACTTCTCTCTAGTTGAAAGCCATCTAACGTATGGTATTATAGCCTGGGGAGCAACGTCAACTAATTTCAAGAATAACCTGGAGAAAATACAGAAGTATATACTGAAAGTTATTTACAAAAAACCTCGCCAATACTCAACAGATATTTTATACAGTGAAACTCGAATTTTCGACATCAACCAGCTCTATACTAGGATTATTTTATTGAAACAACATAAAGATAGGAATACCTCAAAGCATACTGACCATGTGTACAACACCAGACATAACACCGATAGAAGGATGATTGTACCTCGCCCGGGAAAAGCTATAGGCTTGAGTTGTTTCACTTACCTTGGTCCCAAACTATATAACAAATTACCAAATGTAATCAAAAGATTAAACTCGCTCAACATGTTCAAAAAAAAAATTAAAAAATGGATCCAATCCATTCCTAGAAAAGACATACACCAATTTATAAATAGCCAAAATACCACTTTTGTTCTAAAAACTCCATCTTCATAACTTCCCCCCCCCCAAAAAAAACTATGCAACTGTCACCATGATATGTTATTACACGGTGTGGATCAATGTTACAGTGTTTCCCATGCACAAGGCTTCTTTTATGGGATTACACTATCATTTATTCACTTTCCAATTATTATTGTTTAGTATTGTATTGTTTGTATATTGATTGCAGTAGACATAAAATTTAAAACTATTTTTTTTATGTTATCTAAGTGATTACTTATTCTGCACACAGCCATTAGGCTTTGCAGATTCCTTTTGTTTATTTGCTAATTTGTATATGTATCTTGTCAATTATTGTGCGAATAAACGTTATTATTATTATTATTATTATTATTATTATTATTATTATATATATATATATATATATATATATATATATATTACCCCTATTTAAAGGTGGCCAGACCGATTTTGTTTAGAATTAAGCAAAAATACTTGTATTTGAAAATTGTTGTGACAGAACGATTTAAGCATTTGAATATACCAGTTAATTTAATACATATTACACACTGTGTTTACATTGAAAAAAAAAGAAACCTTTTCTATTTCATATAAAGTATTGATGTTACGCAGCAGACGTATTTAGTCAAGTTGTAAAAAAATTAATTTGTAAATAAAAACAAACTAAGACATTTCTGTCTGTCTGTCTCTTTGGGAGACATAAAAGCAATCGGCGTTCAGTATCCAAAAATTGTATATGAAGCCTACAGTATTTTGTAAAGATTCAAAAAGGGTCACCATACCAGACCCCTGGACGTTCCGTATCTCCATCTGTAGCTACCTTAGTGCGTGGAGAAAACCACTATAAAATCTGGCGCCCGAGATTTGAAATAGAGAAAGGAAAATATTTCCTGCCTAAAATTCTGGCGTCATAAATAATGTGACTTTCTAGGAGTTTGAGGGCTATTAAAATAGACCCTAGAAAAACACGTCACACCGTTATCAATCTGCTGCTCTACCCCCACTCCTAAGCCGCTTTCATGCACTCGCCGGTTTTCGGTCATGTTTGCAAGTATTTCTCACCTATTTCGCAGCATTTTTACGCAAAATAAGAATAGTCATGTTGTAGTTCTATACCTCAACTCCCAAAATCTTTTAGAAAAATTGAAATCGGACTACCTATGACGCATCCAGGTCTGCTGCAATAAAGTGCATTAAAAACTCAAATCAACTAATAATCCAACAGTGCCTGAGTTTTTCACAGATAAAGTACATATCAATCACTACTATGTCGTGGATAGCCTGCTTCAAAACTTGAAAAAAGTTACAAGTCAAAAAGGAAAAAAATAAAAAAAAAGCTTAAGGCTGGGAGTAGGAAACATAACAGGATATAACTAATGACCGTCTTTCGTATGATCTTTTGTCACGAAATCTCTATTGATTGGTCTACATTCCCACCCAACCAACCACGTAACGTCAGGTCAGGTATCCAGGTGTCCCTCCAGTCGGCAGTGACCTATTAGGATTCATGTTAGTATTTGGAGTTTGTTTTTGCTTAGAGTGATGCATTCTGTAGATCTCTTCGGGTTGTGAGTTCCCAGAAGTATCTTCATTTGTGAGTGATCTTCTGGAGGAACGCAAGTAATGCTGATAAAATATTTAAATTACAGAAAAGAGATGTGTGAGAGTAATCTCAGATACAGGCTATAACGATCACTGCAAATACTTATTCGTCAAATATTAAATAACGCTACAGCCATGTCTGTGATTGACATTCACAGACGCAAACAATGTCAGAGTACAACAATCACAATACTCGAACGTCTATTGTGTTCATGATCTCCTATCACTGTTACTAAAGTCAAGTGTAACCCGAAGGCTCTTACTCTTTGGACATCAAATAAGTGGGCAACAGCCATTCACGAATTTAGAATTTTGACTGGATAAGGACAAGAGACCGGTCTCTAGCACTTTCCATGATGAAGGTTCTCAAAGATGGCCGAGAAGAGAAGTTTAAATCTGAATTTGGAAAAATGTTAATTTCTATAGAGGGTGCAGCTTTCACTACCCAGTATGGATTGGTAAGTAGCCCATCACTCTATAGAGTGCCTGGGACGTTTAAAGCGTGAGGGGTCGTCTATGTTATAATCAGTAGCTTCCCTCACGAGGGGGTTCTCATGGGTTATTGCGCAATCGAAAACTTTCCGGTTGCGGTCTCTGATAATACTCCTGATGGAAGGCAGGTTCAAGTCTTCGAGGAACCGATCGTTCCGCACATACCACGGAGCATTCGTTATCATACGCAGGACTTTCATTTGCGCCCGTTCCAGGACGTGAATGCTAGTCTTGCAGGTTTGCCCCAGGCTGAGGCGTACAAAATGACAGGTCTGAACATCATTTTATAAATCAGAACTTTGTTTTTCAGGGAGAGTTTACTCTTCCTGTTGATGAGTGGATATAATGTGCAGATCTTCTTTGCAATTTTGTCCTTAATAATTTTGACGTGTGGTCTCCAGGTGAGCCGGCGATCCACCGTTACCCCAGGTACTTGACTTGTTCTGACCATTCTATCTCCCTTCCAGAGACAGACACACCCCTCTCCGGGTTGTTTCTCTTACGTCCCATCGAAATTGCCTGCGTTTTGTCAGGATTCAACTTTATCTTCCACTCCAGGTACCACTGCTGGAGGTCGTTTAATGCATTCTGCAAGTAAACGACACCCATCAAGTGGTTGGCTGAAGAGGAAAGCAAAGCCGTATCGTCAGCGAATAGGGATATCTTCACGTGTTCACTCCTTGGAATATCGGATGTATAGAGGGGGTATAATAATGGAGACAACAATGCCCCCTGAGGAACGCCGGCCTCAATTTCTCTCGAACCCGAGAGAGAATTGCCGACCTTTATCTGAAATGTCCTACCCATGAGGAACGACTTAATCCACTTCACCAGGCTCCGTGACAGGTGGAAGTCAATGAGTTTGGAGAGTAAGCCCTCATGCCAAACTCTATCAAAAGCTTTAATGATATCTAACAGTATTATATGGGCACTGTTATTGACATTCAAAGATATTATGGCGTCTTCCACCAGCCTCAGAAACTGAAGCTCGGTGGAATGAGCACGCCTAAAGCCAAACTGCTCATTCGGTAGGACATTTCTGTCCTCCACTTCTCCGTCAAGCCTTTCTAGAACGACTTTTTCAGCCAACTTAGCTGAACTGCAAAGCAGACTGATAGGTCTATAATTTTGCGGGAAGGTCGGATTTTGTCCCTCCTTTGGAATCATAACTACGATGGCATGCTTCCACCTTCGAGGGAATCTTTCAAGGCGTAGAGAATTATTGATTATATTTAGAAGTGACTGCACCTGGTTGTCCGGAAAATACTTAATCATACGATTAGTAATTCCGTCATAACCAGGTGCTTTTTTGGGATTTAATCCTTTAATATGTGCCTTGAGTTCATCCATCGAAGCGAACGAATGACATCATGATTGGGTTTTCTTAGAGTACGACGAACCCGATCTTCCAGCAAAAGTTCTCGATCCAGATCATCATCTGGATGCTCATTCAATCTAAATTGCCTTTCCATCGAGTCTGCAAAGGCTTGAGCTTGGGACTCAGGGTCATAGCACATACCGGCCTCACCATGAATAGGGGGAAAATCAGACTTTTGTTTTTAAATTTCGATGAAGTTTCCAAAGTTGATCACTATTCTCTAAATTTCGAAGTGTTGTGCCAAATCTCTCATTCCTGAATTCTGATATGTTTTCTCTGACCTCCCTATTCAGTTCGTTAGCTCGATTCTGTCCGCAGGGAACAGACTCCTTTGATAAGCCCTCTCGCTCGATTTCGCTCACGAATAAGATCTTTAATACGTCGAGGAAATTCATCGTGAAACTTAGGAGCCGGTTCTCTGCAGAGGAATCCTCCAAAGCATTCTTGATGGTGAGTTCGTAACGCGCTACGGCCTCATCCAACTCAATTGGAGAATCCATTCTCTCAGGAGCGCAGTAAGCTGTCTCCAGGAGTGAACTGAATCTCTCCCAATCCACTTTTGTACACAGACGATCTGTTTGGGGCGGTGGATCGCCCCCTAGTGATAAAATCACCGGGTTGTGATCAGAGCCCAACTCGGAGAGAACGTGGATGTCCCAGTTCCAGGTGATGTTCCTGGCCAGGGCAATGTCAAGTACGTCAGGTCTGAGGTGGCCAAAATGCGTCGGCTCACCTGGAGCCAACACCTGGTATTCATACCTGTCACAATGTTGCCACAGTCGCCTACCATTCATGTTGGTAACACGACTCCATTGTGTGTGCTTAGCGTTCAGATCACCCATGACCAAAACAGGTTGATCTGTTTCCATCAAGAGTGTATCAAGCGCCTCAGGAAGTATTCGATTGTTCGGAGGATTGTAAGCACTGATCATACGCAGAGGACCACTCCTCGTGTCAAAAACAATGCCTACTGTTTCTATACCATGGGTATCATCATCGGAAATGCCAAGCTGAACATGCGGATGGCAACGTTTTACCAAAATGGCAACGCCACCACCCGGACGTCCAAGTCGATCATTTCTGAGCATTTTGTAGTTAGGAAATCTAACAGTTTCTCCTTTAAGACGAGTCTCTTGCAGAAAAGCAACATCAATGTTGTTATCTACAAGAAACTCTTGAAACTCAAGTCTATTCTGAAGAAGTCCGTTACAATTCCAACTCACTGCTTTGATGAAATTCGGAAGCTGCCTTTCACCCATTAATTGGGATTAAACCGTGTGAAAATACTGCAGCAGCTTCAGCGAACTGTGCAAACAGCGCCCTCATTTGATCTAAAGTGGAAAGAATGTCTCTGGGGCTGTTAATTTGAGCTGGCTGGGCAGGGGGGTTGTCACGGGCCGCCGCTGCATATGACACCCCCGCCTGTGTCCTGCCCGAGTTTGCGGGGAAATATCTGGGATTGTGATGCTCGGTGCCCGTGGGGTTTCACGGGCCGCCGCTGCATATGACACCCCCGCCTGTGTCCTGCCCGAGTTTGATCGATAATTCGCAGTGTGCTCCCCACTGCAGTTCGCACGTTGCTTTTTTCATTTCTAGGTTTTGACAATCCTTAGTGATATGATTTCCCCACACTTGACGCAAGCGGGGACGGCACTGCAGTTCAGCTGACAGTGGTCGAACTTCTGACATCTGTGATACTGACCCACAGAAGGCCTGGGCCTCTGTGGCTCAGCTGTCACACGGACATTGAGGATGTCTTTGATATTAAAAATGTCTCTCTGCTCTTTATCAATAATAACGAGGATTAGGGGCAGAGCCTTTTTCTCCCGGGGCGAACCCCCTCTCAATCAGCTCGGCTTTGATATCATCACATGTTAGAAACTCTGGGACGCCCCTAAATACGACCCTGAGCTTTTTATCTTCAGGAAGACTATATGTATGATATGGGATTTTTTTTATCCCTGAAAATACTAGAGATTTTGCGATAATCATCTGATGAATTTGGAAAAATTTGATGCCGTCATAGACATTCTTTGCCAGCTTATCGAATTTAATGTTATTTGATTTGAATAACGAATTCACTGTGGCCCACTTATTTTTATCCCTAACAGTGATAGGGGGCACATTTTGTTTTTTATCGTCGGTGGAGTCATTTCCGTTGGTGGTTGGTCCGTCATGTTGGTTGATTCCATGTTGACGTCATCTGTCGGTGTAATTTTGTCATAATTTTCATCCAGAAAGGTTATGGAGGGGTTACTTTGGCCCCCTGTACAATTTTGAATTTTGTTATTTTCGTTTTCTGTACCCGCATTCGAAATACGCGCAGGAGCTGAGTCCGCCCCTGGATTCGAGAAATTATCGAGCTGGGTGACGTTCATGTCATCCTCCGTCGTATTTGACAGTTGATCAAATCTATTAGAAATAGCAATAGTTTTATCATTTTTACAAGCTGATGTACTAGGTATTGCTGATCTACAGCTTCTTCGCATTACTTGAGAAGTAGATTGAGGTTTTACGATACCTCTGGAAACTGGCAGTGGTGGATAAGGGTTTGGTTTCTGTCTTTTCGTGGCAGGCACATTGTCACATGTTCCGACGTCATTTTTGGCTTTCATCAGCGAACTAATAATTGGTATTCTCACTAGATCTTCGCCAATTGAGGCCAGCAAAGTCCCCAGTACTTCTAGTAGATCGGCCCTCGAGAGAGAGCCGATGCCCAGAAGCACCGATTCTTTCGATGCCAGATCGCAATTACCAGTGGGCCTAACGGTGATCCCAGGGGTTGGAACAAGGTCTTTAGCCGTGGATGCTGGAGCTGCCTCCAATGTGGTGGACAGATGGGTTGTTTTTCTTACACCTTTTAGGTACAAGACCTTTAAGAGTTTGAAAAATTAACTTTAGTACGCTTTTTTACTTTAAGCGATTTGACGCAGTACTCGAACGTCTAGTCACCCGAAAATAAAGTATTTTCGACTTAAGTCAGAAAATAATTCAACTTCCTTGGGTCTCCACAATAAAATTCGTGAAGAGATCAAAGAATTGCCAATAAACAACTTCAAGACAAAATTGAGGTCGCTTCTCAAACACTGTTTCTATCAGTTAATTGATTCGCTTCTTCTGCAATGGATTTATAAAGCACCGTTCATTGACAACGATTCGATTTTAAGGTTTTTTCTACATCTTGATTGTTTTATTATTCACGTTTGTGTTATTTTATAACATTTTACTTGTACCTAATATATGTGAAGTATATGTACTTTTTGTTTATATTCCACTCACAGAGCAGACATGACCTGTTTGCTACACATGTAATATACATGATGTATTTAAATAAAAATATATCTATTTGATTACCCGACAGAACTAACCTTCAGCGTATTGTATGGTGGTAGGAATAAAACCAGGTTGGGAAGGTCCTTGTGTGGTAGTCTTGATGAATCCAGGTTGTGTGGAATCTTCGTCTGGAATGCAATATTCGGTGTCAGTTTCCCTCTGATATCCCACAGGGCACCAACATCCTTCCGGCGAACAAATCTGCTCAACCCTTCGATCTGAAACTTCATTGTAAAAATTAACAAAGACAATATCAAAAATTCCTAAGTGACGCAACTAAATATACATATATTTCAAGCATATACTTTGAAAACGGATTCTGTAAATTTACTATTGATAGTGAAATTTATGCATTTTAATGACGAAAAAAGATTATTTATTTAAATTAGCTGTATATTTTTGGGAATGAAAACCTACAATCTGAAAACAAAGTTAAATGGAACAGGGAATCTATATAAGTGTTGAAAAGCAAGAAAGTATTTTGCTCCGATAAGTTACTGCATATACCAATTATTTTTCACGAATGGAAACATTCAATTAGTCAGTAACTTGTCGTATTCTAAGTTTTGCCTATCAGAAAAAAATATTGAATTGAAAGATACCTTTCTAAATATTCTAAACAGAATATGAACGAATTTCTCAGTTCTCGTATTTCTTGAACATGATCTTTTTTGACTCACGTCAAAAGAGTTCTTTCAAAAGGATGATGAGACATTGTCTTGTTTATTAGATGAATGGAGTGTTGTTCGGATAATGGATTCGATCCATTATCTTCTTCCATATGCAAGATCTTCCAGGGACGTGTGATCCATATCAGAAGAATTCATCAGAAAGTAGAATGAAGGCGGATTCTTCAAGTTATTTTCTTGTTATGGGGTTCTTTGGGCTAGAATTATCATTTTATTCCATTCTACCAAATATGTTCTGATAATTTTGAACCTGTAATCTGTCGATTCTTAATATAATAACAATGTTCATCCTGGAGCACTTTTAACAGTCTTGATGTCTCACCAATATAACTTTTGTCCCAAGAACAAGGTGTATATACATTTTTCTTCTTCTGTGCTTATTGCTTTTGTTTCCTTAAGGATCGATCTTAATGTGTTAGTTGTTCTGAAGCCAATCCGTTTAGATAATCCGGGGACATACCCAATAGCTAGGCATAGACGACCACATTTTTTGCACGCGGGGAGCAAAAGTGACGGATAAATTGGTACATTTATGCGGACTTGAGGCGCCACATCATGATCCATGTAAATCCGAGAACAAGCCGTAGCTTGCATGCCAGAGGTTTACACAATGAACGTACATACTTGCCTAGCGTTAAAAATTCGTTTGTGAATTGTAACTAGTGTGGCAGAAATGAATAGCAAGGAATGTTTAACTGATTTGAATTGTTCCATAAATCAATAATAAATAAATGTTTTGATAACTTCGTACCTTTGGGAATTCTGTTTGCAGGACTTCATATATCTCCCTATAAGTTTCTGGAATTATGTATCCCAAAGCTTGAGCGGATATACCTGTGCTAAATTTTAAATCTCAATAGCTGCGCCAGTCGCCAAAAACCGGAGAGTTGCTATAAGTTGTTCATTTGCAGTACAGTATCTTTTTTTCAAGATAAGGTTCTAGACGGTATAGAAGGTCATCAAAAGTATTAGCGTTAATCCGTAAATAATTTTTGTAGTCATCATGTTCATTGCGTTACTATATTTATCTCTTTCACGTTACCATTTTTTTGCCATAAATGTCGTTTTCCTTTTTTGTTTCAATTATTTGCAAAAATTGTATAGTACATTGGAGCCCTAGCATACTTCAGTTTTCCTAATGATTATGATAACTTAGTTATCGAAATGCGCATATATGTGTAAAGTGAGTAAGTGTGGTGAAGGGGTTATTTGTACAATTTTTGAGCATTAGTAATAATAATTAATTTTCTTTTCTTGTCAGTTTTACTACATTTTGAAATAATTCCACACACACACTTCAAATTGGGAACTGTAAATGCAGTTGTCGTGGCTTGCGACCTCTTAAAATTCTCAAAAAGCCACACGTCATGCAAATCCGTCGCGCAAATCGTCAAATACTTCCACTAGGCATAGACGAACACATTTTCTGACAGATTTGCTCGCAACGAGCAGAAGTGACGGATAAATCCGCACATTTATCCGGACTTAACACGCCACACCTCGGCGTGAATTTTAATGCACTTAGTGTGGCTTGCGACCTCTTGAAATTTCTAAAGATCCACAAGTCATGCAAATCATTTACTCCACTAGCCAAAGACAAGACATTTTCTGACAGATTTGCACGCAGCGAACAAAAGTGGCACATTTACTCGTGGCGAGCAACGTCGAGCATTTTTACGACCGACACCATAAACATCCATGCCTGTCGTACGAATTATCCGTCATGCTGGTTCACCACGAGTAAATCTGCCTGTTTATGGAAGAATTTAACGATTTGCACGACGGATTTGCATGGCTTGTGACTCTTTGGAAATTTCGAGAGGTCGCAAGCCACGCTAATTGCAGTAAAGTTCGCGCTTAGCAAATGTGTATAGTCCATTGAAATGTTACAATTTAAGCACCGAATATTGCATTTTTTAGAGGACGCAATTTTATTTTTGGGACATGTGTGGGGGGTCAATAGAAGCTTAAGCTCAAGTTTGTGGGGTCGCCACCCTTGTCCCCCGGCCGCCATCTTGGAAAAAGGGGTGAAAACACTTTTTTCGCGATATTTCGGAAACTATGCGTCTTACAAAAAATTTGTGAAATCATAATTTGTAGCAAATTGTTTTGCCTACAAATATTAAAGAAGTTATAAGCAAAAAAGTGAGAAAATTTCTGTAAAAATTTTCTTTTTTGCTCTATAACTTTTTTTTTATACGTTTTACAAAAAAATTACCTCAGACCAATCTTGTAGATGATCTTTTGAGAAAACTTTTTCCCTATAGTTTTTTTTCATTTCATTCATTTAAAACGCTGTTACAGCGCTCCAAAGTTGACCGGGTTCGTCAATGCTCATGAGAATCCGGTCGAAACGAAATGTTCAACTTATTTTAGATTTTTTTTATTGTAAATATATTCTTACAAATTTTTTGTTAAATTCGAACAACTTTACTTATTGGTTTTTCTGTCAACCAAGCTGAATCAGATGCAGATTCAATCATCGTCTCTGCTGCGCTTACTGCATCCCGATCTCATGAATCTGTTATTATTGTGGCAGAGGACATTGACATTCTTGTATTGCTCACGGCATTAGGTACAAGACAGCCTAGCATTTATTTTTCAAAACCTTCAAAAGGGCGCACATCTGCACAGTTATATAGCCCTTCAAGTTTTATGTATGGAGATCTCATAACACATAATTTGCTGTTTCTTCATGCTTTTTCAGGATGTGATACAACATCAGCAGCCTATAATATGGGGAAATTAAAATTTATAAAAATAATGGAGAAACATCCTGAATAAGCTGGTGGTACCGCGCTATTCCTGAGTGACAAAGTCGATCCAACTTTGCTCATTCTTGTTGGCGAACGTTTTTTCATAGCTTTATACGGCGGTAATAAAGACGACTCACTAGACGGCTTGCGATACAAACGATTTGCCAAGACAGTGACTAAAAATTCATTTAATTTATCATCGTTGCCTCCAACACAAGATGCTGCTCGTTTTCACAGTCTCCGAGTATATCACCAGGTCCAGTCGTGGCTCGGAAGATATCAAAATCCTGAAGATTGGGGCTGGAAGAAGCACGCAAACATTTGGATGCCAATACAAGCTTCCAAGCCTCCAGCACCCCCCCAACTCATTAAATTAATTTTCTGCAAATGCAAAGGAAACTGTGGAAGCATGTGTGGCTGCAGAAAAGCAGGCCTGAAATGCTCTACAGTATGCCTCCATTGTTCTGGCGAAACATGCAGCATCATTATGGAAATATCAAAGTTAATGGAAGAAAATGAATTTGAAGATGAACTTCCAACTATGACTCCAATTTTAACTCCTGTCATTCCTCACACTTTCACATTTGACGTTGATTTTGATTCTGAGCCACAGCCTGGACCATCGAAGAAAAGTCGATTAGAGTAGCTAGCTAATAAGTGATTAAAAATATTAGATGACGAGGATTACCTTATAAGCAAGATGTCCGTGGAGTAGGCCTACTGGGGATACCACGTTAAAAAAACGCGCTTACAGACTCTACCTCATAGGTGGCGGGGAAAAGAGTTAGGAATGAATAAGTAAAGTTGTTCGAATTTAACAAAAATTTTGTAAGAATATATTTACAATAAAAAAAAATAAAAAATAAGTTAAACATTTCGTTTCGACCGGATTCTCATGAGCATTGACGAACCCGGTCAACTTTGGATCGCTGTAACAGCGTTTTAAATGGATGAAATTAAAAAAAATCATAGGGAAAAATTTTCCTCAAAAGATCATCTACAAGATTGGTATGAGGTATTTTTTTTGTAAAATGTATAAAAAAAAAGTTATAGAGCAAAAAAGAAAATTTTTACAGAAATTTTCTTACTTTTTTGATTATAATTTCTTTAATTTTTAATTTAGGGCAAAAAGTTATATAAACATATTTAAAGGCAAAACAATTTTATACAAATTATGATTTCCGAGATATCGCGAAAAAAGTGTTTTCACCCCTTTTTCCAAGATGGCGGCCGGGGGACAAGGGTGGCGACCCCACAAACTTGAGGTTAAGCTTCTATTGACCCCTCACACATGTCCCAAAAATAAAATTGCGTCCTCTAAAAAATGCAAAGCTCATGTAACATTTCAATGGACTAGTACGTTTATGTGGTAAACCTGTGGCATATAAGCTACGGCTTGTTTCCGGATCTGCATGGCTCGTGATGTGGCGTGCCAAGTCCGCATAAATGTACTACTGCTCGCGGTGTGCAAATCTGTCAGAAAATGTGTTCGTCTATGCCTAGACAATGCGTATATCATTCGAAAGACAAAGATATTTTGACTCTAAACAAAATAACAGAAAGGATACAGATTCTGTTCATCTTTGCTATTTTAAATAATTTGATCAATGTACCTGATATACTATGAACATTCACTTCGTATACACATTCACAACGTAAACAAGATCATTATAAAATTTACTATTATCTTTTGATCTAAACATGCATGTTAATGACTCTACTCGCCACTCTATCCACTCAGCAAGCAAAATGACTACGTATGCAGCAATATGCATGATAATTTCAGTTCATGCTCGGTTATAAATGCAGGTTTGTCAGATCAGATATAGCAAATCAAATTTCGATAAATTCAAAGAAGCTTCAAATCTCTCTGATTGGAAATCCATCCTTGATTTAGAAAAACCTTTCGGAACTTTTCATGATTATCTTGCAACACTGTTCAATAAATCCTTTCCTGTACATAAACTCAAGAATAAAAGAAAAAAAACCTTGGTTGACATTGGGAATAGAAACGTCTTCTAAAAATCTTAGATGTTTGCATTACATCAGAAAATACACAAATGCATCTTTTTTCACATTTTTTTAGTAACTATCGGAGGATTCATAGAACTGTGATCAAAACTGCAAAGGAAAATCATTATAAAAATAAAATAAACGAATTT
Organism: Gonioctena quinquepunctata; assembly: GCA_018342105.1. Lineage (NCBI taxonomy): Eukaryota > Metazoa > Arthropoda > Insecta > Coleoptera > Chrysomelidae > Gonioctena > Gonioctena quinquepunctata. Next base: position 324,164 of record JAFIRS010000417.1, on the reverse strand, counting down.
GATAACAAATCTAAAACTATCTGGAATATCATAAATGATTTAAGAGGAAAAAACAGCAAAAACAAATCCGAAATAACTCTTTCTCCCAATGAACTAAACAATCATTACTGCACTATTGTTGGCTCATTAACTAAAGACTTATCAAGAAATATTAATCCTATGGATCACTTTACAAATCCCCCTATTCCTCAATCTTTCTTACTTTATGATACTGATACTAGGGAACTGAAAGAACTTATAAAATCAATTAAAAATAAAAAAAAACACGAAATAGATGAAATTTCTATTAAAATTTTTGAAAATCTGCCAGATCAGGCTCTTGATGTATTGGCCACACTGATTAATGATTCATTTCGCAGAGGGATTTTCCCTGATTTCCTAAAAACATCAATTGTCATACCTATACATAAAGGAGATAATTATGACAAGCCAGCAAATTTCCGACCAATTTTTCTCATACCTACTCTAGCTAAAATCATTGAAAAGTTAGTTAAAAATAGAATAACCAAAATTCTCTGGAAAATATTCCATAATTTCTCCAAATCAGTAAGCTTTTTCAGGAAAAAAACCAGTGATGCCATTTTCTCTTTCCTTCAGGGAGTATACACAAATGTCAATAGTGTTGCAGCAGTATTTTGTGATTTCTCAAAGGCATTTGACTGTGTTGATCACGAGATACTGTTAGCTAAGCTTCACCACTACGGCTTTAGAGGTGTAGTTAACGACTGGATGAAGTCTTATTTAACCGATCGCTACCAAATAGCAAAATAGCAAAAACCACTACCCTGTCAGATAGTGCACCTGTTATTTGTGGTGTACCCCAAGGATCTATATTAGGCCCCACCCTTTTTTTGTTATATATTAATGATCTGCTTAGCATAAACATATCAGGAAAATTCACAGTTTTTGCCGATGACACTACCATTTTATGGCAAGACAAAAATGCTAACTCTCTGCAAGAAAAAATCCTTGCTGACATAAAATTAATAAAACAATGGTGTAATTCTAATCGTCTTATTTTGAATGCAATTTTAAATTGGATAATGGTTCTATCGAGAGCCGCGATAACACTAAATATCTTGGGAATATTCATCGACAATAAATTGAAATTTGAACATTTTTTCAATTTAAATAAGAAATTAGCCTCTGGATGTTTTGCTGTGAGACTTGTAACAAAAGAGCTCGGACTCTCAGTAGCAAAAACAAGTTACTACGCCTTGATAGAGTCCCACCTAAGATGAGGAATTCCATTTTGGGGAGTATGCAATAAGAATCTCTTACAAAGCACCACGATACTACAAAAACGGGCAATTAGATATTTATCTACAGCAAAGGCACGTGATCCCTGTAAACCATTATTTGTATCCCTTAAAATACATACTATTTTCGCTATTTTCATCCTTGAAACAGTATGCTTAATTAAAAAACATTTGTATAATTTTAATACTACTCCTTCCCATTACTCTATTCGCAAGCATAACAGAATCAATTTAGTGAAGGTCTCTTTTATCTACAATAATTGCAAGATGTTCAACCATTTACCAGATTATAAAAGGGATGACAATGATCATTTCAAAAAGGCTGTGCATTTATTACTATGTGATCGACCTTATTATAGCTTGGAAGAATTTTATTCTGACACTTTTTAACCCTTTACTCTTCTACCTTTAATCTTATCAATTAATCTCATACACCAACATCATACTCATGTTGCTCCGTTCTTTTTAGTGTCATGACCGTGTTATATATAGATATAATTTTAGATGTAAGTGCTTTCTTTGTCCATATGATTTTATTTTCTACTTGATGACAATAATTTATATATTTTTTTCTTTCTATCTCTCTAAGCAAACTGTGATTGAGTACTATTTACTATTTAATATTTTATCTTTTTATATTGTCAGATGTGATTGTTTCTCGTTTATGGATCGATTTTATACAGGTATACCTCATATACTTATTTATTGCATTGTTCATTATTGTAAATTGTAAACTATGCTTTGTCAATGAGAATCTTATTTCTTCAGACAATAAAGTACATATTGATTGATTGATTGAATATACCGGACATAAGACTGATAATCCGAAATTGTACCTTCAAAATTTATGTGAGTGCCTTCATTATCAAATGCTTAGCCAGTGTTGACAATTTATTGAGAACATGTGAAATTGATACCCTGAATATTTCTAAGACCTCACTACTCTCCCATCTGGAACACATCCAGGATATGATAAGTGCTTTGTGATATTTGTTAGTATTTTAATATATTTTATATTTGTATGTATCCAAAGATAACAGCTGTATATATTTTTCTGTATTTTTTATTCTTCCAACTGATACATATTATTAGACATGGTCTGTTTGTAATCAGTTTAAATAAATAAAATAAGAGCACCTATTGTTATTTTTGAGATGTGTTGGTGGTTGTGTCTTTACTGAATTTATTAATTTATTTTGTGTATAATTTTTGTAATTTATCGGGGAAAAGTAATTTCTTGCTCTTCAACACTTGTATAGATAATCTGATGCATTTAATTTTGTTTTCCAGACTGCGAAAGGTTATAGAAAGTTTTGGTTGTGGTTTAGTTGGGATTGAGATCAATATGGATTGATGAAAAAACTGTTGTTTTCTTGCCGACGTTTCGAATTAATTTAATTCATCCTCAGGACTCTGTAACAATGGTTCCTCAAATAGTGAAAAAGGTTTAATTTTTTAATTATTATATATTTATTATACTTGTTACGATGTATCATTCTACTTAAGATTTATGTTAAAATGTTAAAAAAAGTACTCACCAAAAAGTAGTTATTTCCGAGTTAAAATCCTTAAAATTTAAAAGCATATTCAGACGTTATAAATACACAGAAAACGAAACTCCGACGGGCACAATGTTGCTTGTATACTGACGGGACGAAAACGAAATACTGAGAGGAAACTAAGATTGAAATTAAACCTTTTTCACTATTTGAGGAACCATTGTTACAGAAGCCCTGAGGAGGAATTAAATTAATTCGAAACGTCGGCAAGAAAACAACAGTTTTTTTTTCAATCCATATTGATCCCAATCCCAACTAAACCACAACCATTGATACTGGATCACTAACCATTAGCTTTTGTTATAAAAAATGTCAATAATATATGATAGATGTTAATTATTTATTAATCACCTGTAGGAATCTCTTCGGTAGTGATGCTTTCTGTGGTCGTTTCAATTTCAGTACATTTATAACCATCTCCAGTGTAACCAGGTAAACATGAGCAGTTGTATATACCGTTTGACGGGTTAATAGAACAATAACCAAAGGGAGAACAGTTGTTGGCTATGTGACAGCTCTGATCGATTATTGGGTCACAATATTGTCCATTTCCTGAAAACAGTCAATTGAATATTTCCCAATCTTCAATTCATAATTTGGAGAATGAAAATGCTGAGTGTGAAGATACGCACGAAATTAAATGGAAACATAAAATATAGCCTATTAAAGGTCAACCCAAGCTTTGGGAATGACAAAATGAAACATGGTAGGTCAATTTTCTTCGCAATCAAACGGATTTACATGGAATTCTACAAAACGCCTACGAATATTTGGAATTGCCACTTTGAACTGACAATTGTCACTTTGAACTGACAATTATCACTTTGAACTGACAATTGTCACTTTGAACTGACAAGTGTCACTTTGAAGTGACAATTGTCACTTTGAACTGACAATTGTCACTTCGAAGTGACAATTGTCACTTCAAAGTGGAAATGTTCACTCAAAATGGACATTTATTTCCAACTGCAATGCAGGAATATTGTTTTTCAGTAAATTTACGAGTATATTGCTGTGATGAGATTTAGATTGAAAATTATGGGATTTTAACTAATTACGAAAGTGTTGTTTCCTTTTTCAAATAGGAACTCTTTATTTTCCATCTATAAAACAATACTCTTCTTTTTTTTCATTATATATCTATAACAACGAACTTTACTAAAATATACAATATGTTTCGCATAGAGGTAATTTTATTATTATTATTCTCAACATCTTTTCCTAATAATGAATAACTGAATGAATCAAATCATGGAAACCAAAGAATTGTTGTGTTTCTCGAATTCGTAATATGAAAGGGGTTTTGTGAAAATGTCTGCCACTTGTTCATCAGAGCAACAATATTGGATATCGAGGACTCCTTCATTCACCTTTTCATTGATAGAATGATAACGAACATCCTTTGCTTAAACTGCCCATTTCGTATTAATTTCATGGTGCTTTGATTGTCGATATTCAGCTTGATGGTCACATTTCGAATTGTAAGCTCGTTAATGAGCGATTTTAAATAAATTAACTGCTTAGTGCAATTTTCGACAGCAATATGCTCTGCCTCGGTAGTGGAACACCAGCATACAGGTTCTTTGCAAAAACATCACAACATATCCAGTCGTGTCTCCTGCAAAATCTGAGTCACAGTATGCTATTAATTGGTTATCTTTTGAATTTATTGAGTATCGAATTTCAAAATCTTCTGGAAAATTTCAAAAAATAAAATATAGTTACTGATCTATTGAAGTTATTCGAAAAATTATTTTGTTGTTTATTCATGTAGTTGAAATGGAGTATTGAAAAATTCCGATGTTTTTTTCTCAAACTGGAAACATTTTATCTCGATTATGTATAGATCTATTTCCGATAATAAATAACCTACATCCATTTCACCACGAAAAATTTGCTAACTATCTTTGTTCCAAATTTTCGTGAAGTGATTGCATTGGGATCTTCTTAGATGATTTTCTATTTCTGCCATGCAACACTTCATCTTTCGACGTAAATCACCGGGTTTCAGACCTCACGGGTTGAATATAAATCATTTATTCACTCATTGACTAATTACAATTATGGATATCAACTAAAACGTGAAGTCAGATATAAGTAATAATGCAACACCCTGTAGGTGTTAGAAATTATGTTCAGTTCTAGTGTGGTCCGAGGTAGATTTAATGTTGAATGTTCATGTTGAGAATTAACTTAGATGCAGCTGAATAAATGAAAGTTTATAGACTTAACAGATAGGGAGTAAAAGTAAGTGACTTGAGCGTTTTGTTAAAGACTATCTATTAATTAAGGGCGGGTTGTAACACAGCTGGTCATCCTTTGGTAAAGGTTAACTACAGGTTTTCTCTCTTTCTAGATGTTGACTTTCTATCGTAGATCAATTAGATTAGGTGAAGAATACTCAATTACTTGTACTGATGAATAACTTCGAAGAAAAACTTTATTTTATTAAATACAGAAGTTTTTATATCAACTTCAAATTCAACTTGACAATCAACAACCTTTTTTTTTTTCTAAAACATAATAACATGGCAAACTACATTATCCAAATATTAAATTCCTATCATAACACTCCCACTAATTTAATATTTGAATATATCTTATGAGACTTCATCCCTCTCCGAGATTTCTCATTCCCATTAGATTAGGCTTTGCTAAATATGTCTCTTCTCTGTAAGGAACATTTTCTGGGTGGATTTCTCCAATTTCATATTTTTCTTGTACAAAGTGATATCGTATATCGATATGTACGCCTGTGAAATTCCGGGTTCCGTATCAGACGAACAGTACTTTGGTTATCGATGAATAATATAGCAAGAACTGGTTTCTTCACCAATATCACGAAGTAACTGTCGTATACAGATTGCTTCTTTAGTGGCTTCAGACGCAGCAACATAATTTGCTTCAGTTGTAGATAAACTAACACTGTGTTGCCTTCTGCTTGCCCAGCTCACAGCTCCGTTGCAAATTTTGAAGAGATATCCACTTGTAGATCTTCTTGTATCAATGTCATTTGCATAATCAGAATCTGAATAACCAATAAGCGATGGATTTTCAGTTATATTTTTGTATCAATGCCATAATCTGAGGTTGTCGATAAATAACTCAGAATTCTCTTCACTGCATTCCAATGCGCTTGTGTATGTTGTGATAAATATCTACTAACAACTCCTACTGCATACATTATATCAGGACGTGTAGCAATGGCTGCAAACATTAGAGAACCAACAGCTTCTCGATAAGGAACCTCCCCATCTTGCATGCTGACAAATTCGTATTTGGATGCGTAGGAATCATCAGTGAATTTGCTTCTTCAAGTCCAAATTTTTCGACCATTTTCTTGATATAACTGGACTGATGAATGAAAATGCTCCCTTCTCTACTACGGAAAATTTCACAACCAACAAAATATCCAACTTCAGTGGTGGTTATTTTGAAACTAGACTTTATTTCATTCAGTACTTTTTCAATGGCTGATCTATTCTTTGAAATGATCAATCCAACATCTACGAATATCACTAACAGAACTCTTGATCCATCTACTTGGGATTGATAAACACATTTATCTGCATTGTTTGGACAAAAAGCCAAAATTTTTAAGTAATGTATCAAATTTTCTGTTCCAACAACGAGGAGCCTGTTTCAACCCATAAAGTGACTTTTTCAACCAACATACTATGTGAGATGGAACATCGATACCTCTCGGTTCATGCATATAAATGTCTTCTTCAAGTTCACCATTTAAAAAGGCCGTTTTAATATCGAACTGCATCATGTCACATTTATTCTTGACAGCTGTTGCTAACAAAATCCGTATTGAATCATACCTCGTGGTAGGCGAGAAAGTTTCATTATAGTCGATTCCTTGTTTTTTAATCGACAAACCAAAAAGGAGGAGGTTCTCTAGTCGACGCGTATATTTTTTTTTATGTATGATCACCATAACTTTTTACTGAGACATCCGATTCCGATAACTCTTTATTCAGTGGATAGGGTGTACTTCGAAATTAGTCCCATTTGAATTTAAAAATGAAATCCACCCCTAATGAAGGATATTGATCATTCACCCTCTGAATTCTGGTCCGTTAACCGATTCTATCAGGCATAACTTTGTACTGGGTTCTTCGATTTCGATGATTCTTTTTTTATTGGATAGGGTATACCTCATAGTTTATCATATTTGGATTTTGAATGGAATCATCCACCCTTACGGGTAGAAAAATAGGGAATAATTGATTTTTCACTTGTGAACATTGACTCACATATGTAGTTGACAATGACAGATCGCTAATGTCATTATTTTTGTTCTCCTACATCCGTCACAATCATTATATTCTATGAGAGGATGGAATGATATACAAAATAATGAAATGAACTAACCAGAACAACAAAAATAATTTATATTACAACAAATAGTAAAAGTAGATAATCATATTATTTAACTGGTAATAGTTGAAGTAAGGTGGGTAAGTAAGTATTTTGGAAGTAATCGAAAAACAAGTAGGTAGTAATTAGTAGATTTCAGCCACAACAAATTGAAAAATAAAAACTTTTTAACAAAAAATTAAACCGACGAAATACGGAACTGAAAAGTAAAAAATAAAATAAACCATTTTAGTCTCAATAACTAAGCTCCTAAACTAATGTAAGTAACTAATTTTGAGTCGGCGCCAAACGAACAATCAACGAACATCATTAAATTACTTCAAAAAAATTCATCAGAATGCCACCGTGCAACTCGATGCCATCATTTTACGCCTTATCTAATTAATTTGCTTGTTTGTTTGGCGCCGACTCAAAATTAGTTACTTACATTAGTTTAGGAGCTTAGTTATTGAGACTAAAAAGGTTTATTTTATTTTTAATTTTTCAGTTCCGTATTTCGTCGGTTTAATTTTTTGTTAAAAAGTTTTGTGCGAAACCTTTTGCACATAGCCTTGCCTTGTAAAGAGAAATGGATCCATCATGATTTCTTTTCACTTTGAAAACCCATTTTGAACCAATTGCCTCTTTACCAGATGGTAATTTAGTCAATTTCCAGGTTCCGTTTTCGTTTAATGCTTCAAGTTCTTCTTTGTTAGCAGGTCTCCAAAACTGTGATTCATTACTTTGCATGGCCTCTTCGTATGTATTTAGAATGTCTGTTTGGACATAATTCAGTTCGAAATAATCGAACCTATGGGGAAGCTTCTTATTTCTTTCTGGACCTGACTATAGGCTCTTGCTCAATTTCTTCTCGAATATTAATTACTGTTTCTTGACTTTCCTCCATTTGAGATTCTGGACAAATTGTGACATCGTCGAGTCGTTGTCTATGGAAATTTGAACAGATTTATTTCGATGTCTGAACCCTTTGACATTTTCGTCGAAAATTACGTTTCGTGACACTGTTATCTTTCCAAATTCCAAATCAATCAGCCTGTAGTTTGTGGAGTTTCCTTCGTAACCAACAAATATTAATTTCTGACTCTTTGGATCCAATTTTGTGCGTTTTCCTTCAGGAATGTGAGCAACACCCTCACATCCAAAAACTTTTACGTGGGATAAATCACTTTTATTTTCTGTCCAAAGTTCGTAAGGAGTAGAGTTTATTGCTTGAGTTGTCGGGGTACGATTCAAAATATAAACAGCAGGGTTCACAATCGAGCACTCTCCACAATGGTTCTATTGTCATTTTGTTGTGGGCTGTATGGGGTTGTTTTCTCCATTTCGATACCTTGTTGACATATATATTGGTGAAAATCTTTGTTAGAATTTTCTGACCCGTTGTCAACATGAAGTATCTTTACAGAGTGTCCAAATTTATTTTTCGATAAAATGCAGAAAGTTTTGAAACAATCCAAGACATCTGTTTTATGTGTGATGAAGAATACCACTCTATATCCGGAAAAATCATCTTTGGAAGAAACGAAATATCTTGCTCCTTGTACGGATGGAGTTTCCATAGGACCACATAAATTAATAAAAATTAGTTCACCTGGTTTCATGTTTCTGTAAGTACGACCTTGAAAAGGAAATCTCTGGTGCTTTCCGAATACACAACCTTCACAGAAAAACTTGTCAGTGTCAGTGAATTTCACCCCTGATACCAGTTCTTTAGAAACTATGTCCTTGATCGATTTCATACTTATATGTCCCAAACATTCATGCCATATTCTGAGACTGTCCACTTCAGCAATATTGATTTCATTTATCACTGTGTGGAACAACATTCAATAGATGTTGTTGGATTTCCGAACAGCACATGCAACTCATTCTCTTTCAATGAACACATTAGCTCCATTTCCTTCCTTTATTATTTTCATTCCTTTTGCTGTTATGACCCCTTCAGAAAACAAATTCTTTCTTAGATCCGGAATGAACAGAACATCATTTATCGTTGATTCGTGCCAGCTTCCATTCAAGTATTTTAGTATCTTTACAATGCCTTTTCCTTTTACGAATAATCTTTGATTATTGCCAAGTATGACTGCATTAAGATTGTCTACGTCTTCAAATGAGTGGAAAAATTCTCGACGATATGTCATACTATCCATAATCCAGAAATCTGCCGATGAAATCTGATTATGAGATTCTTCATCCACAATGAATGCCGTGGATGAATTTGCCCCCAAACATTCGCGTGGATTAATATCGGAAGGTTTATTTTCAACTTTCCGGTTCTTCTTTGCTCGACAGTCACGTGCACAGTGACCCTTTTTTCTGCAAAAGTAACAGTAAATCAATTCCGACTTTGTGCTTCTTTTTTTTTCAGGAACGTTCATCTTGCTTATAGACACTGTTGAGAAGGCTATTTCTGCTTCTTCATATGATGAAAGATTTGCTTCTTCATGAAGGAGACGTGAAGTTAAATTCGGAATGGTCTGTTTTCTGTCGCCCAAAGAAAACCAGGCTTGTCTGACGTTTCGATATTTCATTGGCAAAGTACTCAAATTTTTTGTCATTATCGCTGCATCACTTTTCCCTCACTTCTGTGGCGAGATTCTCGATTTTTGCAATATGTTGTGCTACTGAATCACTTTGACACATTTTATATTGATGGATTTTTTTCGTGCACTATCATTTTGTTGATTTCTGACGATAAATTGAGTCTAATTTGTTCATGATTTCATAGGAATTTGCACAATTTTCAACTAGAGTAATCTGGGAAAGTTCTAAGGCAGAAGTTATGGTGAACATGGCTATTGCATCGTTTTTATTCCACTTCTCCACTTCCTGAGGATTCTCTTCACTTGGCTTCGTCGGTTACTTCGAAGATGCCTTTTGCTTTTAGAGCACATTTCATTTGGAATTTCCATTGGCGGTAATTATTTCCATCAAACTTATTGATGCTGGCTACGTCTATTTTATTTACCATTTTCTTCGGTGTATCAGTACAAGGTTCACAGAAACTTATTCTGATATTCAGTTGAATTGAAACAGATTCACTTTCAACACAGGGGTAACTTTCTTCAGTAAGATCAGTGATCTGGGCCCATAACCTGTTGACTTTCTACCGTAGATCAATTAGATTATGTGAAGAATACTCAATTACTTGTACTGATAAATAGCTTCAAAGAAAAACTTTATTTTATCAAATACAGAAGTTTTTATATCAACTGCAAATTCAACTTGACAACAACCTTTTTTTTTCTAAAACATAATAACATGGCAAACTATATAAATTCCTATCATAACATCATAACACTAGATCATGGCAATAAAAAGAGAGAGAACCTGGAGTTAGCAAAACCAAAGATGACCAGAGGTGATACAACCCGCCCTTAATATTAATGCAGTTACCAGATGATTTTGCTAATTTAGCAGAAACCGGGGTCTTTTGAGGGAGAAGGGGAGATAGAAATGGGCTATGGAAAACAGCGAGTGAGAGAGTCGCGTGGGATCAACGAAGTGAGTTGGCCAGATGACTCTAGAAGAGTCGCTTTTGAGTAGCCTCTCACCCGGAAAGTGAGGGCAAAAAGGATGTCCGTCTCGTGTAAGTAGGCGGAGTGCAAATCGGATTTGGGAATATATAATAGAATGTGGAAAACGTTATTAGATACAAGAAATTTGGGATTTTCGGACAGATCGTAATGAGTGATATGTGAGTAATAGAGGGCATTTGAATTAATATGGGAAAAGTCAGGAAGCTTTCATCGGGTAGGTTTTCTTTGATTTTTGCTCACCTTGGAAACCCTCTATGCACTTACAAGCAGCAACACCATTGATTTCCACGCATTCCGCATCTTCGTTACACGTAACATTCCGGCAGGATTTGGCATTATCACACATGTGTCCGTTTCCCTCAAAGCCAGGATTACACTGACAAACGTAACTGCCAATAACGTTTACACATTGAGCATTTAATCGCATTCATGCTGCCCTGTGTGGCATTCGTTGATATCCGAACAAATGGTTTGGTTGCCATCGTAAAGATTCTGGTAGCCTGGATTGCAGATACAACGGAATGAATCGTTTTCCACAATACAAGCGCTATTTGGTCCGCATTGGGATCGGCCTTCCTCGCATGGATCGAAATCTAAAAAAATACAATGGAGTATTACATTCGAATACAAAGTAGAGATTTTATTTGCACCGGTCCATCTTTTACGATTGGAGGATGAAGTTCTGGAACTTACATGTGGATTGCCATACACATCGATTAGAATGTCTGATTTTCGACCAAAAAAACTATTTTTAACGTTTTCAAATTGCTCATTTCAATTTTTTTTCTAATAATTGCCAGAGTTGATGTCGCGATCGCTACACCGATGTCACCAAGGATGCTTCACCCGTCCACTTATCAGGGTTTCGGGGTGTCAGAACAAAATAGTGAGGATTGAACTGTTGGTCGCGAGTTTACTTGCACGTTCATTGGTGCTCTTCAAACCACGTGTGGCAATCACTGGAGATAGAGCTCCTCCAATATTGAAACAACCGTAGGGAAAACACGAGTGGGCACGATTTACTGTGGCAGCTTATGCTACGGCGAATCTTCACCAGTGTCTTGGCATGCAGCGTTTGAAAGGTTAGGTTTGTTTGATTAATAAATAGGTAGTGCACTTATTATCTTGAATTCATAATCTCCGACCCCGAAAACCTCCACATACCAATTTTGAATCGAATCGGACCATAATCACAAAACTCGTCCGCCAAAAACTACGTCTTGTGTATCGTCTATACCAAATAATGTGGTACGCCTATGGAATTTCTATTAATAGCCACAGTTGGGACATCTTCGAGAAGAATTGGTTGTTAGGCAGGGGAAGGCCAAAGTGGTCGTTTCAATATTGGACGAGCTCTACGAAAGGTATTTATTTATTACCCGGCTACGGCGAAGCAAAAAGGAAGGTTATTATTTTGACCGGTATGTATGTATGTTCATCTGTTCCCTCATAACTTCTAACCTAAATATTATAATTTGACAAATGAGGTATCGTTGGAAGCGTCTTGATTGTCCGCTGGTTATACGCTATGTGACGTCACATTAAATTGAATATGGCGCCATCTAGAGAACATACTAAAGAGAACTAAAAAACAATATTTTTTAGATACCGTGTTGGGTATCAAATGAAAGGGCTTAATTAGCTATATATATATATATATATATTGTTAGCAGTTGCTCGCGACTTTCTTGCATGCACCCGATAATTGAGAATAATTTCTAAAATCATGCCTTTGATGTGAGCCAAACATATTTTCTCTCCAAACCTACCCAAAATACATATATAATAAATACGTATTTCATTGTTAAAATTATATAAAAAACAAAACGTGTGTAATAATAATGACATAACCTGGGGTTACCTCCACTCGGTATATTACCTAGGTAAATGTAAAACAATAAAACCTAAACAAAAAAAATTCAAAGCGGCTCTGCAAATACTTTATTATGAAATTAAAACCCCAAAATAATTTAAATAAAAAGTAGATTCAAACCCGACTACTGAAAAATCACTCTCTAAAAAGTATGAAACAAGAAAATATTCTCACCTGAAATTGTTATGTACAAACTATTCAATATTTATCGTCTATTAAATAAACAACTTACCGTAATATATTTTAATGTATTTAATACATATTCATGGTGATGTGAGGATAGCCGTGGTCATATGCCACTTTGCCCTAAAGCTTATGATCGCTTACTAGTGTTAGAATGTATTGTTTTGTTAGGGTAGATGACTTATGAACACGGCTATCCTCTGACCATCACTATGAATATGTATTAAATACATTAAAATATATTACGTGTAAGTTGTTTATTCAATAGACGATAAATTTGAATAGTTTGTACATAACAATTTCAGATGAGAAAATTTTCTGTTCATACTTTTAGAGCGAGATTTTTCAGTAGTCGGGTTTTAGTTTTTTAGTTTTTGAACTTATTGAAGTAAAACTTCTTTACGCACGTTTGACTTGGGGAGTAAGCTGGTGAATGCGTGACGAGAGCGTTACGAAAAGTATGATCGGGCGAGGCGAACGGTCTCGATAAAGGTGAGTGCGTATCTCATACTAGTTGCTGGCGTCGTAGCGTCATATGCAGCGTTCCTTTTTCCTTGTCTATTTTCTCTTTCCTTGTCTATTTTCTCCCTCTACTAATACGCGGCATTCTACTCTCGACATTGGGGCGCGTATAATTGGTGACATCGTGATTGAACATGACAATAATTAAATGGAAGTTGATGATGAAAATCCCGCTATAGATCATGTATAAAAACCGAGACAAATTATTGGAGTTAGGTAAATTAATTTTTATTTTATTTTTATAATCATTCATGACTCTAATAATAATTTACTAAATTTACCAAACTAAAATGATGAAATTATAGGTTATTAGAAAATTAATATATGTAAATGTATATACATGTATATATTATACATATATACATATATAAACATATATACATATATAAACATATCTCTATATATAAAAATCAATTGCTGTTCGTTAGTCTCGCTTAAACTAAAAAACGGCTTAACCGATTTGAATAATTTCTTTTTTGTTTCATTTTCTCTAATACAGGGGTGGTTTAAAAAAAAAAAGGGAAAACCCAAAAGAACACCTGAAAAATAGAAAAACGGACCTATTGTCTAAGTGACGTGCTATACAATATCGTCTAACTGACGTGCTATACAATACAATATTTCTTCCGTGCGGTTGTGTAAAATGTATTACATTTCAAATAGTTTTCAAACGTTGTGGATTTTAAGAAAAGTCTTGGTTAAAGTGAATGTATGTACACTTTGCGATGGTTTGTCATTCATTTTGATCTGCCAGTCTCTACAGGATGAGTCAGAATAAGACCGACAAACTCTGACTACAGATTCCTCACCTCATTTCGAGGTGAAAAGTTGCTATCAAGGTATGTCGTAAAATGCATCCCCTCTGTCCCCTCTGTCGAAAGTATGAAAAAAATTAAGATTTAATGGTTTAGGTTCACGAATCATTCCCCTAAATGTTAACACGTTGGCTGCCACGGCAATTTTCAGAATTCCGGTCTAAAAAGCCAATTTCATTTAATCATTTTATATTATTAAAAACTCTAATTATATTACATAGTAATTATCAAGAAGCATATAAAATGTATTTAAAAAAAAAAAAGGTCTTACGAATTATCTCGTAGTTGGCTTATGTAACAGAAATCTCTTCGCGGAAGCCAACTACGAGCCATGTCGTATATGTACCCAAGCAAAAAAACGCCGAGAAACGCGTTATTTTTGTCCGACCTGTGAAGAGAAGCCAGCCCTTTGTGTGGAAGATTGTTTTAAAAGTTTCACAAACAATAAAAATATTTTTACTTCTTGATTTATTATTAATAAAATTTCTGTTCATGTAGCCAGCATTGATTTTTTGTTCTCTTCCCAGAAGCCATCTATCCATATTAGCACTGATATGCTACGAGTTTCATCGTAGCTGCGCAAAAATGGTAAGTAAACATAGTACGAGATAACTCGTAGTCGGCGTCCTAGCAAAGAACGCAATCTACGAGGTATCTCGTAGTTGGCATTCAACGTGTTAAGGGTAGTCCACCCCTTAATTTTATTTTTTATTTTCCAGACGAATTTTTTTTATTTTTTTATGATACAGCATTCAAAAATACATACAACCCTAAATTTTCACCCTTCTACGATCAACCCCTATTTTTTTGGCCAGATTTTTATTTTTATGTTGTCATGACTTAGAATAAAAAAATTCATATTACTCTTAATTTTCACCCTTCTACGATCAAACCCTATTCTTTATTTTTTTTAAACAGGAAAACGGGATAACAGGAAAACGGGATAATGGGAATAACGGGATAAGGGAATAACAGGAAAACGGAATAACTGGATAAATAAAAAACGGGATAACAGGAAAACGGGATAACGGGATAACGAAAAACCGGGAAAACGGGATGACAGGATAAGGGAATAAGGGGAAAACGAGATAAAGAAAAAATGGGATAACAGGAAAACGGGATAAAGGGATAACCGGAATAACAGGATAACGAAAAAACGGGATAAGAAGAAACGGGATAACGGGATGACAGGATAAGGGGATAACGGGGTAAAGACAAAAAGGGGTAACAGGAAAATGGGATAACGGGAAAATTTTCGGGAAAAACATTTTAGGGAACATAGAAATTTGGACAGGACAACGTCTGTCGGGTCGGCTAGTATATGTATAAATATATATACATACATATAGATGGAGCTAAAGCACACTCGTTTTTTTTATTTAGTTTCTCGTTGCAACAGGTTGTGAGACGTTTGGATTATTTGGTTTATCTTCACCTAAATACGTAAAAGGCAATGAAGGATGAACTAATAGTTTGGTCTTCAGTGCTCCTGCTGTATGGGATAAAGAAAATTTGAAGTATTTCAAATAATCCACCACTTTTCACTTGAAGACATACAATGACTGTCTTCACTACTGTTGCTTATATACCTAGTTAACTATTTTATAGTAATAAAACTTTGTAAATTTTCCCGAAACACATTCTTCTCAGAAATCGCGTAGTAGCATGAAAATTGGAACAATTTGTGAATGTTTATTGAAATATAACACCAATGGTATGTACGCTGTGGCTAAAAGCAAAATTGAAAATACAGGGTGGTGCGATAATTCCGTCCAGGAGTGTATAAATGAAATAGTAAAGTTTTGAGAAATTGTGAGTGATATACAAGTTCGACAGAGGAAAGATCAGAAAAAATAAAGTAAACAAAATATATTCTGCTCCATCATTCTGTATGAGTACCTCCTAGAAAATCTGTGGCAGAAAAAAACCTAAAAGTTTTCAATACATATAACTAGAATTCTGTTTTGGAAACAAGAAATCAAACCACGCTTATTTAAAATTATTGATTCATCAATAGTTCTCACCTCCCAAGGGTGTAATTTTATTGCTCAGTCCAAATCTGATAATCTGCTCCCTGCCCTCGTAACTGATGAAATTTTTTCCAACCCTCAATTTCCAGGTCTCGCCAACAGAATCGTTTTCGAATTTACAGTAATCGAAAATGAAAGCCTGATCAACTGTGTAGTAGTGAACCTGCTCTTCCCCGTATGGAAGTGTGTATTTGAATTGTCTTTGAGATGACATTTGAATTACCCCTGGTGCTGTCATTGTATAGTCTTCTTGGTACTCGTCTATATTAACCTGAAATAGTTTATTGTTTAATGTAAAAGTTGAAGATGAAAATGAAGAAAAATAAACCACAATTGAACATTGAGATTTTTTTTTTGAAAATTCAAGAATCTTCAATAAAACATTTTTGTAATATCTAACAGAAAAAGACTACTTTCCCGGCAGTATGCTAATGCTGGATGCTTATTGAATTTGTTTTTTGATAGACGGATTATTGATCATCTTGGTTTACGGAGATCTTTATTCATATCATTAGGAAAATGGTTTTGTCTATAATAACAAGCGCCAGCATAAAATCGAGAGGTGTTTTAATCGCAATATTTGCGACCTGATGAAAATAGTTAGGAATGAGCCATAGTTTTCCAGACACATTACGGTTATATTCACACATCCATATACTATGAAATATTGATATAGGCTAAAAACAATACTCTCATTCGATATCATGTTTACTTACCCTAGATCCATCTGGTAAATTGGGAATATCCCCCTGTATGTCAGCTTCTAGTCGTAGCTGATCGAAAACATCAAGTCCCAAATATTTCTGTTTTATTTGTAAAGTTTGACTGGTATTCGAGAAAGTTATTGTCGCAGTATGGTTGAAAATACCGCCCGTTAGTTGGTACCTTGAATAAAAATGCAACATCTTTATTCGGGCTTATATAGCAGGATAATTATCAATATGAAATATAAAATCAACAAGAAAAAAGTAATGAAAAACCATTCGACCACAGTAGCATACATCAAAATGTATACAGGGTGTCTTGTCCTGTGTCCCTTCGAAAAATAAATACCTACGACTTTCCTAATATCTTTTTTCTCAAAAGTCGTCCGTTGCAGAGATGGCAGGTGTTGAATATGAAAAATTGAAAGTATTTTTTATTCATAAGTTTTGAAAAAATTTTCAATTACATTTGAAGGAATGTTTTTGTTCAATAAGTGATTTATTTTGAAAAAAAGAATCACATTTTCAGTTGCCACCAGTGGCGTATAAGAAGGGTATCATGGTCCTTTTTCTCCCTTATTTTTTACGCCACTGGTGAAATCAGAAAAACTATTCATTTGTCGCATTCCTCATTCAATTTTGAGTAAAAAATGTATACTTGTTTTAAGATAATTGCGCTTTCATGAATACAAACATACTAGTAATAAAAAAATTGTTAGGCTGAAGTGAATTTTACAATCCTAATTACTGGTTCAAATTACAAATGAATGACACTTTCACATGTATTTTTTCACAAAGCAGAGCTATAGGATGTTGAAACTGGAAAATTAAAGGCATTTTTCTCGTAACTTTGATAGTATTGAAAAAAGGAACAACTGAATTCGAAGGTATGCTTTCCTTCAATTGGTGCTCTATTTTTTAAAGAATCAGTTGTCCAGTGACGTGCAGAAGGGCACCATAGTTTTTTTCCCACCTCACACCCACGAGACTCATACATTTTTAGTAAAAGTGTATAACCCTTTCAAAAATAAATTTTGATTATAAATACAACATGTTTACAATTTTTTTATTGTATTGTATTGTTTATAAAACAGATTTAGCATTGAATTCCCACCCAATTATTTCAAACAGAAATGCACTTTTGAGGTGCATTTTTTTCCAACTCATTCAACATAATATTGGAATAATGTAAACATTTCTCCTATGGAAATGTGTAATAAAATATTCTGTCGAACTTATTCTCTAAGTGCTTATTGAAAGGACCCGATTGAAAAGATAAAAGCACAACAAATCCATTTGATATACAGAAAATTATTCCAAAATGATATCCAAGTGAAGTAGAAAATTGAACCAGTTTACATCATTATTTATTTCAAATCAATTTTGCAAGGCACTCCTATCCGCAATGAGGTGATTCAGATGATTATGTACGGTAATCAAGTTGGCATCTGTCATTGCAGTGATATTTGATGAAAAATAATTTCAATCTAGTAGGTAACTATTTGTCATCGAAGATGGACAACATTTTTGCGTTTTTTTAACAGAGTAATAAATTCAGTTCCTCAGAAGAACTTGTTCCAGAATGCAAAATTTTTCGTTTAGTGAGCTAGCAGATATGCATTTTGTTTATGGTATGTGTCTTGGAAATTCAAGGGCTTCCTTGAGAAAATATCAAGAATTATATCCGATATGCGACAACCTAGTAAAAGGATATTCAATTTCTTACATCGAAGGTTGAGAATGGGTCTTTCCCGACCAATATGAGATCGACAGGAAGACCAAGGTCAGCTAGAAATGTACGGGCAGAAGAAAGGGTTATCGAAAATATATATCAAGACCACTCAATGAGCGTTCGAAGAATTGGTTTGACAGAAAATTTATCCGAATTATGTGTTCACAGGATATGTAAGGAACAGCAACTTCATACATTTCATTTGGTAAAAGTGCAAGAACTTAGTGCTGGTGATCACCGAAAAAGATTAGATTAGAGTTATCGAGAAACATGAAAATGATGCTAATTCATTAACAAAATATTGTTCACGGATGAAACAACATTTACCGGGAAAGGTATTTTCAATCAGCGCACATGTATATGCAGAAGAGAACCGACATGAAACTATTTCAATAGTCATTTAAAATGAATATTTGGTGTGGAGTAGTAGCCGATAACCTATTGGGATTCTTTGAAATCGAAGGAGTACTAAATGTACATAAATATCTCGAATTCCTAAACAATAATCTTCCAGAATTCTTGGAAGATATAAATTTACAAGATCAACAACAATTATGGTTTATGCATGATGGTGTACCTCCCCATTACACACTGCCAGTGAGGGAATGGCATCATCTTCATTTCAATAACAGGTGGATTGGTCGCGATAGAGATGCACCTCCTAGTTGGCCTCCCAGAAGTCCAGACTTAAATCCACTAGATTTTATTCAAAACCCATACACACAATAGAGGAGTTGCGAGAGATAATTCAGGAAAACATTTAAATTTCCACAAAAGGGTTATAGGTTGTATCCAAAACAATGGTGGATACTTAACAGTTTATGAGATAAAAAGTATTTCGAAGAAATTGTTCAATAAATAGATTCTATAGTCTTCTATTTTTATTTTTGAGAAATTGCCATGACACTCTTCTTGTAAACCTGTAACACTTAGCAAAGTGTTATGTATGTAGAAAAATAAGATGGTTTTCAGAATAGTTTTATTTGAAATAATAATTGTTAATTTCATAATGCTATTGAGAAATTTTATGGTTTAAGGAAATAATAATTTTTTTTTAAAAAACCAAGGTTTTTAAAAAATTAAAAATTGAATTTTTAAAAATTTTTTATTTTATTTAGGAAAAATAATGGAGATTGAAAAATAATCAATTATGCTTTAGAGTTTAATCGTTTATTTAAGTCTGGAAGTTTGTTTACATTTCTTCACACAGTTAAGTGTTATGGTCTAATTGCCGTTGTGCTGAAATAATAAGAATTATTCGTGGAAAAGATTCATCTGGAAAAACCTCACCATAATTTGTACCTAAGCCAATATAATTTGAATATGCAAAAGTAACACTTAACTGAAAAGACCAGTCAATGATTAGAAACGCTACTACGCATAAAAAATATTTTGATTTGGAGGGCAAAAATGTAATCAACGAGAGGGACTCCTCGGCAGGCTTTTGTGACGACTAGTTGATCTTTAAAATAACGGGTTAATTTTCGGGCGAGTGTTGTCGCAAAATACTAGAAATTTGTTTCGCGTAATTTTCCAAGGAAAAAATAGAAATTTTCCCCGTTGAAAAATAATAAGAAATATAGAGCGAGTTAAAATCTAATAGTGACCTTTTTTGGAGAGGGCGCAGATATTCATCGTTGGATGAAATACTTGGTAAGAATACATGTTGGGTATTTGGTTGCTAACCTATTAGATGGTTTGAAGGTTGGTGGTTTGGATTCTTCCCTTTTTGCTTGTTATATTTTTTTTCATGTGTAGGTTGAAAAACATATGAGGGTTATTTGGTATGAGAAATTTTTTATAGCCTCTAGTAAAGCTATAGAGGGATATATTTCACACATTTTGGGTGTTGGGCCCATGAACATTAAATATAATGTTTGAAAATTCTTATAAATAGGATTTGATAAGTTCTATAAAGTTAGACCTTATTTCAAGCTCTTGTTTCAAAACATTTTAAAGATGTTTTGAAAAAAAAAAAATGTTTTCCTTTTTCTCATTATATGGTGGTTAATAATTAATTCGGTCTTTTTATTGTAGTAGAGTTTACAACCTCCTCAAGAACTTTAATGAAAAAAAATCACCAAAGACTCATCAATGGCTTTGAGCCGAATTCTAGCTCTTTTGGACTAGAAGGTGATAAAACCAGTGAAAAAAGAAATTGATGTGTAAAATTTAAAAACCTTATTGGTGACAGTGTTGGAGCCCTTTATTAGATTTATTTTATTCAATAGAGCAAAAGAAAGAGCTCATTTTGGTTAGGGCAAACATATAATATATATATATATATATATATATATATATATATATATGAAAATAAGGGCAGGTCCTTTCCAAGGTGGACATCAGAGAAAGATATGGTCAGTAAGTATGAATATTTCTTTCCAAAGGTATTGAAAAAATGGTAAAACAGAGAACTGTCGATAGACAGGCTCTTCGTTATAAATGTGACATCAGCGGAACATTTTTTTTATAAAGATCATTGTTATTCATTTTTACTGAAAAAATAGAAATACGGTCAAAGTGGCTACTATTACAGGGGTGACAGCGTCGAGAAAGTTATGAAAAGATAAATTTCTCCTTGTCAGGTAAAGTTAAAGGTATTATAATTTTTTTTTCTATATAAAACAAGGAAATGGGTCCAAAGCCAATTTATCCCTATTACAAACCCCTTTGAAGGAAAACATTTCTGCAAGTTTGATTGCATTTTTTTGAAATTTATTAAAGTTATGAGAAAACATGTCTTTTATTTTAATTTTAATTAGGATTTTAATGTTCGTATACATAAAAGCGCAATTATCTTGAAAACGGTTGGTTTTTCCGGATTCAAACAAGTATACATTTTCCACTCAAAATTGAATGAGGAATGCGAAAAATGAATAATTTTTCCGATTTCATCAGTGGAGAAAAGGTACCATGATATCCTTCTTGTAGGCCACTGGTGCAACTGAAAATGTTATTTTTTGCCACCCAGTATCTCTGCAATGAACAACATTTGAGGAAAAAAATATTTGGAAAGTATTTATTTTTCGAAGGGAATCTTTCTTTTGAATTTGGCACCATAGTTTCGGGACACCCTGTATATCTGTCTGACTCTTATTAAAAACTTTATTTTGCAAAATGAAAATAATAATTGGGGTATTCTCTGCGATTTTTAAAATAATTGTCTCACCCATTCAATGCACTTCTTATGGGCTTGGCGAACAAGAATCCAATCACACCCCCTAGAAGTTGCAGTGATTGTATATCGTAAGCAATGGATTCCGGGATCTTAGATATAGCAGTGTAAGCTCTTCCATCTTCCATGACTACGTAGCATTGTAGATCCAGCCCTTCCAAGCGTTCTCCGTTGATTTTTCCATATACCTTCCCGTTTACCCGCAATGGGCTATCTGGAAAATGTGTTGAAGTAAGTTGGTAAATGTGAAAGTGTTGCGTTCTTAATAGTCTGTCGGGAACATCCTAAAATCACTTCGTCGTAAAGACCCACCCAAATTTTCGCTATAACAAAATGGAACTTGTGCAGATCAATTCATTATGTATTTACACGAATGGAATGGAAATCCGCAACATGCCAGGTTGGTCGTGAAAAAAGGAAAAAAAATTAACACCTCAGTAATAAAGTTAACACCTTGAGTACCAATGACTAGTTAACTAGTCCTGTTGGTTTTGAATGGAGGACCAAAACTATTCTTATGATTTTTACTGGAGAGGGCCCGCACGGAATATGATGTTTCATTTAAGTCCTTGTATATTTTGCAATGATAATAGTTCAGAAATAATTTTAGAACAGTTTGGGATACCTCCAGTGTTGACTAGTAAACTAGTCATTGAACCCTGTGCTAAGAATTCCTCATAGGAGACCATTGACTAGTTAACTAGTTTAGTAAAATAACACGTATTTGTAACATTTGTTATAAAAATTAAACTTTTTCTAGCAATTTTAGCAATACAATAAAACAAATAGAGTACAATAAAACACAAAACTTTAAAAAAATTAACAAACAAACTTAAAATTCTGATTGTTCAAAAAATTATGAAATTATTCATCATCATTTTTCATGCCACTCTCTGAAACACGGATGTACGCAGAGTGTTGGAGTTCCAGGACTGCTTTCTTATCTGTTTGTTTGCACACTTTTACACCTTCTCATAACTGTACTATTTTTTTAAGTATCAGGTATCGGTTGAGTCAATTAATGAATTAATAACACTTTCTCTGAAAGCTAGTAGTCTGCATTTCTGATCTTTCTGCTTCCGGTAAAGATAGAATGCGTTCCAAATGCACATATCGACTAGGCTAAAGAAAACTTTTCGATACCATTTGGTGGTTTTTGTTATAGCTGCATATTACGGAAGCGTCTGGTCCGATCTGTCTATTCCATTCGGTATTTGTTGTAAGAAACAATACATTCCGGTTTCTTACTTTTTACCCCTCTTCTGTTTGTCACTTCAATAGTCACTTCAATAGTAGCCAGTAGTAATCTTTCTGACGTATCGTTTGTCTTTCCAACTTGTGACCAAAACAGGACCCTTCCTTTTAATAGCGGCTTCCCCTTTCTTTAGTGTTTTTTTCATGAGAGATTTAGGATTATCTTTCCGTTTTGGATTTGGTGTACCAATTACATTAGTCTTGTTTTTTACTAAATAATATGCCAAGCTTACACTATTATAATAGTTATCCATACATACCCAGTAGCCTTTATTTAAATAGTTTTTCATTAATTGTTCCACAACTTCTGCTGTATGTGTAGAAACTTCACTTACAATTGTTCCTTCACCGGTATAGAGGAGAACGTTGAGTATAAATCCATCACTAGTAGTAAGCACATACAGCTGAATGCCGTATTTGTGTTTTGTTTTAAATATTGTCTAAACAATAATCTTCCACGCCACGGAAGTACGGACTCATCCAGAGATAAATATCTGTCTGGAGTGACAAATTTACTTATATTACACAGAACTTTATCTATAATAACTCTAATTTTATACAATCGATCTGTAGTATCCACTTCTGCATGGTCGACAAATCTTAAAGATTTCAAAATGGCTTGAAATCGATTTCTCAGCATTACTTGACCAAAAATGGGATGATAATAAAGTCTGTTTCTTGACCAACGTTGTTTTAAACCTGGAAATTCATTCATACCTCCCAAGCAACACAGGCCTAGGGATTGTTTTAGTTCACTAACAGTCAACTCCTTCCAGTTATTTTTATTGTTCTTTCTGGACCTAGTTGTTTTAGGTTTTGTTTCTTCACCTCGTCTATCAGTCTCCTGGACAACAAGATCTGGGATATCTTGAGAAAACGTGAGGAAAAATAAACAATTGGCTTGGCATCATCAAGTGGACATTATAACAAGGTTGTGCAAGAAAAGCTATTTCTGGTGGTTCTTCGTCTTCGCTTACCCATAGCTCTTCGTCAAATATATTACGCTGATCTGCTATTGTGTTTGAAACAACTTCTTCATCATTTTCACCGCTCGATTGTACGATCTGTGTTTCTTCCGCAGTCTCATTTTCATCCAACTAACTATCACAGTCGAGACTGTCCTCGCTCTCGTCAATCTCATTGACATCTTCGGGATCATATGCATTGTCATACACTGAATCGTCGCTTGAATATGGGTCCTCCAAATCACTCATTTCATCTAGGTTGTTTGCTAAATTTTCTAGTTCACTTTGTTTTAACGGCTCTAATTTCCTTTTGCGAGTTTTGATATCTGAATCTTTGCTGCATCTAAAATGAAACCTGTATAAGAATCCCTTTTTGTACAAAACAATATTGACTTACCCTGGTATATCCTGATTGTTCATTATTTAGTACGTATTTTACTAGTATCATTAACTCAACACTACGTGCACACTATGCAAGACAACACACTTCTGTTTATCAGTATAGAACTCTTGTCTATGCATAGACAAGAGTTCTATACATAGACAAGAGTTCTATACTGTTCTGTTCTCTAAATTAATATACTTTATTATTTTTAATTCGTATGGGGAAAGTCCACATGACCATGGACATCTATTGGTGAATAGTAGAATTAATAGTATTGGCTGCAGTTACAGAAAGTTTATACGCACTTTCCAAAGGACCCGGCAGCTTATGTGAGCTATATTTCGTGGCACCCGCAATAATATGAAGTACGTTACATTGAAGAGAAATCGTGACTAGTTCACTAGTCTTGGGTCCCTACGAAAAACCCACCAGGACTAGTTAACTAGTCAATGGTCTATAACGTATTTCACCAAAAATTAACGTGTTAAATCACTATAGACTTGGAGCACCTTTGTAAGTGGCGCCGCAGTGGCGGAATCGGGAGAATTCGTCCATATAGTGCAATTTATACTCATTTGCCTCTTCAATAAATAGGGTGAATTTAGTACGACAGTTTAAATTTTTTTGTTACAAACGTGAAAACTGCGGTTGCGTTTTGAATCGGCGTGTATAAACTTCGATTTAAATTGAGCCCCGGTTTCAGAAATTGTGCTAGTAATGAATAAAAAAGCAGATTGAGACAAGTCCGCGAAAATCTGCATTGAAGGACTGAACACGCGCACTGCGAACATGGGATTCGCCTGTCATCGTAGTGTTTACATGCAACGTATTGTCATGTTGAAAAGTGTCTTATATTCATGATGGAGCAAGTGCTTGTAACTGGGGTTTTACCCATTACAAGCCACATTGTTTTTTCGAGAATCAGTCTGTAAAAAAAGGAAAAGCATTAGTACGTTCGTGTGGGAAGTAAATGATTATTCCAGCAAACACATGCGAAAGTGATTAACCAAGTAGCAGCGACAACAAATCAGTACTCGTCGAATTAGAGGTGAATAAATACTTTCACAAACAATTGATTACATTCAAAAAAACTTACATGTCTAGTTTTGCAGAACATTACACGAATAAAAAAAATATTAAAGAAATATGAATAAATATGAAAGAAATATATTGAAAATATTGTTTTTTTTTCTATATACTTACATTTTCACGATTATTTTTTCATATTGTTCGTTTACTGTCAGAATTTTACTAAAAAATAATTTTAAATGTGTATTACATGATTTTTTTTGTTTGTTTCTTTTACGCTTTTTCAGATTACTATAATCATTAGTAAGAACAAAAAAATGTTTATATCGATGTGAAAATTTATCAGGAATATTTATTAAAAAATATCAATGACTTTTTTTACTTTCGTAGATTGATTGTAACAAGAACTTCCTGCATTTGCAGAGCGAATGCTCGTGGCCAACTGTTAAACACATTTACGAAGTATTTTCATACATAAACGCTAACCGAGGGACGTCCAAACATTTGATTTGAGGTTATTTGCGGCCAAATCATTAATTCGTTCATTTATTATACGCGCACTTTCGACACTGGATCTCTCTTTGATTCGAATCTTTCGACTGCAGAATTACAACACAAACGTCGTTTTGACGTTTGCGACCGAAACATTCAAACTATCGAACTTTGTAAACACCCGTTTTATCAAAGCGGTAAATGCAGATAAGTGACACTATACGGAAGAGTTCGCCCGATTCCGCCACAGCGGCGCTGCACGTTAAACTCCTCCCCATGCTCCAAGTCCATAACTTACTACTGATCATCTAATCGAGATCAAGGAACGTTTTTGGTGTACGAAAGGCTACTCATGTACTTCATAATTTACTTTGAATAATGTTAAAATAATTTATTTATACCAAAAACTGCTTATTTCCTAATTCCACCCGCACACGTCTCATTTTGTTATACAGAAAATTTGGGTTAGGGAAAGATTATCGTCCGCTCCTGACGGACTCATAGCCAAGGAGAAGGTCAAGTCATAGCCAAGAAGGGGACGAAGAGGAAAGTCGATTTGGGGAAAGGGAAAGCGTGTGCTATAACTTGTCATTCCAGATGCGATAGTCGTGTTCAAACCTCACCTTTATTTACACAATTCCTTCCATTTCCATATAATTGCGGTTTACATTCACAGCAGAAGCCTTCCTCATAATCATTGCATTTAGCTTGGACATGGCAGTAAGTTTGGGCCTCCCTACATGACTGCGGTGGTCCTGAGGGTTTTGTTTCTGGAACGAGACAAAAATATAATTTGATCACATGCATAAACCATTTTTCTTCCATTTCAATATTCTTTTTGAAAGTGTTACTCACCAAAGTTAGCATCAGGTTCAATAACTTCCCGTTCGTCCACTTTGAATAAATACTGGCCATCGAGACCCATATTAGACCATCTGAAAAGGTTGTCATAAAGGTTACGATAGAGCTATGGTTGATGGAGTGTAGACCAAGAGAAAACAAAAAGAATGTAGGTAGAGCATCCATTAGAATAAATTGTGATGACAAAAGTGAAAAATATCAGAGGATGCCTAATACAACAGTCTGAATTTTGATGATCGATATCTGGCCACGGTAAGCAAATTGAATCAAAAGACACCCTTAGGATTTGGGAAACAGGTGAAATAAATGTGTTGGTTCTCCTGCCACATTTTGTATAATTATTGCAATATTTGTATAGACATTAGCTCTTCAGAACATTCAATATTCAGCGTGTTCGATAATATGTTACCCGCCAAAACTCGAACCAGTATAGATTCAACTCATGAAAGAACAAATGAGAATATTTATATAACTAATTCACAATTCTTTTATATGTTCAATAATAATATAATTCTTATACCAGACTAGTCTTAGCACTGGGAAAAATGATAAACTTCTTCATATTGAAGCAAAATTTATTGTTTTTTCCTTACTTTTCCAGGTTTTTCACTTGTTCTGTTCCAGATCCGAGTAAATTGAAAATTGTTCCATCTGGAGATATGATTCCTGCCTGAGCTCTGGCATCTGGTAGTCCGGATTCGTCACCCGATCCTTGAATCCACTGAATGCCATTTTCTGGATACAAAAACTCCACGAATGTTTCGAGTCCGTCGGTGGAAATCACAACTTGGTAGGTGTTCACCTTATCATTTCCACGATTGTAATAACCAACACCTGTTTGAATAATCAGTACAGTATAAGTAGAATCTCAAAATTACGGAGGCGCACAAGGTCTTCTTTTTCGAAACATCTCGACTTGCCATTAGCACTTCAATTTGATGTGAAAGAGGGGGACATTTTGTGGGTTCAAATTTCCATTCTGTATGGTTTTCCGACTAGCCTTCGTCAGGAATGACCCTGTATGCATGTAGAAATATGCAAAATACATAATTCAAATGTTTTTTTGTAGTGAATTACATCTACCTACCCTTGGATATTTCATCCGCGTTCGACAAAACACTACTTTTTGAAGAGAGTTGGATTATTTTTATGCTATTCTATGATTTTTTATATTGATTTTCATATTCTCCTGGTCCATCTTTCATCGAAGCTTTCAACATGCTCGAATCCTCGATGATTATCAAATGGCCAGCATTCCGGAACTTTTCATCCCATCGAATACACCAAAAACTTTATCAATATCCAGATATACAATGCCTATACTTTGAAAGATGATGAGATTTTAGTATTCATGGGGGCAGATTTAACTTTCTGTAGATACTAACATATATGAATGAATACTCTCAAAGAAGAGTTGTACCCCCTAAGAATATGAAGTTTTGAATATCCCATGGGATCTATCGTCATGAAAAAGACAAAAAAGCAATTTCATTAGCAAATGAGTTTATACGATATATTTTATAATAAATTTCTGAATGCAAGAAGCCTTGGTAATGGTTGGGTCTAGGAGCCCGGAACCCCAAATTTAGACCTGTTTAGACATAATTTTTAATGGTTCCTTATTATTAAAAAAAAAGTTAAGACAAGCTTTTATAGAAATGCACTAAAAAGGAAAAAAATTTATTTGTTCTTTGCCGCGCAAGAATACCTATTTTATATTCGCGGCAAGCTTGAATCTCACAAGAATAACTAGTAAATTATCAATTTTTTGAATAATGACGTTTGTTATGACACATGCCAACTTCACAAATCCAATGATCAATTCAAGAATAAATATATTATCATTGATTAGAATTTTCACATTTGACCTTATCACTTGTGGGCAGATTGTCTATTCAATTAAACATAGAATCCTGCTATCTCGATTAAGGTCAGGCAATGAAGCAAGGAAACTGAATAGACGCTCTAGAATCAGAATCTTGTAGCATTAAATCATAGTACGTACTGGACTGGAAATGGCCTTACTAACAAGTGAGTTCAATATACATTCAAGACTGTAACTCTCAGATACCAAGTTCGAATGATAGTCGCATTCAGAATGAATGGTCATGATCATTACATATATGTATATTCACAAATGATCTTTCATCTCTTTCTATCAGTGTCACCATTGTCTTATGGGGAATAGACTCTCCTATAACGTTTACTCTCTTTGAATGAAGCGGCAAATGAAACATCAAAGGAAATGTGTGTATAATCTGTGCTAGTGCTGCCTAGGTTACAATAGCAAAAGTAAATATCCTCGAATGTCACTAATAGCCTCGAACAAAACAATATTTCCCCAATGGCCGCTGTCTCTAAAAATGTGTTTGTGGTGATTTCTGATGTAAGATTTTATGGTGAGTAAATAAGCTCTTAGTACCACATTATTTTATGAAATGTTGAGGTCCCTTTGTTTAATTCATGATTTTGATGTTGGCTCAAAGTTTCACGAAGAGGGAGAACAAAAATGGAACAATAGACGAAAATAGTAAAAATTTATTTTTGTTATCTCACCATGGGTCGAAATGAAAATTTCAACAGCGGGACAAAGCAGAACAGTTCCACGTGTACATTGTGAGGAATCAGACGATTATAATCTCGAAGAAAGTTTAGATGATTACGAAGGCGTAGAAGGGCCAATAACAAAATATTTTCAAAAACATTTGGAATTGTCACTTTGAACTGAATTGCCTTTGAATGACAATTGTCACTTTGAAGTGACAATTGTCACTTTGAAGTGACAATGTCACTTTGAACTGACAATTGTCAAAGTGACAATTGTCAGTTCAAAGTGACAACTGTCAGTTCAAAGTGACAATTATCATTTCAAACTGACAATTATCAGTTCAAAGTGACAATTATCAGTTCAAAGTGGCAATTCCAAATGTTTAAAAAATATTTTGTTGTTTTTTCTATGAATTTTTCCTTATTTTGTTGGAAACATTGAAGCTTATAATAAACATGTTTGTGAATTTTTTTTCAATCTCTTTTTTTCAAATAAATTTTTTAACTTGTTAAGTATTTCTTTTTCCCCACTTTCCCCTACATACAAATGTGAAGTTAAATAAAAGTTTGTAAAAAGAATGAATTTTTCATGGCACATACCTTCCCAAGTTACTATGAACAAATTGGTTGCTTGGAAATTCGCACAATTCAGGAAAGAATCGTGGATATTCTCCGTAGCTCGTTGCAAAAGACCCGGTTTGTCCGTTTGATAATATGAAACACTTCCTGTTAGCCTCGTGTCCACGTTAGAGTAAAATGGCGCTATGATTGGATAATCCAGTGGAAACTCGATGTTGATGAACTGTGGAATCTCCGTTTGGAACGACAGGAAACCGTTATTGTTGACCTATAAAATATTCAAGAAATGGTCTTAACAGACAACAGTACTTTGGCACTTTAAGAGGTATCAATACCATAAAACTGTAATAAATCTGGAGGACTCAATAGTGGATATTTAATCATTTTGTTTTCACCACGCCATTTAGTATGGACTGAATTATTGTACTATCTCAAAGCCATAAAGACAATTTGGCTTTTAAAATGACAATTTCAGTGATCGGATCGCAATTCCATTTTTATCTATATACAATTTTCAAATATATGGCACCTAATTTGAATGTTATTG
The DNA here is from genome assembly GCA_018342105.1 of Gonioctena quinquepunctata. NCBI lineage: Eukaryota > Metazoa > Arthropoda > Insecta > Coleoptera > Chrysomelidae > Gonioctena > Gonioctena quinquepunctata. The sequence continues at coordinate 293,728 of JAFIRS010000417.1, read as the reverse complement.
TTCTCCAGGATTTTTCAATAATAGCTACCCTCAGTAGCATATAATTCTAGTGTACCTATTCAGTCATGCTAAATTGGCCGGTATAGAGGAATACATCAATATCGAATATGCTTACGTCACGAGCTACCTATTGCTATTAAGGACCTCAACAACTAACCCGTCCGTCGCTAAGCATTCTGCCATCATAAACGAAATTATTGCTATAAATAAAACACAATTTCGAAGGTTTTGGTGTCTTATCGTCTGACAAACATGCCAACTTAGACCCATCTGTTTTGGCTGTCTCCATTACTCTTTTCCATTGCAGTAAATTACCCACTATTATGTTGCTCTTTTCGAAAGGATAACCAATATTGCAGATATATTGGAGTTACAAATTGATTTATCCATCAATAATTCTACGCATAAATTGAGAGCCTTTAAAATTTCTTAGCATTGCCGCATTCCAGTTCAACTCAGGTCAAGCTTTCTCCTCTGTCCGAAAGTATTTTTTTCATTTCAATGTATGCATGGGGACAGATTCGTTCAATCTTCCAATAATAGGGGAGCCCAAGCGGGGATTTCGGGATTTACTAAAGCGCGGCAGATTGATATACAGGGGGATACCTTGTACCCGGTTAAGTACCTCCACCAAATATAGCCCCATATATAAGGCCGCCCGTCAAGGATAAAGGATCAGATTAGTAAAAAAAATTGATCATCAGAAATTCTCCAGCGCGTCAGATTAAGCTAGGGTGAGTTAAATACATGCTAAAAAGTGTATATTCCACTAATCTGACAATTTGAGAGTGACGTAAAGAAAGGGGAGGTCTACAAAGTTGTAAAAAAACATCATCTCGACATTCTCGAGCGTGGCTAATTTATTTTTTATTTTGAAGGAAATAATTCAAGGATAACGAAAAATATATAATCTGACGATTTCCACAAGCCGAAGTAATAAAAATTCGTCAATGAAGTTTAATGCGTGCAGCTGCGTGATGCCTATATTCCTCTCTCCGCGTTTCTATTCCTCTCTCACTCTTTCTCTATCTACAACCCAGCATTGTACCGACGAGGGAAAAATAAACCTTTGTAATTTCTGATGAATTCAGAAATTTTCCAAGAAGCATTTCTGGATTTGGGATCAAAGGAGCATAATGTGCAGGATTCTTTCAACATCATACAGTCTTTTACTTGCCACTTGTATGGGTTGAAATAGTTAGACGATGTCAATCAAGCCAGGATTGTCATCTTCAATAAGACGTACAAGGTAAAAGACAAATCACAACCCTTCTCCCTGATTGTCCGGAATTACGATGCGTGCAACTTGCCACCCTGTCAATCGGAGTTACTTCAGCAAGTGATACGCACAAGATTCATTGCATGCTTGTGGAGTAATGCCCATAATGCAAAAATTATTGATCTTTCACCAACGGACTATGGATGGAAAATTGTCGACGGAAAGTTCAAAATGATCTGGTTTGCAGGTGATCAATTGCCGAAAGCGTATGCAGATGTAGTCATAACACCTGATATTCTTGAGGATACTCCAGAATCAGGTATATCTTTTCTCCAATAATTAAAAAAACACGTTATTCATAAAAAAGGATATTGTTAAAAATTTAATGATTTTTTGTTACAGATACGCAATCTGAGGATGAAATCGAGCTAGAAGAGGAAGATGATTCTACTGATGAAAATGATGATTAATTAATCAATTAATTATAAAAAATAAAAAAAAATTGAGCATTTTTTTTATTATTTTCTTATAAATCAAGTATTCTATTCGAAAAACATACACTTTTTTATTTGCATGTTATTTCCTGAGCTTTTCAATTAATTAAGTTCAATGATTTAAAAAATTTTTTTTTTTTTTTGTCAGATTAGGCGAATCCCTCTAGATAATCATCACATTATGAGACAGCACGTCTGGGACATAAAGATGAACCATATAAATCTTAATCTGACGCGCTTGAGTATTTCAAAATGGCGATTTTTTTTTGCACATTATAATAATGGCCGCGAGTTTGCGTCACATCGAAATCGTCAGATTATTGAATGAGTGCTTTTTTTTAGGTTCACTTAACACCCCCTTAGAAAATCTGACGTGCTCGATTATTTTTTTTTTTTTTCATTTTCAACCCTTACGTACGACCACCCGCATCATGCAAACGATCAGATTATCATACGAACATTATTAAAAATACGTAGGACATTGATGCTATCAATATCTGACGCGCTCGAGTATGTCCATGCAACAGTATTTTTTTACATATTTGAAAATCTATAGCCGCTCCCCCCACCGATGAAAAGGTATACATTATATAACATTTTTTTCTTCTTATCATCTAAGCTTTGCAACCCAATAGGTCTCTATGACTCTCGAGTAAATCCCCATTTAGCATCGTGGGCTCCCCTACTACAATAAGGTAGTTGTTCGAAATAAAGGAATATTTAAAAACCCGATAAACTGGTTACGAAAATAAAAATAAAATTCTTTATTAGTTCAAATCTGCAGGGATAATGGGAAATTATGTATTTCATCCTGGAAAACGAAAAAGTAAATTGAGTCCCATTTCCATATTCCTACGCAAATTCAGTCATATTGTTAAAATCATACTACGTAAATTGAGTCCCAGAATATTCTTAGATTAAAATATTTGCATTCAATATCAACAAAACTTACATTTATTCTCGCAGTTTTTTAAGTTTATTGCGGCCAAGTTTTTAGACGATATTCTTTGGGATACACTATACTATATATTTAATACAACATACCTGAATGCTTGAAAAACTTATTTCAATATATTAAGAATATACATTATATTTACATAAGAATTACATTAAGCTTATTTGACGGTAATAGGGAAGGAATTTAACACTTTTTTACAAATTCAAATAGGAAAATTCGTTCATTACACAAATCATTCATTGCTTCTCTTAAAAAGTTTCCTTTCTAAGCTGAATATAAGTTTCCAATTGAATTTCCCTTTAAAACCTCAATAAACATGAAAATATTAGGATGTGGACTATTAAATAATCATTCAATCGAGCATGAAAAGATTCACATGTTTGCGGAGGAAACGTTGCCTCTTCGGATATATAATTTTTGGTTTCAGGAAGTGTGCCATTATATAATCTGTAAAAACATGAAAATGTCTTCAAGCTTTGAAAATGGCAGTCCAAAGAAAGTTTTAAAAAATGTCGCTTTTTCTGATTTCGATTTATATTCCTGGGATAAACCAAAAGGGACTGAATGGAAACGAAATTTGAAGCCGTGTATTACTAGAAGGCTTCTGCTTCTTTCAGTCTTCACAACTTCCATGTTAAACTCACAGATGCACAGAAACAAATACTAAATAGCACTAAATAAGAAGAATAATAGTCTGCTTACTCTTATATGAAACAATGGGGGTTCAATAAACAATCATTATTGGTTATTGCGTACAGAAGGGTGGATGGTCTAGGCAGCAGGTACTACATGCAAATTATCTGATCTGATTACCAGGTACATAGGGACTCAATTTACGTAGACCTAAAAAGCACCCGGGACTGAATTTACCTACATAGGAAGGGAATTAGTAGATGCCGGACTCAATTTACGTCGACCCCTGGAAAATGTGGAGTAGCATTTTGCTACCCCTTTCATCAAAGTTCTCGCAAAATCGAAGTTTTCGAAAAAAATTAGTCATTCGGTTTCGAAAATAAATAAAATAATTAATAAAAAAGCTTTTAAAAGACAAGCTTTTAGTCAAATGCGCTAAAAAGTAAAAAATAATAGTTTTAGATGTGTGACGTAGGTTGTCGCGCAAAGTTATCAGTTCGAATACAAAAGCGACGAGCTTTTGAATCTATAACACACGGAATAACCTACAACACACATCTAAAACAATTATTTTTTACTTTTTAGCGCATTTGAATAAAAGCTTGTCGTTAAAAAGGTTTTTTATTAATTATTTTATTTTGTGCTTTTTAGTAAGTACGCCTTGATCTATGCATTTTTGTTAAAGCATCGTTATTATGAGGCCTTTTTTCTGTAAGTTCTGAACTATCTAGTTCTTCAATGAGGGGACCATCTAAATATTAACTCGTCCGCCATCTTAGAGCTGCCATCTTCAATTCATGAATTTTGAAAAAAAAATCAATAATCTTCGACTAAATTCATAATCTTCGACCCCAAAACTCCCCATACCAATTTTGAAAAGAAACGGTCCATAATCACAAAACTCTTCCACCATCTTGGAGCCGCCATCTCGAATTTAAGAATTTTGAGGAAACATTCATAATATCCGACCCCTAAAACCTCCACATACCAATTTTCAATAGAATCGGACCATAATCATAGAGATCGTCCGCCATCTTGGAGCCGCCATTTTCATTTAAGGAATATTGACAAAAAATTCATGATCTCCCACCCCGAAAACTCCCAAATACCAATTTTGAATAGAATCGGACCATAATCACAGAGATCGTCGGCAATTTTGGAGCCGCCATTTTGATTTTAAGAATTTTGACAAAAAATTCATAATTTTCGACCCCGAGAACTCCCACATACCAATTTTGAATCGAATCAGACACCATTTTGTTTTTTCTTCAACAAAAATTCCATAATGCATTGTCATGGGAACTATGAACACCTGCCAAATTTCACGTTAATCGGACCACTAGAAGAATGAATCAAATTTAACTTGTAAGATTTGATTACATTGTTAGTTACAAGTGAAGCTAAATGAAAGCTTGTAAAAAACTACATGTTGCAAAACTGCAGCGAAAATGTTCTCGCAAAGTCGCAGCTTTCGAAGAAGATACGATAAACTAGTTTTGAATATAAAATATTTGTCATATTATGATCGAAACTGCAGCGATGGCGAATAGTGAAAAATATGTATTTTCCTCTGGAAAATGCTCTACCAATCGCAATAAAAAAAATACGATAAACTGGTTTTGACACTGAAAAAAATAATCGTTTGCCATGTTATCATCAAAAACTACAGTGGATGAGATATAGTGATGAAAAATATGTATTTCCTCCTGGGAAATGCTCTCCACTCACCTAAGTTCTCGCAGAGTTGGAGCCTTCGGAAAAAATCGATAAACTTGTTTCGAAAATGAAAAAATGCCAACTCACGATCAGAACGGGGTATGGCGAAAAATATGTATTTTCTCCTGAAAAATTATATCCTACTCACCAAAGTTCTCGCGATGTCGGAGCTTTTGAAGAAAATACGATTAACTATTTCGAAAATTAAAACAAAATTACCAACTTATGATCAAAACTTCAACGATATGACATATGGTGGAAAGTACTTATTTAAACCTGCAAAAAGCTCTTCCACTCGCCAAAGTTTTCGCAATGAAAAAAATTATTTGTCGTGTTAGTTTCGAAACCAGTTTATCGAATTTTTTCAAGCTGCATGCAATACATAATTTCCACCATATGCCATCGTTGTAGTTTTGATTATGAGACGGCAATTTTTTTTCAATTTTCGGAAAAAAAATTTATTGTTTTTTCAACATACTTCTTTATTTTGACTTCGTAATGACTTTTCCGTACAAGAATTAATTATTTGATTCATAATGAAATGTTTTTCTTTTTCTGCATACATCGTAATTTGACGGAAACAATGACATTCAACTTTTGAAAAACTAAATCACGGCGCCACTGTATTTCAAGCAAAGTTCGGGATTCGTAGCTGCCAACTTTGGCTGATAAGTTCTGAACTTGCCAAGTTGTGCGAAACGTATATGGACGATTTAGAAAATAATTTTATTGAAGAATATGCCTTTATTTTAAACACGTGTACTTACCTATTTATTGGAAAATAAAGAAAATATATCTACTGCGGAACTTACTTTAAGGACTATAATTAAAATTGAGACTACAGCCTCAGTACTGTGAATTTTTTTAAATATTGCCACCATAAATTACAGCGGCAAAATAGTTATTTATGTAACAAGGATCATAAAGACGATCATTATGGTACAAGTCGTGAATGTTATTGGGCGAGGCGTAGCCGAGTCCGATAACACGACGTGTGCCATAATGATTGTTTATGATTCGTATTACATTCAAAATTTTATCTGATGGCATTTATATTAATACATTTGAAAAATTAAAATCTGCATTTTTGACATGTCACAATGACAACTATTTTAAAGGAGTAAGTATATGTGTAGTTTCAAATATTTGTAACTTTTTTGATCTCACCATCACATGTTTTTCATATAGAATTTAATTATGGTACTTAGTACCATAATGAATTCATTATGGGACTAAGTACCATAATGAGCTTCCTTATGTCATCAAAATTGAGGACATAACGTTGTCATTATGACATGACATCAGATAAAAATATTTACGGTCTTCTTTGGGACTGAACAAATTAAATGATTTGATTATTTTATCCACTTATTCAATAACTCAAATACCTGTGATATTAATAAATTTGCAAAGGAAAAAGCTAGGAAAATAAATATATAAGTTACTTTTGTTTTTTGTTTACTAAAAAGTTCGTTTTTGTTCATGTAGTTTTTTTAATTTTAAATGAATTTTATGTTTTTGTTTGTTGTAATGGTAATCGAACGACTTTTTCTAGTTCTGACACTTTTCTTCTGACACTTTGCCGGTCACCCTGCTCCCGCTAGAGCTATCCCATGTGTTTTCTTATGAAGAGGGCGCATTATTTTTAGTAGCCCTGCAAGTTCATATCGCTTAAAATCCAAGATATTCTGTGAGCGACTTAAAAATAACGACTTTGTAATAATACTCTTCATCATTATTTATTTGAAAGTGTGATCCAAAAGTGCATAGGTAATTTTTCTGGGTTTGGATATTATGATCGCTTCGATAGCTTAGCTTGAATTTGCAGGAAAATATTCTCTAGAGAAAATGACGCCATTTTCTCTCAATACTGGATTTTGCTATTCTTGACACGTATTTAAGGAATTGATTCATTTCAAAATTGTAGGAATACTTTCTCTAAGTTTTCACTAGGAGAAATATAATTCCCTGGTGAGATTGATTGGCTGAACACGATTCTTTGTTGTTGTTTCTTGAGATTTGATTGTTTTCGTTTGTTATTTTTGACAAAATCGGGAAAATGGAAAATGCAAGAAGGAACGTTTGTTATCAATAATATGACCAACAGGAGAGTGCAGCTTATGCGAGAGCATAGACGGTTTGTATATCAGAATTAATTCGGATGAATTTATTAGTAAATTTGCCTTCCATCATTATTTTCAATAATATCAATCAAAAAAGTTTTTTGTTTATCGCTCACAAAATTTATTTTTGTCATTTCAAAATTCGTATCAGTACGAGAATTCTAACCAATAAACCCCACCATTCAAATTCATAATTTACAGGGGTAACAATAAAACCTGTCGGTTTCTGAGAATATGATTGGTAAAAATATAAATTTTACCGAAATTATACTCGATATACGTCACTTACATAGTTCCTTTTGGAAACACATTCCTAAATCGTCTAAGAATAACTGTTCCTACGTTTCACATTTCCCAAGAGAATTTGAAAGTATGAAATAATTCTCTGGAGAAAAATTTCCCGCGATTTTAAGAATTGAGCCTCTATAGGTAAACTCAGAAAAACCAACAGCGTGGTGCTGACAGTGTATTCCAAGCAAATACTGCACGTCCCTGTCTTATATTGTCTGTATTTTCATAGGAAATATTTTCCTTTGAATTTTACTAGAAGTTAAATGACTGTTAAAAAGTAATTTTATGTTCGATTCCTTACTGTGCTGAAAGTGGTCAATAAAGCAGCGTTATCATTAATGTAATAGATGTTATTTTTAAATTGTTATATCGTGCATATTTCACATTCTATCGTAGTAATTATATGATATTAGTTTATGAATAAGAAGTTCAATAACCTTTGAATAGAGAATCATATCGATTAAATGTTTTGAAAGCACATTATTCTCCAGAGAGATTACGATATTTCAATATGTATCCAAGTTTTTTCTATAGTTTCGTTAAAGCATTCGAATGATAAGAAAGTAATAGTACAAACATTAGTCTTTGATCATTCTTTCAAGTTGTTTGGCATGCTTGTGTATAGAAACGCAGGCCCGTGGAGAGGGGGGGGGAGAGTCCAAGAATTAAAAACTATTTTAGTTATATCAAAGAAAAGTAATTTCAAATTTGCCAAAGAAATAGGAAAAACAAGTTTATTATTTAGATGTATCAATTAAAAAGTATCCAGATCATTTTGGAACTGGATTTATTTAGATGTATCAACAGATACTAACATATACCTCAATTTAAATTATAATTAGGGACCGATTGAAAATTGAATATCAGAAAAGGTGTCATCAAAACTCTTTATGGCAGAACCGAATTTATTTCTTCAACTCCAATACATTCTAGAGATGAGATTGTTCTCATAAAAAATAATCTTCCAGAAAATGTATAGAAGTTTTGTTAATAATCCAGCTCATTGAAAACAATAAGACCCCCAACAATAGCCTTTAGAGACATCTAATATAATTCCATATATTTCTGATATCTCCGAAAAATTGAAAAGAATCAAAACTCAGCATATCTTTAGATCGAAATTAGCACGGACACATCGAGAGAAATATCAAGGTCTTTGAGTATAAGCAAATCTGAGCACAAGAATAATATGAAAATAGAGAAATAGGAAGATCAAAATATATATTAACACAAACTGGGGCACAAATAATGCAAATATGATCATGCATGAACCAAGTGATGTGAAAGCTAAATGATAATATAGACGCATGTTCCCTCAATATGGGGAAAATTGGCTCTCTTGAACATCTTTTACTTTCAGGAAGGGAAATTTTTTTGAAATTAATAGTTAGTTTTTCCCTATTGGGGTATATTTACTACTCTTTCTATGAGATATTTTACTAATTACTACCTTCTATCAATATTGTCGCTTGGTATAGCTTCCTCCAAAAATGTTATATTTTCAACTTTTCTGGAGCTCTCACATCAAATCAACCATTAGTGGCGTTTCTTGGTACAGTACTGAATATTATATAGGATGCCAATGAAAATTTCAAAATTTGCTTACATTTCCGTTAAAATAAGATTCCATATTGCGTTACATATTAAAAATTTTAATTCCCTATTATATTAACAGTTGAAGAATTCCAGGTACTTGAAACATTACAAAAGTTGAACAATGTGTCCAACACTATCCTTTCTTCGTTGAAATACTCACGTAGACAGAATCGAAAATCACCCCGAAAAACACAACAGGTTCCCTCAGCTCAATCTCCTGGCTAGAAACATCATCTTCCCTAGGTAAGTACACTGCATCAGATACATTGTATTCATAGAGCAATGTGGCAGGTATAGCGTTTATGTCTACGAATAAAAAACACAAAACACACCAGATCAGCAACTTCATTCTTGTAGAAGTTCATAAATAGACTGCCTCTTGAGGGACTTTATCGTCAAGAAGGGATATCTTCAGGGGTCACGGGTCACTTGAATGTACAATCAATAACTTTGTGTTGCCATATATTTTCTTATCAAATGAGTACCTCATTAAGTTGGACTTATTCCTCAGATAAGAGTTCGGTTTCTTAGAAGAAGCTCTGTACCTATGGACAATATCATGACAAAATTTGAAATTGTTTTTCCTTTCCTTTTTCTCTTTTCCGGATATGGGGAGTGATGTTGCAACTCTGCTTGGCTTTTTTACGAATTACAAGTTTAATGATTCTTGTGTGCCATAAACGCGTATAAAAACAAAAGTATTCGCATTCGTCAACAGCATATTCTTCTGATAGAATTAAATATTTTAGAAACGACGCGTTTCTTAGGTAACAAATCAATTAGAGTTGACGCCATATTTGTAAAAAAAATTACATAACATAACTTGGATATCCAACTATAATGAATTGATTGCATTTCTGAAAAGCTAGAATGACGGATAGATACCCAAAAAAATCTGAAAATTGATAACTAAGGTAAGCCATAAAGTATTTTAAAATTGGAAAACAAGGGACTTTGGAGTCTTCTTCACAACGAATTCAATATACATTGGAACGAGTGGTAGACCACAAGCGAAAAATAACTACTTTCCTGGCAAATACCACGCAGAACGTTGAATGATATTCACCTGAAAATATATGCAAACTCCATTGAAAATGAAAATTGATTGCAAATGTTTCTTTCTGCTAAACTTGATTATGTTTAATTTATGCCAGGTCCGCCTAACAATCCGCATACCGGTTTCAGGCTTTTGGCCTTCCTCACTACGGAGTAGTTACCAGTCAGAGATCCGAAGACCTCTGGCCACAGAACACCCTAACTACACAGAAGCGTAAGTCCGCCTTCCCGCCCAAACTTTATTTGAGAGCGCTTGTTCTAACGTCAAATTCAAACTTCCCGCTGGATTCATTCGTATTTGCATTTGAAGTGTCCATTTTGATTTCGCTGTTCGCAAGTGATTGTTAATAAATGTATTACAACTGAAAAGGAAACCCAGAATATATTTTCCAATCGAATCGATAACCAAACTGAAAAGAATGCTGAAACTAGGTGCGCCTAGAACTTCATTTAATTCAAATTTGCCAATCAAAAGTGACAGATGTATAGTCCATCCAATATCAATTGCAGAAGCTGTTTCTATAGGGAGCAAATGAAAACTCACTTCGCTAACACGAGCGTATATGCGAAGAAACGGAACGAAAAATAATCTGTACTACTCGTAAACATTTTCCGTCGGCAAACGGTACATCAAAAGAGCCGATAGTCAACGTGGACTCGAGTGAGGGCTGTCAGTTGTACAACCGATTCGTCTGGACCAATCAAGTTCGACATAATGCTGGCAGGTGTGTCTCTATGATGGGAGGTCATAAATCACGCGTTATATTTGTGTTTTAATTGCTCTGAAAGATTAAAAACCAGTAGCGTCTATGGTCTTGGTGTGTGCCGATCGAAATACGTTTTAGGATATAATAATAACCTACATCAAACAATGAAAGAAATTATTTTTCTTTCTTAATGTATTTGTATAAATAAAAGCTTGTCTTTAATTTTTTTTCATTTTTCATTATTTATGAAGTATTTTTAAAATCTTAAAATATCTAAATAAAATTAGTTATCTCCGCCACTGCTGCTCACACGATTTCGCCGCAAGACTTTTTTATGCTTCTGCAATTGATATTGGGAAAACTATACCACCTAGCAGAGAAAGAAGGTCGCGAAAATTCGCCCCATGAAGATCAAAGTGCCGCCTTTTACTTACGCTTCTATGTAGTTAGGGTGTTCTGTACTCTGGCCGAAGCGAGACCCACAAATGAAAACATCATCAAGCTTAAATCACCTGTTGGTACGCCGGAAAAAGTAACTTTTAACCGGTGGTACCTAGTGACAGAAAGAAACACATACTATTCCCCTATCTCAATAGGATTCTATCTCTATAGGAGTGGCTGTATGCCCGACTAGGCGTATATATCAAACAAGAGAGCCATGTGACGTGTAAATTGAAACAAATGGTAGACCACAAGCGAAAAACAACTACTTTCCTGGCAAATACCACGCGAACTTTAATATGATATTCACCACTTGTTTCAATTTATATTGAATTCGTTTTGCGGAAGACTACAAAGTCCCTTGTTTTCTAATAATACATTTCACATGGCTCTCTTATTTGATATTTCAAAATTGATCTTATTTTTAGAATATGTAGAGGTAGAGATGAACTATCGAACATTACTGTGAATAACATTAAAGGAATCAAACTACAAAATACAAGGATGTTTACTAGTATTGGTAATGAACCTAAAGAAACATGTTATTTACAATTGTACCAAAAATATTCTTTATTGCGCCCTACTTTATCATACACCCCCAACTTTCTCCTTTCATAAGATCAATGGTGAATGACGAATGTTTTTCTAGTTTTAAATGCCAGAAAGACAGAAAGATAGGAAGTTGAGATAAGGGATACTTCAAATGAATCCTCTCAATATGTGTTTAAGCCAGGAAAGTGAATATACTGTAGATATATGACCTCAAAAGGCTACTGAAGGAATTCCTAGAGGACAAAGATAGAGACTGACATTTAGAGTGCATTCAATAATACATCCACAAAATCAAATACCAAAGCTCTAAAAAAAAGGCTCTTCGATGACTCCTTTGTTACTAAATAAACGCAAGCTTGGTTCTCAAGGAAGTGCTATCTAACTATTAACCCTCATAAAACAACTATGGTACCATACATAAGAAATAAAGAGAACTGTCACCAGTTTCAATTTAATTTCCAAAATATTATTCATCAAATAATCCAAGAAGCACTATAGCTTTCAATCTATGTCCATATGGCTATATACCAGGGTAATCAGACCCATACAGCAGGTATCCAAAGAGATGCTTGCCTAGGAGCTACTGGAGCCATGAAGACCACCCTCGGAAGTCTTGCAGAATCTGGCACCAGTACATGTATATATCCAAGGCAAAGCCAGATCTATCACCAGTCAACTGTGGAGAAGGAAACCGCATACAAGCAGAATATACGGTAACAACAAGCTATACAAAGAGTTGGAAATTGGCCTCATCATGGGAATGTCATCGGCTGAGATGCTTCCTGAGTACAGGTTTGGAAACAAATTCAGGACAATTATAGCAGGAGTATTTATTGCAGAATTTGCCTATAGACCTGGAGCATGGTGGAGCAGTTTAACGTGCACCGCCGCAGTGGCGAAATCGGGCGAACTCGCCAGTATAGTGTCACTTATCCGCATTTAAAAGGGTGTTTAGGTACAAAGTTTGATAGTTTAAATTTTTTGTTCGCAAACGTCGAAACGGCGTTTGTGGTGTAATTCGGTGGGATGGGTAATAGCTTCGAATGAAAGAGAGACCCAGTGTCGAAAGTGCGCGTATAATAAATGAACGACAATGAACAGGTCGACCGCAAATAACCAAATGTCATTTTAAATGAAGTGACGGACGTTAAAAAAAAAAGATTCCGGGTGACACTGATGAATATTTTCAATATATTTATTTATATTTCTTTCATATTTATTCGTATTTTTCTAATTAATTTTTATTCGTGTAATTTACTGCAACATTAGACGTGTGACTTATTGAATTTTATCAATTGTTTGTGAAAGTATTCATTCACCTCTAATTCGACAAAGTACTGCTGCTATGCCAATCACTTTCGCATATATGTGGGAATAATCAGTTTTTTTTACTTCCTACCTGACACACGTGACTCGATCGCAGTAATGCTGCTCCTTTTTTTACAGAATGATTCTCGAAAACAATGTAGTTTGTAATGGGTAAAAACCCAGTCGCAAGAACGTGCTTCATTACGACACTTTCCGACAATAAATTATACAGGGCGTTCCAACGAAAATTTGAACCCTCCAATTTGTGTTTCTAGGGGGTCCAATTTTGATATGAAATTCATACCCGAAACTTCACCCCCTTGCGGTCAACAGCTACCCCCTTAATTTTTTTTTCTATGGCATGGGGGTCGAGTGATACATCATTTGTAAGGTCTCTAGCCCCTCTATTACAACTGTAATTTTTTTCAAAATTGGTTTGTTCGTTATCGAGAAATTCGATGTTAAACGTTTTATTTAAGAAAAAACTGAAAATTCGCTGTCGTTTATTTTATTGAGGAAATCAACAACAAACAATATCAATGGGAACACAGTTAACGGATGAATTGCTCCAAATGACCTCCACCTAGTTCCATACAATAATACAGTCGACTTTCAAAACCTTTCCTTGCATTATTCAAGATGTTCGGGGTCAGCAATCGGCATTCCCGAACAATTCTCTGTCGCAGCTCTTCTAGATGTGTAGGCTTAGGTAGCGTAATCTTTCGACTTCAGGTGTCCCTACGGAAAGAAATCCAACGATGTGAGATCAGGTGATCTAGGTGGCCACTCCACTGAACCCCTTCTGCCGATCCAACACATTGGAAAACGTTCGTCCAAAAACTGTCTCACACCAACATCGAAATGTGGGGGTGCACTATCCTGCTGGAACTTATTTCGTTTTCTAGTAAATTGTCATCATTTTCCAAAATTTGCGTAATCATAGGATCTACACATTCTTGTAATAGATTTAAGTATGTGTCTCCATTGAGATTACCTTCAATGAAGAATGGGCCAACAATTTGAATACCAAGAATTCCGGCCCAAACATTCAATTTTTGTGGAGTTTGTGAATGTGCATCACCAAATGAGGATTCACATCGCTCCAGTAACGACAATTATGTCTATTTATTTCACCAGTCAACATGAAAGTACACTCGTCTGAAAAACATGTATTGTATAGTAGGTTTGGGTTATTGGTCAATCTCCTGCTGAACTCCTCACAAAACTAAAGTTGACAATCACGATCATCTTCGTTTAATTCGTAAAATAGCCTTATTTTGAAAGGATGGAATTTGTGGGCTTTCAAAATCTGAAAAACACTAGTAGCTGATACACCAGACGCTCTAGCTACTTGTCTGATAGATTGTCGATTATCCATGTGTACATGTCCTAAAACTGAACTTCAACTGCTCCATTTCTGACAGGACGGGATACTTCATGTTTTCTGTTGCGAATAGAACCTGAAGTTCTAAATTTATTCATTAACTGTTTAAGTATGATGGCTCACGTTGTGGTCTGGATGATTCGTGTTATAAATTCTTGCAGCAGCTTTAGCACATTCATTATTTCGATAGTAGGTTGCAACCATTTATATTCTTTCTTCAGTAGAAAAAACCATGTTGAAACACAGTAAACAAAGGTGAATAAATAATAATTCGTGACAATGGCCAACTATCTACTTTTTGTTCTGCGATAAGTAGCTCCGACAAAAACTACCATTGCAGAGAAAGTATAGAACTTATTGTGAGTTACTTGCTATCTATGAATCAATTAAATACTTCCGTTACATGTTGGAAGGCATAGATTTCACTATTTTCACAGACCACTAACTTATGCTTTCAATAAAAATATGGATTCATTCTCCCCAAAACGGGCCAGATATTTGGAATATATTGGCCAGTTTTCAACTGACATACGACATATATCTGGTACAGATAATGTAGTTGCAGATGCATTGTCACGGATTTTTAGTATATGTCTCCAAGAAACGATAGACTTCAAAGAATGGCAAAGAAATCAAACAGAAGATGAAGAATTTCAACAGTTGATAACCAGTGGAGATACTGCACTGAACTTAAAAACAATTGAAATTCCACAATCTACAGAGATTATATGAGATGTGACAGATAACAGAATCCGACCATATATCCCGATAAATATGAGAATACCCATATTCAATAAATTACATGATATGTAGCACCCTGGAGTTAAAGCTACGGTAAAACTCATAAAAGTAAATACGTATGGCCGAGAATAGAAAAGGATATCCGCTATTGGTCACAACTGTCAGAAATCCCAAATTAAAATTAAGCACACCAGGAGTCCCATTCCCATTCCAGATTTCTGAAAATAGATTCGACCACGTGAATATAGATATTATTGGTCCTCTTCCTCCATCGAATGGTTTTATATATTGCCTTACATGTATTGATCGTTTTTCAAGATGGACCGAAGCTTTTCCACTTCATGACATTACTGCAGAAACGGTAGCCAAAGAGTTTTATAATAGATGGATAACAAGGTTTGGTATCCCTTCACGAGTAACTACGGACCAAGGACGAGAGTTGAATCCACACTATTTCGAGAATTCTGTAAACTATTAGGTTTTGAACATATAAGAACAACTGCATATCATCCATGTTCAAATAGGATATTCGAAAGATTTCATCGAACTCTGAAAACTGTTCTAAAATGCCATAACGGAATACGGGACATGCCAAAAGGCGATTTGGAAGCTTCTAGTGCAGAACTAATGTAGGGTTCAACATTAAGGATTCCAGGGAAAATGATTGTCCAAAATCCTGATAGGAAAATCATGGGTACTCAATTTTTTTTAGAAGAACTAGTGTTGCAATGGAAGAATTCAGACCGAAACAAGAAAGTAACTATAAAAATTCCAGGAAGGCATACGTATCCAAGGATTTGAAAACCGATGCCAGTAAAAAACCAATACAACAACCCTACTCTGGACCTTACCAAATATTGAAAGGAACAGAAAAATATTTTAAAATATCAATTAGTGGCAAGGAAAAGAATGTATCCATCGATAGACTCAAACCAGCATTCATGGAAAACAATGTCGAAGATATCTCTACAACTCCATCTATGGAATCAACTAATACTTACAAGACACGTTCGGGAAGAATAATGAAGTTCCGTGTTTAAAATATATGTGTATATATAATATTCTGATATCGTTGACACTGAGGGAGGAGTACTGTGGCAAACCTGAACTTTTACCTTGTATTTGAATAATGTTTCATTACTTGTTTTTATGTGATCACTGAGTAATTCATGATGTTTTATGTTGATGTCAGATTTGACAGTGAGATTCAATAGAAAGGTTGTTAAAGTTCACGAAACGAAAGTAATACTTTTCGTATAATTCCAAAGATCAATCTCCAGCTAGGAGGGACCTCGAAGTGGCTCTTAATCGGGGTAAATATGACCCTTTAGTGGATAAAAATGACTCAGGGACACACAAGGTGTCCACAAGGATTTCCTCCACCTTACAAAAAAACGCCCCTACGTTGTTTATCTCGCACAAGCCAGACGATGTAACAGTCGCTTATTCAGACGAAATTTCAGGAATGGTGCGACTGACTGGTTGTGATCACGCTTGACTTTCCCTATCAAATGATCTCGATGTTTCCACGAAGATTCTGGATACCAAGGACGGAGATATGTAAGTCGGACATACCGCCGAAGGAGCAGTCATTCATTCAAGAAGTAGAAATTCAATCATAGGGAGTTCAAAGTGAATTCTTATTTAGTGCAGGGCTGTAAGCGGTACATTTTAGAAGTAAACTGTGATTGAGTATTTTATTGTCAGAGTGCATTATTGTGTTGTATTTTCGGAGTGTAACAAACGATCATTAAATTAGTCGAGTATTTTTAATAAAAGCAGACCCAGTTTTGTAACACTATGTAGGTTCTGCCAGGAAGATGAGATAACCTTGGTGCACGTACTATGCCAGTGTGAAGGTCTGTCAAGGCTGAGGTTTACAACATTGGGAGAACGGACAACACACCCTCCAAATATATTGGAGACCTAAAGTCATGTGGAGTATATTACTAAAGACGGGACTAGACAAGAGGGCGTACACAATAGATCAACGAAGGTCGCGATGTAGAGGCTCCTAGCTCATAAGCTTCAAAAAATAAATCTACCATATATATGTATATATATTGTTATGATGGGACTAATTTGTTATAATGATTGCTACTGTTATTTACTTTATTTTTTCAATAACAACTAGTCATCATAATAAAATATTTGTTCATTGATTTCCTTTTTTATTTAATAATTTTGGAAAAATAAATCCCTATCATAACAGTAATTAAACTCCTGCTTACCCTTTTTCAACACTAATTTACCTTATCCCAGCTCAGTCGGTACGCCTATGGAGTGTGGCAAGATTCTGTAAACTTGTAGCACTGCTTGATGTCAAACGTGCTATTTTGTGGGAAATATTATGATTAGGTGCAGAAAATCGTCAAATAGTTATTATTTTTATTGAATAAATCCTTAAAATTGACCTACCCTGCGATATCTAACTCAGAATAGTGATGTGAAATGGTAAAACTTGCTTATGTATGATAAATACTTGGTGAATAAACGTTTCAATGTTATGAACAGTCTGTGAGCATAGAAAAGACCATTAAATGTTCATATTAATGGACACAAGTGTCTGTTCCCGATATGTTGCACTTTATTCAGTTCTGGTTTTTCAAATACCTGCTATTATTCCTTTTTGGTGTTCTCCAGACTGTTAGATGTTCGTGCTCTCTGGAAAAATACAGCTACACTGCAGAAAGGCCCCTTTTTGTTCCTGGCAATGTCACGGACTGGACTTTTGTTATCTTAATTAAGGTGAGTAGTTTCTTCTTGTTTGTTTATTTTCTCATTCGTATCTGAATTCATTTTATAACGTTTGAGGATAGTTTTGCTTGTTTTTCTCTTTGTTTTATTATAATTTGTTCTTCCAAATTGGTACCTGGTTTCGTTTTCTTACATCATTTTTCATCCTCCTCAAAGCTTGTTAAATTTTTTCTTGGCAACACACATTTTTTGTTACAAATTTAAAGTTCATTCCCACTTTCTATATAACTTTTTGTTATTCTAACTTATTCTAATGATTTTATTTACAATATATAATTCTAAATCTTATATTATATGTACAAATTTGGTTAAAATTCACATTTGACATGTTTCTGTTTTCATAATTTTTATATATTATTGTTTGTGCAAAATGAATGTATTGTTGGTAACATACTTATGACAATAGAGATACCTCAGTACTGACTTTTTGAGACATATGCGTTGACTAGAACATGGTATAAGATTCTAGAACAGTAAAAAGTATAAAAAAATTGTAAAACAAACATAGCATGAACCACGATAACTTTAATACCTAATAGTAATAATGAATTATCATGAATTATCATTCTCATTATTAATAATAATATATATATTACACACGCTCTTCGGGAATGTTTGATTTCGACTTGTCCCTTCTTTTTAGATCAAAATTAGTTACTTTGTAGAACTTCAACCATGATCAAGGACATTCAACCATGATCAAGTTGGACACAAAAATAAAAGTTCAATAATCTCGTAAGTTATTCAATAATTTATTTGAAAAACTACAATTATTAAATTATTACGTGTATAAATTACCTACCGAGAAATATAAAGTTTCACTCTCCCCAATTTGATTTCAATTTACATCCAACCTACAAATTATACACCCAGAACCATACTATGAAAAATATCCGATTTCATTCATACATATTGACATATATTGACATACGAATTGAATGCATACTAGTTTTGAACCCCTTCCTCGCGAAATACTACAACCATGGTTTTACAATATCACAAGATTTCTTCAAATAGTTAAATAAACAACTTTAAAAAATCAAATTCACTTCCTTAAACAGACAAATGTTAGTACAAACAAAACAACGTCACTATTACAATAACCAAATATTGTTTGGTTATGACTAGAAAATTGTATTCGCTTAGTTGAACTTTTGATTTGTTCAATTATTACGTATCTCAAGTGGCATTAACAAAGAGGGATAAGCAATCTGATTATTCTTTAAAGGACCTGCTTGATTGTCAGATCTGTTTACAAAAAAACGTGATTGTTCACCCTCCATTATTCTTAAGTTCATTTATATATTGCAGTGCTTTCCTTCTTAAGTGTTCTGGGGGTCCAATGGCATATGGTACGTTAGGTTTCGTTTTCACGTAATATGTTCCTCTTGATCTGAAATAAATGAAGAGTATTATTCCAGACAATGATTGCTTGATGTTTAATCATTATTACTGAAGAGGATCCTTTGGGTTGCAAAATGTACCAGACATATTTCAGCATGCTATGCATGCACATTAATTTTGAGAAGATTGAGGATTCATATATGAAAATATGTTTCGCATCATAAAAGGAGGACATCGCATTGAGAGGATGTTCCAAATACTCACTTGTGACTGACATGCTCTCCCATGAGGACATATTCGTGATCTTTCGGGCTACACCATCCTATCATGAAGCTCAGCAAACTCGGACATGGATAGGCCCAGAAACCATCCTTAGTTACTATGGATTCGATGAAATACGGCGTCACTTTCGTATGATCGCACGCCACAGTTTCTAAAAAGAAATACATATCAATCGTGAATAATTTGAATAGAACTGAACAGAAAAGTCTACCAAGTAAAATTTACTGAAAGTGAATAACTGATCCATTTTTTTACGTCTCCCAATCATTCAGGTCATTTTCTAGGACAAATACTGTGCTATAATTTAATATATTCCATTTTGCACGATGAATATTTTAATTTGATCTTACAAACAAAAATTCACTTTCACAAGAACTGATTACATTTTGTACACTCTAACTTATGTAGGTGATTTCTCAATCGTTAACAACGTAACTTACTGAAAACCGTATCACTACCACATCCAGGCTGACTGGAACCACCGTTTATATAGAAATCTGCATGGCCATTGGGACCCCATTGTCCTAGAATACCTGCCCCCGTATGTAAGATATCCACAAAATGTGCATCTGATGAATCTAGATCCCTAGAAGAGTTTTGTCCCATGTAAAAGAATATGGTTGGGTCAAGACCTGGAAAAGATGAATCAGTTAAAAATCTGATTCCTACCAACTGAGATTGAAGTAGGGATTTAATATAATTTTGGCATTATACAGTGCTTCTCAAAAGTCCCCTCCCCCCCTCTTATTTTTGGAACGATTATACATAAACAAGTGAAATTTGGAAACCGAATATTAAGGGTTGTAAACTTCCCTACTAGTGATGATAGATGACGAAATCGTCAAAGATGACGTCACAAGGCCATTGTGACCAATAATTTCAAATGGAACCCTACGGCAAGCGACACCTCTTTCAAAAGGTATCAAAAAAACCTATTCAATGATACTAATTTTGTTTGTGTTTATGGCAGTTTTAATGGCTCATTAGTAAACATTAAAATTTAAATTCCATTCAGTATGATATTAATTACAGATTTAAGAATCAGTATCTACTCAAAGAAATTGCTCGAAGTGACCTCCATTTACTTCCTGACAGTGAAATATCCTATTTTTAAACTCTTCTCGTACTTTTGCAAATGTGTCTGCGGAAACAGCCTCACATTCTGCAACAAAACGTCAATATTGTCAGGTTCAGTGGCGTAAACCTTCGATTCAAGGTACCCCCACAGAAAAAAATCCAAAGGTGTGAGGTCTGGTGATCGAGCTGGCCATTCCGTTGAACCTCGTCGTCCAATCCATCTACCACGATACTCCTCATCCAAATACCGTCTTACTGCACCGTAATAGTGTGGAGGACCACCATCCTGTTGGAATGTTATTTCCAAATTGCCAGATTCATCTGGATTATCTTCCAAAATTTCTAGGAATAACGGTTCTATTGCGTTTTGCAACAGCTCCAGATAAACCTCACCAGTTAAATTAGTATTTGAAAAAAGAGGCCCAACGATGTGGTTTCCCAGGATACCTGCCCAAACCTTCACCTTCTGGGGAAATTGGGTATGTGTTTCACGAAACAGGTGAGGATTTGCGTCACTCCAATACCTCACATTCTGTGTATTTACATTTCCATTTAGATAGAAAGTACTTTCGTCACTAAAACAAATTGTTTTGATATAGTCTAGCTGTTGGTTAATTTTGGTTTCCATATTTTCACAAAATTCTAGTCTTCGGTCTGGGTCGTCGTCTGAGAGTTGATGAACCATTTTTAATTTGTATGGATGAAATTTATTTATTTTTCAACACCCTGTGTACTGTACTTCGACAGACTTCACAGGTAGATGCAATGTGAGTTGTTGAAGAAGTAGGATTAACTATTACTTCTGCCAGTATATCAATTTTTTTCTCATCAGAAATTTGTGGTCTGCCAGATCGTTTCGCATCATTGATACTACCCGTTGTTTCAAACTTACGAAGAAGCTCCCTTAAATAAGTCCTCGAAACGGGGCGATCGGGAAACCTCTCATTAAAAATGCGTTTTGCTGCATGAATATTTTGTCCAGTTTCACCAAGAATTAGGATCGCTGCTACTTTATCACCTAAAGCACGTACCATTTCGCTTCTTGAAGCACTTAAACGTTTGGCTCACAACAGTTTAACAAATTATTAAAATGTACAATAATATTAAAAGTACCAAAAGCTGCTAAAAGATTAACGTTCTATCAACAATACACAAATTATTAAATGTACAAAAACTTGGACAATTACAAAAACGTCGAATTAGGGAGACTAACAAAAACGTCAGCTCATTCGACAACTATCCAGAGGCGGAGCTTGAATTTGGAATTTTAATATTAACTGATTCAATTCATCACAGCTTTGCGTTTTTTAAAAGCGAGTTGCCAAAACTGCCATAAACACAAACAAAATTAGTATCATTGAATAGGTTTTTTCGATACCTTTTAAAAGAGGCGTCGCTTGCCGTAGGGTTCCATTTAAAATTATTGGTCATAATGGCCTTGTGACGTCATCTTTGACGATTTCGTCATCTATCATCACTAGCAGGGAAGTTTACAACCTTTAATATTCAGTTTCCAAATTTCACTTGTTTATGTATAATCGTTCCAAAAATAAGAGGGGGGGAGGGGACTTTTGAGAAGCACTGTATTTAGTATGAATTAGTTTTTATAACAGAAAACGAAAAACAGGTAATAATCTTTACGGCCACATCATTCATAATAATCTCCACACCACATGGATCTAGTCCACGATAACCCCCGCTATTTTTGTCGAGCGGAACCGGTATCTTCTTCTGAAGCCATTTCCAATAATACTGCACATCTAGTTATCGGTGGATTATCAACTACAAACAGTGAGTGTTACTGTCGATTATTTCCGTCAGTATTTTTCTCGACGGATCTATATGACAGTCGTCCTCGTGCTACATTATTTCTTGAAGGGGTATATATACGGTATCAGGCCATAGGCTCCGTTAAACCTATGTCGGATATATCCGACAGCAGTCTGGTGCGGCAAATTGGATCTGCCGGATATATCAGTCAACCGTTCTTAAAGGGATAACAAAATTACCGAAAAATGCAATGCACGCAACTTATACAACATTATTTGTCTCTACCAGCAGCGAACACAGTTAAAATATTACACCATTGAGGATGAACAATAATAATGAGATAATGTTTTTAATTCACTTATACTTCAGTAGAATAAAAATGGACACTTTAGCTTTGGAATTCATTAATGACATCTAAAAATAATAGAATGTTATAAGGAGAGAAATGACATTTTGTATGGCAATCATGCAGATTGAATATATTTCTATTCATCTTTCACTATGCAGATGTGAAAGTATAATACGTAGCCATAATTTCATAACTATTGGTAAACAAATAAAAACGGGCCTTGGGAAAATTAGTCATATTAACATCCCACCTCTAAAAATTACAAAAAAAATTAAACCTCCCATAGATTTTAATAATCTTTGTTCTGTTAAACTATTTAAGGTTGGAAAATTAAAAGTACCTGTTGAAGAATAATGAGTTAAACGAAATCTATAACAAACTGTTAGCCC
Organism: Gonioctena quinquepunctata; assembly: GCA_018342105.1. Taxonomy (NCBI): domain Eukaryota; kingdom Metazoa; phylum Arthropoda; class Insecta; order Coleoptera; family Chrysomelidae; genus Gonioctena; species Gonioctena quinquepunctata. The sequence goes on along the minus strand of JAFIRS010000417.1, from coordinate 270,541 downwards.
AATTGAAATATAAAAAATAAAATTATATAAATATATATATTTGAATAATTTATTGATATAACTTCTACAATTGAATAAAATCCCGATAAAAAAGGTAAACCACATAATGAAAAATTACAAATATTGAAAAAGTACAAGTCAAAGGTATATGTTCAATTAAACCTCCTATAAATCGAATATCTTGACAATTATTCAAGTTATTGATAATATTCCCGAAAAAAATAATCCTTAAATGGACATGAGTTAATAAATGAAAAAAGTCTAATTTATATATACCTAAAGCAACATTTCTTAATATTAACCATAATTGACTTAATCTTGATAATGCAATAATTTTTTTAAAATAATATTCAAAATTAGCTTAAACTGAATAAATATTGTTAGACAGAAATAAATAATAATAACATTTTCATTGAATTTTTAGTAATACATTTCATGCATTTATTACGTTTGGGAAAAAACATGATTCATTTCATTCGAATAATTTTTTTCCGCATTTTCTTTACGAAAAAAAGATTCATTTTATCCATCAAGCAATTTTTTTCTAATGATCAACTAGTCGACAGGAATATTAGAACATAACTACATAAATCAAAAACGTATCGATCGAATTAAAAGTAATACTGTGTATCTGTGATGATATGAATCTCTTTAGTGGTATAATTAACTGAAATGTTACTTTCTCTGACTGATTATGGGAAAACACAATATTCAAATTTCTAGAATCGTTAACGGAAGGGAATCCTTTGCTCGGCGCCTTGTAACTGATTTCATGTATCATATTAACTAATTTTGTTATGTCACGGAGATTTCCGGATGTGTATTGTATTACGCAAACCATTTGTTTTCACTTGGGATAACCCATCGTACCAGATTAATATATCAATAACATTTACAACGTTGAGTAGGTGTAAAATCCGAACACTGCCAATTTATCTGGTGAAAGTGTCTTAATTTTCAGCAGGCCATTAAAAAGTGCAATCTGCAATCAAAAAGGAAAAGTTTCACGATAATCGGATGATATATGTATATTTATACTGTTAGTCTATAGTGTGTTCGGAATATAGCTGTTGCTGTATTTTTCGTCATGGCATTTCAATCGTTAAAAACTACTTTGAAATTGTAATGAAGTCGAAATTCGAACCCACTGAATTTCTGAAAAAGGATCCATTAAATACTATAATTTTTTCTCCGGGTTATAAGATTCTTGTTGCGTTCTGTTAAACCCACAACGAAAAGGTACCCATTTTCGTTCACTAAAAAAATTAGTTCTTCATAGTACACCGTGATGATTTCCTATTGTCCAAGCATGTGTTTTATGCAAATTATCCACCCCGTGTTAAGGAAATGTCGCTTCACTTGTAGCCAAAATAAATTTTGTGGAACTTTCGTTGTTATGATGCTGGTTGTTATTTCATTCTTGATAACTTCTAAAATTACTTCATCAATTCCAGCCATTAACAGAAACTGTGGGCTTGCAAATGTTGAAAACGATCTCCTGTTGAAAATAGAAATTTGATTCTCACCTGTTATCCTCCCAAGTTTCCCGTCTTTGTCTGGATCCAAGTAGTTTGCCACCAGCCCCCCTATGTGTGCCCCCACACTATACCCTATGATATGCAGATCGTCCGCACGAAGCCCTCTTGGATGTTGTGTCAGGTAACGAATCAGCTGGGCAACGCATTTGGCACAAAATCTGGGCGCCCATTCCATTTGCTGAAAAAATATATCGGAGTGTATATTATAAATTCTAGTCATTTCATCCAGATATTTTTTGTGGATCAAGTTGGCCGTATTTTCCCATCCCAAGCTTCGTTAATAGCACCCTAATTTAAAAGAGCTTTATTCCTCCAAATGTTCTCTTGATGATAATGATCCACGAGAAAGCGAAAATTACCGAAGAAAAAACTACAGCACCTTCCTAAGAAGCCTTGAGTTTGTTGATATTGCCTCAGTCGAGGTTGAATTAATAATGAGAATAATGAATATAATGATAGTGAGGACGATTATATCAGTGAAGATGATGACGATAACGATAGGGATGATGAAAATATTGAGAATGTTAAAAAAAAATATAAATTATATCAAATAGATAAATAAACGTCTTTCATCCCAGTTCAATATACTACAAAGAAATATTCGAATTGATTTGCAGTGGCCGTAATTTAATGCCTACTTTGAAGCTCCTTCTCCATTTTTTTTTAATTTCAAACTTATTTGAAAATATGAGTTCGATAAAAATGAAGTTATTTTTCGTTAATATCTAACAGAAAACAACTACTTTCCCGGCTAAAGTTCAATGTCCAGTGTGGTTCTAGCCGGGGAAGTAGTTGTTTTCTGTTTTATATACAAAAAAATATCTTAATTTTTATCTTGGATCTTATAATCCACAGAAAAATTTTCTAAATATTCAATTGAGAATGTTACCCTTTTCAAATTAAAAAGTGCTGGATTCTTTTTGGATATGGAAATTACAACCGAACAACTAATTCAGTCAAAAAACATTTTTTTTCATGTCATTTTCTCTTCAGTTGAAGGTTGAGAAAACAAGCAGATGTTTCTTAGATTTTGAACTTTATACCATTGAATTAATGAGTTTTGAATAACATTTCCAGTCATCAAAGGAGGAGGGGGGATCTCCACTTTTTCTCCGGCAGTAAACCATTCAGGAAATACAAAATTCACACGGTGGGTTTATGTTTGAGATGTTTCAACAACATATGTTGCCATTTTCATGGACATACACTTGTATGGTCTATATTTCGAAAAAATTACAATACTGCACATCGTTGGTTTAAAGCACACATATTGTATGTCCATTAATGTAAGTTTTGAGGAAACACAATGTGAATGTTTTCTTTAGTATCAATAATGAGAACTGTATAAAATCAATTTGTGGAAGTGAACTAATTTTAAATTTATTATTGTTGCATGTATTAAGATTGTTTTAACGTAAAATTATATTCAAAGCCCTCAAATAGATTGTTTTTAAAAAATTGGGTGGACTTACTACATATATCCTTTTCAAAGAGGACATACAACATTCATGCGTAATATGTAAATAATAGCTGTAATAATAATATTATTTTATAAATTTCCAACACTTAATTTTTTTCTTTATACAATATTACAAACATGTACATAAAAACGAAAAATAACATCAAGTTTACATTAAAACATAACATAGGTACTAAGAAATAGCCATTACTCTCGATATCAGTATTCGCAATAATCTTCAACTTCACTTTCTTGATCGCTTGTTGGGAGTGGTACCACATCCTGTATATATTTTTTTATCGGTAAATTCTCAATATAATTCTTATAATCTGGTGGTATTATTCCTTCTTTCAATAAACACAATAAATCTTTTTTTTTGCTTCAATTTTTTTACTATACAATTGTTTTCCACCTAAATTCATGTGTTGTCCAAGACAAAGTGGCCTCCAAATGATAAAACTCGTTGAATTCGCATGTATGGACAATATTCGGTTGTGGTTTATGTCTGGCCATTGTAATCAGCAACGCCCACTCTCTAGTTGAATACACTCTCAATAGTTGAATGCATTGCATCTGCCTCAAGATACTACTACATACTACATTTCGATCAGAATTTCGAACGTAGTAGTAAATCCGAAAATTAACACAATAATTGTTGTATGGCGTGACAGTCCAGAAAACTGAAACCTGCACAAATTTGCAAGTATGGATATACACATTTAAGCATTGCTAGTTCAAATTGTTAGCTGTACATTGTAGTAGAGGACTTATAAATGTGACTATAAATGTGACCTACAGAAAATTCCTAGGTGAATAATAAAATAAGTGAATTGAAAACTTTTGGAGGTTTTTGGGACTTACAACTCCCATGCACGATAATATATATATACAGAGTGGCCACTTTTTTTAATGGGATTGTATTGGTAACTTTTAAACCATAAGAGTTAGAAGGTCGGTCAAATGGAGAAAAAGTTGCATTCATAGAAGCATTGTCAAGCAGTTCAAACAAATCGAGATTATCAGGGCCGGTTATTGAGATATCATGAGAAAAGTAAATTCTGTCATTTTGATTTTTCTTTTTTTCCCACTTTATTTCGAATATTATCAAAAAATGTTACAAGAGTTTTTTATTCGACAGTAAATTATCCTCATTTTGGCATAATCAGATTCTGTATCCAACGTTTCGTACGCTCTGGGCCACCCTCAACCTCATTTTTTTCAATACGGACCTGCATATTTTATGACACTTTTCGAAATAACTTTTAACGCAAAATTCAACGATATATCATACAATGTCATTCAAAGTTGATTTTCAGGTGATTTTGACCCTTATCCAAATTTCTTTGGGTCGGATCTGTAATACATTTAGGTACCTTTAGTTTAATTAACAACATGCAATACATTTCGATAAGAGAATCAACTTACTCATCTTCAACTGAATGGAACGTAACAGAATCAAAGCAAGAAACAAGTAATAACTATTTACAAATTTCAAGAGGTGAAAAACCTAATTCATAATAATTAAACGAAACTATCATTTAATGAAAGAAAAATCTAATCATTATTCGAAAGTAAATGATGAACATTAATGAAGTAAGTGTTCGAAATGTCCACCATTTTGTAAAATGCACTTTGCGGTTCTGGAACCCATACTTCTTATACATTTGCTTATTTCGTCTCCTTGAATACCTTCCAATACATTCTCAATCTTCTCGCGAGGAATCATTATTGTTGTTCAATCGAAGGAACAAACATTTTTATGCCACAGAAAATCCTCACTTAATTCATGAAGTTAGACATCAATAAAGTTTTTCTTTGAACATATGGTGCGGTTTGTTGAATAATAAATTACTGGGACCCTATTTTATTGACGGCAACCTAACCGGAGCAAAATATGTAGAAATTATAGAAGAAATCTTCCTATACGGTATCGGCGTAATAGTCCATGGTTCCAACAAGACGAATGTGGTCCACACAACTCAAGAATAGTCACAGACTATCTAAATCGAACTTTTCCCGATTCATGGATTGGAACAAGAGGTCCAGTAGCATGGCCTGCCAGATCTCCGGATTTGAATCCGCTGGATTTTTATTTGTGGGGATATCTCAAAAATAAAATTTATGATACTACGAACCCGACAATAGAGATTCTTCGCGAAGATTGAGAATGTATTGGAAGGTATTCAAGGAGACAGAAATAAGCAAATGTATAAGAAGTATGGGTTCCAGAACCGCAAAGTGCATTTTACAAAATGGTGGACACTTACTTCATTAATGTTCATCATTTACTTTCGAATAATCATTTGATTTTCTTTCATTAAATGATAGTTTCGTTTAATATTATGAATTAGGTTTTCACCTCTTGAAATTGTAAATAATATTACTTGTTTCTTGCTTTGATTCTGTTACGTTCCATTCAGTTTAAGATGAGTTGATTTTCTTATCGAAATGTATTGCATGTTGTTAATTAAACTAAAGGTACCTAAATGTAATAAGATCCGACAAGAAATTTGGATAGGAGTCAAAATCACCTGAAAATCAACTTTGAATGACTTATATGATATATCGTTGAATTTAGCGTTAAAAGTTATTTCGAAAAGTGTGATAAAATATGCAGGTCCGTATTGAAAAAATGGGGTTGAGGTGGCAAGCGTACGAACGTTGAATACAAATCTGATCATGTCAAAATGAGAATAATTACTGTCGAATAAAACTCCTGTGACATTTTCGATAATATTCGAAATAAAGTGAAAAAAAAAGATTAAAATGACAGAATTTACTTTTCTTATGATATCTCATAAGCCTGATAATCTTCGATTTGTTTGAACTGTTGAAATCTTCATAATCAACTTTCTCCATTGACCACCTTCTAACTCTTATGGTTTAAAAGTTACCAATACAATCCCATTAAAAAAGTGGCCACTCTGTATATATATATATATATATATATATATATATATATATATATATATATATAGATAGATCTTTATTTCCAACAGGTATACACCCAATTACAGGAAAAGTAGTGAATATTCTTAAAATAAGAAAAAACAAATTAAATTAAATCATGTTAGTATTAGTGAAAATTCTTGAAATAACAAAAAACAAATTAAATTAAATCATATTATCCAGATAACAATAATTCATTTTGTGTTCTATCAATTATACAGGAAAAAATATGCTCGAGAGAACTGCTATTTAAGTCACACAGGTCACAAATCAGATTAAAATTCCAACACATCAAAGACACAGGCGATCTACGCATCACATTGGTTCGAGAAGCCTCGCAATAGAATGTTATTTCATATCTGGAATTCAGACGTCGTATGAGGTAATTAATTTTTTAAGAGCAAGGGACAAAGAATATTATTGTGCGTCAAATTATGAAGAAAAGAAATAGTATCAAAAACTCAGGGAAATTACATCAAAACTGTCAAGAAGCACCGAATAGTCAATTCCCCGTTCTGGATAATTCCCTGTTACTTTAAGTAACAGGAACTTAGGAAATTTTCTATGCCCCATATTCAAGTTTAGACCTCACATATGCGTAAAAGAGTGTGAGAATTGCGTCTATGTTGTTGAAATCCCCAGTGTTTCTCATTATGAAACCCAACATTCGATTAGCTGAGGAGACAACTTGATTTATGTGTGGTATAAAAGTGAACTTTTGGTCGAAAGTAATTCCGAGATCTTTCATCTCATTGATCCTGTCAACAACATTATCATTTATTTCATAGGGAAACTCAATAATTTTCTGTTTTCTAGTGAACGATAAAACATGACATTTTGATATATTTAATTTTAGATGATTTTTTGAGTACCAATCAAACACTAAGTTGATTGAAGTCTGTAAGTTTTGACAATCTTCATAGTCACTGATGACTTTGAATATCTGTAGGTCATCAGCATAGAGTAGCTTAGAGCAGCTTATGTTCTTAGCGAGATCATCGATGAATAGTAGGAATAGAAGTGGTTCTAGATTTGATCCTTGAGGCACCCCGGAACTGGGGGTGTATAGAGCTGACTTATAGCTTTCGTATTCTACAAATTGTTTCCTATCGAACAAAAATTGGAGAATAGTTCTATCAAGTTTTCGGAGAAGCCGAATGATGATAATCGCTGAAGAAGTATATAAAAATCAATTTGGTCAAAAGCTTTCTGCAAGTCCGTGTAAATGACATCGACTTGTTGAGCCACATCTAGAGCGTAAGACACAAATTGTGAAAAACATGCAAGATTGGTTACGCAAGACTTTTTTCCAACAAAGCCGTGCTGATCGTCGGAGATAATCTTTTTAACAGAGTTATAGATGGTTCTGTACAAAATATATGTGGAGTGTGTTCCGCTATTTAAGTCAATTTTCACTAAAAGTGGACGTATATGTGTTACGGTCAATTTGATTATCCCGGGCATTATTTATAATTCCCGGGCATTATGAAAAATGCCCAAAATGAGAGGAAAATATCATAATTACTGTTGAAATAATTCAATTGTCCGGGCTTTCAAATCAAATCAAAATATACTTTATTGTCGGAAGATTAGTATCTCATTGACAAAGTCTTGTAAAGAAAAAATAGCAGTAAATGTATATATAATATAAAAACACATGTCACACAACAATTAAAAGATAACTATAAATATGATAAACTGCATTCACATAAGCAAAAGCAACAGATATAAAAATTTAGCACCTTATGTCATTTTTAGAGAATCAAATCAAAATGTACTTTGTTGTCTGAAGAAAAATAAATTCTTATTGTTAAAGTGTCGAAGACTATTCACACAAAGACAGTCAAGTTAAATATACTTAGTAGTCGAAAGAAACTTTTTCCTCACAAAGTATAGTCTTAAATGGGACAATATAAATAATAAAATAAAAATATTAAAATGTAAAAATGTATATAAACATTCACGAATTTGTTGGAAATGGCAGTTGAGCTGCTGTGTAATTTGAAAACCGGTAGCATTAATATAAAATTAGGTAATCTGGTAGAATTCGCCGAGATTATAACAAGCTTTCTCCGAAAGAAACTTTTTTAACAATTTCCTAAACTTTTGTTCATTTTCGATTTTTTTAGGTGCAAGGGCAGGTGATTGAATAACTTTTTGCTTTCGAAGATTATGGAGTTCTTAGTTAGAGTTGATGTGGGAATAGGCAGTTTAATGTTTAGGGAAGAGCTGCGGGTATTATGTGTCGGCGACAAATATCTGAATTCTTTAGATTTTTTTTGGAGCAAGCATACAGTTTCCAAAATGAAAATGCAGGCCAGGGGCAAAATTCCATGGAGCAAAAATAATGGTCTACATGAGTCCCTCGAATTGGATTTGCACATATATCTCAGAGCTCTCTTTTGGAGCATAAAAACTCTTTTTAACCGACGAAACCAAAAAGGAGGAGGTTCTCTAGTCGACCCGTATATTTTTTTTCCATCATTTTTTTTTATGTATGATCACGCATAACTTTTTACTGAGGCGTCCGATTCCGATAATTCTTTTTTCAGTGGATAGGGTGTACTTCGGAAGTGGTCCCATTTGAATTTAAAAGATGAAATCCACCCCTAAGGGTTGCAACATGAAGGATATTGATCACTCACCCTCTGAATTCTGGTCCGTTAACCGATTCTATCAGGCATAACTTTGTACTGGGTTCTTCGATTTGGATGATTCTTTTTTTAATAGATAGGGTATACCTCATATTTAGATTTCGAATGGAATTATATACCCTTCTGTGTAGAAAAATAGGGGATAATTGATTTTTCACTTATGAACATTGGCACACACATACGTAGTTGACAATGACAGATCGCTACTGACATTATTTCTGTTCCACATCCGTCAAAACCATTATATTCCATGATAGGATGGAAGGATATACAAAGTAATGAAATAAACTAACCAGAACAACAAAAATAATTTATATTACAACAAATAGTAAAAGTAGATAATCATATTATTTAACTGGTAATAGTTGAAGTAAGGTGGGTAAGTAAGTATTTTGGAAGTAATCAAAAAACAAGTAGGTAGTTATTAGTATATTTTAGCCATAAAAAATTGAAAAATAAAAACCGAAAATTAAACCGACGAAATACGGAACTGAAAAGTAAAAAATAAAATAAACCTTCTTAGTCTCAGTAACTAAGCTCCTAAACTGATGTAAGTAACTAATTTTGAGTCGGCGCCAAACAAACAATCAACGAACATCATTAAATTACTCCAAAAAAATTATCAGAATGTCACCGCGCAACTCGATGCCATCATTTTACGCCTTACCTAATTCATTTGCTTGTTTGTTTGGCGCCGACTCAAAATTAGTTACTTACATTAGTTTAGGAGCTCAGTTACTGAGACTAAGAAGGTTTATTTTATTTTTTACTTTTCAGTTCCGTATTTCGTCGGTTTAATTTTTTGTTAAAAAGTTTTTTGAATAAATAGTTCACACACATTCCCCAGAAGCAAATGCCATAACGAAGGTGAGATTCGATAAGTGAAAAGTATGCATTATTTGCCGCGGTTAACCCTAATTCATTGGATGTAACTCGTACGGCATAACAGCCAGACGCTAGCTTTCTGGATAAATTTAATATATGCACTTCAAATTTCAGTTTGGCATTAATATTCATTCCCAAGAAAATATTCAAAGTTTTGTGACTGAGAGACTCATTTTCGAGAAATACATTGTTGATAACACACTTGAAGTTTATTATACCTGTCTTAGAGGTATTGACGTCGCACCATTTTTTAACTTTACTCAGGTCCTCATTGATGATGTCTTCTAAAAATATGTTTTCAATACCATGCCAAAGGATGGTGGTGTCGTCTGCAAACAGTGTAAATTTCCATGTATGTCGACATGTGTTAAATTATTCACATATAATAAGAATAACAGAGGCCCAGTACAGAGCCTTGCGGTACTCCATGTTATGAATGTTTTATTACAATTCTTTTAATTTCCGACATTGAATCAAAATGTTTAGTGCGAGGTGAATTGAGCACAAGTAACATATTTGGAGGATTACTTCCCTATTTATTAGAATAATTGCCGCTCTGCTGACATTTTGAGTTACACGCGTTTGTTTCAATAACGCCCAATGTATCTGAATAGCAAATTGCCCGACGATCGCGTAGCAATATTCAAAAGGACCAGACACTATGATAAATAATGAAGCTTAGTAATAATTAATCACTTGGCCCGATCTGGCTTGTCATTATTCATAATGCCCGGACATTACAAATAATGCCGGGAATAATCAAATTGGCCGTAACATATGAACTTCGCAGTACTTTCCTGAAATTTTGGAGCAATGAAAGTTTATTAGATTCGTATAACGTAGGCATTTTTTTTTTTCGAGGAATCTAATTTTTTCATGTTCCTTATTTACTCCCACTCCCTGTGTTTCTAATTATTTCATCAAAATCGAAGAAGTTCCAACGTCTCTAATACCCCCGAAATAACTAATGGCAGCCAAAATTCAAAGACCAAAATCGTTATTTATGTGCATCTTTTCGAATTGTTTAATATCATTAGGTACTCCTTCAAAATATCAAGATACTTTGAAGTGGTTCATATATCGATAGACCATAAATTGAGCATTAACAAAATGTAAAGATTTTTTATTAGGTCTCTTCTTAAACGAACGAGACATGTGAGAACGAAAGTGTTGATTTTTTCAGATTGTAGGTACCCCGTATATTTATAATTACTGTATATTATTATTTGTAAAATATATAAACGAACCCAATGAATGAAATAACATTCTGAATAATCAAAAAATAATTACACATAATTACAAAGCTATCATCAGTGTTTCCTTCTGTAAAATTCTTATTTCCATAATCAAGTCGCCGAGCCGTAACATTTCCCTCGAAAGTAATAAGAATTTCAGTGCACTGACTAGTATGTAAGAATGTTGTAATATGTAAGCATAATTGATATCTACCTATTCTTTTCATGACCTACTCAAATTCACTTTCAGTTTGGCGCAAAACATAGTTTGACGGTGTATGGAAAAAACTGACAATGTATCGCAATGTCTTGTTATGATTTCGGATTGGTGAGAAATTGAATTGAATTGTTGATATGCTATTGACATCTCTAGATACAGCCTATGAAAACAAAAACTTGAAAATATATGTTATGTATATAGTGAACCTATACCGGCTAAAACATGCAACCCCATTATGTTGGAAACCGAGAAAAAAAAATGTCTTGAGGGGGAACCCTTTCAGCAGATTGGTATGTAATTATTGTTTCATCAAACACCCTACTTTGGAATCTTCAATGACACTTTATGATACATCATTCAATTTGACCATAGGAGTTTTGAAGAAATATGATGAATTATCGGATTTCTTTCATAACTCAAACCTTTGTTTCATGATTAATTTCATTCACTTTTTCGTCAACATCGTTCCTTTTCATTCAAACCCGATAGTGTAATGCCCAATGATGACAATAGATAACGCTTTGATGCAAGAGCGTTAGTTTCCAAATCACTGTAAATACACCATTGTATACAGTGCGCGTCAAAATTATGGAACAATGTACTTTTGACAAAAATCCTGAAATAGGGCGATTTTTATTTTAAAATGCCGATTTTTTATGTATATTTTAAAGATGTTATGTCACTGGTTTTGACATGGTGACGTAATCGGTAATTTTTTTAAATTGGAATGGATGTCTTGTGATACCTCATCTGAAAGGCCTTCCAATACTGCATTCAATGATAATAATTAATTAGATTTTTTTTTGTACAGGGTGAACAAAAATTATTATTTTATTTCAATAAGAGAATAACTTTATATCCAACAAAATAGAACAGTTAAATAAGACGCTCGAAATGCCATCCACCAGTCTCTTGACAATAAGCAAATCTACGGACACATTCCTCTTGCACATTGCGAATAACTTCCGGAGTAATTCTGTTAATTTCGATCCTAATTCGATTTTTCAACTCTTGTAGATTTTGCGTCCTATCTACATAGACCTTCGATTTCAAATAACCCCACAAGAAAAAATCCAGGGGCGTAAGATCTGGAGATCTTGGGGGCCACTCTATCGGTCCGCGTCTACCAATCCACCTCCTAGGAAAACAGTTATTCAAACTCACCAACATCACGTGCATAGTGCGGGGGTGCACCATCTTGTTGCAACCAAATACTTTCATTTGGTGAGTTAGAATTGTTGACGTTTGGAAAAATATCCGCAAGGTAGGTAGTAGGTATGAGTTCATTTCTTAAAAATTCCAAGTAACGCTCCCCTGTGAGATTTCCTTCGAAAAAATACGGGCCAATAATCCTGTCGTTTATTATCCCTGCCCAAACATTGACTTTCTGAGGGTATTGAGTATGCCCGTCCATCATCCAGTGAGGATTATCCCTACTCCAATATCTGCAGTTCTGACGATTTACTGAACCATTTAGGCAAAACGCAGCCTCATCGGAAAACAGAATTTGTTTTATAAAACGTGGATTGCGGTTACACAAATCCTGCATTATTTCACAAAACTCCACACGGCGATCGGGATCATCATCATTGAGTTGTTGATGTAGCTGTACTTTGTATGGATGGTACTTTTCTGCTTTTAGAATACGTAAACAGAACTTTGGGATATGTCAAGGTCTGCTGCAATTTGTCGTGAAGTATTGTGAGGATTATTCTCTACACCCAATAGAACATCAAGTTTCACGTTTTCTTCTATTTTAGGACGTCTAGCATTCGGAATATGTTTGACATGACCAGTTTCTCTAAATTTTTTCTCAATCTTACTGACTGTTGAACGACTGATAGGTCTATTTGGATACTTCGCATTGAACAAGTCGCATACCTCTTGCTGAGTTCTGGTTCTATCTCCGCATCCAATAAAAATTAAAATTTCTATGCGTTAGGTTTCACTTGAAGTAACCTTTTCACTTAGAATTTGTGAAGAATATTTGTTGATATTTCAACTGACATTTATTTGACACTAACTTGCCTATTATGGCATTAATTTGTGATTGTCTTTTGTTTCCATTTTTGACTACGAAATAGCTAACTATTAATATTTGGAAAGGATCCATTGGTGTAGTAGAGCACTGACTCACTAGTCTGCCAGGGCAGTCTAAGGGATTAGAGCCTTGGCTCAAAAAAGTAAAATTTTGCATTTTTTAACACGCTTTTATTATCTTTACTTGTAACTAAATAACTCACAATGTAATAAAATCTTGGAAGTAAATATTCACCCACTTCCAATCTTCCGAATAATCTGAAATTTGTCACACATATCAAGGACCGATGACAATACAAGAATTTCACAATCATAATGTAATAATAATAAAAATATATTTTTCCAAACGCCAACAATCCTAACTCACCAAATGAAAGTATTTGGTTGCAACAAGATGGTGCACCCCCGCGCTATGCACGTGATGTTCGCGAGTTTTTGAATAACTGTTTTCCTAGGAGGTGGATTGGTAGACGCGGACCGATAGAGTGGCCCCTAAGATCTCCAGAACTTACGCCCCTGGATTTTTTCTTGTGGGGTTATTGGAAATCGAAGGTCTATGTAGATAGGCCGCAAAATCTACAAGAGTTGAAAAATCGAATTAGGGTCGAAATTAACAGAATTACTCCGGAAGTTATTCGCAATGTGCAAGAGGAATGTGTCCGTAGATTTGCTTATTGTCAAGAGACTGGTGGATGGCATTTCGAACATCTTATTTAACCGTTCTATTTTGTTGGATATAAAGTTATTCTCTTATAAAAATAAAATATTAATTTTTGTTCACCCTGTACAAAAAAAAATCTAATTAATTATTATCATTGAATGCAATATTGAAAGGCCTTTCAGATGAGGTATTACAAGACATCTATTCCAATTTAAAAAAATTACCGATTACGTCACCATGTCAAAACCAGTGACATAACCTCTTTAGAATATACATAAAAAAATCGGCATTTTAAAATAAAAATCGACCTATTTTAGGATTTTTGTCAAAAGTACATGGCTTGCGAAATATCGAATTTGTTCCATAATTTTGACGCGCACTGTATATCACAAAAAGTCATACAGGTTGTCCAGAGATGAAACCGACAAAACTTTTGGGGTTATAAGGACTGCCAATATGATTGCAAAATGCCATATACAAATGTCCAAAACCGCTTCGTTACTGACATACAGAGTGATTTGTAAATTTAGACAAAAAATTCAATCCGCCTCATTAAATACATGGATCAGCCGATTTGGTTTGAATTCGGTACATGAATTAAACTGAAAGGCCTTAACGAGTAGCCTTTTGATCGAAACCAATATCAGGACCGGAATATTCTTTTTTCCATGTTAAGTTCTTGTAAGAATAACTCACCCTGTATAATAATTATCAAAAATCTGAGCTCAGATTCGAAATCTACGGAAAAAATCCTACAGGAACTTGTTAAAAAAGTTTCTGGCACCATTTCAGTTATTCCGTAATAAATTCTTATTTTCAATTTTTTCACTCAAGAAATTAATTGTCGGATAAAGTACCAGACGTAAGAAGAATAAGTAGGCTGTTAGGTATTCAACACCATGTATATAGTTTAGTCACCTTGAGATAAAAATTGAATGTTGTTATTAGAGAGAATTTTGATATAATATAATATAATAAAAAGTCAAACACATTGTCAATTCTTTGGAATCAAAATAAGCTTATTCAGTTAATTTGAAAGCGAACTCAGGTCCTTCGAGAAACTTTAATAAAAAGCTAGTCCCAAATATTGTAAGACAATCACGGGCTAACATAAATGGTCCTTCGAGCCGGATACTAAGAACAGTTCTTCGCAAACGATCACTGACTTCGGCCCGCACTCAGAAGGTTGCAGGAGTCCAGTCCAAGCCCAAGGAGGAAATTCAAGAAAGAGCAAGATAAGGAGAAATTCGCAATTAGGCTGTCTTTTCATATCCTTTTACCTCCATCCTCAAATAATTGTCTCAATTATAACATTATAGCCTAACGTTCAGTCAGGTAATAAATTCAATTCATTGCGAACATTTTATAGGTATTTCAACTTCATATCTATTGTTAACTAGCAATACAAACATAATTCATAACAAATAGAAGCTTACAATGAGTGAAGAGTTAAAGACGTTGATAAAACAAAGAGGCATTCTCAAAGCTCAACTGACGAGATTTGTGACGTTTCTTGACGATTTGAACACCGATATGTCAAAATTCCCTGAAATTGATTCACGATTATCAAAACTAGATATTGTATGGAATTCTTTCGATGAAATTCAGACAAAGGTTGAACTATTAGATTCCTCATTGGAACATTTAGAAGAACGGGAAGTTTTTGAAAATAAATATTTTGAGTCAGTTTCACGTGCAAAAGAATATAGTTCAGTAAATAAGAAGCCCATTTCAAATGAGGAAAGGCGAAAGGTAAAATTACCTCAAATAAAATTACCTGAATTTTCAGGTACATATGAAACCTGGTTTAGTTTTTATGATACATTCAAAACATTAGTTCATGATGATAAAAGTTTGAACAATATCGAAAAATATCATTATCTCCAAGCATCTCTCAAAGGTGAGGCCGCTGATGTCATTCGATCATTCGTAGTGTCAGAAGAAACTTATTTTGAAGCTCTCGATTTATTGAAATCTCGTTTTGAAAATAAAAAGGTGATAAGGAGGTCTCATTTAAAACAAATTTTCGAATTACCCATAGTGATAAGGAATTCGCATATTTCCTTGAGAGAGTTTTATGATAATTTTCAAAAACATTTTCGCTCGTTGAAAAATCTTGATCTGCCAGTGGATAAATGGGATGCAATTCTGATTTATTTACTCAATTCCAAATTAGATCATAAACCAGACAAGAATGGGAGACTGAATCAAATGAATCAGATATGCCAACCCTTAACAGCTTCATACATTTTTTATCTAACAAATGTCAATTGTTAGAATCAATAGATAGCAAACCACATACAAACTCATCATTAAATAAAAAACCTATTGAATACAAGAATTACGTTCACGCATCAACTAATGAATTAGTTATATGTCCACATTGCAAAAATGATCATTATTTATTCTCTTGCAAATCATTTCTTGAAATGTCACCACAAGATCGCTATAATCAAGTGAAAATTATGGGATTATGCTCAAATTGCTTGAAGCCTGGGCATTCAAATGCAGAATGTCAAGGTAAAAAATGCAAAGTTTGTAACAAAAGGCATAATACTCTATTACATTTTCAGACTTCAAGAAAATCTCAACAAACCATGAATCCTGTTTCATCATCATATCAAGCATCCAATACTCGAAATCATTTATATCAATTACCAGATCCTACATTCAGTACACATAGTACAGAAAATCATATTCCCATTCAATCACGATCAACTAATAATTCAATTTCTTCAGATGACAATCAAATAAGTATACCATCCAATCAACAAAGCATGTTTTCACAAATTAATTCAGTAATTCAACCAAATAACATATCAACCATCACTTCAGACAGCTACATGAAATCACAATGCAATAATCAAGTTTTTTCACCAAATCATAATGAAGAATTAGAGTCCTTTATTTTATTATCTACAATTGTTCTGAACATTTTGGATTACCGAAATAGGCCAATACAGTGTCGAGCTTTATTAGATAATGGCTCACAATCCAATTTCATTACAAAAGAACTTTTTACGAAACTTAATTTGAATTCGAAGTCTATCAATTTTCCTGTTGTGGGTATCAGCTCTTCAGAAATAACTGTTAAAGAGAAAACTCAGGCACAAATCATATCTCTTCATGATAATTTCAAGACGACTCTGTCATTTTTGATAATAGATAACATAACAAACCATCTCCCTCAGATACCAAGTGAAAGTTCCTTGTTAAATATTCCTCGCAATATAAAGTTGGCAGATCCGAGCTTTCGCAAACCTAGTAAAATTGACATATTAATTGGAGCTCAGGAATTTTATAACTTTTTATGTGTTGGTCAAATTAAATTAGGAAACAATCAACCTGTTTTACAAAAAACCGTTTTTGGGTGGATCATATCTGGGCCTGTTATGAACAATTCACGTCATATTACCCAGTGTAATCTAATCACGAATCAGGAATTACAAAATCAGTTGGAAAAATTTTGGTTAGTAGAGCAAGGTTCGTCAGAAAATAAATTATCCGAAGAAGAAATTGAATGCGAAAATCATTTCGTAGAGACACATCAGCGTGATAAGATAACAGGTAGATTTTCTGTACAATTACCATTTCGTAGAAATTTAACGCAATTGGGCGATTCTTTAGAAATTTCCAAAAAGGTTTTATGCAATTGAAAGAAAACTATTAAAAATCCCTCTTTATACAAACAATACTCGAATTTATGGATGAATATTTATTATTGGGTCATATGTCACAGATCGATCCACAAATATTAAAGAATGAGATACATACATATTTACCACACCATTGTGTACTAAATGATGCATCTTTAACCACGAAATTGCGGGTTGTTTTTGATGCCTCGGCAAAAACTTCATCTGGTATTTCCCTTAATGATGTACTCAAAGTCGGTCCAACTATACAGGATGAAATGGTATCGATAATGTTACGTTTTCGTAAACATCCCATAGTCATTACAGGGGATATTGCGAAGATGTACCGACAAATAGAAGTAGATCCAACCCAACGTAAATTTCAATTAATTTTATGGCGATCAAATCCAAATGAAGATTTGAAGCATTTCTCTTTGAATACTGTCACATATGGAACTTCATCAGCCTCGTTCCTATCAACTCGTTGCTTAAAACAACTTGCTATTGAAAATGAAAAACAATATCTTACTGCTTATAGGAACATCATGGAAATTTTTTATGTTGATGATCTAATCACTGGCACAAACACTGTAGATTCAGCAAGAATATTAGTAAAGGAATTGGAAATCATACTAGGTCAAGCTTGTTTCCAATTGCATAAATGTAGATCAAATCATATGGAAATATTCTCTAAAATAAATGAACAAAATGAATTGGTTCCAAAAAAATTCATTATTGATGATGATAAAGTTCACAAGACTTTAGGAATCGAATGGAATGCCCAAGACGACATATTTCAATACAGAATCAAGCCCATCTCTAAAAATTATATTAACATTTCAAAACGACAAATACTGTCAATAATTTCCCAAATTTTCGACCCTTTGGGACTCATAAGCCCAGTAATAATTAATTCAAAACTTCTAATGCAAAATCTTTGGAAACTTCATTTGAACTGGGATGAGTCAATTCCCACTGAGCATTTCACTTATTGGAATCATTTTTATTCCCAACTCAAATACCTTGAATTGATCAAAATTCCAAGGCATGTATTTCTTGAAAATTATAATAAATTAGAAATCCATGCGTTCAGCGATGCCTCCGAGAAGGCTTACGGAAGTTGTGTTTATGTAAAAACTCAAACGTCTTCAGGAAACGTTTTGGTGAATTTATTAACGTCAAAATCGCGTGTAGCTCCGCTGAAGTCTATAACCATTCCTAAGCTTGAACTTTGTGCTGCTCTTCTCATGGTTCAGTTAGTCAGTAAGGTTATAAAGTCACTCAAAGTACAAATAAATGGAATATTTTATTACACAGACTCAACTATAGTCATTGCTTGGCTTTCTAATCAACCAAATAACTTAAAACCCTTCGTGAGGAATAGAGTTTCTGAAATTCAACAACTTACAGACATTAACCAATTTCATCATATTAATTCGGAAGAAAATATAGCAGACATCATATCAAGAGGAATTGATGCTAGACAAATAGTTGATTTGGTAAAATGGTGGCAGGGACCTTTATGGTTACAAAAATCATCATTATGTATACCAACTTCGACTTCAAATACTTCAAAAACTTGTCCTATTCCTGAATTGAAAGTCATTTCTTGTGTTTCCAATAGCATAATGGATCAGGAAATATTCAAAAGGTACTCATCTTATTCAAAACTGCTCCATGTTTTTGCATATTGTTTAAGATTTATAAATAACATTTCTAAAGGGAATAGCTCAAGACTATCAGGAAACCTAACAATTGGAGAATTGGAAAATAGTGCCATCAAATTAGTTAAATTGGCACAACTCAGCACATTTTCTACGGAATATAGTTCTTTAAAACAAGGGAAAGAAATCCTAAAAACTAGCAAATGGATTTCATTAAATCCATTTTTGGAGGAAGAAGTCATTAGAGTGGGGGGTCGTCTGAAAAATTCAAATTTGGACTATACACAAAAATTTCCTATGGTGCTTCCTTCCAATCATGAACTAACGAAATTACTTATTATACATGAGCATGAAAAGTTGTTGCATGCTGGCATACAATCAACACTGGCAAGTTTAAGATATAAATATTGGCCTCTTAAAGGTAGACAGGTAGTAAGAAATATTTTGCGAAAATGCGACACTTGTTTCAAAGCGAGACCGTCATTTATTTTTCCTAAAATGGGAGACTTACCTGAAGCTCGAGTAACTCCCAGCCGTCCTTTTTTGAATTGTGGTGTTGATTATGCTGGACCTTTCCTTTTGAGAGATGGTAAACTTAGAAATAGGAAACTAATAAAATGCTATATTTGTATATTTGTTTGTTTTGCCTCTAAGGCGGTCCATCTAGAATTAGTAAGTGAACTCACTACAGATGGTTTTTTGAATTGCTTAAAGAGATTCGTATCCCGACGTGGTCTCTGTAGTCAAATCATGTCAGATAACGCTACAAATTTCGTCGGCGTTGATAATGACTTCAAAAGGATTATAATTTCCACAAAACTGATAAAATTCATAATTATTTGCTAGAAAATAAAATTTCATGGACATTTATAGCCGCAAGATCACCCCATCTCGGTGGTTTATGGGAAGCATCCGTTAAGAGTTGTAAATACCATATAAAACGTGTTACATCTGGATCAAATTTAACCTTTGAAGAATTTTATACTTTGCTTACCCAAATTGAGGCAATTATGAATTCCCGTCCCTATATCACCTCTCATGCGATCCAAACGATTTTGAGCCTTTAACTCCTGGACATTTTTTAATTGGCGCACCAATGAATTCAATACCACAGGAAAATATTTTGGATAAAAAATCATCCTCCCTTTCTCGTTACAAGCATATTCAACAAATGACTCAACATTATTGGCAGCAATGGTCAAAAAATTACCTGAATACCTTACAGCAGAGATACAAGTGGAGATTCAATATTCCATCCCCTGATTTTATTGGTTCTCTAGTGCTATTGAAGGAAGAAAACAATCCACCCCAATTTTGGCCCACCGGCAGAATTATCGATGTGCATCCAGGACAAGATAAGATAGTACGAGTTGTTAGTATTCGTACTCGTAATGGAACAGTGAAGCGTGCTTTGAATAAAATTGCTCTCTTACCTATAGACGAACTTTCATAATAAGAAGGACATATTATTCCTTATATATATTTTTTTTGGAATAACTTCGTTATTTCAAGGGCGGCGGTATGTTAGGTATTCAACACCATGTATATAGTTTAGTCACCTTGAGATAAAAATTGAATGTTGTTGTTAGAGAGAATTTTGATATAATATAATATAATAAAAAGTCAAACACATTGTCAATTCTTTGGAATCAAAATAAGCTTATTCAGTTAATTTGAAAGCGAACTCAGGTCCTTCGAGAAACTTTAATAAAAAGCTAGTCCCAAATATTGTAGGACAATCACGGGCTAACATAGGCAATTGGCGCTACCTCGTATGCGTGTATGGAAAACATGAAAAGAAAATGGTTTGCATCCATACCACAAACAAAAAGTGCAAAAGCTTGAAGAGGGTGATCATGTATCACGCATATCGCTTTCTAGATGGTGCTTAGCAGAATAACAGAATTTTATTTACCGACGAGAGCCAATTCACCATGGATGGAATTAATAGTACTAGAAATGTGCATACTTGGGTAGACGAAAACCCACATGCCATTGTTCAGAAAAACTGCCAATACAGATTTCATGTCAATGTATAGTGTGGAATCCTTAATAATCAATTGATTGGACCTCACGTCTTGACAGACGGTTAACTGGTGATGTTTACCTAAATTTTTTGGCCAATAATTCACCGGATCTATTGCAAGGTCTAAATTCCCGTAGTATGTGGTTTCAGCATGATGGTGCTGGACCTCACTTTTCAATTCCAGTTAGAAACCATCTGAAAGCCACCCCAACAGATGGATCGGCCGTGGAGGTCCAGTAAATTGGCCACCGCGATCCCCTGATTTAACACCCCTAGACCACTATTTATGGGGTCAGTTAAAAGCAGAAGTGTTTAATGAAGAGATTAGAAATAGAAAACATTTATTAGAGAAAATTACTGCTGCATGTAATAGTGTTGGAAATAACCCTCAAATAATTCGAAAGTCAGTGAATCATCTAGTGGCACGCTCTCAAAAATGTATTGATACTGGAGGGCTTCACTTTGAAAATTTATGGTAATACCGGTAAACGTTTTTACGAATTCTTTTTTTGTTATGTTTATTACAAAAATTATTGTGCGTTGTGTTGTATTTTCATAAAGTTTCTTTACGATTTTTCAGTAAATTTCGAATCTGCGATCAGATTATTAATAATTGTTATACTAGGTCAGTTATTCTCACGAAAACTTAACATAAAAAAGACTCATTCTGGTCCTGATATGAATTTATTCTTCAGTTTTTGTTCAGAGGATAGCCGTGGTCATATGCCACCTACCCTAACAAAACAATACATTCTAACAGTAGTAAGCGATCATAAGATTTAGGGCAAAGTGGCATATGACCACGGCTATCCTCTGAACATCACTATGAATATGTATTAAATACATTAAAATATATTACGTGTAAGTTGTTTATTTAATAGACGATAAATATTGAATAGTTTGTACTAACAATTTCAGATGAGAATATTTTCTTGTTTCATATTTTAGAGCGTGATTTTTCAGTAGTCGGGTTTTAGTTTTTGAACTTATTTTTTATATAATTTTAACATGTGTACCATAGTCCATAATGAAATAACTATTTATTATATATGTATTTTGGGTAGGTTTGGAGAGAATATATGTTTGGCTCACATCTGAGGCGTGATTTTGAAAATTATTCCCAATTATCGGGTGCATGCAAGCAAAGCCGCGAGCAACAGCTAACAATATATATATATATATATATATTTATTTTTTTGAAATGTTTTAATTAAGACCTTTCATTTGATACCCAACACGGTATCATTAAAAAAATATTTTTTTACTTCATGACTTTATATCCTCTAGAGGGCGCCATATTCAATTATTTAATTCAATGTGACATCACATAACCAGCAGACGATCAAGACGCTTCCATAGATACCTCATTTGTCAAATTATGATAAATAGTTTAGAAGTTATGAGGTAATAGATTAACATTCATACATACATACCGGTCAAAATCACAACCCTCCTTTTTGCTTCGCCGTAGTCGGGTTAAAACCCCATGTTATTCAGATAGAAAAATTACATCGCTGTGCGAGCGAGGTTCAAACTGAGATAGAGACTTGAAACTTGGAGGATATTTTTTCATTTATTTCCAACCGTTTATAAGCCTCTGGGAGCATGAAAATTCGAAAATACCGAAAATAAGGACCACTTATATATATATATATATTTCCGATTCTTGAATCTTGATATATGTATATTTGGAGGAGATTTCTTGCAATATTGGATTTTGGAATGGATATTTCTAATGTCTCAGTTCATGAATGGAATTTCCCGGGGTTTCCTTTATTTTTTTTTATTGATATATCATTAGGATGTTTTATGTGAGTATTTTTCACAGAAAATTAAATATAACCATACATACCTTGGCAGTATTGAACGCGTACATTATTATGGGAGTTTTCTTTATGTTTTTGTTAAATAAAATCCTAAATGACAACCACCCCCTTGTTCAAATTTCAAATAACAAACATAGAGGGCAATACACACTAAATCCAAAAGTGACAACTGTCATAAACCTTATGAAGACATCTAGCTGTCCATGAATGTTAGTTTTGCGCAGCGTTCTGCCAAGTTTTACAGAACAATAAGCATCACTTATTTGTATAAAGTTGAAAATAAGGTAATTCAACATATTTGAAACTAGACTCAATAATGTCAAAATAAAAAGGAAACAATGAGTGCTCAATCAACCATAATCGCCCAATTGGCCACAGATTTTAAAACAAATAACCTAAAAAACCACCAAAAAAAGCAGCAATCACATATCAACATGTGGCCCTTCCATGAGTTGTGTTTAAGGTAAGAAAGAGGAAACAAAAAATATAATTCATACCATAACCATAACCCCTCCTTTTCAGAGAAAACAAATGTATAACTGAAGAAGTTTTGGAGCCACAAACCGAAACGTATTAAAAATTCAATTATGAGTCACTGAATTTTTCTTATTCTAACGAACCAGAAACCCAAGAAAATCCCCAGAAGAATATTAAACGTAATGGTTCAAGAACCCACACAATCCAAATATATATATATATATATATATATATATATATATATATATGGTATTTTCGAGTTCTGGGGACTATAATCGGCGGAAATATGTCAATTTTTTTTGGAAAGTCGTGATGCGGACATTTTTCTATGAATTTCACTTACAAATTTGTAGTAGCTCCCTAAAAGTGAAGGAGTGATAAAATCAATAAAGCATAAATTTAATCAAAATTTGTTAATTTCCTTCTTATATACGGATTTCGAAAGACTGAATATCATTTAATTCATTTTGAGTCCATTTCATTTTTAATCTTTCCCCAATTTCGCATCAACTTAGCCTCTACTTTTTCAGTAGTTAGTCTAAAATGAATAACATTTCCACTAACAAAGTTTTTTTTTCTACAAATTTATATCTCACCTTCAAGCATGGCTCCTTCACCAAAGTTCCATAATCTACGATGAATATATTGTAGTTACCCCTATAGAAGTATGCATCACGCATATCAGTACTTGGGGCATACATTCTTCCCCCACCGAATCCATGAATGACTACTTTCGTGGGATAGGCCCTGTTGAACTGACTGTAGAATAGGGATTCTTCTTTGGTTGTGTCTATCAGTTCTGGATTTTCTTGAGTCCGCCTGAAAATGAATAAATATTCACATTTTGGACGGTTTTCTTGATGTAACTTTTTCTTTTCTGTATTTAGAGAAAAATATCCGTAATTTTGTTTTATTTTAAAAAAATTGGCAAAATCACCCACGAATTGGTGTGAGTTTGACAATGTCTCCAAAATGCATTTCTTGGCAAATTTCAGAAAGTGTAAGGAGAGCCTTTGCCTCCGAAAAGTGTTTTAAAAAAGTTTATGAAAACAATGGTAGGTATCAGAAGCAAATAAAACAACATACTATAAAAAAATAAAATATATTAATTTTTTATGAAATACATAACATCAGTCTCTTCATTTCTAGGTAGGAATAAACATTATATAATCTTGAATGTGGTTCTTTCCAAACTTCAAACACAACGCTGTGAGATCAAATAAATTTAAACATTCGAAAACGTTCCAAAAAATAAGCTAATTAATAGTACAAAACTTAAGTCACCATTAAAATAATAGTTTTTCCGACTTCTTGACAAAATTCAATTATTTAGGTGATATATTTTCAACATCGGTATAGACAAATCCGATTTTTTTCGCAGATACTCACAAACCCACCATCATATATTTCCATTACTTGTCCAATATATTGTTTATTAGTTTTCTTAATTGGGAATGCTACTATTACAAAATCGCCACTGGATGTTTTTTTCTGATTGATGAGCGAACTAAGAGGCAGTTGCATTTTCCAAAACCTGGGCCTGGTTCCCAGATGCAGATGGTTCGTTTTTTTTATATTGATCATCACTTGCTGTTGTTATGTGTCAGTTGCTAGGATTTGCCAGGTTTTAAGCTTAGCATTTTTTCCCTCTAGGAGCTGTAGCTGTATTCTTAACGCGTGTCATTTACTGCATACCTTACATTTTTTCTTGTTGAGTGGAGAGTCTTTTTAAGATCCCAATAATTCTGAAGGCACTATTTTTCCCATCACTCTGCACTCTTGAATCATCGACAAACCTCTTCAATAAATTGGGGAATATGAAACACTTCAGTTTATCCGTCGATCCTCTTTAATACATATATTTTACTGATTGTATTTATATTGGGAAGTCTTTTTGGATTCCGAGAAAGAATGGGATTAAAGTGGAAGAATTGCCAAAGAAGGGAAATAGAAAACATTGAAATTCGTTCACAAGGAGATGACCAAAAACTATATATTCCGGAGTGATAGGAGATAAACGAAACTACAAGTAATAACAAAAATACAGAAACAGTGCAGACATAATAATAAAGCGCTTGAAACTATACCTGGAGGATCTACCGGAAATAAGGACAAGTAAGGAAGGGGAAGACACAATAATAGAGTTGAAGGAAGTAGAAACGAGGAAAACATAGTAAGCTAAGATAGAGTATAAGAAAATCATGAATAATCAAAAACGAGAAGTGAAAAATAGAAAATGGAGCAATGAGAAAGCAAGAGAAAAGGTCAAGCAGTACAATATAGGACAAAAATAAGAAGTTTCCTAAGCAATGATACGGCCGAATAACAATTGTTTCTTTCAAGAACTCGAAATTGAAAAAATATTATAGCGGGCCCTGTAGATGCGAATTAGTCAAATGTTTATCCACATAAAAAAAGGGAAAACAAAAACAGCAGAAGGAGAGCATTTCTCTATTTAAAATTATGGTGTCATCAGAACACTTGAAAGAATAAAGCCCCGTTGGGAAAAAAAATTATATCGATTTTTTCAAAAAGTTATACGATATATTTATACGATTAATTTTTATCCAATCTCTGTCTTTACAGAAGTTGACATAAAAGTTTAAATAATTGACCTATAACCTTTTTGCTTCTTGGAGCCCCTCTTATATATATATATATTTATATATATATTCAACAAGATCACGTGATAAAAGTTTATTAAAGATTTATATTTTGTTCTTAGAAAAATTTTTGTTGACAAATGTTATTAACAGCTGTTTTGCACCTAACAATGGCATTCATTAACGTTGGAAAAAAAAATTTACGTCATTTGTTAAGAAATTGTTTATGAATAAATAGACAAGTATGATATTTTTGAAAAAATATTTTTTACCATTTTATTGTCAAGACAAAATGATGATTTAAAAAAATTACAACTACATTTTGTAATTGTTTATAATCGTTTTTTTATATTTCCTTCGTTTAAATAAATAATAAGAAATTTTTTTCTCTTTAAAAATCATTATTGGCATTTCTCTATAAGTTAACAAAAAAAAATTTATCAATAATTTCATTGTTTATTGAGTTAACAATTTGTTAGCAGCAATTTGTGACCCTCGGTTTATTTTTTTCCTAGAAGTAAAAAAAAATACAGAAGCAGTAACAAAGTACAGAAAAAAATTGTCTTGAATTTTTTATAATATTTTTAAATATTACACGATACCGAAATCAAAGTGGCCTCTTAATTTTTCAAGTACAATAGATATAACTTTAAATTATAAGAGATACTATAATGGACATCAGGACATTTTTGTGGAGGAATAATCAATCTTTGAAATGATAAAATCCAAATTTGTAACTATTGCTAATCAGCTGTTACATGCATTTGTTTATAAAAATTCGGTTTTTTACATTTTCGTACTTTTTTTTACTTATAACTTGTTAATAAATGAAAATACATCTGTGAACTAGACAATTTTGTTAGTGATAAAATATCTTCCTTAAAAAAGAAAAGAAAACCTTTATTTAAAAACTCTGTATTATAACTAAAATATATTATTAATAATCAAAAAAAAAAGTATTTATTTATGGATTCTGTTTCATCCTTCTATTTACTACGATGAAAAATATAAAAATATAAGTAAGTTTGAAAATTTAGCAGATACAGCTGAGAAAAGTTAAAAAAATTCGAGTAAAATTCCATATTTTGATTCAAAAATTAAAGTTTTTTTTTAATAAACAATAGAGGCACCTTCAGTAGAAGCTACTATAATTTATTCAATAAATAAATAGAAAGTAAAGATATTGCCAAATATAAATGAGTGCTGTAATATAAAATGAAATATCGTATATAACGGAACAAGAGTTAGATAAATATTAATTAAAATACGTTTATAATTTAAACTATAAGAGATATGGGTATGATGTAAGGTTTTTTTTGGCATATATTTTATCACATCTGGTTCACAGCTGTATTTTCATTTTAACAAGTTATAAGTAAAAAAAAAAAAATTTTTTTAAAAAATAACAGCTATACAATAGTAACAAACTGGATTTTATCCATTTCAAAGATTGATTAACCTTCACAAAAATATTTAAATATATAATTAAAAGTTATATCTATTTGTTACTTGAAAAATTAGAGGCCACTTTGATTTCGGTATCGTGTAATATTTAAAAATGTTATAAAAAATTAAAGACCATTTTTTTCAGTACTTATATATGGCTGTTTCTGTATTTTTTTTTACTTCCAGGAAAAAATAAACCGAGGGTCAAATTTTTATAACAAATTGTTAACTTAATAAACAATAAATTATTTATAAAAAAATAATTTTTTTTTGTTAACCTATAGAGAAATACCAATTATGATTCTTAAAGAGAAAAAAAATTCCTAATTAATTATTTAAACAAACGAAATATAAAAAACGATTAAAAACAATTAAAAAATTTATTTTGACAATAAAATGGTAAGAAATAATTTTTCAAAACTATTATACTTGTCTATTTGTTCATAAACAATTTCTTAACAAATGACGTAAACATTTTTTTTCCTACGTTCATTAATGCCATTGTTAGATGCAAAAACAGCTGTATAATAACATTTGTCAACAAAACATTTTTTAACAATTTTTTTTTAATATTTCATCTTTTGTTCATTTAAAAAAATTATAACAAACAAAATATAAAACTTTAATGCATTTTTATCACGTGATCTTGTTGAGTATGTATATAAGAGGGGCTCCAAGGAGCAAAAAATTTATTGGTCAATTATTTAAACTTTTATGTCGACTTTTGTAAAAACAGAGTTAGTTAGTTAGTTAATTAACAATCGTATAACTTTTTGAAAAATCGACATAATTTATATTTACCAACGGGGCTTTATTCTTTCAAGTCTTTCAATGACACCATAATTTTTTCAAATTTTTAAATTGATCTTTAATACTATAAAAAAATTGTTTTGTGTGATATACTGTCTCCAGCGGTGTTGCGCTCATGCAGTAACGGCCGCGCGAAGACCTATTTTCGGCGTTGAATAAAAATTATAAATAATGGAGATATTTTTTCAAAAGTTCTTAAATATTAATAGTTTTTTGAGTTATTAACGAAAAACTGAATATTTTTTTTGTTCATCTTATTTTGTTAATAACAATTGCAATTTTTTATGTGCTAATAAATGCTCGAGATACATTTTTTTAGACGTCATTCCGAATCGAATGAGCTATCGCACATATTTTTAGGACCGGGAACAAGAATTAACCCGTTTTTTAACTTGTTAATCGGACTATATTATTTTATTGTGTTAATTATATTGGTTTGTATTATTTAACAACTTATGAATGTTTTATTTTTGAAATCTGAATAAATTAGGTGAACCTGTGACAGGCAAACGAACCTATTAGATTGCTTTTGACATTGTGTTGAATATTCTGGAGAAAGAAATAAAAATTATTAACATAATTTCGAGTTGAACCTCGAATGTATTATAAACACTGAAATTAAATAAAAAAAGCCTTTGAAGTCAACAGTGAGAAACAAAGAAACATGAGTAATCAATTATCCAAATCGTATTACCATATTCCATTGACCTCAAATAGCAAAATGAAGAAGCTCACATAAATAAATTAAATAATTTCATTGTTGACCAAAAGGACCATACAAAATATTCCACACCTTACATTTTCATTAGATGAAATGATAAGTATCTAAGCGGAGATTATATACAAAATCAATAGTTCCTTCAAGGTGAGTGTATTACGAAATGCCGAGCTTTCTCAAAGAACAACAATAGCTAATATAGTAATTTATGTACTTATTATCGTCTATATATATGAATGCAAGAGTATGTCGGTGGTTGACACTTTTGACTATATATTTATAACTTTCCCCGGATGAACGATGTTGCAATGAATTAGCGATACAGGTATCATCAACTTGAGGCAATTGGCCTTCATTGAAAATGATGATTAGGCGTTTCCAAAAATTGATTGCCTCACATTATAAAGAAATATCAACAAATTTTAACATAGTATGATGTATATTTGGGACAAGGCGAACGCCTGATCAATTGGGAGCTATCTTCCAGTTGTCTTGCCTACGAGTAAACAGTTTTTTGTTCAATGCAAAGTTCAAACCTCTGACTCAAAAGTGAGAATAACGATTGAAACTAACAAGGATCAAACAATGTACTATTGCACTTTTCAGCTAATAGAATAGAAACATGAAAACATTTTGTTGAATAATAATAAACGGTATTTGCTAATATTTATTCGTTGGACTGGATATTTAAAAATTTCAAAGATTTTTTTTCTGAATTTGTTTTTCAATTCAGATGTTTCCAGTCGCTTCTTTTCAGCTTCCAAAATATCAGTTTTGCAACATTCAGAACCAAATAAAAACGAAAATATAATTAGGTATATAAATATCTGCAAAATTTTGAAGTCATATTGCTGGAAGATATTATTCGCATATCGAATTTCATGGTTTTATTACTACAAAGTTCCACAGTAATGAAAAAACAAAAGGTGAAACCACATTACATAGAACCAAGATTATTACAGGGAAACGCACAACGAGATGATGAAAAACATCATTCAAACAATCAGAAAAACCCAACACGAAAGCAAATATGTTTTGTTCTCACATACACTCTCCATCTCGTCGTCTATCTCAATCACCCAACTGTATTTTCTACCGACACAACTTTATCTTCTACCGACAACAAAAGTCTCAACCCAACAATTCAACAATATACTTACCTATAGTATATCCATTCTCAGAGTTGAATAATTCATCTTCGACTCAAAATATAGGGTTCGTTCAAAATCGTACATATTATAATGTTGAATTATGAAGAAAACCGGAAAAATAAATAAATATGATTCCCCGTATAAAGTATATAGAAGACCAAATTGAGTGAAAACTATTCCCGCATAAATACCAGTCGATAACTTCGCTAACCGCTTATAGCATAAATTACCGTAAACCACTACATATTTTACATGATCGGGTTTGGGGTATAGATAATAGAATCTATTAGTAGAACAGTGGTGTGGTGTGTGCAGAGACAGCCATGTATACTGGACAACTACAAGAAAAAATTTGTGCAGTAGTCGAAAGTACCATCCACATAAAATTTCTGGCTCAAGTAAATCTGCTTTAAATTTGTACAACAACCAATTAAAGTGTTAAATAGTAATCATTTATTATTTAATGGGCCACATAGGTTCAAAATAGCAGGTAGATTTTGTTAACGAGTTTGAAATATTATATATAAAAAAGAAAGCTTGTAAACTCGACCTTCTAGATAAACTTGTATATTTCTACATTTCACTGTTTTCTAAATTTTACTGATGATATCAATAAAATGGAAACAACACTTTTAATGTTATAGTTGACCCCCAGAATTTGTTCCATAGTCTGGCCTAGACCATGTTCCTGTCTTTTTTCTGCGAACTTAGGACATTCCACTAGTATATGTTTGACCGACACTTGAACTGACCTTTCAATAAGTGCTCATGCGTAAACTTGGTATGCCCTATTCGTAAACGTGATAGTATTACTTCTTCCCTAGTCAGAATACTTGCTTAGATTATTTTAAATAATAATTATTTGTTGAATTTGCAATTTGTTCCACCGCAGATCAAACAGTAGGAATGAATGTCTTTTCCTTGCTATTTTGATGTGATTTTCGAATGATATCTCGTACATTTTCGAAGATGTAACGAAAGTTCGGAAAACTCTTTTTTATTTTCAAAAATGACAATTGTGACGAAGAAGAAACGTGACGAAGTGGAAAACCCCAGTTTTCTTTACGCGAAAAAGTGACTGCGGAGTGTTTATCGAAGCCATTTTTTATAAATCCGATCTTATTCCAAATCAGTGATTCACATGACCATGAGTAACAATTAGTGCAAAAAGAAAAATATAATATTCTCATATTTGAAACTAAGAAAAATTAGTACAATCAATTCTCATTGATTTGAGAAAAAATATTTCTTAATTCGATTTTCTGTGACAAATGAATTTTAATTCAGAAAAGATTCTCAGATGTGGATCACATTTTGTTTTTCAACTCAAGCAAATGTTTCACTTACGTTGGAAAGTTTCCACAATTCATAGAATCACTCAACGGAAAGATCTTCTAAATATGAAGTCATACCTCGGTTTCACGGCTAAGAAACCATTTCAGCGGACTTCAGTAGCAATCAGCAACTGTTTCATGATTCATTCTTGAATGTGAAACTGCGTATGGCTTTGGATTTGAAAGAAATTTACGTTGGAATTGTGGAAAATTCCCAATGTAAGACATTTGCTTCGGTAGAAAACTCCAATAAGAAACGAAATAAATTAAATCCTAAATTTTCCTTCAAATCCAACACAATCTCTATAAAAACAATCAAGGAGGGAAATTTGTGTATGTGATATATAATGTAAAGAGAGTTGGCGGCGTGCAGAAAATAATTTTTAAATTCTAGAAAAAGATATCTTCGGGCGGGGATCGAACTTACGACCTCATGATTACCAGTCAAGTGCTCTTCCAACTGAGCTACCGAGGATGTAGGTACGCAACCGCGATCGGGATATCGCTTTCCAGAATTTAATGTAATGGGATCCCTTCCACCTCATCAGTTTCCTCAAACACACTAACATTAAATTCTAGGAAGCGATATCCCGATCGCGGTTGGGTACCTACGTAGCTCAGTTGAAAGAGCACTTGACCGGTAATCATGAGGTCGTGGGTTCGATCCCCGTCCGAGGATATATTTTTCTAGAATTTGAAAATTATTGTCTGCACGCCGCCAACTCTCTTTACAGCATATACAACAATTATACAAATGTTTAGGCAGAAGGATATGTCGTAGATCATTCTCTGGAAAGAAAACGAAAATTTCGAAAATTTAAAAAAGTTGATGAGGCCAGTAGAGTAGTGCCCACCTTGGACTCAATTACCAAGAAATCATCCGACTGAATCCTGAATATATCTTCCAAGCCCAAGGTTAAAATATTTTTTTAGATACAAAAAAATATAATTATTATTAACTTCCGAACCGTTTCCTATCATCACCCAATAGACCTACCAAAAAATGTTATAACTGAAAATCCCTTCTAAATCCCTTAATAATCTCCTTTTTCAGATAGTTTACTGAAATTTGTGTTTAAACAAAAATAGACAAAGTTACATTTGAAGTAAAAGAATAAATCTCCGCCTATGGTCGGAATTTTCGATCAAAGCGCAAATCCTATT
The DNA here is from genome assembly GCA_018342105.1 of Gonioctena quinquepunctata. Classification (NCBI taxonomy): domain Eukaryota; kingdom Metazoa; phylum Arthropoda; class Insecta; order Coleoptera; family Chrysomelidae; genus Gonioctena; species Gonioctena quinquepunctata. The sequence goes on along the minus strand of JAFIRS010000417.1, from coordinate 238,046 downwards.
ATGTTTTATCAGGGGTGGATAATAAACCCCATCCTCATCCAACTAAGAATGTTACCCTCATGTTTCTAAAACTACAAGTCAAATATCAGTTAAACATGAATTTGAGTTCTTATTGTTCTAACATGAAGGGAAGAAAAAGGTAAGTGAATGTGAAAAATGTTCGAGTGAAAAAAACCTAAACGTAATTCAAAATGATGCTCCTGCTATCATCAATATTGTGAAATATCTACATCATTAGTAGCATGTAACCTTTCGTCCCGTCGCCTCCACCAACAAAAATATTTTTTGTAGCGAAAACCCCTGAAGACCGTGATCATAGTCGAAACGTCACATACCCATATCGCGATATACTTTTTTCTGATTACCTGCTGAATGGTGAGTTCTCATTCGGTGTCCAATCAGAAAACAATGCGCGATAAATGTGTGGTGTCATCTGAACCTCACGAAAAAAATCTGTCCACGGATTACGGCGGGCATGGTTACCAAACTTAATCTCACTAGTGTCTCAGCGTATCATCAGTGCTGATAAGGTGCTACTTATCAGCCCTGTTGTTTATGTGACGTCACGCCGTTTTCAATATTCTTTCAGTGAGTCATATTCAATAGAACCCATTTTTCGTGGATTGTTTTCAATTATCACATAGTGATACAGACTCATAAATTCACTATCTGAGTAATTCCAACGAATAACAACACACAAATCTGTATATGCGTGCAACTCTACCGGTATTCGTTCAAAGAAAGTGGCAAAAACTGCAACAGAACACAAAAACAATATATAGAATAACATAATTAATAAAAAACCTTTTCAAAGATAAGCTTTTATTCAAATGCACTAAAAAGTAAAAAATAATTGCTTTGGATGTGTGCCGAATCCTCTGTTGTTTCAGTGGTAGGGTTCTTTAACGAGCTCAACATCTATGAACTCGGGACCGCCATCTTGACGTCCCCTCCGAAGGCCGGCATAGCTATCGTCTTATCTTGCTCGTGCTCATTGATAAGACTCCTGCAGCTGCGAATATGTTGCTACGCTACAGTTGTTAGGGCACTTTAACGCACACCTTCCTTGTCAGGTGGTCACCCATCCACGTACTAAACGCGCCCGACGTTGCTTGGTTCAGATATCGATAAGACTCTCTTCAATCTGACCAACCACCACTTTTCAGTGCATTTGAATAAAAGCTTGTCTTTTAAAAGGTTTTTTATTAATTATTTTATTTTGGGCTTTTTAGTACTTGAGTACGCCTTAATCTACACTAGTTAGCCTACTGATGATGATAACTTAGTTATCAAAATGCGCATATAGGTGTAAAGTGAGTAAGTGTGGTGAAGGGGTTACTTGTGCAATTTTTTTATTTATGCATTTGTTTGAGCGAATTGATTTGTACGGCTCAAAAAATATTCTACATGAATTGATTTTTGTTGCCGTTATGAGAATTTATCATTTTGAGGTGTTTGGACAGTTTATATAAATATAAGAGTGATTTTTTTCATTATCTCCAAGAGTTTTTGAGGTATAATCAAGCCTCCCCACATGTACTGTCATGTCATCTTGTTACGCCCTGTAATTACAGAAATGCATTTAAAGATAATTACCAAGACGTAACCATTGTATACCGAATGCTTAAATGACTCATCTAGGAGAGAAAAACAAAGTTTATTGATTGCTACCCGTTACAGTCACAGCGAGATAAGGAAGTCAGTTTAAATAATTACCAAAACACCCGTCCAAAGTCGATAACACACCGCATCATTATAATAGTAAACAAACTCGTAATTCACCCGGGGATCGACCCGTCTAGACGCCATAAATTCACCGCGTATGACAGTCATTAAATATAACTTTCCCCAGAGAAGGCATAAAATTATGTTTTATATATTTTTATCTATGACAGAAACAAAACAACCCATTAATTATTTTTATTACGACCACTTGAAGATAATTATAATCGCTAGGTGCGGTTAGACAAATTATCACGTGATCCGACGAAGGGTTATAAAAGCGTGAGTTTCATATCAACAAAGGGCATTCGATGTTCAACAGTGGAACTAGAAACATGTCATCCTCAAAAGTTAGGTTAAAAAGTTAGTCGAACTACATTATCTTACAATAATAATGAGAGTTTCCAAACCAGTGTAGTGAACTTCAGCAAACATAGAAACTCAACCGATTCAAATCAAGTATTGAAGCTCCTAGTAAAAACACGAGTGAACAGTATAGTTTCCACAAATTGTCAAAGCTTCCAAAACAGAGATCATAACGGGATTCCGCAATTTCAATGTTTTACGATCACTTAGAAAAACCTTATCTGTATACGAATATACCGGACGAATTAATTAGAATAACCGATTGACGCGGGAGAAAACGAACTGATAATAATAATTTCTAAGCTAATTGCCGTTTAAAACTACTCCAGTGAATAAGTGTTAAACAGGGTGAGTCTCATGTTTGTTTTTCTGTATTTATGTTTATGGCAAAACCCAACCCATTAAAATGTGTATGTGTCTATAAAGTATGTCCATAGTTTTCAAGATCTCCAAGTTTTCAAAAAGAGAATTATTGTTAGTCGTTTGCAGCACTTGATTGCAAGATTTCTTTTAGTAAAATTATTTCTATTGTGAAGCCCATTGCAGAATTATCTGCCAATACGCTACATCCGTTTTCCTTGTACGAATATTGTTGCCTATCATACGTCCATAGACGATTGATAGGATTGTGTCCATTTTTATTAAATATATATATACATTCTTAACTTTTATGAGTGCATTATTATTTTATTAAATCATTGTTTGGTTCGAATCTTTCTGAACGGTAGTATTTCCTGAATAAACAGCCCATGTTCCAGTATTTGAGAGATATGAACCAGATCTGAGCCGCTCCAGATTTCGTTCAGTATTGACCGTCTTCAGACAGTCGATTGCTCTTAATACTGTTTTTCCAACCTAACGAATAACGTCTGGTATTACAGGTGTGGTGGGTTAGTTCACAACACCCCGTAGTCAGGGCAAAACAATCTACCCATTGTGGAGAGATGAACTAATTGTCACTTTTTTTTTCAAATGAACATATTACTTATTGAAAGCTCAAATAGAAGCAATATATTGAATATTCACCTTAGCATAAATATAAGATTCACACAATAACATTATAATGGGTTTTATTGTCATTCAATTAAACCGTGGGTCAACTCCCCCAGATCCCCCTACATTTGGAATCGTTTTCTTAAATATGCACGACCATGGACTTACTGAAAAATTTCACACACAAACGGAAAATAATATACAGGGTGTAACATAAGTACATTCAAATATTCAAGTGACGTATTCCTGAGCCAATTTTAAGAGACAAAGTCTATATAAACTTGTGTCCGGAAATGCTTCTATTCGGAGATACAGGGTGCTAAAATTGAATTCTTTTGTTCGCTTTTTAAAAATAACTTTTGCAAAAAATAAGTTATTTGCACGAAATTTGGTATCCGGGGTTTTTTCGACGTGGGAAATCATAATTTCGTATTAAATTTCATGTAACATCTAGAGGGCGCTGCGTACGCTGTCATTATTTATTTCAAATTGCCCAAACATTTTTGACAGTAAACTTTTGGTACTTCTCATGAAAAAACCTTATTCCCACACCTTTTCCAAGTAAAAAAGTAAAAAAGGTACACTTCTTCAACAACGCTGGAGGTGATCGTTTTCGAGATATTTACAATTTTCTATATCGATGCATGTTACTTAGCTCCTAGGGCGCTAAGTGAAGTTGCTGAGAACATTACAAAAACTAAGTATGTGGTAGGTCTCGTCAAAATAAACTACTTTTTTCCTATGAAATGTTTATCGAAAAATGATTTGTTTTCGAGATACAGATTGTTGAAATTTTTCAAAACATGGTTGGTTTTTGTCATAAGTTTTTTGCAATTTTAGTTATTTTCATCAAACTTTATACGCAGTATACCCGGACAGACTTCTTCTGAACTGAGCATTATCAAACTGCTCAATCAGTATAGCCAAATTTGATTTCAATAATTTTGTCATCTCCACTTGCAGATTAAGTTAATTGAATCGAGTAGGCTATGAACGTTCGTTTATAAAAATAGAAGTTCGCTGTCACATTTTCAACTATTCATTGACGAATTCACAGTTCGGTCTTTATAAAGTGATTTTTTGGTACCATGCCCGACTTTACGAATGTTGAATTGGCTGATATGGTTTATGCATACGGCTTGGCTGACGGAAACGCAACCGAGGCCAGACACATCTATCAGGAAAGGTATCCCCAACGCGTCACTCCTTGTGCAGCGACATTTGCGAATCTTTTCCGGCGACTTTCCGAATCTGGAAGCTTTGAAAGAAATTCTGCAGTAGGACAGCCACGGATTACAAGAATTGTGGAATTGGAGGAGGTGGTTCTCGAAGAAATTAGTGAACATCCAGAGACAAGTACAAGAAAAATTAGTCAATCTTTAAATGTGAGTCACATGACCGTTTACAAAATTTTAAAGGAACAGCAATTATATCCTTATCATATTCAGCGTGTCCAGGCACTTACGTTGCGTGATTTTCAACCACTTATCGAATTTGCTCAATATCTTCAAAGAAAAGTCGAACAGCATCACCAAATTTTATCGAAAATCCCCTTCACAGATAAGGCTAAATTTCCAAGAAATGGTATCATGAACTTCCATAACAACCACATCTGGGCTGAAGATAACCCACATGTGATAACGCATACTTATTTCCAAGACAGATTCTCTTTTAATGTATGGGTAGGCATAATTGGGGATAATTTAAATGGGGCCTATTTTCTCTATTTTCTCCCCTTACGTTTGAATGGAGATGCTTACCAAAATTTTTTGGAACACAAGCTTTCCCAGCTTATGGAAGATGTTCCCATTGGTCTCTGAAATCACTCTTGGCTTATGCACGATAGAGCCCCCGCTCATTTTAGTCTGATAGCAAGAAATTTCTTAGACGTAGCATATCCCCAACGATGGATAGGAAGAGGAGGCACTCAGCATTGACCCCCGAGGTCACCGGACCTCAATATCGTCGATTTTTCCTTCTGGGGACACCTAAAATCACTAGTTTATGCTAGCCCCATTGAAAACGAGGAAATGTTAAGGGATCGCATCATAGCTTGCTGCGAAACGATAAGAAACACTCCCGGCATTTTTCAACGGGTGCGGAATTCTTTGATGAGGAGAGCAGAAGCTTGTATTACTGTTGGGGGTCGTCACTTTGAACAGTTATTGTAATAGTTGTTTCGTTCAATTTTCATATGTTTAATTGCCTAATAAATAACATAGTACTTCACTGAATTGTTTTTTTACAAACTCCGAAATGTAGCACTTTCTAATCGAATAATTACACCTGACAAATTTTTTCAATTTGGATTGATTAAGCAGTTTGATAATGCTCAGTTTGAAAGAAGTCTGTGTTTAAAGTTTGATGAAAATAACTGCAGTTGCAAATAACTTATGACAAAAACCAACCATGTTTTGAAAAATTTCAACAATCTGTATCTCGAAAACAAATCATTTTTCGATAAACATTTCATAGGAAAAAAGCAGTTTATTTTGACGATCACCCCCAGCGTTGTTGAGGAAGTGTACCTTTTTTACTTGGAAAAGGTGTGGGAATAAGGTTTTTCCATGAAAAGTACCAAAAGTTTACTGTAAAAAATGTTAGGGCAATTTGAAATAAATAATGACAGCGTACGTAGCGCCGTCTAGATGTTACATGAAAATTAATACGAAATTATGATTTCCCACGTCAAAAAAACCCCGGGTACCAAGTTTCGTGCAAATAACTTATTTTTTGCAAAAGTTATTTTTTAAAAGCGAACAAAAAAAATCAATTCCAACAACCCTGTATCTCCGAAACGCAGCATTTCCGGACACTAGTTTATATAAACTTTTCTTCTTAAAATTGTCCCAGAAATACGTCACTTGAATATTTTATTGTACTTATGTTACACCCTGTATATTCATGATCATAGCAGTGGTGACGGTATCGAGTCTCAGGTTTGGCAATATGTGTTACTGAAAAAAAACTCAAGCTTGTTTTCTCCCCAAGTATTAATTTATCATTTCAAGGATCAGAGTCAACCATAAAAATGCCACTAATGGGTATTGAATGTGGTCAATATCATTGACCCAAATTACCTCTTCTATTGAATTTGGTTAGTTGAATTCACTATTCGATGATACTGTCCTCTCTTTCACGATAAAAAACCGACATTCTCTAAACAAGACAAGGTCAAGGTTGCCAGGATCTAATTGAAATGTATAGGTGTAACAAGAGAAGGTGTTTCTTCCGCAACAAAGTGGTCGCTCCGCGCATTCATGATTTTTATTCATATGCTTTTATTGAGTTTTACTTGTGTAGGTAAAAAAATAACTAAATTTCTATTTACTTTCACACATCCTAACAACTTCGGAAAGAAATGCTAGAAAATTGTTTGTGTGAGCTGCCAGATAACATGTATTTGTTTTTGTTATTTTGTTGTTTAATTTATGGAATTGTTTTGGAGTTAGTTGTCAAAAAATAAATTTGTCAAGACGGACTGTCAGTTTTACTTAGACGAAAATTTAGTTATTACTGACCAAAGGCAAATTATTTGATATCGGAAACAACAGTATGTCTCCATAAAATTTCATCTGAAAGAATTAAACCTGGTAACTATACCGAAGATTAATATTGCTTGCTACGTTTATATACAACAGTACCTACGCGACGGAGCTTTGCTCGGTGTGTTTTTTTTGCAAAATCGTATTTTTTCGGAGATACTCATTTAGATAAACTTGAAATCGGGTCATGTTATAACGCCATCCTATATATGTGTTTTTCCTAAAAAAACGCGATTTTACACCAAAAAAAACAAATTTTTTTATAACCTAACCTACCGGTATTCCAGCCGTCGTTGTTGAATTTGGTGGATTCGCCGATTCGCCAGTTCTACCAGACTTCGTAGTTGAATCTGGTGGATACGCCAGTTTTAACCTAACCTATCATAATTTTTTTTGGTGTGAAATCGCGGTTTTTTAGGAAAAACACCTATATAGATGAATTTAAAAAGTAAAACCCTATCTAAATACAAAATTTCATCAAAATGGAGTCGTTTCCGAGATAGCCGAAATATATATATATAGGGTGAGTCAACAGGATTCCCGTGGTTCATTGCTCCTCAATGTATCACTATTTCGATTTCTTATATTTTTTTTGTCAAAGGGACCATCTAAGACCACCTTCCAAAATTATTCTCAATCATACAGGGTGCATCATTGATGCGTGGCTAACCAAAGTTGTTCTTTTTCAAATGAAACACCCAGTATATTTTCGTATAATCCAATCGGCTGTTCCATTGGCTGCTCAACGATTTTTCAATTTTGAATTCCGTTGCGGCGTTGCCGAGTTATTCAAAAGAAATCTATTTTGTAGACTTCTTTTCGAAAAACTACCTATTTCACATTTCGAAATATTTAGTAAAGATAATGGGGAATCGATGGTCGATATGATGATGTTCATTGAGAATACCAAGAATTTGGAATAAATTGTACAGGATGTTCGATACAACAACACAAACTTAGCCATTTTCAAACATCGGTATTTTGAATTTTTCCAATTGGAACACCCTGTATATTTTCATTTCAATCAACTCGTTTCCGAGATATTCTACATCCAAAAGATGGATATTTTTCCACAGAAAATATTGACAATGTTCGCCTTTGGTATCATATTTGGAATTAAACTTTGCATAAAATTCATATTTATTCGAATCTAACAGAAAATAATAATAATTAATGCAGCAGATGTTCAATGTGCCTGCCATTTTCAACAATACACACTCTCAATCTGTTTCGGAAATTAGTATCCACATGTGCCAGCTTTTCCTCTGAAATTTCCCTGAAAGCAGTACGAATTCTTTCTCTCATATTTTCAGGAGTTGTAGGCGGAGTTTGATAGACAACCCATTTAATGTATCCTAATAGAAAAAAATCAATTTTTGTAAGGTCCGGTGACCTTGGATGCCACTGAACTGGCCCTCCTCTACCTATCCATTTTTCACGGAATTCATTATCAATGTATTCCTGCACATCAGTATGGTAATGTGCAGGCGTGCCATCTTATTGTAGCCACATTCTCTGCCTTATTGCCAATGGAATATCATGTAATAAATTCAATAACTGACTTCGCAGAAATCTTAGATATTTTCTTCCATTGAGATGACCGTTGAAAAAAAAGGGCCCAATTACACGCCGTCTAATGATACCTCCCCAAACATTCAGTGTCCAACGTTGTTGGTGATTGACATATCTAACAAAATGAGGATTTTCAGTTGCATAATAGTGCATATTATGCCGATTCACATGGCCATTGTTATGAAACGTGGCTTCGTCCGAAAATAGAACATACTCAAAAAATCAGGTTCTTGGTTGATTTTATCAACACTCCATTGGCAAACCCGCATTCGCTTTCGAAAATCTTTTTCAGTCAGCTCCTGCATTAACTGAATATGATATGGATGGTAATTGCATTTTCTCACCATCCGAGAAACATCACATTGAGATATTCCCAACTCCCTACTGAAAATACGTGTACTCACATGGGGATTCTCGGTAATATGCAATGCAATATCAAGAGTATTTCCATCATTCGTTACAGGACAAGCACGATCAAACTTTTTGTAAAATACTTTTCCGGCTTCCTCAAATCTTGTTTTGAGGTCTCGAAATGCTCGCTGGTCTGGATGTCTTCTTTCAGGAAACTTTTGTTCGTATAATCTAGATTCCAGTAAGCAATTGCCATCACTTTCCCTCAAAGTATACACCATTTTAACCATGTCCTCTAAATGATAATTCATAATGACACAATATTTTTACCACAACTGAATTGTAGTTTGACAGTTACCTCTATTTACAAATTCCGATAATCATTTTTTCAGCGGTAGTCATGGATAACTAAACTAGAAAAAATAGTTACATTTGAAAATTTCTTTTGCTATGCTAGTTATTCATGAGTTGCCAAGAATGCTTTTGAAGATGGAAAAAAATAATTGAAACATCATTCAGTATCAGTATTTTCTATGAACAAACATGTAGATAAAAAAATCTATAGAATTGTTGATTTGATATTGACCAATTCCTTCAAACCAGATTATCTCGGAAACGAGTTGTTTTACGTACATGACATGGAGAAGGAAAAGTGTAGAGTTATTAAAAAGGAGTTGATTTAAAATATACAGGGTGTTCCATTTGAAAAAATCATAAGGTTTGAAAATGGCTAAGTTTGTGTTGTATCGAACATCCTGTACAATTTATTCAAAATTCTTGATATTCTCAATGAACATCATATCGACCAACGATTTCCCAATAATCTTTACTGAATATTTCGAAATGTGACATAAGTAATTTTCCGAAAAGAAGTCTACAAAATAGATTTCTTTTGAATAACTCGGCAACGCCGCAACAGAATTCAAAATTGAAAAAATCGTTGAGCAGCCAATGGAACAGCCGATCGGAATATATGAAATTATACCGGGTGTTTCATTTGAAAAAGAACAACTTTGGTTAGCCACGCATCAATGACTGTATGAATGAGAATAATTTTGGAAGGTGGTCTTAGATGGTCCCTTTGACAAAAAAAAATATAAGAAATCGAAATAGTGATACATTAAGGAGCAATGAACCACGGGAATCCTGTTGACTCACCCTGTATATATATATATATATATATATACATATATATATATATATATATATATATATATATATATAGAAGGAGGGTAGTCTCTTTGTTAAATTGTCGAGCTTTCGAAAAACTTTATTTCATTATCCAGACATCTGAAAAGAACAAAATCACATTGTAAAAATGCTCTTTTTTTCAAAAATATAAAAAACTTACTAACTCGAGGTTGCTAACAGGAAAATATCGGTGCACATCACAAATAAAATCTTAAATATCAACTTGTAAAAAACATCTTCGACAAATTAAAAATCTCATGTTAACTATGCAAATTTGTGTCGAGATTGATTGAAACAAACACGTGTTGATCCCTGCAGAGGGTCATCGAGAAAGGACCGTGAAAGCGGTCAGAATAAATTAACAGGATGTTCGAACCAATACGGAAGAGCATGTGTGTGACTTCAATCGTAGTATTTTAAAATTATTCCGCTTGTTTCAACTTTTAATGTAGGCATGTACCAGTACCATGTTTTGTTTCAATAGAATATCAAATTAAAAATACAAACAGAACAAAATTATGTGTATTACAACAAAGAAAAAGGCAACAAGATCAAACGGAACGGAGTTATAAAAACTCCTCGAAATGACCACCTCCAACCCCAACCATTAGACAGGAATCAAGTCTTCGTCTCATAGACTGGCGCAAACGTTGAAATATTCCTGGTGTGTTTTGGATTGTCTCGCAGGCTGCAATGATGCGATTCTTTAAATCATTCACACATTCAATGGTGGTGGTATAAACCAAGGACTTCTGGTGACCCCAGATGCAAAAGTCCAAGCGGTTTGAGTCTGGAGATCTGGGAGGCCAAGGTTGAGGTCCTGCTCTGCCTATCCAACGATTTGGATTCACGTCGTTCAAGTACTGATGAGCAGTTATGCTGAAATGGACAGGCGCACCATCGTGCATAAACCACATTCGTGGTCGAATAGCTAGTGGAACATTTTCAGGTAAAATGGGAAGCTGCTCCTGGAGAAAATTTGTATAGGTTGCACCAGTTAGCCTTAACGGTAGAAAAAACGGTCCAATAATATTTTCGCCAATAATTTCGACCCACACGTTAAGTATTTTCTATTTTTATTCCACTGCACTTGGCTTTTTTCTTTTACATATATACTAGTCGGGCTTGCCACTCCTACTGAGAAGGAATCTTTTATTTAGAATCCTATCGAGGTAGGAGAGATGTATGGAGTATTTCTTTCTGTCACTAGGTACCGCCGGTTAAAAGTTATCTTTTCCGGCGTACCTAAAGATGTTATAGGCTTGATGGTGATTTTGTTTATGTTGTGTCTCGCTTCGTCCAGAGCTCTCCGGATCTCTGGCTGGTGACTACTCCGTACTGATGAGGGCCAAAAAGCCTGAAACCGGTATGCGGATTGTTAGGCGGACCCGACATAAATTAAACATAATCGAGCTTATCAGAAAAAAAACATTTGCAATCAATTTCCATTAATATGGAAGTTTGCATGGATTTTCAGGTGAATGTCATTCAACGTTCTGCGTGGTATTTGCTAGGAAAGTAGTTGTTTTTCGCCTGTGGTCTACCAATTTTGGTTCAATTTATATTGAATCTTTTGTGAAGATGACTTTGTACACTTTATTTTCTATTTTGATCTATAATTGCCGAAATATTTCTCATATCCAACAAATATCCTCTTTTCTGCTCCTTGGATCCCATTTCTCGGCCAGTTATTTCGGACAATGCATGTGAGCAACGGCACCGAAGAATAGGTTTAATGTTGAGTTTCATTTCGAAAAAAAAAGAAGTTATATTCATAACATAAACTGCAGTACTCACAGCTTCTGCCAATACATTATTGGAAACATTTCAAGTACATAGCATTGACTGTGCACACTCGATAATGGTTTGTATATCCCGTTCAGATCTTCCCTTTCTAAAGTTCCATGAACAATTCCGTTAATCTTTAAAAACTATGTGTTATTAATCAATCAATTTGATGTAACTGGGAATCAAGCTTTTTCAAGCAGTTTGATAAGCTTGACATCAAGTCAAACAGGACAATTCGGTGACAAGTCGAACTTTCACCCTCAAGACAAAAGCTTGACTTGATGAAATCCTGATCCTGGCTATCAATAAAATTACATTTTCATTGATTTCATCAAATCAAAGTTTTAGTCATCTGACAACCTTGGTTGAACCAGTTTCAGACCACATTTTACTGTCTAAATATGGGTGGTTCGGACATCAAGGTACGACATGTGTTGTCAAAAACAAAGAACGTTACTTTAGCAATTTCGTTTAATTGCCAATTTAATGGGGAATTCCAACATGAAAGGTGCAGGGAAACCTCGAAAAATTCGACATCTCAATTTCTGGCAAAAAATCATTACCACTATGTTTTTAGACGAAAAAGGTTCATTTTGATAGGATGTCTGCCTCAGGAGGATACGATGGGAGACCCAAAAAAACCTCAATAGAGCAAACGGAGAGGAATGTTGATGAAGGGAATGCAGAGAGAATTCTTTGAGGAGGGTATCAAAAAGCTTGTGCTATGGCTCAATACCTGCATAGAACGGGAAGGCCACTACTTGGAGAAATAACTGACATATTCATCAACAGAACCCTGTATTTTTTTCAATAAATTTTTTCAATAGAAAAATCGGTACTCTTCAGCGTGCGGCATAGTCATACTTAATCAAGAAATAACAATTGGATGTATTGCGAAAGGTTTTTCGTTCGGGTAATATCAAAGATTTTTGCATTGTTAACGATACTTCCAAATATACATTTGTTGTTTATGTTGTTTTTGTACCTTCCGTAAATGGTCACCTCAACTTGATGGTTCTTGGGAGACTGGAAAAAGGGCTAACTATCACCCCCTCTTATCAACTAGATGTATATTTGATAGTTAAGCTAAAAATATCCACTTTCGTCTCATCTCATACTTTGAGTATATTGTGCCAGACTCCCAAGTTTTTATTTTAGTTCGAAAGTAGCTGTCAAAAGCATCAAATATTTGGAAATATTTATAGATTTGCTTTCAGTTGATGTTGTGCAATCAAATATTTTGAGTATTTTGGCGCCCGAAACAAACGAATTCAACTGGATACGAGAGCTGGTGGGAGCCTTCTTCTATTCATTGTTTTTTATAATATAATTTTTAATGGTGTACTAACCTTGTGTAAAGAAAGAACTGAATTTGGCGATGGGGACATCTGTAAGGCCTAGGGATGCAGGAACTTGTATTGAATAAATCTCCGACCGAATCAGGTTTCTCTCTACCTTTCGACCTCTGTGCATAAATGCCTGAAAAAAAAAAGTTATTAAATGTCGAAAAATCGTGCCAATTTCTTCAGGTTTTCAAAATCCTCATTGTGGCAAACACAAAGAATGAGATAGTTTCAGAGATACGTATCAATATCAGGAATTTCAAGTCGCGATGAAAAAAAACAAGAAAAAATATTGGGTTCGATTAATAGATTTCTAAATACATTATATAACCGGTATCATGAAGGTCAAAGTTTCTGTATATTTAAAGTTAGTCTTATTTATTGCACCATACCAATCTTTAGAAAACTATATAATTTTGGCCTTTTTACAACGTTTCAGATTAGAATAAATTTCGAAATATCTAATACATAATCAACACCAACGACTACGGCGATATCTGTGACACATATCTATACCGGGTGGCACAGGATATCGGGCCACCCCTGTAACATCTGCATTCGTGAACGGATTCCTCTGAAATTTGGTACAGTTATATAAGCAACCATTTCGGATTTGATCACATTACAATCCATTATGGCGGACTTCCGGTTTTCCTGGAAATGCCAGTAACTTTGTTTTTTCAAATGGAACACCCTGTATATTTCTACATATTCGAATTCAACAGGTCAAAACAAATCCAAACCTCATGTAAATGTAATTTATTTTTGAATAATTGAAATTAAAATTGTTTTTTTATTTTACCTCGTGGATAAATGAGATTTGGTCGAAGCTATTCACAATGAGTCGCAAATGACAGAAAAACTCAATTATTTCCGAAAAATTGTTTTTAGTGTCACTTACTGGTTAATCAATTCAGTCACATCACATTTTGATCAAAAATTAATTTTTTTCAAATGGAACCCCTATGGGCCACCTACCTGTCTCTCTAGAACATACATTAAGGAAAAAAATTACATTTTTGTATTTCTGTGCAGTAACAAATTGTATAAATTCAAAAATCTACAACTAGTTCATGAGTTTCCTTGCAGTTCGAATAATTTTTCAACTTAGTAAGCTGTGGAAAACAACATTTCTGAATCTTGTCAACTAATTGTGTTTCGCTGTCATCTTTCATCTCAACTCTAGAAAATTTGTTAACTTCCGAGAATTAGTTTAGTAGAAATGTAAAATCAAAATTATAGGTTCACAAAAAGTGAACAGGTTGATATGTTATTAATATTTTTTTTTTAATGGAATACGCTGTATTTCATCAAATTTTTGGAATGATCTTTTTTTCCTGATTTAAAAAATATACCTTATGTTACCCCCATCTTATACCGTTTTCGAGTTACTAAACGTCGAATAACTTAGACTAGTTGTTACTGTAAATACCTATCCTACGAAAGTTAACATTATTAAAGTAAGCTATGAAAATGACAACAATATTATGTTTGTTTAGTGACATTTCTTCAATAGAATAATTATAAAAACTTTTCAACAAAACTGACGAAAAACGGAACTGAAAAGCAAAAAATTAAATAAACATTCTTAGTCTTAAACTAAGCTCCTAAACTAATGTAAGTAACTAATTTTGAGTCTGCGCCAAACAAACAAGCAAATGAATTAGGTAAAGCGTAAAATGATGGAATCGAGATGCGCGGTGACATTTTGATAATTTTTTTGAAGTAATTTAATGATCTTCGTTGATTGTTTGTGTGGGGCCGACTCAAAATTAGTTACTTGCAATAGTTTAGGAGCTTAGTTATTAAGACTACGAATCTTTATTTTATTTTTTGCTTTTCAGCGGTTTAATTTTTTGTCAAAAAGTTTTTATTTTTCAATTTTTTGTGGCTGAGATCTACTAATTACTATCTATTTAATTTTTGAATACATCCAAGATACTTCCTAACCACCTAACTATTCCTAACTATTAACAGTTAAATGATATGATTATCTATTTTAAATATTTATTGTTATATAATATAAATTATTTTTGATAGTTCTGGTTAGTTTATTTCATCACTTTGCATATAATTCCAGCCTTTCATAGAATGTAATTATTGTAACGGATGTATAGAACAAAAATAATGACAATAGCAATCTGTCAATGTCAACTACATATGTGTGCCAATGTTCACAAGTGAAAAATCAATCATCCCCTATTTTTCTACTCATAGAGGTGGATTATTCCATCTCAAATTCAGATATGATCAACTATGGGGTATACACTATCTAATAAAAAAAGAATCATCCAAATCGGACAACCCATTACAAAGTTATGCCTGATAGAATCGATTAACGAACCAAAATTCAGAGGGTGAACGATCAATATCCTCCATTTTGCTACCCTTAGGGAAGGATTTTTGTTTTCAAATTCAAATGGGACCAACTTCGAAGTACACCTTATCCAATGAAAAAGAATCATCAAAATCGAACTCTTCTGTAAAAAGTTATGCGTGGTTATACATAAAAAAAAATATAGGCGTCGACTAGAGAACATCCTCCTTTTTGATTTCGTCGGTTAAAAATGGTTCACAGTGAGGAAGAAAAAGTTCAAATATATACTTGTTATATACAAAACAACAAAAATAAACGTGCAGCAAAAAATGCATATAGGGTGCTGTATCCAAATCGGCAAACACCGTCAGAAAATACATTAAAATAATTTACCAAAAGGTGAATCATACCTTCAGTGTCACTAGAAAAAAGCATGTAGTTCAAGAAAATCAGGAATAACAGCTAGACATACTGCTTCATTTTGAAGGTGAGCCTATCCATATTAATTCACGAATAGACTTTTTTTAAACATTGTATTATTTGTTTTTTAATTCTGAATGTAGTTTAAAAAAATGTAGCCGATCAATTAGGTAAAAGACTTAACAGAGGTTCATAGGAAAAGGCTGGAATTTTGCCAACAGATGATTCAAAATTTGATGAAGATCTCGATTATTTAACTAAAATATTATGGACTGATGAGTCATTCTTTTCTACGGCAGGAGTTTTCAAAAGGAAAAATCGAAGGTCGTGGGAAAAAAAGGACAACAGAAAAAGATTGTCAAAAGAAATAAAGAAAACTGGAAGAAAAACCGTTAGCGTTTGGTGCGGAATTTTTAGAAATAAAATTGTTGGCCCTATATTTCATGATTATATATCAACAGGAGTTACCTATAACGAAATACTCATTCCAGAAGTAGAAAATATTCTTTTACAGAATTTTTCGGAAGCCGAGCTCGCCAGTATGATTTGGATGCAAGATGGGGCAACCCCTCATAGTGCTCTACCCGTTCAAGAACATTTGAATAATGTATTCCCAATATGGATAGGAAATAATGGAAGTATTCAATGGCCACCTAACATTCCGGACTTGACCCCTATTGATTCATTTTTCCGGGCATTTCTAAAAGACATTGTTATTAATAATAATAATATTCAACTGATTAAAGACATGATTCGACTTGAAATAGAGAATCTGAATGTCAATAATGAAGCAATTTCCAAAGCACTTATAAATATAGGAAGACGTTATCAATTATGCATTGACATAATGGTGGACACATTGAACATATTTTATGAGTTATCATGTTATTTAAATTTCCTAAATAAATCTTTGTTATCTATTTTTGTATAAATATTTGAACTTTTTCTTCCTCACTGTAAACCATTTTCAACCGACGAAACCAAAAAGGAGGAGGTTTTCTAGTCGACGCGTATATTTTTTTTATGTATGTCCACGCATAACTTTTTACTGAGACGTCCGATTTCTATAATTTCAGTGGATACTTCGAAGTTGGTCCTATTTGAATTTAAAAGATGAAATCCACCCCTAAGGGTAGCAAAATGAAGAATATTGATCACTCACCCTCTGGTCCGTTGAACGATTCTATCAGGCATAACTTTGTACTGAGTTCTTAGATTTGGATGATTCTTTTTTTTTATTAGATAGGGTATACCTCATAGTTGGTCTAACTCTTGTCTTTCAATCTTCGACTGTGACGCCCTAAGTAGTAGGCGACACAGAACCTTTGGAGAGATCAGCCCGGAAACAGGCATGAATCCGAAGAACCTTATCAACAGGCTTCTAAACCTAATTAAAGGCACAAACCTGTTTGAATGAGGAACCACTGACGACAGAGTGATACAATAGACCCCAGCTGGTCGCAGTGTCGAGGGGAGCTAAGTGCCAACCCTGTCTCTGGCTCGTCAGCTACCAACCAACCACCAACCAACCAACCATACCTCATAGTTGATCATATTTGGATTTCGAATGGAATTATCCACCCTTACGGGTAGAAAAATAGGGGATAATTGATTTTTCACTTGTGAACATTGGCACACATATGTAGTTGACAATGACAGATCGCTATTTTCATTATTTTTGTTCTCCTACATCCGTCACAATCATTATATTCTATGAGATGATTGAATGAAATACAAATAAAAAAACAAGTAGGTAGTAATTAGTAGATTTCAGCCACAAAAAATTGAAAAATAAAAACTTTTTAACGAAAAATAAAACCGACAAAATACGGAACTGAAAAGTAAAAAATAAAATAAACCTTCTTAGTCTCAATCCTCCTCCTAAACTAATTTTGAGTCGGCGCCAAACGAACAATCAACGAAGATCATTAAATTACTTAAAAAAAATTATCAGAATGTCACGGCGCAACTCGATGCCATCATTTTACGCCTACCTAATTCATTTGCTTGTTTGTTTGGCGCCGACTCAAAATTGGTTACTTACATTAGTTTAGGAGCTTAGTTACTGAGACTAAGAAGGTTTATTTGATTTTTTACTTTTCAGTTCCATATTTCGTCGGTTTAATTTTTTGTTAAAAAGTTTTTATGATTATTCCATTGAAGAAATGTCACTGAATAAACATAATGTAGTTGTCATTTTCATAGCTTACTTTAAATAGGTTAACTTTCTTATAATAGGTATTTACAGTAACAACTAGTCTAAGTTATTCGACGTTTAGTAACGGTATAAGATAGGGATAACATATGGTATATTTTTGAAATCAGGAAAAAGATAATTCCAAAATTCAATATATACATGTAACCCATTTATTTTGTTTTATCCCTTGAAATCTGCACGCTACTGAATTCTTCTTAGCATGTTATCAAAATTCTGTAAAATTCTGTCATAACCACACAACTTGTACATTTACCTTTTTTCTATAGGCAATAATAACGATGATAAGGGGTGAGCAATTTAAAGTGAATAACCTGGTACATAATATTTTATAGTTAGAATGGAATTGTAAATATTCTAGAACGCAGAATAAACTGTTTTTCAATTATCAGTCTATTACACGGAAGGCTCGGGTTCGATTCCTGTTGATGGATTTTTTTTAATCGGTTCCAGATACAAAAATATTTTATTTCATAGTGAAAAATGTATATATATTTTAGGTTTTTGGGTCGGTTCAAGAACAGTGAATAATCATTTTAAATGAATGAAACTCTAAAACGAAGGATTTCGAAAAATTGAAAATTCGAATGTAACATGAATTCTGGTAATTTCATCCTGTTTTAAATGTGATTCGGGAAATATTCTCATCAAATATCTTTCGTGCTAGAAGATTCTATAGCAAAAATTTTAATTTTCCTTCAAGCAATTTGCCTCTAGAAAATTTAACTCGTGCAGTTTGTGGCCTTATTATCAAAGATTAGATAATACGACCGTAAATCGCTCTCAGATAAAATTACATTTTGTTGTCAATCTTAATGCTATCTTTCAGTTGTGTGACAGCTTCTCTTCCATACGATCGTGCTATGTTTTTGGAAAAACCTTCACTTGACATTTTGATGAGGTTTCTTGTCCTTGGACAAAAAAAATCGTTGGTTAGACAGGTACTAGACAACAACGCAAATTTTATGCCGACGTTTCGTCTATATATTTAGCAAGAAAGAGAAGCTGTCACACTACTGAAAGATAGGTTTAAGATTGACAACAAAATGCTCTGAAGAAGTCTAAATATATAGACGAAACGTCGGCATAAACGTGTCCTCTAACCCACAAAAAAAAATGAGATGAGAATAAAGTCATTGACCAATAAATTAACGTCAATGTAAAAAAAGCGTGGGGTTCTTGATATCAGTTATCTTAAATTTTTCATCGCTAATCGCTAAAATCGCTAAAAGGTAGAGTCATTATGAAAAGTAAATAGAAAGCACCCCACGATTTTTTTAAATAGGTACTAAATTTTTTGGTCAATGACTCTATTCTTTGATCTGTTGAAATATGAACAGGATGTTCATAAAATCATTTTTATCGTGGATTTTTCAATTCACAGAAAAATCTTTCTATTCAATATTCAATTGAGAATGTTTCCCTTTTCGACTCTATTCTTATTTTTAACTTTTATTTCATAGTGCTACAAGGCATGTTTTTTTAGTTTTTCAAACTATAATTTGATTTTTAACTTTTGGTCTATATTGCTAGAAAAGCGTGTTTTTAAACTTTCCAACTACGGAGAAACTCATCGATTAATTGATCCACATGAGAAGAAATTGGAGATATGGCTAGTCAGCCTAATAAGATCTTTTGTACCTAACTTTTGGTGAAAAGTACTAAGACCGTACCAGTGAATTCACCAAACCTTCGAAAATGGAAATCAGGCATTTACCAGCGAATCCACCAAATTTTGTAAATTACCCCTTTTTTTTTTTGGATTTTGGTAAAAACCCGGGGTTTTTATCTTTTATTTTTTGTCATGGGTTTTTAATGTCTGTTTCAAAGATTGGCCCTCTGAAAGTGGGGAAAATTAATTTCAAAGTTTCCGTTATTTTTTAAAAAAACCCCATACAGGTAAGCTTAGGGGATGTGAAAAAATCCTTCGATTTTTCTTTTTTTGATCTGTAAAGGTTTTTTAAATTTTAAAAAAATAATATGTTTTCCCCAAAAACCCCAAAAATTTTTTTAATAAATATCAACTTTTATTGTATATCAAAATAAATTTCAAAACTTAAATGGGAAATTTTTTTTTTTTTAAAAATTTTTAAAATCATTATATATTCCCCAAAGTTTTAAAAAATGACATGCTTCATAAAGAACATTTCAAAATGATATGAATTTTTTTAATTGCTGTTTTCGAAGAAAAACATTCTTTCCCGCCTGATCTTGTCCTGTTTTTTGTCCAATACCAGTGGTTTTGAAATTGAAAATTGAAAAAATCACCCACTTTTTTTTTTTTCGACTAAAAAAACCCCCTTTCTTTTTCCAAAATGTCATTCTCCGTAAAAATTTGGGGAACTTTGGGGTAAAAGCCCAAAAAACCCCCCTTTTTTTCGCGTCCCCCAAAAAAACCCCCCCTTTTTACATCATTTTTTTTTTTTCCTTTTTTTGCAAAAACCCAAAAATAGTTTTTCGGGGAAAAAGTGCTCAGGTTTGGACGGAATATATTTTTGGGGTTCTTTCCTCATTTTTTTCCCTTGTCCCCTCCTTCCAATTACTCACCTCTTTTTTTTTTTTTTGGTGCTGGGACCGCTTTTTGGGGAACCCCCATTGGGTTGGGGGTTTTTACCGGGCTAACTTTAATGGATATTTGGCGGGGGTTTTTAGAGGCCGGGCAGAAAAAACTCCGAAAATTCAGAATACATCCTGAATATTTACCCAGGAGGGGTTGATAATTTTTGGAAAGTCATTATGGTCCCAAATATGTTTAAACCCCCATCCATTTTTTTCCCCTTTTTTAAAAATACAAACGTTAGGAAAAAGGGGTTTTTGGAACGGTATACAGAAAAAATTTTTCAAAAAAAAAATACGGGGGAAATTTAATAAGGCGAAAAACTTCAGGGGTGATTCTGCTAAAAAAAATTTTACAGTTTGTTTTTTTTCCCCCAAATCCCTTTTTTTCCCAAAAGGGGTGTTAAATTTTTTCAAAAAAATTTTTATTTATTGCTCTAAAACCCGGGGGAGAATTTCAAATTTTAAAATTTAAAATGTTTTTTGGGGAGTTTTTAGCCCAAATTAAAAATTTTATTTTCATCATTGCCCATTAGGGGAAAGATTCTTTTTTTTTAAAAAAATGAAAATGGAAATTTTTAAAAAAAAACATCTTTTTTTTCTGTTCTTTTGGAAAAAAACTTGGGGTTTTTTTTCTTTGGCCCCGGGGTTTTTTTAAAAACAAAAAAAAAAAATTTTTTTTAACGTTTGGTTTTTTTGAATACCAAAAACAAAAAAAATTTCTTATTTTTTTTTTTTGGTTTTTTAAAAAAATAAAATTTAAATTTTTTTTTTTCAAAAAAATGGAAAAAAATTTTTCAAATGCAATTTTGACATGCATTTTTTCATATTCGGTAATGGGGAAAAAGGCGGCGAGCTGACTGGCCCATTTTATGGCGGGGTTTTTAAAAAATTTTTCCTCTTCCCCCCCGTTTGGGAAAATGGATTTTAAAAAAACCCAACCCTCGAAAAGTGGTACGGTTTAAATTTTTTAAACGGGGTTTTTAATTAAAAAAAACCCCTGGTTTTTTAAAAAACAAAAAGTACCGTTTTTATTCCGGGGGTCCCCTTAGAAATTTTTTTTTCCCCCTGGGTTTTTTTATTTAAATTTTCATCAAACCCCAAAATTTTTTTTTTAAAAAAGGGTTTTTTTTTCTGGCCCGGGGGGTTTTTTTGGGGACAGTGTAATTTCCCCTAACAATCACCTCTTGAGGGGAAAACCACATGGAATCTTTCCATTTTCCTCAGTTTTTTTAAATGTATGGTTGGGGTGGGGTTTCATTTTTGGTTTTCCAAATTTTTTCCCCCAACGACTGGGGGGCCCCTTACCTTTTTAACCCCGGAAGGAAACCTGTTCCTTTAAAAATTCTCTGGGCCCGGAAAAACCCCGGAGGGAAACAATCCATTTTGGGGTTTGTCGGGAAAATTTTTTTCCCAAAAAAATTGGGGGTGGGGGTTGAAAATTTGGGGGGCCCCGATCTCGGATTTAACCCGTTTTGGGTTTTAATTTGGGGGGCCCTTTCCCCCCCCAAAGTTAAACCCGAGGAATCGAGACAATAAAAATACACCCGGAAAGCGCAAAACAAAACAAAAAGGGAAAAGTTGGATTTTTCCCCTCTGAGGGGGGGCTTTGAACATTTGTTTTAGCTTTTCCCCTTTTTTTTTTGTGTTTTCTTTTTTAAACGTTTTTTCTTTTTGGGGGGTAAAGTAAAAAAAAGGGTTTAAAAATTTAAAATTTTTTTTTTTTTTTCCCCCAAAAACCGAAAAAATTTTTTTCCAAAAACAGGGGAATTTTTAAAAAAGTTTTTTTTTTTTTTGAAATATATCAGTAACGTAATTTTTTTTTTTTAAAAAAAGAGATTAAAAACCCCAAAAAGGGCCAAAAGATGAACAAAAATTCTTAAGAAGTCAAAATGGGGGTAATTCCCAAACTTTTTTTTTGTTTTTATCCGACCGGGGTTTGGAAAAAATAAAAAGCTTTTAAAACTTTTCCTGTTTTTTGGGAAAAAAAGGGGGAAAAAAATTTCCCTTTTTAAAAAACCCCTAAGGGTTTTTCTTTTAATTATTTTAAAGGGGGGGTTTTTTTTTCTTTATCCGGGGAAAAACCCTCAAAAAATGGTCTAAATTTAAAAGGGGGGTTATTTTGGGGTGGGTTTCCCTGAAAATTTTATTTTTTTCTTTCCGGGGGTTTAAAACAAACCTTTTTTCCCGTTTTAAAAATTAAAAAGGGGGAAAAATTTTTAGGGGGTGAAACATTTTAGTCAAATTTGGGGAATAAAAAGGGGAAAAGGGGGGTTTTTGGATTCCCATAAATTTTGCTTTGTGTACTCTGTTTCTCCGTTGGAGGGCCTTTTTCCCCCCTGGGGGTTTTTTCCCCAAAAGAAAATTATAAAGGACTGAATTTCTATTGGATATTTAACACAGAGTAGAATAATTAATTCAGTATTTCAATAGCTATGAATCCTAGAATCGTAACAATATTATATATTTTTGAAATATTCATGGATTATTTCCAATGATTCCAGCAGAATTTGTAATAAGATACATTGGTATTTCATCCAATATTTTCCTAATATGGCATATATCTAAGAATATATTCTATATAAAGATTATTAGTACATTTTAGATCTGCATGATTTTTAAGTTTGGAAGACATTATTAACCAATTAATTTGATATGTTGTTAATATTCTCTATAATATATTCCTGAAATATTATTAATATAGGTATTCTGGATGTGCACAGAATGTGCCTTATGGAAAATTCCAGAAAAAAACCATCATATCAACAAATTTAGCGAATATCGCAATATCCCATATTATTATATCTGCACTGGGAAATTGGAAAGGGTGTCCCAGACCGATTGGGCTAATTAATTATTAGTACCTGGACGACCGAGCTTAGCTCGGTGTTTTTTTTTTGTAAAATCGTGTTTTTTCGGAGATTCTTATTTAGATAAACTTGAAATATTCGGATAATGTTACAACGCCATCTTATATAGGTGTCTTTCCTGAAAAAACGCGATTTTACACAAAAAAACCTTTTTTATAACCTAACCTACCGATATTCCAGACGTCGTAGTTCAATCTGGTGGATTCGCCAGTTCTACCAGACGTCGTAGTTGAATCTGGTGGATTCGCCTAACCTACCATAAAATATTTTTTTGTGTAAAATCGCGTATTTTACCGGTCTGGTGACCTAATAATCGCTTTCTTTTACTGTCCTTCAAATAATAAAAAAAAACAAATTGTTTGCAATTTGTTTTGCGAATAGTCACATAAATAAAATATAAATATTTGGGTATTTTTCTTCAATGTTTGAACAGCAGAACAGCCAGTTGATTATAATGTATACATTTTTCTGTTTTTGAAAATATGCAAAAAATCAAACTGGTTAATAATATCAGTGTTGCATAGGTAACTACTACCATATTTTCACTTTTAGATCACTGATCACTGTTGCTACTATATACTGAAAAATGGAGATCTATAAACTTAACGATTAACAACTAATCTTGTTCGAAGAACAAATGTGAAATGCCCCTTCCCTTCAAAAACGAGTCGAATTTAAATCATTTTTCATTTATGTCCGCTTACCGATAAGCCACCTTTTACTAAGAGCATGTGTCGCAGAAATTAATTGTTTTCTGTCCTGTTTTGCCGCCCTTTGCTTTAGCCGCCTGTGTTATTTGCACACATTCGCCACATAGTCGGCGCGGTACTGTATATATTCCCAGAGTGGTTGTTTAATGAACAACTACTGAGGATGGTTCGAATGTATGAAAAATTTCAAGCATTATGGGTTATTTGGCGGTGGCAATATTTCTATTTGGGAACTTGCCATGCACTTAAATATAGATATGAAGGTGGCATTGTACCAAATGAAAATACTCTGAATGATGATCATAACATATAGACATGAAAAAACCTCATCACTTCAATATAAACTTTTTGAACTTACTCCAGAGTTCATTTACAGTGAAAAATTATTTCATGAATTGTAATGTTTACAAGGTGACAAAAGGGGTCTGTAAATGTGTTAAATACCTATGTAGTAGTAGTAGTTAATTTAAATAGGAATGTATAATATACAAACATATAGTTCTTTATGAAATAGTATAAATAATAGTATATTAAAGTATAAGTGGATAAAAAGGGCTTTAAAACACGCGCGACTTTCCAAGCACGACGGCGCAGCCGGAGTGCTCGAAATAGAGCAAGTGTTTTTAAGACCAGTTATCCACGAATACTTTACGCTATTTTTTTTTTATTGGTGCACTTTGAAATCATATATACTGGTATTATTACTACAAAAAATAGAAATAAGAACTTATAATGCAAAATGATTGAATTCGTGCTGTGACATCAGTATACCTTTCGTTGTCATGGAAATGAGAAAAACAGATATTCATTTGCAATTTGTTATCAAATATCAATATTTGTTGTCACCAGAGCTCAAAAATTAATTATTCTAATATCGATGTTTTGAATAGTGAGGCAGAATCGCGGTTAATACCGCGAAAATCCAGTGATATATATAAAAAAGCATATGAAAAGTTCATCAAATGGATGGAGGAGCAAGAGGTATCACATATAAATGAACGAGTTTTTAGTAATATTTTATTTGACGTTACAAGGTACTCCTGTCAGATCAATAATCAAAAATTTGTCATTTAGACTTCACGTTTCTCGATTTGTTGATGTTGCCATGGTAACTTTATAAAAAGCGCGTTTTTTAAAGTTCGATTTAAACACGCTGAGGCGTGCTTTAAATGGGTAAAATGGGGCACCAATAAAAAAAATACAAATAAAAATAAACAAATAAAGATAAAAATAAGAATCAAAATAAAATCACAATGAAAATTAATCTCATGTAGTTTTTACGTATTAAACATGTTAAAACAGACTATAAGTGCAACAATAAAATCATGCAATAATGTAATGTAATACACTCCAGATTGAATCACAAATAGCACAAAAGTTGACATTATATCTATACTGTAACGAACCTAGGCCGGACCTGTCGCCTCACGCGTTGCCATCGACAACGATGAGGTCTCGAGAACAATCCAGTCACGCCGCGGCATGATAACAACGGTCGATATTGGAAATAACTGGAACATGCTAGGCACCAACCGCCAGAATTGGAAACATCGAGAATGCTGTATCGGAGATAAATAGACAGCCCTCAAGAGGGAGTGGACAGTCTGAACGAGCCCATACGATCGAGCTATACAGTGGCGTAATATAAATTAAGTTGTAGATTTAAGTGTGAAATAAATTAGTGAAAACCAAGTTAAGTTTATTTACGTTACAATTGGTGTCGGAAGCGAGATTTTGAAAATAAACAAGTGATCGTGGAGTGGATAGTCAGAAAAATAAATTGATAGACCTTTTTGTACGCCCAAAATAGACAGTGGCTCGGTTTTCGCGAAGTGGACAATTGTGCGTGGGAATATAAACTGATACACTGTTCGCGTGAAACAGACAATAGACTGGTGGCCCGTGGAAAAGAATTCGCGAAGTGAATTTTTAACAAACTGATAAACTTTTCGTGTAAAACAGACTGATACCTCGTCAAAGACAAAATGTATTCAAGAAAATTCTATAAATCTGGAAGAGAAGCTTCAAGAAAATTCAAGAAGCCTGGAAGAGAAGCTTCAAGAAAATTCTAGAAATCTGGAAGAGAAGCTTCTAGAAAATTCAAGAAGCCTGGAAGAAAATGCAAGAAGCCTGGAAGAGAAGTTCCTGGAAAACACAGAAGGCCTAAAAAAAGAATTGTGTGGTGTGGCTAATTTTCTAGAAGAAAGAATGGGAACCGTTGAGACAGAGATAGATAAAATTAGGGAGCAAATGAACACGGAGGTAGATAAAATCAAAGATGGGGTCGAGGCAGAAATGGACAAAATAAAGGAAACGATCAGTAAGCTGGAAAAACGAATTAATAGTGCGTTCTCCACAGAGATGGTTAACGAAAATGCAATGCTGGACTTGAGTTTGAACTTGGATAAAGTTCAAGAGGGTATAAAAGATGTCAAGGTCATTTCAGAAATAGGGAAGCTTTCCATGAAGCCGCCTCAGTTCGACGGAAAAACTCCATGGGCAAATTACCGCCGGCAGTTTGAAGCAGCGGCCAAAGCAAACGGATGGAATGCAGGGGAAAGAGCTGTAGCACTGACACTTGCATTACGTGGAGAAGCGACAAATATTCTACGAACTCTCACCGCCCAAGAACAGGAGGACTATGATCAGCTGATTAAACATCTAGAATTACGATATGGCCACGCCCATTTGGAACACGTATACCACTCCCAGCTGAAAAATATCTGCCAAAAATCGGGCGAATCCTTACAAGAATTCGAAACTGACATTGCACGCTTGGTTCGTCTCGCATATCCAGCCACACCAGAAAATGTAATGGAGCGACTAGCGGTTCAAGCATTCCTGGATGGACTCCGTGACCAAGAAACCAGACAAGCGTTGACACAAGCCCGTCCAACACATCTCGTAGACGCACTGGCACGCGCTTTGGAATTCGAGGCAGCGAAACAATCTTGCAAAAGCCAGAGTAAAGTCCGAATGATTGAGGAAGACTCACAGGAGCCTGCTAATTTGGAAGCTGCCATAAGGAAAGTGATTAAGGAAGTGTTCCCTGAGAAAAGACAGATAAGATGCTGGAATTGTGGCAAAATTGGACATGTGCGTAGCAAATGTCCAACATTCGAAAACACGACTCCGATGCAGGAAAACTAAAGAAGGTCGACGAGAAGGGGCAATCGTCGGCCTGTGTCCAGCAAGCCCCGGCTAACAACGCATATGTCGCTATCCTGCTACGACAGAACAGAGGTGTTTTCGTAGACGGTCTCATCAATAACGAGCCTTGCACCATGCTGCTAGATACAGGTGCGACTAGGACAATTCTCGGACCGGAACGAATTGAACCGACAACTTGGAAGCTACGCACAGCAACAGGGGAGCCAGCTACTGTATATGGCGAGCTACCGATTGAAATAATTTTGGGCAGCACTAAAGTGAAACATCAGGCACTTGTAGCGGACATCGAAGACGATGCAATCATCGGAATGGACATCATGAATTCCAGAGGGTTTGAATTGGATTTCAAAGACGGCGTCCTACGTGTCAACGGAGAAGAGCTGGTACTTCATGGGAGAAGTGAAGAGTTGATCCGTGTGCTGTTGGCTGAAGATGTAAGCGTACCTGAGAGGGCTGAAACCATTCTGGAGGCTCGCCTGGACGGGAGTGCGAGCAGTGGAGACGTGGTGATGTTCGAGCCCAAACTTCATGATGAGAAAATTGGACGAGGGATTGCCCTAGGGAAAACCCTGTTACGTGCTGAAAAATTTGTGCCGGTAAGGGTCATGAATGTCAATTACTTTCCAGTGACCTTAAAGAAAGGAACAATTTTAGGGCACTGCTCGTCAGTTTCATCTGTGATCCGGGGCGTACGAGGTACGATTAGCCAACCCAACAACTTGCCCACAGAACTAGAAAAATTAGTTGCCATCTCTTCCAAAGACATAAAACCAGCTCAACAGCCCAAACTAAGAGATTTAGTCAAAAAGTACCAAGACATCTTCGATACCGGACAAGGAAAAGGGGGTCGAACTAATGTGGTCCAGCACAAGATTGATACTGGGGGTGCCCGACCGATCCGGCAATCAGCAAGAAGACTTCCTCTTGCCAAGAAGGAAGAGGCTGACAAAATAGTCAGCGATATGGGAAAGAAGGAGTTATCGAACCATCTGACAGTCCCTGGTCCTCTCCAGTCGTACTGGTGAAGAAAAAGGATGGATCGACACGCTTTTGTGTAGACTATCGCCAACTTAATAATGTCACGAAGAAGGACAGTTACCCTCTCCCGAGAATAGATGACACCCTGGACACGTTGGCTGGTTCCACGATTTTCTCGACCCTTGATCTGAAGAGTGGATACTGGCAAGTAGAACTCGCTCAGGAAGATCGAGAAAAGACTGCTTTTACCATCGGCTCAGGATTGTGGCAGTTCACCGTTATGCCATTCGGGCTCTGTAATGCTCCGCCACATTCGAAAGATTGATGGAGACAGTGCTGAAGGGACTCTCGTGGAACACGTGTCTAGTGTATCTCGACGACATAATTGTGGTCGGCAGATCGTTCGAGGACCACGTGAAAACTTGGAGGAAGTATTCCTGCGACTGAGGAACTCCGGATTGAAGCTGAGCCCTAAGAAATGCCATCTGTTCCAAAAAGAAGTACGATACCTCGGCCACGTTGTCTCTGGGGAAGGAGTAGCAGTGGATGACCAGAAGATCAAAGCTGTTAAGGATTGGCCCATCCCAAAAGACATTCACCAACTTCGAAGTTTCCTTGGTTTATGCACATACTATCGTCGATATGTGCTGGGATTCGCCAACATCGCTAAACCACTGACCAGGCTCACGGAAGGCCAAACAAAGTTCCAGTGGTCCGAAGAATGTCAAGATTCATTCAGGAAGCTGAAAGGAGCTTTGATCAACGCACCTATACTGAGCTATCCCTACCCAAAGGGAAATTCATTTTGGATACGGACGCCAGCAACGTGGGACTTGGAGCTGTCCTATCTCAGATCCAGGAGGGACAGGAGAAGGTCATTGGTTATTTCAGCAAGACGCTTAGCAAACCAGAGCGCAATTACTGTGTCACCAGGCGAGAGCTGTTAGATGTTGTAAAGGGAGTGGAGCACTTCTACAAGTACGTGTATGGAAGAAGATTCCTGTTGAGAACTGACCATGCAGCTCTCAAATGGCTCTTACAGTTCAAAAATCCTGAGGGTCAAGTAGCACGTTGGATCGAGAGACTCCAAGAATTCAGATGCCTTGTCGCGAAGACCATGTCCAGATGATTGCTCACATTGCCGACGAGCAGAAGAGAAAGAAGCAACACTTTGTAGAACCGCGGCAATGGATGACAACTGGAATGACAGCAAGATCCAGAAAGACCAAGAAAGACCCCGACCTTGGCTTAGTTGTCAGCTGGAAGAAGGGCAAT
The DNA here is from genome assembly GCA_018342105.1 of Gonioctena quinquepunctata. Taxonomy (NCBI): domain Eukaryota; kingdom Metazoa; phylum Arthropoda; class Insecta; order Coleoptera; family Chrysomelidae; genus Gonioctena; species Gonioctena quinquepunctata. The sequence goes on along the minus strand of JAFIRS010000417.1, from coordinate 208,663 downwards.
CGAAGACCATCATGGCAGGAAGTCGCAGGTTACTCGCCGGCTGTTAAGTCCTATTGGGCACAATGGAACTCTCTTATTCTGGACAATGGGATCCTGAAACGTGTGCTGGATATTGGTGGGGAAGACAGACGCCAAATAATTGTTCCCAGGTACAGAAGAGAGGAAGTGCTGCGGAAATCCATGATGGAGTCCTGGAGGACATCTGGGGTGACGAAGACCCTGCAGAAAGTGAGGCAACGGTTTTACTGGACCAATTGTCAAGCTGACGTCCAGGACTGGTGCAGAAAGTGCGCTGTATGCGCTGCTAGCAATGGACCTCGAATACGACCCAAGGCCCCGATGCGTCAGTACAACGTAGGCAGCCCGTTCGAGAGAATCGCCATTGACATCGCCGGCCCGTTTCCCGTATCCGACCACGGGAATAAATACATCTTTGTGGCAATGGACTACTTCAGTAAGTGGGCGGAAGCCTATGCCCTGCCAACCAGGAAGCCATCACCGTCGCCGACGTCTTGGTGAAAGAGTGGATATGTCGATTCGGTATTCCAATGGAGCTGCACTCGGATCAAGGCAGAAATTTCGAATCCAACCTTTTCCAAGAAATATGTCTACTGCTGAACATCCGCAAGACAAGAACCACGGCCCTACATCCGCAGTCCGATGGAATGGTGGAACGGATGAACAGGACGATCAACCGCCACTTGTCCAAGGTTGTCTCTGACCATCAAAGAGACTGGGACCAGTATCTTCATTTGTTCCTGATGGCCTATCGATCCGCAGTACACGAGTCAACCGGTCAAACTCCTGCTAGTATTATAATGGGCCGAGAACTGCGACTGCCTTGTGACCTGAAGTTTGGGATACCGCCAGGACAAGACACTGCGGGAGAGGACTACGTCAGCAAACTTCGGCAGAGAATGGACGACATCCACGAACGAGTCCGGTTGAACATCAGAGTGCCAGCGATAAAATGAAGAAGACCTATGACATCAAGGCCGACGCTGGAGGATTTAAGGTTGATGACCTGGTTTGGCTGTACAACCCCAAACGTCGTCGTGGACTATCACCAAAGTTGCGGAACTCGTGGGAAGGCCCGTATAAAATCGTGAAAAAGGGTAAACGACCTTGTGTACCGAATCCATAAGCCACCCCGAGGAAACCAAGGGTCGTCCATTTCAACAGGTTGGCCCTTACGCTGGAAACCATGACCAAGTTCGCACCCTCAAGCCACCGGAGGATGATATGACGTTCGAGAAGTTTATGTCCTTGTATTCAAACGGGCAGAAAGTTCTACATGGGTTACTAGAGAGGAGTCACGAGACCTTTTCGAGGTGCCTGCTGACTACGCACTAGCGCACTGTGTGGCAGAAGATCTTCGAATGTCCAGGGGCATCGCCGTAGTGTTCTCCAAGAAATTTGGTCAACTCCAAACACTGCGGGAGCAGAATCCAGAAGTTGGTGGGGTGCTACAGTTGAAGAAAGGCCAGAGAAACATCTACTACCTAGTTACCAAGAGGCATTCCCAAGATAAACCGTCCTATGAAGATGTCTGGAAGAGTCTCACCAAACTAAGAGATACTATGGTGGACCAGAATCTGGTGGATCTAGCAATTCCAAAATTGTCCTGTGGTATTGATGGGTTGGACTGGAGAGTCATAAGAAGTATGCTGGAGGCGATATTCAGATCCAGCGGCGTCAAGATTTTGGTTTGCTGTAACCCTCTTCCACGACCGATCATGAAGACCGTGGAGTGTTACTTCCATCGAACTTCACGGTGCAGATATGGGGAGTCATGCAGATATCGTCACACTCCAAGGATGAAATTTCGGGACGAAATGTCTTTAAGAAGGGGGCAATGTAACGAACCTAGGCCGGACCTGTCGCCTCACGCGTTGCCATCGACAACGATGAGGTCATCCCCGGAGATATTCGAGAACAATCCAGTCACGCCGCGGCATGATAACAACGGTCGATATTGGAAATAACTGGAACATGCTAGGCACCAACAGAATTGGAAACATCGAGAATGCTGTATCGGAGATAAATAGACAGCCCTCAAGAGGGAGTGGACAGTCTGAACGAGCCCATACGATCGAGCTATACAGTGGCGTAATATAAATTAAGTTGTAGATTTAAGTGTGAAATAAATTAGTAAAAACCAAGTTAAGTTTATTTACGTTACAATACAATTTCACTTCATAAAGTTGTTGAAATCACTAAGAACTTTGAAAAATAAACTTCTTATTTAGGAATGGTATTGGGTCCTATTTATATGGAAAGTGATGGAATTTCCTGTATTGTATTGATGGATTTCGTTATTATAGGTGATGAAAATATTGAAGCAAGATGAAAGCATACTTTTTGACAATTTCAAAATGAAAACCATAGTGTTGAAGAAACATTTATTTCTCACCGAAAACCAATTTAATGTTTCCAACATTAAGTTAATAGGGGTGTAACGGTCGCATCTTAATATTATTCTCATGCCATGGTTTTGTAGTTTCTGCAGGTTATCTTTGTGTTGGTTGTTGAGAAGATAAAACAATGAAGCACAGTCATCAAAATGAGGCTAAACTATAGCGGTGTATACTGTTGTTCTTCCAAATAGAGTCAATCGTGGAGCTAATCTTGAAAATAAACACAGTTTTTCTGATATTTTTTTAGTAACATAATGTCTGTGAGCATTAAATTCCAGACAATCGTCAATAATGATACCCAAAGTACTTAAAGTTTTTCACAAATTCAATCAATTGATTTTCAATTTTAATTTGGAGTAGCTCGAACTTTACATTTGCAAGTTTTTGTTTGGTTTCCAGAACCATGGCTTTACTTTTACTGCCATTCAATTTTAATAAATTAATTTTCAAAAATATTTCAAAATCTTTTCAGTGCCTCATTTATGCGATTTACGGCTGTATCTAGTTCAGTACCACAGCAGGCAATCAGAGTATCATCAACATAGTTCATATCCTTTATGTATATAATAAAAATAGTAATGGACCTAGAACGCTATCTTGGGGTACACCTACATTATTTTTCAGAAAAATCGGTATATCCATTGCCCCTGGCGCGCAGTGTATGTCACTTAGGTCAGCCACAGAAGATATATAGAATCACCCTCGGTATATCTAACGATCGTGAAAATTTCAGAATTCTATTCCAATAATTACGGAAGATACGGGGGCGTTTCCATGAGAAGTGAGACAAATTCGGATTTTTCAGAACTGAAAAATTTTCAGCGAAAATATGGATTATCACTAAAGTTGATCATCTGATCACGAATCCGTGAGAATTTTGAGCCTATCTTGCCCCCTAATATTATTTTTCGGAAAAATCGGTATATCCATCGCCTCTGGCGCGCAGTGTGTGTGTCACTCAGGTCAACCACAGAAGAGATATAGACTCACCCTCGGTATATCTAACGATTTAATCTGATTTGTTGGTTATTCGTATTGTTTTTCAAATAATTTTAAATCAATTTCAGTACCTTTCCTCCCACTCCATAGTATTGTAATTTTTTAATTAAAATAGTACGATCTATTGTTTTAAAGGCTTTCTTTAAATCCAAAAAATTGCTACAATTTAGCTTTTGTCATCAATGATTATTTTCCAGTTTGATATAGTGAATTGTTTGTTTCACATGAGTGTTGTTGACAGAATCCAGATTGATTTCCCAAAATATGATTATTGTTATATGTTGAGAGTTGATTATATACTATTATTTCAAAAACTTTTTCAATGGGTGGTAAAGTATTTATGGGTCGCAAATGGACAGCTTAAGTGGAATTACTTATTTTTCGAACAGGTAATAGTGCTCAATTTCAATTTTTCAGGAAAGATGCCAGACTGTAGAAGTATTTATTGAGTTTAGGATTTTAAAACCTATAGTATGAAAAGTTTGTTTTAGAAACCTGGTGCTTAATACCTCTGTAGGAGAACCTTTATTTTTTAATGAAAATATAGCAAATTTCAGATCCTTCATTGTAATAGACAATTCAGACGAGATTTTCATCTTTCCACCCTAGGGTGGAAAGATGAAAATCTCGTCTGGATGTTCTACGATTGTCACATGACCAATCAGTAAAAGTGTAATTATAGATTCTTATATTTCAATTATGCTGTTTATGAAATAGTTATTTAGTTTATTTGCAACTTCAAGGTCACCTCTGGCTAAAAAATAAGTTTGATCACTTGATAGATTTATTCTTCTGATGTCTATTGCCGGTTTTCTGCTTTTATAAATATTTTCAGTGTTTTCCACATTTCCTTAGAATCATGTCTATTTTAATCTATTTTAGCCTCGTAGTATTGCAATTTTTTGGTTTTGAGTAAATTTACTAGGCTATTTCTTTTCACTTTCAATTTTTCACAGTCCCTATCTTTGTTCATTACTGACGTTTTGAATTTTTTGTAAGCTCCATCCCTTTCATTTGTTGCCATCTTTACTTCATGATCATACCAAGGAATTTTATTATTTGTCTAATTTATTATTATAATATGGGTGGAATTTCATTTAAAACGGATGAACATTTGTTATTAAGGTAGTTCCGCCACGAGACAGTTGAATTAGGAAATTATTTTCAACAAAATCAAAAAATTTCAAAAGACTTTTCGTTTTGAAACGGGAAAAAAAATTTTTTTTTCGAAGGGGGGCACTTGCCCACTCAATTGACTCTAGAAAATTTCTTTGTTATAGAAAGTTGGCGACTCAAAAAACTGATGTCCCCGAAAAGCACAGCAAAAAAAATATTTTCAGACCCGGGTCCCCCCTCCCCCTCACTAGAAATCATACGACATGGGAAAAATTATCGTTACTCTTTTTGAACTTTTTTTTTTGGAGGGAAATCGATGGGGTCAATTAGGAGTTTTTTTTTCGCGTTCAAACCCTCAAATGGTCCCCCGTCCTTTAAAAAGTCCCCTCTGGCATAATCCGCATTTCTCTACGACATGTTAAACAATACGTTTGCCAAATTTTAATAATTTCCTAAATCAACTGTCTCGTGGCGGTACTACCTTAATATCATCAAATATAACATTTACATCAACAGAGTTCGATACCCACTCACAACAAATCAGCCTCACATTAATATTTACGTGTGTAAAATGAAGAGTTATCTTGTTTTACCATCTTACCTTGCATGTTTATAGTTATTAGCGAGTAACCATCAGTTATTTTGGGTCGATGATGAACCTCAACCAATAGCGTTATTTTCCTTGGAAATGACAATCAATGAGAAGCTAGTTTTACAATGTCTTGCACATTCAGTTACCAACTGATCCAAACCAAATGTTTGAAGTATTTTTTTTATTTTTTACTATAACCGAAGTTACAGAGATATTTTCTGATGGTCACAACCATTGTAATATTTTTCTTGTAAAGAAAACCTCAAAAGGATACATTTTTCCCCTGAGAAAGTCATCTGCAGAATTTAATGGTTTCTTCGAAATAAAACACAAACATAAAAAAACAATATTTTATAATATTGACCTTAATAATAAAGACAGGATAAAAATAGTGTCAACAATTACTTTTTATGCTTTTCCAAGACTTCCAGCAACTTGTCTGCTTCTTCGCTCGATTTCACCCTCAGCAATATAGGAACAGGAGGGGGTTTGCAGTCAGGTGTCGGTAAACACACAAGCATTACATCCTTGGTTCCCAAACGTTTTGTAGGAATACTCCCCGATAAAATAAAATTACACAACAGATTTCCAAGGCTTGTGTCAGCCCTAACAATCAGCTGATATTTTTCACTGTTCTCGATTGTTTTCAGATATAAATTACCCACACCTCGATCTCCAAACTTATCATCTTTTTTCACGAAAACTTTACACCTTATGGTATAAATATGGTCACTTTCTTCGACAGGTTTGAAATCGTTCTTAGGAGGTTGGTACTCCTCGTCATCTGGGTCCTTCTTTGTCCCTTCAGAAGGAGGTTTGGCAACATTGGCGAATGTAAAGGGAGTAGTGGGAGAACTGAAGGTTGAGTTGGTAGTGGGGTTAGAAGCGCCGAAAGAGAACGAATTTGATATACTGGCCGGTGTTGTGGAGGTACTTGCATTTGGAGTTCCTGAAAAGAATGAATTGAATGTCATGAAATGACTATGGTAGATATTGTGACTTGTGTGAAATTAGCAGCCACTTTCCAGTAGCCAAATGACCAGTGACGGTGGTTATAAATAAAATACATTGTATATATTATATTGAACCCTTGGTGATCGGTTTCTCAGAGCTATAGCGTGGCCCGCGATATATGACCTTGCCTTAAAAGCTCTTCGAACCATTAGTGAGCTTGCAGTTATATTCCAAAATACCGAAAATTGAAAAATAAAATTTCTGTATAGAAAAAAAATTGCCGCCTTCATATTTCTCAGAAAGTGTTTTATGTCTCAGAAGAGTACACAGTATGAACGACTTCGATTTGGGAGGCCTACAAAGGGTGGTTCCACCATCCAGAAACCTTAAAAAGTCTATTCCACCCTCGTGGAAACTTAAAAAACTACCCCTTAGACGCCTGCCAAGTCGAACATACAGTGTACTCTTCTGATACATAAAACACTATCTACAAAATATTAACCTGACTATTTTTTCATTCACAGAAAAATCGATTTTGTTAGTTTCCAGGAGGGTGGAATCACCCCTTGGACACCCCCCAAATCGAAGTTGTTCATACAGCCTACTCTTCTAATGCATAAAACATTCTCTGCAAGATATAAAATGGGCTAAAATCACCCCTTGGATGCCTATCAAATCAAAGTTATTTATACAGTGATCTTTTCTAATGCACAAAACACTCTCTGCAGAATATGAACGCGGCTATTTTTTTCCTTCGCAGAAAAATCGATTTTTTAGTTTTTAGGATGGACGCCACCCAAGTCGAAGTCGTTTATACAGTGAACTCTTCTAATGCTTAAAACACTCTCTACGAAATATGAACAAGGCTTTTTCTTTCCCTCACAGAAAAATCAATTTTTTCAGTTTTCTGGAGGGTGGAATCATCCCTTGGACCCCTCCCAAATTGAAGTCGTTTGAATAGTGTACTCTTCTAATTTATAAAACATCCTCTATGAAATATGGAAGCAGCTATTTTTTTCCTTTACAGAAACAAGCTTTTTTCAACTTTTATTACTTTAGAGTATAACTGGGAGCTCATTAATGGTTCAAACATCTTTTAAAGCAATGTATAAGAAAAACATCACATATAAGGCGACAAGTGATAGCTGTGAGATACTTATTACCAAAGGTTCAATATAATATTCAATGAATTTTATTTATAACTGCCGCCACTGGTCATTTGGTGGGGATAAAGCGGCTGCTAACTTCAGACTGGTCATAGTGTGGGAATTTTTATAAATATATCCCTACATTTTTTCAAAGACAATACCATGTTAATTGAACAAATAAATTTACTCACCCAATGGGAATGTTTTATGTGTTGACAAATTGCCGAAACTGAAGGATGGCACGCTACCAAGCGAAACAGTTGAAGTTTGGGAACCAAAGGAAAACTTTGGAATTGATTTTTCCAGGCTGGTTTTCTGAGGCTCGGAGTTGATTATTCCTGATGTGCTGATTTCATCAGTAGTACTGATTTTACCTGTAGTACTATCAGGAACATTTTGTGAAGCCTTGAAGACAAATCCACCCATAGATGTAACCGATTTGTGATTTTCTGTAATGGCCTTTGGTTTGCTGGTGTCTGAAGTTGCTTTTGAATCATTTTCTATCTCCAACTCCTTGAAATAGCTCTCATAATCTTTGAATATAGGTTGTAGATTTATGAGGGGATTGGCATCTACGTGTTTCTTAATCCATGTCAAGACACTTTCATTGAGACCTTTCAGCTTCGAATAATAATCGTCTGATTTTTTATCTAGTGGATTCATATTTTTTGTAGTCTTATTACCAAATAGGCTGTTTGAATTTACGAAAGCCATTGTGTTGGTACTAGATGTAGGGGTTGAATTATTGCCTGAATCTGGTTTCTTAATATTTTCACTGATACCATTGACCTTGGGTTGAGTATTAGGAACAGTAAGGTTTGACAAGAAGGAGAAAGCATTTGTTGTTGTCGGAGGAACATTTGAAAACATCAAACCTGTGAAAGCACCTTTGTTTTCTGATTCTTCATTACCCTGAAAGAACATTTTGGAATAAACATTTTAATTTCAAAAGTTTAATTATAGCAGCTCTATGACACATCTATGGCTACATTTATTTCAACAACTTGGATTCGGTTGGGGATAGAAAGTATTTCTATCGATATTAATTGATGTGATAGAATGAGGGGTGAGAGTATTCTCTTACAAACTAATAATAATAATAGCTTTATTGCCCAACATTTTAACCCATCTACAGGACAATACAAGTTATTTAAAAAAAAAAAAAAAAATTAAAAAAAAAAAAAAAAAAAAAAAAAAAAAAAAATTATTTAAAAAAAAGAACAAATAAAAAAAAAAAATAATGGAAAAAAATATATAAAAAAAGTATATGATAAGAAGAAAGGAAAAAAATATATAAAAAAAGTATATGATCTTATCATTCTAAGTGTACTTTAGCTGATCTCACTATTTCAGCAATAGAAGAAAAGTGAATATAACAATAGTTTGATATTTTATTAAAATTTTGACACATTGCATAAATTGGCGCTCTGAACAATATATTGGTTAAGGCTATCGGAAGCCTTAAAGTCTCCATGTCTTGTATGAAAAGTCGGTACATTGAAGTTTATTTCTTCAAGTATTTCAATACTATTGACCTTGTGTAATATTTTGTGCAAGAAAACAATGGATGCGCATTTTTTTCGTGATTCAATGCTTGTAACCCATCACATAACAAATTATATTAGTTCTCTATCTGAATAAACTCCATTGATTTTAAATGATACCCAGTTAAGAAATCTGCGCAGCAATCTTTCAACAAGGTTAATATGAATACTTTAATATGGAGACCAAATTAAGATACATACTCTAATTTAGAACAAACAAATGAATAATATAAGGTTTTCAGTGCATGAATATTTGTAAAAATTTTACAATTTCTAGCAAAAAAGCCATAGTTTTTCATTGTTTCAGATGACTTTAGAAACATGTGATCTAGAAAGTTAACTTCAACTCGAAGATGACCCCTAAATCTTATAGATTTGCATCTGGCCAGGTTGGATTGCTCAATGATGTAGGGGGAGAGGATAATTCAAATGTTTATAGTGAAGCTTATTATGAAGGTGAAGTTTATTATGAATACACCAAGATTGAACTAACTAGAGTTGTTCCTGTAGCCTTATACAATCATTTAGGCAATCAATGGTTAACCTGTGGTAGAAGTCCATTGTATCTCGAAGTGGAGTGGTATAATTTTATGAAGAAGAAAAACTCGAAGTCGTCTCCACAATATAATATTAACAATCGATTAGATAAAAACCATCGATTAGGTGAACATGTTTCGAACCTCTATAGGTTCATCATCAGCGGATAATAAAAGTTTTATGGAGATAAAAAATATTTTGTAGGTTAACGATATAAAATTATTTTAAGTCCAATGAAATTTGGACCATATGGAAAATTGGGAGTTCGCCTTCAAGGGCTGTGTCCCATTTTTAAATTTAGGGGGGCTAAATACATTAGCCGATGCAAAATAACTGGACGACATGAGGACAGTGAAAACAATAAATCAATGGTTTAAAATATCTTCAAATCATCAGCAAAGCAAAGTGTCCTACATTGAATAGTCTCATACAAGAGATTGATAAATAAAAGGAAGACCAGTGGCCCTAGGTCTGAACCTTGGGAACATAGTATGCATTGGACCTGAAACCATTGTAGCTCACATATGGCTGTCGACTGAAAATATGGGATCTAAAAAAAAGAATTGTGTCACTACCAAATCCAAAATATGCAGAAGTTCATGATCAATGCGATCAAAGGCCTTTGAGAAGAACTAGATCAAGAGTTCCGAGATAAGCGTAGTCTACAATTAGTATGTTCTGCAGAAAAACTAAGAATGGGCCAACAAATGAAGAGATACAAAAGAACAAGATTCGTAAAATTTTCAAGAATACACAATCGATTAGAAAGTTGTTCAACCAATACAGTGTCCCTTCAAATAGACCCCCATCAGTTACAATACACATACCCTAACTGAAGAAATGGGATTTCGTCTTCTGGCGGTTTTAATCACCCGTCTTTTCAGCGAATCTTCTGAGGCCTTTTGGTATGTATCTTCCACTTCATCTTCCACTTCCTCCTCCTGGTCCTTAAATAGTTCACTAGTTGCTCTACGTTTGGCAGCCATCTGAATCAGATTTATGAATTAATACTTTGAAAATATATACCAGGGATTTGGAACATGTAAATTGATAATTTCAATTCATATAGCGGAAATAACGCCAGGGAAAACTACTCAGAGTAGTTAGTAATTTATCGCCTATCAAACCTCAAAAATTCGGTGGCTCAAGCTCAACTGTCAACTGTCATTGAATAGTGTCAGGTGTCAACGCAGAACGCAGTGTTGCCATCTGAACATTTTGTGAAAATAATTTCTCAAATCCCAATATTTTGTCGAAATTTTCATGTTTTAAGGTGCTCCTTAATTCAAACTATTTGACCTTCACTTGAATAATACTAGCGCCAATTGTGGTTGTTTCAGGAATATTGATATTCAATACTATTTGTTTCAACCCAAACATAAATTAAACCTCACTTTTAATGTGATGTATCAGTAGCAATTGAAAATACTATGATGATAAAAATATTAGTACAATATATAAACAAAGGCAGATTATATTATAGTTGACAGTTCGAAGCAACTAGCAGTAAAAATTTGAACTGTTCGAAGTAACGATACATACGTACATCAGAGGCGCTAGGGGTACGTTTTTGAATGTGATGAAAAAATTGTCGTTTTCAATTTCGAATTATGAAAAACATTAAATATTTTTACCAATTTCTAATATTGTTGCTAAGCTTTCTAGGTGGTACTCTTCATGTGCAAATCAAAATATTCTAGAAAACTGGCATATGCGTGTTCCCTATTGAAAAAAACTCCTAAATATGTTATCATTAATTAACTATGAATTTGTTTTTGTAAAATTGTTTTTAACCGCTTTCTGAGTTTTTTACCAACCCCCCGAAGTGAATGAAAACTTGTACGAGTTAAGATCACGGGGGCCTTACCTTTTATGGTGGTATCGGAAACCACTCTTGGGGCCCAGAAAAATGTTTCACCGGCTGAGGGAGTAGAACCCGCGTCCGGTGGAAACAGTGGGTGCAAGACTAATAACGCTCATACCACTGAGGGGGATAACACGAGTGGACACGATTGTCATCTAGTGTAGTTTATTCAATTTGGCAATAGTTTACTGTTACCTTGCCAAAATGCCCAGGGGTAAATCCTTTTCAGTAGAGGAAAAATACATTATGACGTATGTTATTGCATTCATGGTACGTCTTGTGTAGCACCTTTGCTTAATCATTTGATACGCCTATGGAATTTCTTGTAATAGCTCCGCTTCGGACACCTTCGGGAATAACTCAATAGGGAATGCACTCTATTATTAGTTATAAATACATGCATAGTGCCAAAGAATGTAATGAAATCGCAAAATCAACAGTTACTCTTTTCATCCACACAAGGACATGAAACCTGAAGGGCAACCTCCAAACCACAAGACCAAAGCAAGAACAATAATATTCTCACATTTTTTTTACATCTAGGAGGATAGATAGATGGATAATAAAAATAGTTTGTCAAATTAATATCAATTCTAACAAAAACAATAATACTGAATAAGTAAGTTGGACATGGTTTGAACACGTTTATTTTAACTTGCCATAGGCCAAATCTCATTTTGTCTATTCAATTGAAAATGTTTCAGTTCAACAGTAAAATAAATATACGTATAGATATTCTGAGAACATATTCGGTGTTATTCAAATACTCATAACCTATTAATAATTCTCCTCAACCTGAATATATCAAGTCCGTCAACAGTGGCAACGTAACTTCTTTTTCTACTTTGCTCATAATTAGTGTTTTATTTTGTCTCGCCTATTAGTAAATCTATACAATATGAATTATTACAATAACAGGAGAAATTCCTCAAAAATTCCTCTTATTCAGAAAATCCTTGTAAATGAGGATGTTTGGGATGATCTCTACTAAAACGGCTATGATAACAAATCAAACCACGTTATATTCAAATAGCGATTATAGATTATGTTTCTAGTAATAATCAAATCAGTAGCTGCTATATTTTATTGTGATTTCGGTGGTGAATAGTTTTCCAATAAAACGATAATAACATATTACGAAAACAAACGTCTCATTCCAATAACTATACTACCAATCATCTCTCCGAACACCGAATCAGTACGGTTCGAAAGAGTTCGCCCCATAAATAATTAACATGGCAAACCTGGAGTAAAAATTAAAACTTCTAGTACTAGTGGCGACATATCCACCAAAGCCAATAAATACATATGGTATTCATTAAAAGCTGGTTTTTCAATTTTCTTTCATATGATTGATATGGTATATATTTTATAAGTGATCGATTTGTTATTCTTGTATTCCATATGAATGGTTGTATCATATGAAATACAGGAATGGCAAATCGATCACCAATAAAATATATACAGTAATCGATTCGTAGAATCTGTTAGTTCGTTCGTGGTTAAATCTTTATTTAATGATATCAAGAACAAAATTAAAGATCTTATAAAACAAGACTAATAACTATAAAAACACATTTTATTGTATCTAGGACAAGGTACAATTACAGACAAAACAATAATAAAACTCCGAAAAACAACAAAATTTAAAATATTCTTCAGTCTTATCATCAAATCAACCAAAATAAAACATATTACATTCACAACAAACCTTAAATAATTTTGTTCATTGATTAGCACAAAGGAGAACGAGTAGGTATACCTAACAAATGCTCCAGTTTGATGATAATCTTCGTACTTCCTCAAATGGTGATAGGAAATGGAAAATGATGGACGGAAATATATCAGTTTGTGAAAAAATGTCTGCAACTGATGGATGGAAATAAGTATCAGTTTGTGAAAAGCAGCTTATATTTTACCTTGTGAAAGAATATTCCGAGGAATTTCAGCGTCAACTCGAATAACTAAACATTCCATTTTCGACGTTGGGTTCATAATTCAAGTCCATAGTATGATTTCTATAATTAATTTTTCGATGACAATTAACAGTAGAATTATTCTGAAATTATTACGTGGTTTGTCATTTTCTGACAAATGTCGAAATTGGAAAATTATCATGTCAGTCGTCTGTTGATTGCGGGCAGCGCCTCCATGCGCGACTGGCCGTACCAAAAACTTGGTGGTCAAGATCGCCAATGTTTCAAACAGTCTCTTTATTTTTAATTTGTCTATGGTTCGCCCCAAATAATGTTTTACACTGGCGATACTGGAGTAAACGAATAAAACTCTGCTAGTATTCTTCGAACTGATCCACCACAAACACAATAAAACATCAATTATATTTCATTAGCTGCGTTTCATTCTTACATCCCAGTTCCACCAGTTTGGAGTGGACTCCGTCGAACTTTGGTGTTTGGAGACAGAATCGTCAGAATCAGTATTGGAATGTCAAGTTTTTTGTGTGTGTGTAGCACAGTGTGCAGTCTGTCATGACAGTTTTATTGGAGATCATCCTAACCAAGAAAAGATATAGAACATTCGACTTTCTGGTGTCGTGGTAGATGGACGTCTACCACGCGGGCAGAAAGTCAGGTTAATGTTAGTTTTTGTACAGCCGTTCCACGTGCATCGCAAAGTTATTAATTATTGTTGTGAAAGTTTTGGGCATTCGTGGTATCATTTCGAGTGAGACAATCCCGTTTGCCCGTTGAAGGGGGTCGAATTTGTGGCTATAGCCCCCGTTTACTGGTATATTATCCAGTATTTTGGATAAACCATAAAGAACAAGCAAAGCAAAGCAAGCATAGAAAGGGGGCGGAATAGGAGGTAGAAAGCATCGGACGTACTCGGCTATCCGAGTGATTTGAGCCGCAGCTACGCCACACTAGCGCGAAATTCAAACACTTGAAGATGTATAAAAAATTCATGATTTTTGTAATTACATTATAATATTTAAATATTCGTCTACTAGCCCAATCACATGTATTATAAATTGGAACTAGGTAGTAGAGCTTCTCTCTGAAATAAATATAAACCCTCGTACTCAACATTTGTAATGTTATGGCTTTGGATATGTCTTCATTTGTCCTCTTCACGTTTTTCCTGCTTTTTAAAATTATACTGAGTTGTTCAGTGCTGAAGACTCCGTCAAACTTTGGATGCAATTTTTCAATAAATTTTTTATCTGAATGCTCAATCGTTTTATAATGATACAACAGTTTATTCTGCTTTTTAACGAGTTCCTGGCATGCTCTCAACTCTACCTTCAACCTATGATATTCCGTTCGCAGATTCATGTTGGAAGCTTCCAGTTCAAGCAAAGTAGTTCGGGTGGGTTTCCAAAACTCTTTCTCATATAGAAGACTTTTGCAGCAATCATTATAATTAATATATCTTCGTGGAAGTTTCTGCATACTTCCAGACAATAACATTATTTTTGGAACAGCAGAAGATTTGAGACATTTCCTTCTCTTGACAGTCAATAATTCAGAAGAAAGATCTCTTTAGTAATCATCCGACTGAAAATGAACACTACACACACGGGTGGTTCTTACTGAGACCTTCAATTCACAATTCTACAGCCAAATTATTTTGATTATTTCGTCCCTAGGTGAAATATAATGTCTTTATTTATAAGGGATACATTGGAACAGTTTGAAAAAACACATTTGTTTCCAGGCATCTTATGATTTTAAACCTAAAAAATAGTTCAGCTTCATTTTAAAACATTTCGAATTTCATTACACCAATTTACAATTATCATCTCCAAAGATATAAGGGTTTGAATAATTATTAATTATTGACTCAAAATTAAAATTTTAGTTTTAAAAATCGTCAAGCAATAAAACATACCAAACAATTGGCGCGTGCCGATACTACAACATTGTATACTAACCGTTCATAAATTTACAAAATAATTCATAAAATATTTAATTCCCACCCATTAACTCCTGAAAGTATTTTCAGCATTTCCAGTTGACTTATTAATGACATAAACAACTTTTTTTTTAGTGCGTTGAAAGCGTGTTCTCATCCTTGGAGAGACTTCCATGGAAAAAACGGAAATTAATGCTACATAGACAACTATGTTGTCAGCTGTGGTCAATATCCCGAATTGTTCAAATTATGTTATTAATATTTACAATTGGTTTTTACCATACATATTATGTATTGAATAGCTTCAAAATTATAACAAATTTTATTCCTGTATTTTTTGCAACTGGTGGTGAAATTTACTTTTCATCACCAGTTGCGAACATTTTTACTTTTCGCAACGTCAACGAGTTTTGAAAAGTCAAAATTAGAAAATAGTGCTTTTTCCAACTGGTTGCACAAATAACAATTCTGGCACAAAAGTTGAAAATATTTTAATTTTTGTCCTACGGAATTGGATATCGGAACGCTCCTAGTTCTCACAATAACCTTGACCTTGCCCTGCAGCTACGTCATATTTTTGCCAAATTTTGATCCTAACCATTCTCCAGTGAATCTCACAGCACAGCTATTTGGGCCACTGGGGCACAGATTATATACACACAGATAGAAGTTCCAGCCATTGACTTTGATGTTTGTTGGCATTGGCAGTTACAATGCTGCCAGCTCTGAATTTAAATGAGTAAATTTGAAAATAAACATGGTTTACCAATACACATCTGCGGGTTGTCTTTTTTTCAATAAAAAAACTGCAGACGACGTTAAGCTGAAACATGAAAATGATAATCCAAAAAAAAACAATAATCGATTAATAAATCGCTTTCGTAATCGTATGTATAGTGATGAAGGCTAGAGTTTTAAGTTGTGAGTGTGTGAATTGATATCCTCCATTTTTTTAAATTTCCTCAATAATTCTGAGATTATATGAAGTTGACAATTTTGGGCCATAACGATTGTCATAAAAAAGTGGATTTCAAGATGGAGGTATCGCCGTAGCCCCATCAAATGTTTATATATTCAGAATTTAGTTATAATTCCATCTCAATCTAATTTCGTTCGTCTTGTCTATCCTCCTTCTGTTTTTATTTGTACTCTGTGACTGGGGTCTACGAATAAAACACACCTAACCAAAACCTTGCTCTCACACTCGCATTACCTACATGGAGTAAAAAGAATGTAAACAGATTATTGGAGTTTTTGTTCAAAGAAAGATACTGATGAGTTATACGAGTTGGACAAAGATAAACTGTTATTTAATCGAATTGAATAAACAATATTTATTAAGAAAAACAATAGATAGAGTTAACATTGTGAGACGAATGAGATCATGAAAGCGTGTGTATTCGTATCAATGGGGAAGTTTTGACCAAATTATATCATCGTAGATTTTTCACGAAAAACCTCTTTCCCCTCAATTATATAAATTCTTGTGAAATCGTGTAGACAAACTAAAATAACATCTTCTGCAGGTCTTAGTTTTGGTCATAAGGTCCTAAATACATATTTCATGGATACCAACAATTTTCTAGGGAGTTTTATGCGTCATGTTTGATTTCTAGGGATATTTTAATATTTCTGGCAATTATTTCATGCAATCAACAGCACAACCAAAAATGAACTACATTATATGTAGAGATTTTTACATAAAAACGAACGAAACTTGTGTGTGGAGTGGAAATTACATTTTGTGATTTTAATTGCATACAATTCATTGTAACAGTTTGAACCCAATGAAAATTGCAAAGATAATAAGATGAAATTCTAACGCCTGAGCAGTACTTTGTAAAGTATAAAGTAAAAATGTCTCGAAAGTGCTTGCACGTATTAGAAAACTGGTGAAGATATATTAATACTACTAAAATTTTTCAGACTCTCATATAATTTTAACAGAAAATAATCGTCTAATCGTGGGCTTTTTTTTATAAAAATGCGAACTATAAAATATATTTATTTCAATATTTTCCCAATATCTATTTCTGTAGTTTGGTATGAATTCAGATCTTTCAATCAAAGGTATAGGATAATTTTTCATTGTGATATGACCTTTATTGGAGATGAACAAGAAAATGTATGTTTGTATTACACATGACTGTTGTGTTTTTTTGATATGCGGTGTTAATATCATTTTATAACAAATCTACCACTTTACTAAAGAGTCCTAAATGTTATCAAATGTATACACAACATTCAAATATTACTGATAACTTCTCTTTGCCGCCATTTGTAGAAAACAGTGGCGCTGTCATCGGTCGATTTCCGTCCCTATTTCAGTTAAATACTAGACATCGAATCAACCAGTGATGCTGAACTGACGAATTTCGGGACGTGTCTATATAATTATCAATTTTCGTTGAATATCTGGCAACTGACAACCTTGCACATGCGTAGAAGATCCAATGTAACTTTGAATTTGAATTGTGGTGATTTTCTGATTTTTATGGCAAAAAAAATAATGAGGTATGTTTTGTTGAATCAGCGTATTTTCTATCTAACTTTTCCAAATATCAGTTTGCCCAATGCCCAAGTTATTGATGATGACCAGCTTCAAATTTCTATATAGAGATATCTTATTGACCTCTGCGCATCGCGCGTTGAACTACCGTCAATATGGCGGATACAATTGAAAGTAACTTATTTACAAAATAAATACAAAATTATGTGGATAATTTTGCTAGAATGGTTGTCCTATAGCATTAGAACGTTTGCGATTGAAAGAAGAATACAGCCTACTAGTGATTTGTACGTATAATACAATCTTTCAAACGATATTTGTATTTGTTCAGAGTGGGTTGTTGGGTTTGAATTTGAATATGGTGTTATCAGCAAATTCAAATTTTTTCCATTTGAATTTTTGAAGATGAAACTTTATTTTATTCAACCGTTATGCATAGACAATTATAAATGGACCTTATGAGTATTCTCAAATTTAAAAAAATCAAGAGTGCTGTTGTTTTCATTATCTCTGTATGACTATTCTATTTTTTTACAGATGAGTCAGTCCTAAGGTAACTAGGTCTTTCAAACAACTGCAAAATGACGAATGAAACTGTTTATATCAAACAAGAAGTGGAAGATGACGATATGGACATTGATGATGACCTACCCACTTTGGGACCTGCTGCATTGGGTCTTCAACGAGTCGGGACTCAGCCCCCTCCAAAACCTACTCCGACTCAACCAACCCAGGTGTTGAATGCACGAGGCATGCCTGCCAGAATCAGAAAAAAGAACCGATTGTTTTTCGATGATGATATTGTCAATACTCCTCATCATAGAGTCACAAGTGCAAAGAAACAAAAACCATCTCCACTCAAGAAACAAACTCCTGTCAAGGTCAAATTAGAGAAAAACGATTTCAAGCCAACTCCAAAAAAAATTACCAAAGAAATCAAGTACGAACCAAGGGTAAATTCCCCTCCACCTCTCAATTCGCCGGACAGAAAAATAGGTCAAAAGATCGGTTTACGCTTGAGAAACTTACTGAAACTACCAAAAGCGCACAAGTGGGTGTGTTACGAGTGGTTTTACAGTAATATCGATAGCTGCTTATTTTCCGGCGAGAACGATTTCATGATATGTTTGAAAGAATCGTTTCCCGAACTCAAAACGCGAGACTTGACTAGAATCGAGTGGACGAAAATACGCAGAATGATGGGGAAGCCTCGTAGATGTTCTCAGGCATTTTTCAACGAAGAAAGACTCGAACTAGAGAAAAAAAGGAAGAAAATAAGAGCTTTGCAGCAGCGAAAGGCTACGGACATGACCAGTTTCAAAGATCTACCATCGGAGATCCCCATGCAGCTCGTTATAGGCAGCAAAGTAACCGCTAGGCTACGGAAGCCTCAAGATGGCCTATTTACTGGTAGTGTATTTGTATTCAATAATTATAGTTATTTTAATGGTATTTTCACTTTTTATTCGAACACTTTTACAATTCAAAAACACTTGACATTGATTGATAGTTATTTGTGCAACCAGTGGGGAAAAGCACTATTTTTTGTAATGAGCGCGTTACGAAAAATAGGGTTTCCCAACGTGTTTCACACAATATTCTTTCTAATTTTGATATGTGATCCTTTTTAATTCAAGTTAAAAATATAAAAAATATATGTTAAAAAAACTGAAGAACACGCTTTTAACATACTAAAAATTAACAAATAATTTTAATATTCAACGACTATGCCGAAAAGCATGGGGTGCTTTTTGGTTACGTTTCTTTGAGAAACATAATCCCAGAGCCGGCAAACCACCTCATTTTAGCAAAGCTGAAATTTTAAGTATGAATATGTGGGGCCCTTTTACAGGTATCAGGTACAAAAGTACATAATAAACTTTCTCACTTACGTTAAAGTATGGTAATGCGTTTGGCAATTAATATCGTCCAGTTAGCCGAGCGGTCTAAGGTGCGAGATCTAAGCTCTGGATCTCAAAATTTTGGGAGGGTTTAAATCCCCACGCCTGAATTTTTTTTTTTTACTTTGAAATTGAGAAATGATTTAGTTTTGGGATGAATATTCAAATAAAAATAAAATCATTTCTCAATTTTGATGGAAAAAAAAATCGTCAGGTGTGGGGATTTGAACCATTGCCAGTTTTTGATATCTTGCTCCTTAGACCGCTTGGCCAACTGGACGATATTAATTGTCAAACGCATTACCATACTTCAACGTAAGTGGAAAGTTTTTTATGTACTTTTTTACTTTTTAGTGCGTTAAAAGCGTGTTCTTATCATTGGAGAGACTTCCATGGAAAAAACGGAAATTAATGCTACATAGAAAAATACGTTGTCAGCTGGGGTCAATATCACCAATAGTTCAAATTATGTTATTAATATTTATAATTAGTTTTTATCATACATATTATGTATTGAATTCGAATAAAATTTAATCTTCTTAATATGTACAGAGAATATAATAACAATGAAGAAGGATTTTCGAATAAAATTTAATCTTCTTAATATGTACAGAGAATATAATAACAATAAAGGATAACTTTTCCTGTATGCAACTGGACCCAGTGGAAAGTAACACATATCGCACTCTCTACTCCCATGGAAAGTGACCTTTATTCTCACGTGTAGCGGAAAGTACTTTCCGCACTAGTGCGGAAAGTAACTTTCCGCACGGCTGTCAATAAGCCGTCAAACCCGTGAATCTTGTAAGATTTACAGAAGTAATTATTAATTGCTCTTCCTTATTGATATTATTTACATAAAAACTGGACAAAAAACTAATTATTTGTAGAAAATAAAGAAAAGAAGAAAAAAAAAATGTTGACGCCGAGAATTGAACCCACAACCTTGTGGTCATTTACCGTATACTCTTCCATCCGAGCTAATTCAGATTTGAATTAACGTTATCAGAGATATGTATATCTCGTAAGTCAATTTACATTAATAGAATTATGATATTTCTTGTATTTTCATTTTATTAAAACAAAATTTAGCTATTTTTAAACTTCATATAATTAAAGGATAGCAACGAAAGCTTAAACTGTTAATTTATAATTATTTCAGTAGTTTGTTTCAATACGAATTACCTGTATCTAAGATAGGCAACCAGAGAACCAGACGCGGGCACATTATTTGAAAATTTAAAAAGCTAAGTAGGCTTCGAAACAATTCCATGACACAATACCACAAAAAAATAGACATTTCGTGATAGTAGGTACAGGATCGAGAGTAAAACCTTGTTAAATCTCAGAGTTGTAATGAAATAGGTTGTCGTAGGAAAAATAGCGTACATTACTCGCACGAAAGTGATTTTTCACACTCGTGTGATTACCGCACTCGGCTTACGCCTCATGCCACAATATTTCCCACTCGTGTGAAAAATGTCACTTTCCGCACTAGTAATGTAATATACCATTTAATCACCAGTTGCGAAAAATTTTACTTTTCGCAACTGGTGTTGAAAAGTAAAACATTTGATAACGTCAACGAGTTTTGAAAAGTGTCACTTTAAATGTCAAAATTAGAAAAAATATTTTTACAAGCTTTTGTTTAACTTTGTATGTATTTGCTTAGTTCAAATCTTGCAAGTGAATTTCGACCCATTTCTAGTTCTCCAGTTGACGTGAAATTTGGCAGGTGTTCATTATTCTGGTGTTCATTATTCATTATAGAATTTTTGCTAGAGAAAAACAAAATAGCGGACGAGTTTTGTGATTTTGGTTCGATTCTATTCAAAATTGGTACCTATGTGGGGAATTTCGGGGGCATAGATCACGAATTTTTTGTCAAAATTCATAAATTCAAAATGGCGGATCTAATATGGCGACGAATTTTGTGGTCATAGCCTGATTCCAATAAAAATTGGTATGTGGGGGTTTTTGGGGTCCGAGATCATGATTTTTTTGTCAACATCCACGAATTCAAATGGCGGCTCCAAGATGGCGACAAGTTTTGTTATTATGGCCCGATTCCATTGAAAATTGGTACCTATGTGGGTTTTTTTGGGGACGGAGAATATAAGTTTTTGTCAGAATTCAATAATATGATGGATTTCATGAATGACACAAAAAGACTTGAATAAAAATTATAAAAAAGACACGCTTTTATACAAATTCACTAAAAAGGAAAAAATTATTTATTTAATTGTTTGACCTAGGTCATTCTGTGAGTAGCAGATTCAAAAGCTTGCCATGAATATAAAATATGTATTTTTGCGCGGCAATATTTCGAATCTGCTACTCACAGAATAACCTAGATCAAACAATTAATTAACTTATTTTTTAGTGCCTTTGTATAAAAACTTGTCTTAAAATTGTTTTTTTAACATGTTGAAGATGGCATGATATCTATGTGGATGCCGCTCTTGTTTCTATACAGGGCGAGTAAAGCATGAATGTGATGCCGCACAAAATATTTTTACTCGGTGTGTATCTAATCGAGACTCACGATATATTGCTAAATAAATGGTAGGCGATCAAGGGCCTAGTGACCAACGTATATAAGTCGAATCGAGATTTATTAATTAGGATGGTTTTTAAGGGCATCAAAGTGAAAAAAACCCAAAAATTATTATTGTTAATTATAAGAAAGTAAAGAAACAAGAAACACGTTACAAAGCATTACGAATGCAATAGGCTGAAGCAATACAAATATAATAGACTAACATATTTAGGTCTTAGTAGCTTTACTATGGTTTTTCTCATAATCGCCCATTTTCAATAAATAATATGACTTCTTCACTCGAATTACTGCATCAACTGAGCTTGAAAACGGCGTTTGTGTTGTACATAGCCACAACAATAAAATGTTTCTAGCCAATCAGATGACCACAACGCCTACTGCATCATGTAACATTACATTGGTACCAGCCGGCTCAATAATACAATTACTATTCAGACGGCGTGAGATCAATGTGATGCCAAAAATTAAATCATTCAAAAACCAAATTTATATTCGAAACTTATAATATATATAAATATAAAGAGTCATATTTGAATAAAAGTGACCAAAAAATAAAAAAATAATAGTTTGAAAAAACTAAAGAACACGCTTTTATAGAAAACCAGACTAAAAAAAAACCCACGCTTTTTTTTCTTATTTTTTTAGTCTGGTTTTCTATAAAAGAGTGTTTTTTAGTTTTTTCAAACTATTATTTATTTCCTACTGTTTAGTGTGGTTTATTTATAAAAGAGTGTTTTTTTATTTTTTTTTAACTATTATTTTTATAATTTTTTTTGCAAATTAAAAAATGGAATAATCTTATCAAATTAGGTAATCATAATCTCCGACCCCAAAAACCCCCACATACCAATTTTGAATAGAATCAAACCATAATCACAAAACTCGGCTGCCATCTTGAATTTTTCAATTTTTACAAAAGAATCATAATATTCGACCCCAAAAACTCCCACATACGAATTTTGAATAGAATCAGACCATAATCACAAAACTCGTCCACCATTTTGGAGCCGCCATTTTGAATTTTTCAATTTTGAAAGAATCATAATCTCCGACCACGAAAACCCTCAGATACCAATTTTGAAGCGAATCGGACCATAATCACAAAACTCGTACGCCATATTGGAGTCGCCATTTTGTTTTTTTTCACACAAAACTTTCTTAATGCATTGTCACCGGATTTATGTACACCTGCCAAATTTCAAATCATTCGGACGTCTGGAAGTGGAAAATCGCTCCCAAAGGAGTCGGTTACAAACAAACAAACATACAAGTGAAGCTAATATAAAGCGTGTAAAAAAAAAAAAAACTGGCTGAGTGGATTTTTTTTTGTACAGCCGTCCTCAACGTGTTAGTCATTTTAATTTATCTCTAACATGAAAAGTATGAAATATTCATTTTGTCTTCAACATTCTCCACCTCAAAACAAAACTGAACCAAGTTCTATTTGAAAGGAAGAATACAGAGCTTTGCTTTCACACATAAGTTCCTTTACTATTTATTATTTGGACAACTCTTATGATACCATCTTTGTCAGAGTATTTTTCTTCCACTCTTCCATCATCCACTGATTTGGTGCCTTCTAGTCAACAACCAGTACTATATCACATTGAGAGGATTAGTTTTATCGTGCCACTTCTACCTCTGAATGAAAGTATTCGCTAATGCCTGGACAATTTGCCATTGTTGTCTGTTTGAGAATTCAACGTCACCATAAGACTTCATATCACCAGGTTTTGGCAGTATTGCCTCTGGTTCGTTCGCGTCTTCAGAAATATGTGGCAACAGCCTTGAATTGACAACAAGGTAGTCAATACCTCTTCTTTGGGATTGATGGTTTTCATACTAATTTTCTGAGCAGTTTTTATTGATTATACCATTGCTTTCATGACATAAACATCAGTATTTCTATTTCTCTCCATTCCACGCCAAAGAAAGCTGAGCACATCTGTCTTTCTCAGTGATAAGGACCTGCTGGTACATTTCCTTGATGTCTTTCCCAAAAGATCTTTTATTCTGTCTGAATTGCCACAGTACAGAAATTAAAGATGGAACGTAATCTGGACCCTGATAGAGGAAATCATTCAGGCAATAACTTTGAGATTTTGATGCGGCATAGAAAACAAGCCTGATCTTTTTGGGTTTATCGACATTCCAAGCAGCAAAATGTGGGAGATACCAAGTTTTTTCATTGTGTGTTATGTCTTTGGGTTTCAACTTCTCAGCATACCCTTTTTGGACATATTCGGCAATTTTGGCAGAATACTGCATAGCAAATTCAGAATCCCAATCCATTTTTCTCCCCATACAGTACAGTCTTTTCATAGCATTATCTTTGCTTGGTGGTAATGAACAATCTTATTTCTTTCACAAATGGCCATCTTCATAACGATTTTCTACTTTCTTCAGTGTTTTTTCCATAATATCCACAGCTCTTTTATCTTCTACTGACTTGATGAATTGATCCTGCATTTTGACACCAAAAGGTCTGACTATTTGATGCAGCTCTTCATCTCCAACATAACGGGTAGCAAAGACTAACATGAGCTCTGATAGATTCTTTGTTGATTTCATCAATAGATCCATGGATGGTTTATTTAGGTTGAATAATATGTCTTGGCACGATGAGACCTCAATTGTCTTGTCCAATCAACAGCTCAGTTTTTATATTGTATGTCATGATCTAAATAGGGAAACTTTCTTGAAAGATGTTCAATTTTTGTTCAAAAAGTCTTAAAAAACATTGAAATATTTTTATTGGCAGCAATATCTAGTGAAACCATTTGTGACTGATCTTCAAAGTGGGTGATCTCGTTTGTCCATTGGAAGCAAAGTGGTACAACAGGACCTGGAAGTTGGAGTCTACTGGCTAAATCTTCAGTCATGGTGCATGTGGACCCTTCATTGAAGAGAGTGTATGTTTTGATTTCTCTTACAGGTCCTCGTAAAATCACTGGAAATTCTTAATAAAACAGTTTTGGTTTCTCTTGGTATTGACTCTATTTGACTGTCACAAAACTCGGCAGATGAAGTTCTATTGATGGAATCACCTTTGTTGGTGATTATTTCAGCACTATGTTGTTCTTCCTGTTCATCATGTTAGACATGAAGAAGGAAATTATGCCTTCCTCTACTACCATCTTTGTTACATCTGGATTTTAAGAAACACCTTGAAGCCATATGACCAACTATCTGGCAAAAAAAACACAGTTTCGTACTGAGAGTATCCTCTTTTCTTTTTGCTACTGGAAGATCAATGAATTTGGTACATTTCAAGATTGTGTGTCCTGAACATTTACAGAAAATACATTCAGTGCGGTCCGATTTGTGTTCATGATTCTTTTTGGAGATCATGACTATTTCTCTTCTCGGCAAAAGGATTATTGATAGCTGCTATGGAATTCAGTTCTTCGTCGAACCAATTCGCAAAATCTTCCAAGGATGTTTGATGACCCTGTACATCGCGATGATGCTTTAATTCACGTTTTTCATGGTTGTCACCATATTATTCACTGCAGAAGAATGGAACCAAAGAGTCCAATTTGTCTTCTCTCTGTTCTCCCAAAGTTCATTTCCATCATTTTTATAATTATTGAGACTTTTTGGAGAGGTGAGTAGTGCCTTGACGGTATCTCTTGCTTTCCCTTTGAGAACTTTATCTAAACGTAGCAGATTATCTTGATCAGATATTTATAAATATAGGCTATTTTAAAAGGTCACCGAAAAATGAGGTAGATCTCTCATTTTATTTCGTAGCAAAACTCGATTTGTAGTTTTTTTATTCTCGACACACTGCCTGAAGACATCAATGTATTTCAGCTTCCTTCATTAAATATTGACGTTCTCCATCCAAAGCTTTGAGCCTTTTTCTAGATTCTTTTTCATTAAAGTCAATTCAAGTTTCAATCTGGATATGCTCGAATTCCTCGACTTTGTGTTACTATTGCAGGAATATTTGCAGACTTCATAATATCTTGGGCAGTGCTGGTAGGAATATTATCACCTTGCACATTTTTCACAGATGCGACTTTTTCTACAGGACTTGTATAGTCGTCATTATTCAGGGCTCCTGCTTAATTTTAAATCAAATCAAAATATACTTTATTGTCGGAAGATTAGTATCTCATTGACAAAGTCTTGTAAAGAAAAAATAACAGTAAATGTATATATAGTATAAAAACACATGTCACACAATTAAAAGATAATTATAAATAAGATACAATACATTCATAAAAAAAGAATAATTGACTGAAAAAAATAAATTCGTATTGTTAAAGTGTCGAAGACTATTCACACAAAGACAGTCGAGTCAAATATACTGAGTAGTCGAAAGAAATTTTTTCCTAACAAAGTATAGTCTTAAATGGAACAATATAAATAATAAAATAAAAATATAAAAATGTATATAAACATTCACGAATTTGTTGGTAATGGCAGTTAAGCTGCTGTGTAATTTGAAAACCGGTTGCATTAATGTAAAATTAGGTAATCTGGTAGAATTCGCCGAGATTATAACAAGCTTTCTCCGGAAGAAACTTTTTTACGATTTCCTAAACTTTTGTTCATTTTCGATTTTTTTTAGGTGCAAGGGCAGGTGATTGAATAACTTCTTGCTTTCGTAGATTATGGAGTTTTTAGTTAGAGTTGATGTGGGAATAGGCAATTTAACGACTGGCTTGTCTAGGAATAACAGGTGCCATGAGGACCACGCCTACTAGAGCTCTAGAAGTTCTACTAGGACTACCACCTCTGCATCTTGTCATTGAGCATGAAGCCATGTGTGCTGCATACAGACTCAAAGGCGCAAGCCAATAGATCGGTACTGAGGCAGACCATGGACACTCAGCTATCTGGAACAGGGCAAAGGAAGGATGTCCAGTCCTATTAATGGAAAGAGACAGCACCCCGTCCGTTCTGGATTTTAGAAAAGGACCCAATATAACCATCCCCATAAGGGAGGAATGGAAAGACAATGCGCCTGACAGACCCCCAAACCATGGATCAACCTGGTACACAGATGGATCAAGATTTGGGGGGATGACCGGCGCAGGGGTCTACGAAGAAGGAACAAAGAGAGAAATCTCAGTTCCTTTAGGCAAATATGCCTCAGTGTTCCAGGCTGAAGTATATGCTATACTCACCTGTGTCCAGGAAAATCTCGACAATAAAAGTCGATGGCCTACTGCAATCTACTCGGACAGCAAAGCTGCTATTATGGCGCTAGGCGGAAATAGGATTGTATCCAAACTGGTGTCCGAGTGTAGAAACGCCATAGAAAGTTTATCGAAAACAAGCAAAGTCAGCCTCATATGGGTCCCGGGACACTCAGGTGTCCCTGGGAACGAGGATGCAGACAGATTAGCCAAGATAGGATCGGGAAAGACCCCAGTGGGACCTGAACCCATCTTGGGAATACCCAGCAGCCTGGCAATCTCAAATATGGAGGAACTGCTACAAAAGCAGTTCCTAAACATGGCAAGACGCGCCAGGCATGAGGCAATCAAAGCTCCACATAAAGGAGCCAAGGAAAAAATGTCTAAAGAGATCATGTCACTTAACAGACGGGACATCAAGACTGTGACTGGGCTCCTAACGGGACATAATCACCTGAACAGGCACATGGAGCTCATCGGGATCACAGATGATCCCCTATGTAGATGGTGCCTGGAAGATGACGAGACATCGTTGCACATCCTCACTGAGTGCCCAGCTTTGGTGCACCAGAGAGAGATCAACCTTGGGAGCATAATTCTGAACCCAGAGGACGTCAAGGAGATTCAGCTGAGGAAGTTGCTGAATTTTGTCAAAGAAATCGGCATGCCCAGCTGATTTTCTCAGAACAAGTGGGCGCACAAAGGGCCCAAATAGGGAGGCCTACGTGTACGGGGTTCTTCGGAACCAGCCCACCTTGTGCAAAGAAGAAGAAGAAGGCAGTTTAATGTTTAGGAAAGAGCTGCGGTTATTATGTGTCGGCGACAAATATCTGAATTCTTCAGATTTTTTTTGAATTAAAATTCCATGTAGCAAAAATAATGGTCTACATGCGTCCCTCGAATTGGCTTTGCGCATATATCTCAGCGCTCTCTTTTGGAGCATAAAAACTCTTTCGAATAAATAGTTCGCACACATTCCCTAGAAGCAAATACCATAACGAAGGTGAGATTCGATAAGTGAAAAGTATGCGTTCTTTGCCGCGGTTAACCCTAATTCATTGGATGTAACTCGCACGACATAACAGCCAGACGCTAGCTTTTTGGATAAATTTAATATATGCCCTTCAAATTTCAGTTTAGCATCAATATTCAATCCCAAGAAAGTAGTCATAGTTTTGTTACTGAGAGACTCATTTTCGAGAAATTCATTATTGATAACACACTTGAAGTTTATTATACCTGTCTTAGAGGTATTAAAAGATAAAAGTTGGCGTCGCACCATTTTTTAACTCTACTCAGGTCCTCATTGATGATGTCTTCTAAAAATATGTTATCAATACCATGCCAAAGGATGGTGGTGTCGTCTGAAAAGAGTGCAAATTGTCCATGTATGTCGACATATGATAAATCATTCACATATAATAAGAATAACAGAGGGCCTAGTACAGAGCCTTGCGGTACTCCATGTTTGAGAGCTAGATGCTTCGAGTTCACATTGGCAATGATGACGCTTTGGAAACGTTCGGCCAGATATGATTGAAACCAGAGCAGAGTTACACCTCTGAAGCCATAGGTGTGCAGCTTTGTGAGCAGTATCCTGTGATTTACACAGTCAAAGGCCTTTGCCAGCTATCTCCCCATCGTTCAACCTAAGAAACAGCCCCTCAAGAAATGCGAATATTGCATCATTGGTATTTTTAGAGGTTTGGAAGCCATATTGGTCTGAACTGAGAATACCATGTTTGCTTATAAACGTTAACATCATTTTTTTAACTAATATTTCGATTACTTTCGCTAATAATGCAGGCAGCAAAGCAATTGGTCTGAAATTTAAAGGAGAGTCGTTGTCACCACCTTTATATAATGGAATGATGTTTGCTATTTTTAAACAGCTAGGAAAAACACCAACTGAGAACGAGTGGTTGACTGCTTCTGCCAAAACATGTAGGAATGAGGGTGGCAATTTGAGCAGTAAGTTCACTGAAATATCATCCCATCCAGAAGAGTTCTTATTTTTTATATCAACGATGGTTTCTCTGAGTTCAGTGGCATCTGTGGAAGCAAAATAAAAACTTTCAGGCACAGAAATATGGTCTAGATACGAACTGGGGTCAACCGAGGGTGATAATTTTTCAGCAAGCTTATCCGCTACAGAGCAGTAGAATTCATTTAAATCATCCGGATTCACATTCGGTTTCAGTGAATTCGAATTGTTTTTACCTCTTAAGTCATTGACAATTTTCCAGCATTCTTTTTGTTTGTTGCTTGACCGATTAACTCTAGAGTTGTAGTATAGAGATTTGGCAGTTTTGATCACTTTTCTATAAATATTTCTAAATTTGTTGAAATAAGTAACAAAGGGAATATTATTCATTGCAAATTTACTTATTGTGTGAAGTGAACGCATGTTTTTTCCCGAGATTCTCAGACCTAATGGCTTCTGCTTTTTACGCTTGATTGTCACGATAGGGAAGGAACGGTTGAATAATGTGGTCAAAATGGTATGTTCCATAGTTGTTCAAAATTACCTCAAAGGACTAATGTAATTGCTATTATTCAATAATGATAGTTATTTGGACTGTATTTTCACTTTTTATTCGAACAATTTTACAATTCAAATACACTTAACAATGATTGATGTCTCTAAACAAACTCTGTTTTATCTCTATCATGAAAAGTATAAACATGGTATAAAATAATAATTTCTTCTTTAACAGGTAGTATTGATGCTGTGGACACCTCGAACAACACGTACAGGATAACGTTCGAAAGACAAGGGCTCGGTACGCACTCCATACCCGATTACGAAGTTTTGTCCAACGAACCTCCGGAAACCATATCGTTGATGAGTTTCCAATCCAAATTTCGGCCTAGAAGCAACGCGTCCTTCACCCCAAACAATAAAAGTCCCATATTGAATAATCTGAAGTTTCGAAAAGATCCTTTGTTGTCCGGTTCAATGCTCAACAAACCGTTTTTGCCTCAGAGCGGGGAAGAAGGAAGAATAGGGGGTTTTCCTGCGAAGCTTCTAGAAAAAATGGTGCTGGTCACGAAAATCCTGAATGTGAAAAAAGCCAAAATAAAATTACTGAAATTTATGAATTCGGAGGCCGAGAAAATGATTTCTTTCGATCAGGCTATACCGGAAGAGTTCGAAAGAAAGTACGCCAGTATTTTAATCGATTTGGAAAAACTGAATATCGACTTGCAGATGTATCTGGACGAAATGCAGATATACTGCCAGCAAATAGCGCCAGAGCCCAGCGTTGCGGCGATGCTTGCGCCATCACATCTACGGGAGAAATGTAGAGAAGAGGCTGCGGATATTGTCGAAAGGCATAACTCGATAATCGCCGGGGACAAGAGTCCTTGTCAAAACCCCTCGATTCTCGATTTGATCACAGATCTGACTGCGCTCTTGTTACAGGTGAAGTGTATGTCCGATTCCGAGCAGAACTCTTACGAATTACAGGTACTACAAGGTACCATGGAGCAAGTAAAGCGAAAATTGAATACGGGCAACCAAATAGTCTTTCAAAGTTGTGTTGAAGTCCACATGAAGCACATCGAGGTCGGATTGAACCAAGTGAATTTAGATAAATTGGTGATTGGGACTTCAACACAAACTTGATGGTTTCTAGAAGGAAAGTTTATACAAAGCGTGTAAGTTTAATTTATTATGACATTTTCAATTCTGATTTGATTTATAAACATCCATTCGTGAGTTTGGGAGTAGAAACATTCTGGTTTGAGGTTCCCAAATTAAACTTTTCTGGGAAAATGATTTGGCGGAGTTCTGGACTTGTATTGGTGCATTTAGAAAAAATGCAGTTTAGGGAGAATCCAAATTTGTAAATAAACAAGCCATCCTTACTAAAAAAAAACAGGCGGTCATTCATAAAAAAAAATCCATTATTTTCACGACGGTAAATATCCAGTAATTAGACTCGCACGATTTGGGATATGATTGTTTGTGAAACAATCATATTTTCGCCTTCTGAAGTCAAAACGTGGCACTCTCAAATACTTTCCCAGATACGAGCTTCCAGAAGTACAAAAGACCTAATTTTTCAGACACTGAAAACACTCACCATTATTCACGTGTTTTTAGTACTTTTTCGTACAAAAATCTAAAATATCCACTTTTCTTCAGCCACCGTAAGCATATGGTAATTTTTATAATTATGATGTTAATTGTCTTAAATCGACGGTCAAAAGTTAAACACTACAATAGCTGCATTTTGTTGACCCCCGAATTTCTAGTCTACAGCCCAAGACACGCCTTCAGAGTGGATGTTTTTGAAGAAAAATTAACTCTGTCGATATCTTACGTTGAAGAAGGGAACACTACAACCCAACCTTACATGGATAACCTTGATATGAAAGTTGAATGCAAGCCAACCAACCTTACGAAGTAACGCTTCGCTCCGTTCGCGGACTTTTCTAGTTTTTTCCGAATTATTATTGAGGCACAATAGTAACAATCAGTCGCTAGATGCAAGTACACGCTACATTACAGACGTCGGCCAAAAGACAACACCTACGCCAACTAATTGAAATCTCATGTTTGGCTGTTTTTCTTTCACATACATTCAATCAAAAGGGGACATTTGAAAATTGAGTAATTTCTTCAAAATACGTGCCTCCAAGAATTTTGTGTATTTTCAAGCTTTTAGAGAAATGTTCTATCATATAAACCCAAAATGTTGGTGATGCGCGAATTCTCCTTAAACTGCATTTTGACCGTGCATTTTAAACAAACACTTATATTTAACAGACTTTTTGTGTCCTATCATTGATTTAATTACTTTTTCAATTTTGATTTGGGGTATATTTTTTTTTAAGAAAGGAATATACTTCTGACTTTTTCAAACTATTTTTCGGATTTTTTTGAATCTAGAATGTTTTTTTCCTTATTATATCAGTGGATATTTATTTTTTGGCAGATATATCTGTGCAATATTATTTTTTACTATTTTATTGTGTGTTGTATAATCTTAATTTTTCCAACATCTTTTTACAATTCTTATCCTCATCCTATATTTATTAATATATTTTATAAATATATTTTTGATTTTTCCTCTGTTGTAAAATGTATATAATAATTTTTGATTTGTGAATAAATGTATATAAAGTTGATATAGATATTATTTTCTTAGTTCTTTCAAAAGTGCAGTAGAATTTATCAAGATCTCCAAAGGTATTCGTGCACGAATATACAAAGGCGTAGAAGGGCCAAAAACAAAATATATTTTTTAAACATTTGGAATTGCACTTTGAATTGACAATTGTCACGTTGAACTGACAATTGTCACTTCGAACTGACAATTG
The DNA here is from genome assembly GCA_018342105.1 of Gonioctena quinquepunctata. Taxonomy (NCBI): domain Eukaryota; kingdom Metazoa; phylum Arthropoda; class Insecta; order Coleoptera; family Chrysomelidae; genus Gonioctena; species Gonioctena quinquepunctata. Next base: position 176,165 of record JAFIRS010000417.1, on the reverse strand, counting down.
TCACTTCGAACTGACAATTGTCACATACGAAATCATTTTGAATTGTCACTTCGAAGTGACAATTGTCAGTTCAAAGTGACAATTGTCACTTCAAAGTGACAATTGTCAGTTCAAAGTGACAATTGTCAGTTCAAAGTGACAATTGTCACTTCAAAATGGCAATTCCAGATGTTTTTGTAAGTGACAATTGTCACTTCGAAGTGACCATTGTCACTTCAAAGTGACAATTGTCTGTTCAAAGTGACAATTGTCTTCAAAGTGACAATTGTCAGTTCAAAGTGGCAATTCCAAATGTTTAAAAAAAATATTTTGTTGTTGGCCCTTCTAAGCCTTCGTACGAATACCCCCCATTGGGCAGTTCATAAACCATGCTAGCCAACCAAACATACTTTAATTGCGAATAACAAGGTTATTTTTTCTCTAAATATAAATCATACAGATCGGAAGCAAATACGTAAAAAATATTTCAATTGCACTTTATTTTTACTACGGCAGAGTAAAAATGTAACGTACTGTACCAGTATCGTCAATGGCACTTCCACTTGGAGTGGAGTAGATTTTAAGGTTGGGTATTAGGTACTACACTCATTTGGAATTACTCTTGTTTGCAAATTAATCTTCAAATGTCTTTTAAAAGTATTGGTTGAAGTTTTTTTTTTGTGGAAAATGACTCGTTCAAATTGTATTTCGTCTGAAGAAATCTATGTTGACATTTTCATCTTTCAGAATATTCGTCAACACTGGTTCAGATTTAAGAATTTAAAAAATCTGACAATTGGTTGACATTTTGATCTTATCAATAAATTTTACATTAATAGTCTGGTCAACAAGTGCTTTTTGGACCATTATTTTTTCTATGGTAACGGAAAATTATGAGTGAGGTATCATTCGTAATGATATTCAGAAAAAAGTTAAAGAAAAACTCCTGTTTGCAAAAATTTTTTTTTCTTGAAGGAGCTATTCTTCAAATTCTTAAAATGATCCCATTGGAAAAATAAAAAAATTGTGATTTTTCAATTTTTTATAAACAATGTAAGGCATTAAAAAATAAAAAACAAATAAAGCATTAATTTTGTTTTTCAAAATATTGTTTTGTTTTTTTTATTGTTAAAAGTTTACGAAGGCGTATAAGGGACAAAAACAAAATATTTTTTAAAATATTAGGAATTGTCACTTTGAAGTGACAATTGTCACTTCGGTATGAGGATTGCAATACTCTGGACGTGGTTGTTGATGGCGTTTCTCAGAATAAGTTTCTGAAGTGTTATTTACATGTAGTGTTGCCATTTTTGTTGATGAGCAGTATGCCCATAAATTGACTGAAAAACAATATTATTTTAGCAGTTGCATCAAATGCCTTTTTGTCATTGTCACTTCAAAGTGACAATTGTCAGTTCGAAGTGACAATTTCAGTTCAAAGTGACAATTGTCAGTCGGAGTGACAATTGTCAGTTCAAAGTGACAATTGTCAGTTTAAAGGGACAATTGTCACTTCAAAGTGACAATTCCTAATATTTTAAAAATATTTTGTTGTTGGCCCTCATACGCCTTCGTAAAAGTTACATGAAAATGATTTTTTAATTTTTTTTACTCCCATTGTTTAAATAATTGTTTAGTTTATAATAAAAATAATGATTTTTTAAGAAAATAATGGTTTCTTAAAAAAAATTGCTTAAAATCGCACTTGTTAATTAACAATTTTTTTTTGTAAGTAAATAATAATATTAAGGAACCATGTTCTTTCATATTTAAAAAAAAAATATTTAATAAACAATTTGTTATAAATAAAGAAATGTTGGCGTCATATTTTTTTTAATTGTACACAATAAAACAACAATCATGTGTTGTTTTTGGGAGATTCTTTAAAAAAAATTTTTTTAGAACTTTTAATATTTTCGTTTTTTTAACTTTGTTTGCACCTGGTTTTTTTATCTTTTTAATTTTTTTTTTTTATGTTCTGGTTCCCACGAAAAGGGATATCCTGTAATGTTCAGAGAACATCGTGGAACCTAGGGAAAGAAGGTAGGAGTTGGTGTTCTTCTTAAATTTCTGAAGGTTGTATGCCTCGGGGAACACCTCCCTAGGCAATGAGTTCCAAAGCCTCGCTGTTCGTTGGATGAACGAGTCTTTGGAAAGTGATGTTCTGCAGGTCTCCAAAGTGACCACAAAGGGGTGTGATGACTGAACTTGACGGGTTAATCTCGAAGAGACTGCCAAAGCAGGAACGATTGTTGATATTTCAGAAGAGCATCGCCCATGAAAATATCTATAAAATAGAGACAAATCGCCAATTAATATAACTTATAAAGTATTGGAGATAATACGACGAGAACATCCAGACCTTTTTATCCAATGAACAAACTAAGCTTCCAATCGAAGCTCTATTTATATAAATACTTCAAGAAAATTTTTTTTAGCTTTAAAATTTAAATATCTTATAAACTACAAGATTACATCAAGTCTTTTCCATTTTTCGTTAATCAATAAACAAATTGCATGAGCTTTTGGCTGAAGCTCTAACTCTATTAATAATAGACTATTATTTATTAAATAATTTGCTATTATTAGTAAAAATATATCGAGCAAAGTTTTTTTCAGCTTGCTTTTTATATTATTTATAATTTATATGAGCCACCACCAAAAAAACACGTTCCAAAAGATTTCCCAAAATACACAGAAATAGATAAAAAAATATTGTTTAATGTAAAAAAGTTATAAATAAATAAAGTTCGTAAAACTATAAACTATTTCTAAATTACTTTTAGTATCTCGTTCATCTACGAGTTCTTAATTAAGACTGGATTAAAGAATCAAATTTTTACTTTACATTTTTTTCCTTTGAGTTAGGGTCCTTTCAAAATATCTATCAGATGTAGTTCAATGTCCAGCGCAGCTTTAGCCGGGGAAGTAGTTGTTTTCTGTTAGATATTCACGAAAGTAACTTCATTTTTATCGTGGATTTTTTAATACACAATAAAAAAAATCTATTCAATTGAGAATGTTTTCGTTTTCAACATGTATACCACACAAGAGGTTATCTTGAACTGTGAAAGATAGTCATAAACGTAACTTTAGCACAAGCATTATCATAAACATAAGCGTAAAAATAATTATGTATAAAACCTATTTTATACAAGTTTTAGTGTTTCCGATCAACATTTCAAATTAATGAGAATGTCCAAAGAGATGTACGATCATTTACTCCAATTGGAACATGTATTCATATTCTGTATTTTTAGCATAATTGTAAGATTCCTAATGTTGGGATTTTCAGGGTCACATGTTTTTAGCATAAACTTAATATTGTTGTATAAATAGTGCCATTTGATATAACAGGTTCAACTTTCGACTTTAACATATATTTAAGCACAATTTAAAAGTGATGTTGACTAAATGGACCTTCAAGTTTATCTTTTGAGTCGCAAATGATTCCACATCTCATTTTATTAAAACCATCTTCATATTTTTCGACTTGAACAGTTGCTATTTTGAAATCAAGTGGTCAATAGTCAATGCATTTTTAGTTTTTGGGGATTATTTTACTCCCGAATTCCATCGCGATCGGTTAAGAAATATGATACAGGTTTGAAGGTAGCAACACCCAGTGCTGCCAATGTGAGAATCCTGAATTACACACAAAGACCACATATTACAATACAGGGAAGACACAAGCGACACCTATTATTGAATCATTAAAATAGCGAGATGGAGATCGTCCATTTTCTCTTTAAAATAACTAATGGCACAGAATATAAAAAATTTGTATAATGTGCTGATGGTTTCATAGCTATAAAGTATTTTTTCTTGGATGAACTTGCTTTCAAAGTACATTCGATGTGACGTAGTTGAACTACGGTAGTTCATTATATAATGAACTACGGTAGTTCATTATGTGACTTCCGTTGGAAGAACTTGTGTTGCACTTGTTTTGCACCAGTGTCGCATTGAAAATTGACTCTATAGGCATTTTCGGAAACTTACTTCGGTTCATCAACTCGATCCCAATAAATCACGTAATGGATCACTCTGATCACTTACCCCAATACTATAGTTCACGAACGTGTATCAGGTTGAGCTTTTTCTTATTTGTTCTGGTTCTGACCATAGAAATGTAATTATAATATACTGACTAGAACGCGTTTAGTCTACTGCGCACCCGAATTTCGTGGCACCCTTATGCGATAGCAAGGAGGACACCAAACAATGAAGAAAAGTATGACTTCATAAGCATATTACATGCGTGCGACGAAGATAATCAACTGAACGTATGACGGTAGTATTTATATCATCTATTTGTAAACATAACGGCGTTGTCGGTTGGCACTTATAAGCGTTGCCAAATCATTCCAATTTTCTTTAATTCCTTTGTGTTCGGTTTGGATGTGTCTTTGTACTTTGTTGTCTTTTTTGTTATAGTGATTATAGTGGATAAATTGAAAACTGTTATATATAATGAAGTGTTACATTAGTTTGTAGTAGTAGGTAATGATATGTGGCCATGCTTATTTATACATATTGCCTTTTCAGTGTGTCCATAAAGTAACGCATACATTCATTATTAGCTAAATGAACAATATCATTAAAAATTCCCAAAACAGATCGATTTTTCATTTTAATTTACTGTTTTTTTTAATAATAATCCAATATACAGGGTGATCTACCTTCGAGAGATGACGTCATCAGCGGTGGTTTTATTAAATGAACACCCTCTTTTTTTATTTATAAGTTAACCTTTTCAAAATAAATTGGTAGAGGGTGGGCAACAATACAAAAGGTGTTTTCAAAATTTTATTAGAAAGTTATGCGATACTGTATTTCACAAAAAACGAAATGAAGAATAAACGTATTAAGAATTATTATATGAAATTACGTAGTTATGCAGCTACTGGATACACTACCAAAGATGCATCAAAATGTTGCGGTGTTCCTTCTGCGGTCTAAATTATTGGCTATTTGAATATCAGGAAAAAGCTGGGTCAAATCAGGAATTAATGTATTTTGTAAGAAATCCAGATCTCGTCTTGTTGATTATTTTCATTAACTGTAGGTCTACCTTGGTTTGGTGCACCCCTCACGTGTCCTAATTCTCTGTATTTTCGCTCTATTCTGCTTACAGTAGATTGTGAAATAAGTTCACTATCTGGGTGCATTTCATGGAATAATCTGCATACCTCTTGTTGAGTCCGCATCATATCGCCAACACCAATCATAATTAAAATTTCAATCCTTTCCCTTTCAGATGAAGGCATTTTCAAAAAACAGTTTTAATATGATACATTTTGAAGCGTCAACAATACAGAATTAAACAAATGGCAAAAAATATTCTCAAACAATGAAAATATACGGTATAGTCGAGAGGCAAAGATCACTAAGATAAAAACTTTTTAACAAAAAATTAAACCGACGAAAAACGGAACTAAAAAGCAAAAATAAAATAAACCTCCTTGGTCCTAATAACTAAGCATCTAAACTAATGTGAGTAACTAATTTTGAGTCGGCGCCAAACAAACAAGCTAGGTAAAGCGTAAAATGATGGCATCGAGATGCACGGTGGCATTCTGATAATTTTTTCGAAGTAATTTAATGATGTTCGTTGATTATTCGTTTGGCGCCGACTCGAAATTAGTTACTTACATTAGTTTAGGAGCTTAGTTATCAAGACTAAGGAAGTTTATTTTATTTTTTGATTTTCAGTTCCGTTTTTCGTCGGTTTAATTTTTTTGTTAAAAAGTTTTTATTTTTCAATTTTTTGTGGCTGAAATATACTAATTACTACCTACTCAACTTTTGAATAATCCCAAAATACTTACTTATACCCACCTTACTTCAACTAATAACAGTTAAATAATACGATTATCTACTTCAACTATTTATTGTTATATATTATAAATTATTTTTGATAGTTCTGGTAAGTTCATTTCATCACTTTGTATATAATTCCATCCTTCCATAGAATGTTATTATTGTGACGGATGTAGGAGAACAAAAATAATGACGATAGCGATCTGTCAATGTCAACTACATATGTGTGCCAATGTTCACAAGTGAAAAATCAATCATCCCCTATTTTTCTACCCATAGGGGTGGATTAATTCCTTCCGAACCCAAATATGATCAACTATGAGGTATATTCTAGGTAATAAAAAAAATCATCCAAATCGGAAAACCCAGTACAAAGTTATGCCTGATAGAATCGATTAACGGATCAAAATTCAGAGGGTGAACGATAAATATTTTCCATTTTGCTACCCTTAGGAGTGGATTTTTTTCGAATTCAAATGGGACTAACTTTGGAGTATGCCCTATCCAATGAAAAGAGAATAATCGGAATCGGACTCCTCTGTAAAAAGTTATGCGTGGTCATACATAAAAAAAATATACGCGTCGACTAGAGAACCTCATCCTTTTTGGTTTCGTCGGCTGAAAAATGGATATATATAATGACAATGGCACCCACATCAAATGTGACCTTATAACTTACTCATTTTTCAAATATTGATGTAATAGTGCAATGAAAAATCTTGATAGAAATACCTATTCAATTATAAGGATATGTAAAACATGTCTCATATATCTTCATATAATAGATGGGTGGAAGAGTGAACATTTTTTACACAGGTATATAACATTTATATTCACAATTCTCTGTACCTTTGATGCATCATCTATTTAAAAAAACGTTTTATGATGATATACCCTATTTTCCATTACAAGCAATGCCACTGGAATTGTTCCGCTACTGCGAGGAGGACATAAACAACAATGGCGGCCACCATGCATGGGACATTTCGCGCAGCTTGAAGCGCATTCTAGTCAGTATATTATAATTACATTTCTATGGTTCTGACACAAGACATAACATAAAACATAACCTAACTTCAACCTTTCTAATCGAAAATGACTCTAGAAATCTATGAAATCAAATTTTTAATGATGTATTTGCGAAGGTAATATCAGTCCTATTTTACCTTCCATGGAATAGCGTAAAATTACTGCTTCATAATTCCGAATGCAAACTCGTCTTTATTTAGAAACGTTTTTTGTTTCCTCACATATCTCATTGTCTTCATCAAAAACAAAATCAAAAGCTAACGACGTTATTATTTGGAATGTTGCAGTTTTTATTTTCCTCATTAATTCAAATGATTTTAAAACTTTTGGTAATGCGCATGCGGTGTCTGCAACGACTCTGACGACCCTGCTTTTGAATAGGGTTATGCTAGACGAACCTGAGTCAGTGATCGAGTAAGCAACACCAAAGTTTGCGAACGCGCGTTGTTAACTCGGATTAGGAAAACGAACGTGCAGGTTGGAGATCGTGTCAACCCGAGTAGGTTTCCAAAAATGCCTTATTATTAAATGGTGCGCATAATTCAAAATTATGTGCACCAGTTTCCGAATGGAACTCAAAATTCGCCAGTAGTTTTCCCAATGGAATTCGAAATATATACTCACTGCGCACCAGTTTCACCAATGAAATTCGCAAAAAACATTAACTGTGTTTTATTCTGATTCAGTGGAGAATAGTTTGGATGCCCTCCAATGAAACGGTAATGACAGAATACAAACAATACAAACCGCACATTCCAATACCGATTCTAACGATTCTGTCTCCAAACATCGAATCAAAAGGGTTCAAAAGATTTCACCCCAAACACGATAAAGCGTCAATAGGGAACACGCATGATTTTATTTTAATTTTTCTTTGCAACATTTCGGTCATCGAAAATTACATTTTGTGAAAATAATTTCTCAAATCCTAAAATTTTGTCGACATTTTCAGTGGTCCTCATTTGAACTCGATTTGACCTTCACTAGAATAACTTTCTCCAAACACTAGCGCCAATTGTGGTTGTTTCAAGAATATTGATAGACAATACCAAAGATTAGAGGTTAGACTATTTGACAATACTACTTCTTACAACCCAAACATTCATTCAACCTCACATTTGATGTGATATTTCAGTAACAATTGAAAATAATACGATAATAAAAATATTAGTACAAAATATATGAACGAAGACGGATGAAATTATAATTGACAGTTCGAAGCTGCTATCAGTAAAAGTTTGAACTGTGTGAAGTAACGATGCATACGTCAGAGACGCTGAGCGAACGTTTTTGAATGTGATGTAAAATTTGGCTCTTTCAATTTTGAATTATGAGAAACACTAAACAATTTTTCAGTTTCTAAGTTTGTAGCAGAGCTTTCTAGGTGGTAATCTTCATACTCAAATCTATATCATTTAGAAAAAGGACACATGCGTGTTTCCCCATTCTCGTCCATGGGTGGCACTGGGATGAGTGCTTTTGCTTCGTCCTCTGAAAACCAGAGAAAAACCGGTTAACACAATGACCGGATATCTCAGTTTTTTTCAGACGTGAAACGGTTTTTATAGAGAGAGAGAGATTCTTGAATTTCAAATAAATGAACGTAAAAAAGCACCTCAAGTGTTATGTTACTCTGAGTTGAGCAATGACTCAACTCATTTAACATATTTACAATTTCTATTAATAACATTGGAGGCTAGTTGTGGTCAAGTAGAATAAACAATAATCTGACAAGGATACCTTATTCCCCATAAGGCAATGGGGGCACCGTTAGAAAGAGATGAGAAGACAATTGTGACGTAAGCGTGTATGCCACGCGGAGTCTCATGCACTCAGACGTCACTATGACGCGTTTGAGCTTCATTATTTCTGATTGGCTAGAGCTGATCTCGAGGTGTCCTATCATTGTTCATTCTCATTGAGCTGTGGCAAAGAGTAGAGTAGTAACAAGAGAAATCACCAACCCTATTCATGAATGAAATAGTAAAATCGTATCAAAATCCTCCAAATGCTGTCACTTTTGATTTCATTAATAAAATCAGAGTTTGGTTTAGATTGGGCTTAGCCAATTAGGAGTCAGGAAAACCTGTCATGTGACATCAAGTGTCGGGGATCATACACGAGGAAACGCTTCGGACCTTCGAGTGTTTTCGTATTAAAAAAATATAGAAAATATCAAGGTTTTCGAATGGGATGAAATATTAAGAGAATATGTTCTCTTTTAAATAGGCATGAAATTTCAACATTTCATGATTTATAAATGATTGTTTTAGTCTTGAGAATGCGTCGAAGAGTTTCACTTATTGACGATGGATATATAATATAGACTACATTTTTGTTGGTTAGGTTAGGTCAATTTATTTATATTAAATTATGAAATTCTCGAAAAGGACTGAATCTGCAATTGACGATCGAACCAAAAAGGTCTACATTAGTTTGTAACTATTCAAACTTCGGTTTCAGATAAATACATTATTATATTTTTTATGGTTCTTGCTAAGTTCTTCATGACAAGCTATCTATTCCATGGATACTTCGCTAGGATTGACGAAAATATGATGAAAACAGGTTATTGTTGAGTGTAGTGATTTATATACTAGACAAATTAATGCATATACAAAAAATCCCATAAAGAACTGTGTTTTTGTCCCTATGACAGCGGCAAAACTTTGCCCAAACTTTTCCAGGGACAAAACGGAACCTACCTTTTAAAACGGTCTAATTCTAGTATGTCTAGCAGAGTTGCTAAAGATCTAAAATTTAATGAATAATTTCAATAAATAAATTCGCTTTCTGAAAAATCTCTATTCTAGTCAGAAGGAAGTGAGCGATGCAGTGTTTTGTGATATATCTTAAGCTTTCAGTCAAAAGCTTTAGATATCGAACCAATTGAAGCTTCGTCCTCTGAAGCTGTAGACAGCTTCAGAGGACGAAGCTTCTATTGGTTCGAGTCCTATCTGAGTGAAAGAACCCAAATTGTGAAACCTGATAGTGTCTAGGCTATTGGGCAAATTAGGAGATGTTCACTATTTTGGCAGATCACACGACTATCTTCTTGCAAGAACTCCAATTATCTTCGCAGTAAAACGACTCGTATATGTATGAATTAATTTGTATCTTCTCTGAACTACCTTTCATTTGCCCATGAGATGACAATCTTCTGACTATAAGTATATTTTATTTGGAGATGGAAAATTCTAAATATAGTGGATATTTTTTTCTAAAGAGCCATGGAATCCTCTGTGATCGTTCGGAATTCACTAGCCAAAGATATCTTCATAGAATGTAAAGTCCACGCTTACTTGTGAAATTCATGTGTTCATTAAAAATATTAAAAAGTGATAAGTATACTAATAATAGTCATTAGCCTTATCGATCTTGACAGTGGGCCTTGTTCTTCCGACCAACTTCTTGGTTTAGATCCCCCTCCTCCGATTATCTCATGCGGGTATTACTGAAAAATAAAAGAAGAACTGATTTAGATTGTTTTCTCTACTCGCCTTTGTTAATAGGGCTCACCTTTTCCGGATAAGTCATTCTAAAATAGCTGGAAGCAGCCTAGACTGTCGCAGACCATGATTCATCGATTTCTCAAGTTCATCTACATATTTTATGATATCTACAATAAACTCTCTGATTTTGTTTAGGTTGTTAGTTGTTAGAGAGGTAATAGTCCGGCAGAGCTGGGCAGTGAATGGCTTGGTAATAGTTTGTATCGGAAAGTTTAATGAAACAATGTCATCGGGGAAATTTTCCAAAGCCCTCAATTTCCAAGTCAATTCATCCACTTTCCTACTTTTTCTTCTTCCTTCGTGGAAGTTTCCAAGATCCCAAAAAGGCCGTTTACGAAGAAATCACTTTGGAAAAATCACCAGATCTTCAAGAAAAATCGGGCAGTCATTTGATTTTTGATAGACATGTATACATTGTAGTAAATTTCAAGGATTTCATCTCATTTTCGCGCCAACTGTTCTGTGAGGGATCTTGTTCGTAGAACAATAATCTTTGGCTGTGGTGACTGCAACTTTATAAGCCTTTTCATTCTAGAAAATATTTTATGCGCATGCCTCAACTTCCGCCATGTTTTTCAGACATTTTATACGTGAATATGTGCTATACTCCCCGATACTGGTATATTGTCCGTAGTAGACAGGCCAAAAAAACAAGCAAGCAAGTTAAAGTGTCCGAAATTTTCATATTACCGGCTTTTTAATATGGCGGATGCGCTTGCGCGTAATGTGTCTTGAAAAGGCCTATTTCTGGCCTTTTTCAAATAACAACTGCGCATGCTTGTCGGCCTGTTGATGCAACTTTTGAGTATTTCAAAAAGGCTAGCAAAGAAGTTGCAGCAAAAAGGTTGAAGTGTAAAACTAGTTTAAATTAACTGACACACAATATTACTCACTTATATTTGCTGGAAGATGGGTGATAATAAAAAAAAAATTGGATGAAACTGGTAACTTTTCGGTCAAAAGTTCGAAAATAGGTAGCTCCATCTTCTGAATTGTTCTTCATCTTTCATTCATTTGAAAAATAGAGACCGACCGAAAGCGAAGCTTAGTGGTTCAATCTTTGTTAATAAGGGCGTAAATTGCACGAGTTAAATTTCCTAGAAACAAAATGCTTGAGGAAAATATAAAAATAATGCCATAAAATCCTCTAGAACGAATTATATTTTTGAGAATATCCCGAATGACATTTAAAACTGAATAAAATTACCAGAATTCATGTTATATTTCCCGTTCCAAAATCGCGAAGGAATAGTTTTACAGATTCATTCATTCATCATGATTATTCACTGCTCTCGAACTCACTCAAAAATTAAATTTATATATTATATATATATATATATATATATATATATATATATATATAGGGTGGCCCATCGAAAACGTACCGCAAGGCATTACAGGGGTGGGAAAGAATGTTTTGGCAAAATCCAAAAACACATCAAGATTGTTTGTCAGGGGGACACATTTTGACACAAAAAGCATAGTTAAACCTTCAACCCCCTAAGTAGGGGTGTCATCCCAAATTTTTTTTCAAATGGGAAGGGGGGGTCAAGTGATAACTCATTAGGAGGGGCTTGTCATTCCCTATACAGTGCTGCTTAGTTTTTGAAAATCGATCCACTCTTTTAGAAAATATGGAGCAATGAAACTCCAACAACAATGTGTGACAAAAAATACAAAAATCGATGCAATTGTACTTTAAAACTTATTTATTAGTCAAGTAAATGCTCGAATTGCTGTCCGCCAACCTGCATACAGTGGTACAAGTTATTTTCAAACTGTTGTCGTACATTCTGGAGCATTTACGGTGTCACTTCGCGACATACGTTAATAATTCTTCTTTGCAACTCTTCTAATGTGTCTGGTGGTGTATTGAAAACAAGGTTTTTTAGGAGTCCCCACAAAAAAAAATCTGAAGGACTTAAGTCGGGTGACCGAGGTGGCCATTCAATTGTGCCCCGTCGTCCTATCCATCGTCCTGGAAACGTGTCATTTGAATAATTGCACACGTTTTGGGAGTAATGCGGAGGAGCTCCATCTTGTTGGAACATTGCAGTTCCTGTTCTTTGTATGCGGGATCGTTCTCAATGATATTTGTTAGAGCTGGGTCGATGGCATTTTGTTGTAAATCCAAGTACATATTGCCTGTTAAATTTCCAGGAAGGAAAAAAGGTCCTACAATGGAATTTCCAAAAATACCAGCCCACACATTTAACTTCTGGGGGTGTTGCGTGTGTGACTCGTGGAAAATCCTTGGATTGGTGTTAGCCCAGCAATGGCAATTGTGGCGATTCACTAAACCATTTAGGAAGAAGGAACTTTTGTCCGAAAAACACACATTAAATAGGAAATTACCATTGTTTAACGCTCGCTCACTCATAACTTCGCAAAATTGCAAGCGACGATAAAAGTCGTCTTCATTTAGTTCGTGCACTAAGCGAATTTTACAAGGATGGAATCTGTATTTTTTTAATACCCGTTGGACACTAGTACGAGACACATCCGTCGCAATGGCCAATTGTCTTGTACTATCTACTGCAACCTACCCCAATACTGCTATCTCCGTAGGTTCATTTAGTACTCGATTTTCAAGCTGCCTCTTTTTGTTATGAACCGAACCTCAGGATGCCGTTGGTTAAACAACCCCGCGACCCGATTTCCACATTCATCGTTTTTGAAAAAAAACTCAATAATTTCCACTCTTTCTGCAATTGAATTCACCATAATGATACATTTTAAAGCCAACAATTTTTAAACACGACAGGTATCTAGCAACCTTGACCTAATTTAAACGTGCAGAGAGAAACCCGATCATTTTTTACTCACTAAAATGAGCCAAAAAAATCTGCAAATCGGCAAAAACAGCGAATTCATTTGAAGGAATTCATTTTAATAATACCTACGATGAGTTTTAAAGTACAATTGAATCGATTTTTGCATTTTTCGTCACGCATTATTGTTGGAGTTTCAACGCTCCATATTTTCTAAAAGATTGGATCGATTTCCAAAAACTAAGCAGCACTGTCTATAGAAATGACAAGCCTCTTTCAATGAGGTATCACTTGACCCCCCTTCCCATTTTAAAAAATTTTTGGAATGACAGGGAGTTGAAGGTTTTACTAAGCTTTTTGCGTCAAAATGTGTCCCCCTGACAAACAATCTTGATGTGTTTTTGGATTTTCTCAAAACATTCTTTCCCACCCTGTAATGCCTTGCGGTACGTTTTCGATGGGCCACCCTGTATATATAAATTGTATCTAGAACTGATTTTTCCAAAAAAATCCACTGCTAGGAATCGAACTCGAGCCTTTGGCGTGACAGTCTGCTTACCTCAAAGACGTACCTGGGGAGTCCAGATCCCCCCCAACCCCGAAAATGTTATAGAGATTAGATACAACACACAATACCCTAAATACAGCGCCATAAATGCCTTTTTGCCTGGGACATTTCCGATTTGCGGGGACTATTTGTGGCAAAACCCTGGCCAACAAAATATTTCATGTGTTTTGAAAATAAAACCATTTTGACTAACTTTGTAATGGTAAATACTCCTAAAAATATCTTTAAAAATCAATCTTTATTATATATATATATATATATATATATATATATATATATATATATATATATTTTACATTTATTATTTAATTTAAAGTTTAGTCACTACAGGGATCTTAGTTTTTGAGTGACTTCGGAAGATTAACTTTTTCAATCTGATTTTCATGAACTCTGATCTCCGTCATCTTCTTCAAAGAGCTTTCCATAATTTAATTTTTCAGCAGACTCCTTAACCAATTCGTACGAAGCTAGTCAACTCAATCCCTTTTCCATCTTCAGAAGTTGACCTGTACCTGTAATGTGCCAGTAAAAATATAGTGCTGAAACCGAAGCAAATAGCACTTTTTACAATTGTTGAGATATTTCTAACTTTTACACTTTTGGCCAAATACTCCACTGTGCGGCATATGTTTCCGAATTTGTGAATTATTGAATAATTTAAGAAAATGTATTTGCTTTTTATTTACAAAAAATTTTACGTATCCGAATGGGGAGGAACTCCAAGTCAATATCTATGTTGTTTACTTTATTTACAGAGTGTATGCATTTCGGAAGTTTATACTTCCATCATTAGCACGAATACAAAGAGTTTAACAAATGCTCCACATAAATAAAATAACAAACAAATGGACAAAGGACAAATTCTACACTTAACATATATGTTATTATCATATTATCTCTTAATTTGTGTATAACGATGAGAATAAAAAGGTGAAAACAAAAGCCATCGAGGCATAGTGACAGACTCGTATGAATACGATGGCTTTTGTTTTATTTTTTTATTATTATACACACATTAAGAGATAATATAATAATAACATATATGTACTGATGATGGAAGTATAAACTTCCGAAATGCATACACCACTTTGGAAATAAAGTAAATTACATATACATATATTGTTTTCGTCGAGATGTACTTGGCGTTCTTCTCCCCTCCCACCATTCTGATTCTATTTTTCTAACCAATCCACTTTGAGTAATATGGACTACTTCTACCATTTTTTTACGTATCCGTTTACGCGATACTTTAATCATTTGCCTGGACCTGGACCTCCATGATAAAATATTCTGGATACGCGTGCTTGGGTTACCTAATCACTACTCCACCATAACCTTTCGTGAATTTCTGAATATACTGCATCTGAATCATTCGCCGCCTTACTTGACAACCCGAGGCTCATTTAATATAAAGGTATATTTCAATTCCAATATCATATCACAGTATGTAGTGGGCTCAAAATATCTTTGATCAATTTTAAATTTTCTGTTTCCTTATAGGAATTGAAAGCGTTGACATATAATTTTGACATGACCTAGTGTGGTTTTATCGCGAAACAATCTCGAATCTACTGTGGTTTTATCAGTATAAAACAGCGAGAAGACATTTATCACTATACAACTGATCTGAGTTGTTCATTTATGGCGTATCCTATTATTGTATAGAGAAAACACCATTTGTCTTAGTTGTGTCCAGCAGAAAATTGAAAAGGAAAC
The DNA here is from genome assembly GCA_018342105.1 of Gonioctena quinquepunctata. Taxonomy (NCBI): domain Eukaryota; kingdom Metazoa; phylum Arthropoda; class Insecta; order Coleoptera; family Chrysomelidae; genus Gonioctena; species Gonioctena quinquepunctata. The sequence continues at coordinate 160,767 of JAFIRS010000417.1, read as the reverse complement.
CATGTATAGCGAGCGTTCGTCAGTCACGGGTCAGCCGCGACAGACAAACACCACCGACATCGGTTGCAAGGAAATCAGACACTAACTCGAATATTTCTACACACATGAATACCATGTTTTGGAAATAAATCTATTCTATTCTACTGATCATAAATGTGAACACGTTAGAGAAATACCTACTACATTAGCATTCACAAATACACAAATGACCTTTTTCCAATACTTACGTCAAAAATGACGTCATTTTTGAGTACTTTTCAATGTCAAAAATAGGCTATTTCTGAACAGAGCTCAAAAAAAAATCTGCACGGCCTGCAAAAAAGTACAGTCCTACGTTGTTTAAATACAGGTACTACGTTGTTTAAATACAAGTAATACACAATACCCATCATTCTCATTTCAATCGTTTTTTATTGAACATATTCCTTCCATACTAATTTTTTACAAGATTTATATTAATAGTAGTATCTATAATTGCTGTTATTCTGTGTGTTAATTTCAAACAATGATTTTGGTAATACTAAGTCAAATGGCTTTTCTTATATAATGTTACAAGTATAATTGTTCTCGTCTTCGATATTTCCACTTTTCTTGATATCACCACTGAAAATACCGTTTCCAATTTTCACTTTTTTTCCACGGACTTCTCCACATAGCCTTCTGTAACGGTCGACGATCGCCATCCACCATGATGTTTACGTCTCAAAATATCAGCCCCTGGCCAACTAAAAGCGACGCAGAGGACCTTCTAAAACTATATGGCCACTATATTTTGCAGTATTAGGTTACCCAAGAAATGGTGCAATTAGACTCGGGATTTTTGCAAAAGTATTTATTCCGACTACTTCAACTGTACATTTTCCATTCCTATACTGAAGAAAAAATCTAGGGTTTCTGCTATCTTAGGACGCAGTGACACGTACTTACGAAAATTTCAGCTGGATTAAATTTGTGTTCATTGTTATTTGGAACTACAAATGTTCTTTGTATTTTCGTTTTTTAATCAGGAATTTTAACAATTATATAAGAATCCTTGTCCTCAATATCATGTATTGTCATTTGAGGAAGTTTGTCACGGCGACAGGCGCCTGACAATCCTATAATCATAACTAAGTACTTTCATCAATAAAAAAAATTCATCCGCAGCATCAAGCAAAAATTAAGTTACCTGTTCTCTCGTGAAAACGTTTGCCTTTTTCGGCTTATAACCGCCACTTTTCCTTTTAAGAAATGCCTTTACTTTGGGATAATCTCCTATATGTATGTTCTTGTTAACAGCTAAGTTGATTTTAACATAGAAAACTTCTACCACAGGGTTGACGACTTCATAGTTTTAGATTTTTCTTCCAAATACGCAAGAATGACGGGTTCTGATATCTTAGATATTGTTTTCTGAGAACACCAACTATCAAATGCATCATATTTTTTTTCGTATAGTATAGTCTGGAGTCTACTGGTAGAAGTTCTGAACTAACTGCTACCGCTGACTCCATCACATTTGCAGGAATATCAGATGTATCACTAAAATCACTTCCTTCGTCCATAATTAAAGCGATATTTTATAAATTTACGAAAAATATCTGATTTCGGTTTTACAGTAATGGCGACCTCAATAATTGAAATTGTTACTATGCACCCTGACAACCTAATATTTATTCTAATTGTTCCTGGTAGGTATGAATTGCTATTGACTGAAATACTTTTTCTTAATGTCACTGTCACTGCCAAAACAATAAAAATTGGACCATTGCTTTCAAAACGTTAATAATAAAGGGTATTTTCAGTAGTAATACTTCTAGGTACTTCAAAATAATCAGGTTATACATCGATAACTTGTTGCATGAAGAGTATCAGTTTGACAGTTTAAATAAACTGACCGCGAAGCGGGAGGATAATACTGCTCATTGAAGTGCTGGAAATACCGAAGGTGTTATTACTTGAACCTGTAGCGTTTTTAAAATTGGATCTCATCTTATTTATTATATTTTGGTGATGTTGTTCATCTAACTGTAGGTAGGGTTTGATATAATTGCTATTACCATGTCCTGTTATTTTAATAAGTTCTTGTTCCGATACACCTGCTTTTGCCAATTGCAGTGGCTCGGTGAGAATGACGTTTTGTTTGTCATATTTAAATTTGCCAATTCTGCAGACTTTTTGGTCCATTTACTAATTTCATGCACTCCAATTGGCATATTTTTGTACCAGCCAAGGGTTTTTTGTTATCTCCAGTTAGGATTACTGTCAGAAATAACCCTGTTTTAATATTGATGTTTTCGCTTCTTTTTATCATTAGTTCATCTAGAAGTATCACTGGACAATGACTTACTTCATTATGGTTGGGTACAAGCCATTTATTATTAGCACACGGTTTTGCTCCTCCCTGTGTGGTTTTGGTAAAAATAGGATTATATTGTATTCTACCAGTTGGAGTATCCTCATTTCCAGTTTCTTTTCGAAAATAATGAGTCAAGCATGACGCTCCTTCATTTCCTCTCCACGCAAGTTCTACAGAAGCAATTAAGATTTTTTTTATTTGTAATCCTTGCGGTGTATTTTCATCCCACGCTTCTATCATTGCTATGTACCTGGTATCTTCAAATGCTGATGCACTAACCTTTCTCTTGTCCGGTAACATTTGAAGTTCCCTTCTTTTTGAATTTCTTGCGTTTCGTGCGGCTAAAAATATGGGACTAGGGAATGGATTGATTACTCTATTAAACTCCTTCATATATATTTTTCTTGTATTTGCTTTTGCCGTTACGTTCCGCATCGTTTTAACCACATTTTCTTTATAATTTTCTGCACTACCTTTTCGCATATTGAAAGCCCAATCTTTCAAAATGGATGCTATCATTTCCGTGGAAATTGATTCAATTAGTACATAGTTTCTTTCACTACAAAACGTAAGAAATTGTTTCCATACGTACTTTTTTGTTTTCACTGTATTATGAGGCTCAGTATTTTGTATACTTTCTTCTGTTGCATTGAATGATGAATCTCCGAATCAACTCATTTTTGAACAATTATTGATAAATGTCAAAATTTGACGGTCCTGTTAGTTTGTGTATTGTTGTATGTGCCATGGTTACTATGGAAATGAAATTATTGTAAAATTTTCGATTGGTGGAGCTACTCTATGTATAATCAGGTATTATCGAAATTATACAAGGTAACTTAACTAAATTGAACGTTCTGATTGGTTAAAAATTACACGAAAAAAATATATTTTTATATTAAAAACCAAAGTATTGAAAAAATCATGTATAAACTCGGATATAAAGCCTCTTTTAACGGCTCGTTATGAAAGCTTCTGGCGCCTGCAAAAAAGAGTCACTTGTATAAATGATTCTACAGAAAATATCTCGGAATCAACGTAAGGGCACTATACAATAAATGTCAGATTATGAATAAGCCAAAAAATCGACGGTATGTATCATCAATAAATAATTGAATCCTAATTACATTCTAACGTCAATAGCTCGTAGCCCCCTCTGAATCCGCATTTCAGGGATTCTCATTAAATGCTTATTGAATTACTCACAGCCAGAGGTCGACTGGCCTCACCATCAGAAGTGAAAGTGACCATACGGTTAGTTGGTAGTAGCAATGGTGATGCGGATAAACTTGTGAGTGAAATGTCCAAGGCGGAAGAATACAATGAAGGTGAATTCGATAGTTTTCAATGTGTTAGCCATCATAACCGTGCTCTTCATTTCCCAGTGTAACGGTAAGTTTGATTAGGGCTTTTTGGGTTTTGATGGGTAACTGTCTTAGACGATCATTGAACTCTCCGGTAAGTACTCGTCATGCGTATTACAAATTTGACCTATTATTTCAAGCAACACCATTCGATTTTAAGGTATAGGTTTTTTGTTGTTATTTACTCATGTGCGATTTGGCATGGACAGGTTTTGCTATTTTTTAGCCACCCGACATGAGATTATATAAAGGATTTCTCCTTCGTAACTATGAATCATAACTACTTATTCAAAATTCATCAAGACATAAATAAACAACTCAATTAGTAATGCATGCTCATTTATCATTCGATGGCACTTTCAAATATACAGGGTTAATGAAAAATAAGTTTTTTTGGTGGTATCAAACATTTCTTTCAATATTTTGAGTTTTTCTCCATGGAAGTGATGAATGTATTGAAGGATAATTTACAAAATTTTCGGAAATGTTTATTTCCATCATCAGGGAGAAACTTTGTTGAGGTTGGTTTCAATGATGTTAAACATATTCATCTAACATAGTGATACAAAAGAAAAAAACGTAGATCAAGGAATAAAAAGTTCAAAGTTACTACAATCACATTAGAGTTGTTTAAAATTATATAAATATAAATATGTACTCTATATGTGGGTGACAAGTGAAACTGACAGGTTAGGTTAGGTTCCTACATTTTGAAATGGGTGTTGTTTATAAACATTGCTTTTCAGGTAACCCCATAAAAAGGAATCAGACGGTCTGGAGACCTACCAGGCCAAGGATTACCCGAATATCGACCTATCCACTGCTCACCAAACTCACATAAGTTTGGGTCAAAACACATCAAATAATTGTGAAAAAAACATTTTGCGGGAGATTAATTACGGAAACACGATTTAGTCTTGTCACTAGGTGTAGTCATGCCCTGAATATTGATGCACATGAGCTTATTCAATATTATCAACCCTTAAATAGAATTTAAACCAACTTATACTTGTAATTGAAAGTTAATAATACATTATTTAACCTTGCTAAATTTAATATTGGTTAGTAAATTTGAATTCAATAACAGCTATATTTTTGAATTTTATAAGGCGGCTTTGAAAAAAGATCTAGGTACTTTTGTTGTGACAATAACAAATGTCGCAATAACTTGTTGGCAATTTTGTTGGAGTTTGTCGTTCTTTATCAGTTTTTGTATTTTTCAATCTATCAATAGAAATGGCTCCAAAACTGAGTATACAAGAAAAAATAGAAATAGTATCGCTATATGGCGAGAATTATCATAGCACAAGAGAAGTAGCTGAAATTTTCAATGAAGGCATCCAGACCAAAATTTGTATTTTACTATGGTGGCAAAGATATTGCAAAAATTTAAGGAAACTGATTCGGTTGAAAACAAACATAAAAGTGTCCACGTTAAGCCTGTGTAAATAATGAAAATAATGATTTTATTTTTGTGCATGGTTCCAGGGAATGTTAGAAGACAATCGAGATTTCTCAAAAAATGTGCTAGTTTCTGACGAAGCAACTTTTACCTCAAATGGTGTCGTCAGTTCTCAAAATTGTAGATGACGGGCAGATCATAATCTTAATTTCAATATTGAAGCCAAGGACCAATATAGTTTCAAAGTATGGTGTGGAATTGTAAATGAGCGAATTGTAGGTCCCTTCTTTTTTAGTCAAAAGTAATCAAAAATTAAGTAGGTAATAATTAGTAGATTTCAACCGCAAAAAAAATCAAAATAATTTTTTTTAACAAAAAATTAAACCGACGGAATAATCAACTGAGAAGCAAAAACTAAAATAAACCTTCTTAGTCTTCATAATAATTGAGCTCCTAAACTAATGTGAGTAACTAATTTTGAGTCGGCCCAAACAAACTAGCAATTGAATTAGGTAAAGCGTAAAATGATGGCAGCGAGATGCATAGCGGCGTTTTGATTACTTCTTCAAAGTAATATAATGATCTTCGATAATTGTTTGTTTGGCGCCGAATCAAAATTAGTTACTTACATTAGTGTAGGAGCTCAATTATCATCAAGACTGAAAAGGTTTGTTTTATTTTTTGCTTTCCAGTTAATTTTTTCGTCGGTTTGATTAAAAAAAAACAAAAGTTAATCGATGGAAATTCAGTTGATGGTTCTACTCTATATAGTATTCGTAGAAATCCAGAAGTTAAATATTGGGCTGTATCATTATTCTGAAGTAGAGTATATTTCATAATTATAGAGTTAGATTTCACCGTTTTAGAGAGAAATGATCGAATGGTTCCAGTATTAATTTAACTCTATATGGAGTTCAAATTTCAATCTACTATTAGTATATTATGCAACGATCATGTATTGATAGCTATTAATAAATGAGCACGACACGAGCCGAAGGCGAGTGCCGTAAACCGCGTACGAGTGTATTGATAGCCATTACATGATCGTTGCATACACAATTTTTTCTACGACCAATAAATAATAAAATAAAATTTCTGGCGGGGTACAAGATAATTCTTCACTGCTCGACATACTTATAGGTACTTTTGACGTTTTGTGATCGAATGTCAATTAAAATTAAGTGTCAAATGAGTAGAAACATACCACTTGATTATCCCCAAGTTCGTGTTTCTATAGGCCGAAAATTCGTTTCATAATGCAAAGTACGTGTTTTTATTGGCCAAAATCTGTTTTGGAAATGATAATCCGTGTTAAAATGGACAATATTGATAAATCGGTAGCAGATATTTAATTCGCCTAATATATACGGGAGAAGAAAAAAGTATATTCAAGATAAATGTAGTCTGTTGGGATGAAATAGAATTAGACATTTTATAACCTAAACACATGTATTACTCACTCACAGTAGGAAATTCAGATTGAATATTCACTGTATTCAAAGTACAATTTCTCAGAGTAAATCCTTTCTAACACTGTGTTGTGACGGTCAACGGAGTTGATCGTATCTACTCTATACAGTGTTCGATTGAACAGGAAATATTATATATATATATAAATATATATATAATATATATATATATATACACATATAAAATTCCTTATTGGTCTAGTGTTTATTCCACTTCATATAGGGTTCAATTTCCACTATAGCTAGATTTAACTTATATTATTCACATGAATATAATGCACTGGCGGATCTAGGGAGTTTTTCAGGGGGGGCCATGAGTTATTTTTCAGGGGGAGGGGGCATGAGTTAATGGAAATTTGTAACCAAAGTTATAAAATCCATAGGAATAAAATGAAATATATATATTTTTTTATTTGAAACAACTGAAACCAGTGAACAATAATATAAATAAGATGGAAAAAATATTGCGAAACAAACAAAAACACAATTCGACAATTATTTTAAATAATAAACTCTCAAAAATAAAACATGGGAATTAAAACTTTATAAAATTATTGTTTATAAAACAAAATATTTATGCCTTTGGTCACTGTTTGCAAATATACTGAAAACAACTGAAACCAGTGAACAATAATACAAATAAATTAAACAGCTCAGTTCAATTCTCCAGATCATATAGAAAGTTTCAATATGCTTATTTTTCACCATGACCAAAATAACAAGCATAAAAATAACTTTTTCAGTTGGAATTCGTAAAATTTGGGAATATAGATATTAAATGATTCTCCGGAATGTATTGAGGAATTTTCTGGGGCTCTAAATAGTTTTGTTCATCCAAGTAATTATAATTTTATACTTATACACTGTTTATCAATTTTCCAAAATATGCAAAAATCAAACTCGTTAATAATGTTAGTGTAGCACTTTTTACGATAAATTCAATTTCACTTGTCACTATTTCTATTTCAATGAAAAAGATCTATAACTATAAACTGAATCTTAAACCTTACACTCACTGATTGAAGAACAAATGTGAAATGACAAATGACCCTTTCTTTCAAAAACAAGTGAAATATAATCATTTTTCATTTATGTGCGGTTTCCGACTTCTGACAAAAAAACAACTATTTTCTAGTTACTCCTTTGTTTTTGATTCTTAACGCTCACCGCTCACGGCTTACCACTAAGATGCCTTTTACTAGGAGCACAGTCCCCAAAAACAATTATTTTTCCTCTATCGTTTTATCGTTATCTGTTTTGCCGCACTTTGATTTAGCCGCCTGCGTTTTTTTTGCATACATTCGCACTGCATAGAAGAATATTTCTGTTTCATAGTTGTATTGGATGATGAACGACTCCCATGAAATTAGAAAACGAGTAGATTTGGGATGTTTGAGTGTTTGAGAAAACATTCAATACAACAAATAATTTTGATTTGTATAACGTATGTTTTCTTCTTGGTGAAAACCAATCAAAGGTTTAGTTGCATATCCAGACTCTGGTTGTTGAACCAATATCAACTATTCAGAACTGTAAGGGAGGGGGGCATGCCCCCCCTCAGATTCGCCAGTGATATAATGTTATTCATATAATTCATACGGAACCATACAGAGTGAACCTAACCTCTTGCCCAACCGCTAACACTTGTTGGTCCATAAAAAAATTAACATTTTTATCTTGAAGTTTTTACTATAAGTCCTTAATGAGCCAGAATATTATTAAATGGCATTATACACTAGTCATTTACGGGTGTGGTGTGAAAGAGGTTCGATTACTCGACATTTGCATAAGGTAGAATGTTGAACTGCTTGTGTGGTAAATGTATACATTGCAGGCTATCTGAGATAGATATTCAATTCAAAGTGAAGGAAACAACCAACCTTGTTATATCCAAACTGGTGATTAAGTCAGAATAGTTTACTTCATACTCTGCTTTGAGGCACTTATCATAATTATCACAGTCATCTGTAAGAAACAAACAACACCAACAGTGGGAAACATTTGCCATTGATTATTGTTTTGGAAAATAATATAACGACCGTTCAGAACACGTGAACCGAACACTGTTGCCAAGCAAGATTCTCGCATGCACGGTTTACAAAGCTGTCTACGAATGAAAGTTTGTTAGATTCTGCTAGTGTTTTCTGATTGGCTGGTGAATGGAATATCCTAATTGCTACCAATCAGAAAACAGTAGGTACGCGATGTGCAGAAGAATTAATTTGAACATTATTGCCTTTATGTTTTGCTGGCTTTCAAAACTAAACACCAAGCTGTTCCGTGCGTATTTTGGAGAGTAGAAGACAAGATGAATCACTCGCCGCAATTATGAATGAAGTGGTAAATTTCAATTCTGGTAGGATTCTGGAATCGCCAATCAATGTCGGGCGTATTCGTACTAGATATTGTCATAACTATATTGCCAAATGGGTCTTAGAAATGGTTGGTAGCTTAGGATAACTTTTGTGATAACCAGATTATGAACTCAGAATCAATAGAACAAACATACAACATTCAATAACAAATATAAACAACAATTATACTTACACCTATAACTATATTTACAATGCTGCCAATAGGGCAGCGCAGCAGTTAGGTCTACATCTTGTACTACTATGCTTAACATAGAATTCACTTTTGTCAAAATGGTTTGAAACTTCTTCACACCTTTTATATCCAACACACGTTGTCCGATGTGATTTATTCCCAAACAGTTCGAGGTTCAATCACATTGAAACAAAATGAGTTGTATAAACATCTAAGCGTGCTTGCTAACCCTCATCAAGAGAATATGGGTCGATCACCTTTGGAGGGCATATTCCTGACAATATTCCAGACAATATAATATAATTTTTTTGATAAAATGCCAAATTATTGAAAAGACAATAATGTTCCAATTAATTATCGTGCACATCGCGTACTGTTTTCTGATTAGTTGTTAATAAAGATCTTGAGATCTTTCATTCACCAGCCAATCAGAAAACACTAGTAGAATCTAACAAACTTTCGTTCGTAGACAGTTTTGTGAACCGTGCATGCGAGAATCTTGCTTGGCAACAGTGTTCAGTTCACGTGTTCTGAATATCTGAATCACTACAATGGTCGTGATATTATTTTTCAAAACAATATTAAATTGCAAATATTTCCCTTTTCAATACTGTTGTGTTGTTTGTTTCTTACAAGTGATAGTTCTGATAAGTGCCTCAAAGCAGAGTACGAAGTCAACTAGTTCTGACTTATCCCAGTTTGGATATAACAGGTTAGTTGTTTTCGTCACTTTGAAATTGAATATCTATATCAGGCAGCCTGCTGTTATGCCCCATAATTACAGAAAAACTTTCATTCATAAGGAAACAACACGATATTACTGAATAGGAACGTTATAGCCAGAAAGTTCAATAGGAATAGATTCAACAGTCAAATGCGTGACTGAAACTGATATGGCACCTGTCCTATAAAAAATCACTCTTTTCTCGATAGAGCTATTGATAAATCATCATAAATCTCTTTTATATATATATATATATATATATATATATATATTTGTGACGACATAAAAACGCTATAACTCATAGGTTAGGACAGCCCATTAATGTAACTCTCCCGCGAAAGGCATACATTTTTATTGAAGTTTTATGGAGCTGTGTTTTCATAAATTTTCGATGATAGAAACAAGCCATTAATTATTGAGCCGCTGACAAGTTGAAGATAACTAGTGTAGGACCGTAATCCACGTATGAATCATGGATAGGGTTGAATGGTATAAAAACATGAGACTCTCGCCATCAAAAAGCCAGTCATTACACAGACGTTACTCCGGTAATATGTTCCTCTCAAAAATGAGGTTAGATTTCATTCGATCACGATATAGTGACATAAAGATGAGAAAAGTAAGAAGTGCAGTGCAGTGGACTTAAGTAGCCATTAAGAGAAATTACAGTCAAATCAAGCTAATCCGAGTACTAACAGTAGCCAAGTGAATTCACGAGTAAACCAGTATTTTTTCCAAAATTACCTCCTGTTTATCAACGCTTCGAGAACGAGATAAGTCAACGGAAAACCTCAAATAGAAAGTTCATGACCTCATAGAAAACCGTATCCATAGAACGATAATCTAATAAACCGTGCGAGTTAAAAATAAAATAACCATATTTCAGCGAGATTAATTCAAATAATAATACAATTAAACTAATTGTCGGTTAAAAGCCTTCTCAAGTGAAAAGTGTTAGCCATGCTGATTGAGAGTGAGTTCATATGTGTTTTTCTGTGTTTATGTTTGGGCAAATTGAATCTTTTATAATATGAATGCGTCTTTGAATGTATCTCCATAATTTCATGTCGCCAATGTTTTCAAAAGATAATTATTAACAGTCGTTTTTGACAAGTGATGTCACCATTGCTTTTCGTCCATCTATTTGAATTGTAGGCTGATAAAGAAATAACTTCAAGTAAACTACACTTTTTTCTGAATATTGTATCATCTTATCCGTTTATAGAACGGATGAAATACTTTGTTAATTCTGATAAAATATATATGTATATTCTTACTATTTTTATGAGTGCATTATTATTTTTTTGAATCTTTCTGAAAACGGTACGTATTTCCTGAATAAACAACTCAACGCCCAGGCATAGAGAGAAAGAGATATGTCCTGTAGACCGCTCCAGTGACATAATCTCGGTTCGACCATCCTCAGACAGTCGATGCTCTTGATGCTTGTTTTCTCAATCTAACGACAAGTTTGGTGTTGCAGGGGTGTTTTGTTAATTCATAACACCCTGTATAGGCCGGGCTAAACACTGCAATGTGTATATTTACCACACAATCAGTTCAACATTCTACCTTATTCAAATGTCGAGTTGAATGTTCATTGCATTCGGCAATTTTTCTCTGAGCAGATCACCTGAAATTAAATTTTGTCAAATTTTACAAAGAATAAAACCTGTTTATCAATTTTTTTTCAGATTTTTAACCACTGTAATTCGTTATAAAATGGCATTATACACTCGTCATTCACGGGTGTGCAAAAGGTTAGATTACACCCTGTATATACTTGATTGAGCCCAATTCCTAATATCGCCCGAACGTGACTATATATACCACCTGCCTACTGCATGTGTGATATTGCGCAAGTGCAATCAAGCCTTCGGTTTTAATTTTAACACTATTCAGAGTACAAATTCAATACTAGACATTTATAATTTTCACTTAGCTATAGTTAATTAATATTTAATTTTGGACTCTATAAGATGAAAAGACCAATCCGAATACAGAAAAAAATATTCACATGTTAATAGTGTTAAATAAGAGTGATCAGAATGCCTCGAATTGATTTCTAGAAAACTTTTACTCTGAAAATTAACTCGAAGGATATTTTTTACCTAGCATGAATACCTACAATTATATGTACTTAAATCAAAAAATGAATTATTAATTTTTGCATATACATTTTTCGACCATTCATATAAAAATAAAATTAAATGAAAAATAAAATAAAAAAACACGCTTATATAGCAATAAGGACAAAAAAATTGAAAATAATGAGAATAAAGTCATTGACCAAAAGAGCGTGAGATGCTTGACATCAGTTATCTTAATAAAAAGTAAGTAAAAAGCACCCCACGCTTTTTTACATAAGACGAGACTTTTTGGTCAATGACTTTATTCTTATTATTTTTAAATTTTCAGTCCTTATTATTAGTTTTTTCAAACTATAATTTATTTTTCAACTGTTTAGTCCATATTGCTGAAAAAGACTACGGGAGAAAAACTCTTCGATTGATTCATCCATATGGGATGGAAGTTTTTACGAAATTTTTGTTAATGAGACAAATGCTGCATTTTGGCGAATCTGCGCATTCGCCATATCTTTGTTATGTTAATTATTTTTTTCTATGAAATTATTGTATTGTCATCGGTTTTTAATACGTGTGCAAAATTTCAAATGATTTAGATGTCTGGAAGTGGGTGAGAATTAGTTTGAAATATTCCGTTATATACATTCATACATACATACAGGTGAAGCTAATAATATAATAAATCATTAGCGAATGGTTGGATATTAAATCAAAGTCTTACATAATGAGCTTAACTTTATGGAAAAACTCATTTTTTTGTAATTGAAAACATAAAATGTTTTTTTCTGGAGTTATTTAGTGTATCTATTTTTTGCAGGTTTGCAGAGATGTTTTCTATGTAGATCAAGAGGAGAATTAGGTAGCTGCAAGGACAACTTCTCGGTGAATGTAACTCGCGTGGAAAATAAACAAGAAATCGGTGTGGAAACTGTTCCTTGTGCCTCTGGTTGGTGTGGAAAAATTGTAGAAAGCGAGGATGCTGCGAAAGAGGGTAATATTTTTCCCCTTCTGTACTAATCTTACGTATGAAAGTCTACTCTATTTATTTAAATGGTTGCCACTCAACAGATTGATGAAAAATATTGAAGGAGAAACTCAAATGAAAGCGAAACATGTTTTTATCTGAACTATGAATAACTGAGAGTTCAATAAAAAATAAGCTTTCGAAAATACTTTCATGCTACTATTAAAGATGTGAAAAAAGTTCATGTAGATACAGATATCCACAACCTAACGATCCATTTGAAAGTATGTTTGATGTATCTCAATTTTTTAATGAATTCTATATATCTGATGACCTGTAAATTTGTTCACAATTTCTTAGTTGGAATTTGAAGATTCAAAAAGTCTTTGCCAAAATGGCGGAATATTTTTTCCATTTATGTTCCGATTTTGAGGCCAGAGTTAACGTGTTTAGAATATGATTTCGGGAATTCAAGGTGGCACTTGATGGTTCATTTCACCCAAACTATTATCATGAATCGGGTTAGTGACTATTAAAACACTGATAATTATTAATCGTTTATTCACATTTCACAACACAAAACAATAATAATCTGACAATTAATAACTCAATAGACAGTCACTGCTGAAATATTCCGCGCACTGAACTCTGGGGGTTTATAACTTGCTTGAATCAGAACTTATCTAACTCAATCCGGTAGCGATTCGTTGCTTCTTATGACTAGATCATTTCTGCCGGTCTCTTCTCGATCATTCTCGGAATCCCTCGATCCTTCTGTCGGTATTTTCTGGAATTGCTATTGCGTCAGCCAGGCGCGAGACTAACATGCAGTGGCGCAGTGTATTCGTTTTCGTAATACTTTCACTTGTTGGAACCAAAAGGGCTTAATGACTTTAGGGTAGTTTTATTCGTGAAGTCTAATGCTTGAAAATGTATGCAAGATCTAGAATAATTCTCTAATTCACATATGATCATTATTTTTATTTCAATAATTTTTCAGAATATGGAGTTGCTACCCAAAGAATTTGTCTTCAAAGAGGCCCTTCAGACAGTGAAGACCGCTGCGCATACACAAAGTGGAACTACAAACGAGTTCTGATGTGTTTCTGTAGGGGAGATTTGTGCAATTCAGCTGTGAAAACGACTGTCAATAATTTTGTTCTAGTGGTAGTTTTTGTAATATCTTTCACGAGACTGATGAATTAAATTGCACAAAAAGATTTCGGGACGGCATAAGATGCATTCTAAAAATTGATAAGCACTAGTTTGTTTATTCTATTAAAAAAGTTCATGAAAAATCTATAATGTTGTATTTTATGATTTTCACTAATTTGGCTTCATTGAATCGAAGTTATTGAATAAACTTATTATGGTTTCGTGAAACGAATTCAGTGAAATATCGTGAGGTATTTATTTTCTCATAAATTTATATATTGTGGTCATAATAATAATATGTTTGTTGTTTTAGTTCAAATTGTACAAATATAAACATTTCTTTCTGTGCGAACATAAAAAAAAAGTTGTTTTTTTAGCATTTTCACCCATAAAACAATCTAAGTGAAAAAGAAAATTAATATATGTGTAAACTATACCAAATTCCATAGAATTGAAAAAACGGAATGAAAACCGAAGAAATTAAAAAACTATGTTGCATTTGGAATAATTATGTCCCATGAAACCTACAATCATATAATCACCTGAAAATTTTCTCAAATTTTGAATTGATGCTGGAGATACTTGCTGAAGAAATTGCATTAATAAGGGTTATAGTTCGAACCAAGAACACTTTATAAAAAGCTTTACTAGAAGTGTTTTCTACTCAAAACGAAAAACATAATTTCTACTTTCATCAATATCGTATACAAAACAGATAATAATTTAGGTAAATTTATTAAGAACAATAAAGACAAAACTGAGAAATCTGAAAAAAATGAGATTAATCTTTTATGCTTACGAGGGTAGAATGGGTTAAACTCGAAAACTATATTTCCAACCAATTAAAGATAATTTTGGTGCCGCTCTATCTATTCATAATTGATATTGTTGATTACTTTTTCCGTGTAATTTTTAACCAATCAGAACGTTCAATTTAGTTAAGTTACCTTGTATAATTTCGATAATACCTGATTATACATAGAGTAGCTCCACCAATCAAAAATTTTACAATAATTTCATTTCCGTAGTAACCACATCGACATCAATATACAACAATACACAAACTAACAGGACCGTCAAATTTTTATGTCTATCAATAATTGTTCAAAAATGAGTAGATTCGGAGATTTATCATTAAATGCAATAGACGAAAGTATACAAAATACTGAGCCTCATAATACAGTGAAAACAAAAAAGTGCGTATGTAAACAATTTCTTACGTTTTGTAGTGAACGAAACTATGTACTAAATGAATTAATTTCCACTGAAATGATAGCACCATTTTGAAAGATTGGGCTTCAATATGCGAAAAGGTAATGGAGAAAATTATAAAGAAAATGTGGTTACAACGATGTGGACGTAACGGTAAAACAAATACAAGAAAAATATATGAAGGAGTTCAATAGATTATTCGATCCATTCTCTAGTCTCATATTTTTAGCCGCACGAAACGCAAGAAATTCAAAAAGACGGGAACTTCAAATGTTACCGGTCAAGAGAAAGGTAAGTGCATCAGCATTTGAAGATACCGAGTAAATAGCAATAATAGAAGCGTGGGATAAAAATACACCGGAAGGATAACAAGTAAAAAAATTCTCAATTGCTTCTGTAGAACTTGCGTGGAGAGGAAATGAAGGAGCGTCATGCTTGACTCCTTATTTTCAAAAGGAAATTGGAAATGATGATACTCCAACTGGTAGAATACAATATAATCCTATTTTTACCAAAACCACACAGGGAGGAGCAAAACCGTGTGCTAATAATAAATGGCTTGTACCCAACCATAATGAAGTAAATCGTTGTCCAGTGAGACTTCTAGATAAACTAATGATAAAAAGAAGCGAAAACATCAATATTAAAACAGATAGGTTATTACTGATAGTAAATCCTAACTGGAGAAAACAAAAAACCCTTGGCTGGTACAAAAATATGCCAATTGGAGTGCATGTAATCAGTAAATGGACCAAAAAGTCTGCAGAATTGGCAAATTTAAATATGACAAACAAAACATTTTCAAATCATTCTCACCGAGCCACTGCTGTTTCACAATTGGCAAAAGCAGGTGTATCGGAACAAGAACTTATTAAAATAACAGGACATGGTAATAGCAATTCTATCAAACCCTACCTACAGATAGATGAACAACATCACCAAAACATAATAAAAAAGATGAGATCTAATTTTAAAAACGCTACAGGTTCAAGTAATAACACCTTCGGTATTTCCAGCACTTCAATGAGCAGTAGCCACGTTTCCAGCGCAGAAAATATCTCAGTTAAAAAGAACGTAGTATATAATAATTGTAATTTTTATTGTACCAATTTGTATTTAAATTAATAAATTGTTTATATTTACTTAATTTACTCAACTTATTATTTTCCACTTTTTAGTCCTTATTGCCATATATGTGGTTTTTTAGTTTTTTCAAACTATAATTTTACCAAGATAGAACGGCAAAAGATTTGTCCATGGAATCATTAAAATTCTCTAATGTGCAATTGTGAGTTCAAATTTGAAATATGCCTCTTTTGTATGGAATTAATATAACAGCAACACCCTTGAAAAAATATAACATATATTTTTGAGATATTCAGCAAGTAAACTTACTATGAGGTGATATTTGTTGTCCTTTGGCATAATATTGATCTGAGAGAAAAATCTTTCGGAGCCAGATCTAATATTACCTTCCATTTACGCAGTACCATCAAATAAATTGTGGACTTAACATGTCTATAATACGAATAATGCGGATCACTAATAGTAGAGATCTTGATTATTTCAATGCATATTTCAATGAATTCAAATAAAAAATAAATAAGTCACAACGTGCAGGATATTTTATAGTATTTATTATTTAATTTGTCAACCTATTCCTACATTCAGAACTTATCATTGTATTACTTGTTATTCTTATGGTAATTCTACCTGAATTTTGTATATTTTTCTAAAAGTTGAAATGTTAAGCGGGTATTTTTCCTGAAAATAAATAAATAAATATCCACATGTATATGTACTACTCAACAGAATTTCATTCATTTTATCTCATATAGTTAAGGAGCAATTTAGTAAATACATACACAGAAAAAAAAGAATATCTTGAATCAAATATATACACATTCTTGAACTCCATAATCTTCTGACAAACATTCTCATTTCAGATTGGGTAATATACTCCTTTTTCAAACTAATCGAGTTGTTTGCCTCCTCCATGAATTCGGTTAAAGTGAAATATCCGTACTCTTCACGTTACAAAACCATGGAGTAACTAGTCAGTCAATTATATTTCTCTCACTTCAAGAATATAAATCCCTTGACAAGTGTTTTGATAACGAAAACACTGAAAGGGATAAAGAACGCGCGTAACACGTGACTCGCTCGACCAATAAGCAGCATTTGCGCGGTTGTGCCCAGAGCCAGCGACCAACCAGACGACCGACCGCAATTCGACATTTTAGAACTGGCGTCAGTGTGAGTGTCGTTTGTGTTTTTTCACGCGCGCTCTCTCCTGAAATGATAATTTAATTTCGACTGAATAGTCAGCATTGAGGTAATCTTGTTTTGCAAACAACTTCTCTAAGTGAAAGAGATGTGACGGTAGATGATAGGTTTGTTGGTCTTATTAAACTGTATTGTATAATGCGCCGTTTTAGCTATCTGGCTGTGTTTTTGAGAACCTTTCGAACTAAATTCAAATCTTTGCTAAATCATTACAGTTTGTATGTTGAGAATGTATTTCAATGTTTTTTTTGTGTTGCCAATCACTTTTGATCTTTTTTACATCCGGTAAACTAGAGATTTACACTCCTTCCCGGGGTTATGATATTATTTTGGAATTTGAATCTAACTGTATTAAAAACCATAATTTTTCACAAAAAGAATGATAACGTTACTATAGAAAAGATGCTATTATAAAAAACTGTTGAAAAAGACCCACATACCTACCACCTACACACCCAATTCGTTCAGAAATTTATTTATTTGCAAAATAATTCACTTCCAAGCTGACCACTACATTTGCATGAAACTCATGGTAATTGAGATTGAAACTATGAAGCATTTATATCAGTAAGTTCAAAAACTAATACCCGACTACTGAAAAATCACGCACTAAAAAGTATGAACCAAGAGAATATTCCCATCTGAAATTGTTATGTACAATCTTTTCAATATTTATCGTCTATTAAATAAACAACTTACACGTAATATATTTTAATGTATTTAATACATATTCATAGTGATGTTTAGAGGATAGCCGTGGTCATATGCCACCTACCCTAACAAAACAATACATTCTAACAGTAGTAAGTGATCATAAGCTTTAGGGCAAAGTGGCATATGACCACGGCTATCCTCTGAACATCACTATGACTATGCTTTAAATACATTAAAATATATTACGTGTAAGTTGTTTATTTAAGAGACGATAAATATTAAATAGTTTGTACATAACAATTTCAGATGAAGATATTTTTTTGTTTCATACTTTTTAGAGCGTGATTTTTCAGTAGTCGGATTTTAGTTTTTTAACTTATTTTTATTTCATACTTTTTAGAGCGTTATTTTTCAGTAGCCGGGTTTTAGTTTTTGAACTTATTTTTATTTCATACTTTTTAGGGCTTGATTTTTCAGTAGTCGGGTTTGAACTTACTTTTTATTTGAATTATTTTGGGATTATAATTTCGTGATAAAGTATTTGCAGAGCCGCTTTACATTTTTTTGTTTAGATTTTATTGTTTTACATGTACCTAGGTAATATACCGCGTGGAGAGTACTCCCAGCTTATGTCATTATTTTTTATATAATTTTTACATGTGTACCATAGTCCACAATGAAACGCGTATTTATTATATATGTATTTTGGGTAGGTTTGGAGAGAAAATATGTTTGGCTCACATCTGAGGCGTGATTTTAGAAATTATTCCCAACTATTGGGTGCATGCAAGCAAAGCCGCGAGCAATAGCTAACAATATATATATATATATATATATATATATATATATATATATATATATATATATATTTATATATATATATATACGGTGGCCCTGGACTTCCTCTTTTCCTCTCGAGAATTTATAGATGAGGTCAAAATATCACCAGTACTTCATATAACTTTTGTTCCTAAAAGCCTTCGTTACCAAGTTACGGGCCCTCAAAGTTACAAAATGAAAAATTGTTTTTCTTTGATAACTTTCAAAGTTAATATTCAAAATCATCTAAATTTTGGTGATTGACTAAATAAATTAATTCCTTCGATGAGCTCTCATGCAGGAGTCAGTTGTTTTGCTACAAAGTCAGGAACGGACTACCCCCGATGGTCCACACCCCAAAACTTTGAAATGACAGATAATTTTCAATAGTTTTCAACAAAATAAGGTTACGTAGACAATTTCCTGAATAAAAGTACTCGTGTGGAAAGTCGATCGGAGCAACGATTCTTAATAAAAATGCAGTTTTACTCGACGACATCAAACCCGATCGTCCACCATTATTTGAAATGAAAAATTTTCACAGTAGAAATACTAATGCTAACGTTAATTCAACAACATTCATAACAGGGATAATACAAAATATGCTGAAATAAAGTCATAAACAAAAAGTACAGTACCTAGTTGAAAGTTTCATTCACAATGTAGATATTTTTTCAAATGAAATATCAAGTTATGTGGATTCGTGGTGTTTTTGAACTAACAAGCTACTCCACTATAAAATATCGAATTCAGTCCATATTTTGTATGTACGCGTGGAATAAGCACGTTTCGTGTTGTGTTATCTGAATCTCATAAAACTCAACATTTGGATGTCGTCGAACAAAAATGCATTTTTATCAAAAATCGTTGCTTCGATCGATTTTCCACACGAGTACTTTCATTCAGGAAATTATCCAGGTAACCTTGTTTTGTTAAAACATATTGACAAATCCCAGTCATTTCAAAGTTTTGGAGTGTGGACCATCGGGGGTAGTCCGTTCCTGACTTTGTAGCAAAACAACTGACTCCTTTATGAAAGCTCATCGAAGGAATTCATTTGTTTAGTGAATCACCAAAATTCAGATAATTTTTTTTTTTCATTTTGTAACTTTGAGGGCCCGTAACTTGGTAACGAAGGCTTTTAGGAACAAAAGTTATATGATGATATTTTGACCCCATCTATACATTCCCGAGAGGAAAAGAGGAAGTCCAGAGACACCCTGTATATTCATGGATATATATATATATATATATATATATATATTTTTGAAATGTGCTAATTATGCCTTCATTTGATACCCAACACGACTTTATATTTTTTCAGAGGGCGCCATATTGTGACGTCACATAACCAGCGGACGATCAAAACGCTTTCAACGATACCTTATTTGTCATATTATGATAAGTAGTTTAGAAGTTATGAGGGAACAGATGAACATATATACATACATACATACCGGTCAGAATCATAACGCTCCTTTTTGCTTCGCCGTAGACGGGTACAAATAACCAATAATTAATGTAAGAAGTGTTCTCATTTGAATCAAACGTGATACCTTTTGGACCAAGAGGATTATTGTTCACTTTCACGCATTGAGAGAAAAGTGTTTCTAAATAAAATGAAAATAAGCTCCCTGTTCCCAAATGGCCGAGAATATTTTGTTAAAGAATCAAACTAATATTTGGTTGGACCTATTCTAGGGTATCATTCTTCGAATCAATGTGGTAATCTACTTATTCAAGGAATCCTTTTTTTCTGTGTAGCATTCTTCAAAGCAAATGTAAACAATTGGGGAATCCACCAACATTCCTGATATCGATTGAAAATATTATCAATATTCCTATTAGAAAGAGAAAGCAAAAAGCTTGATCACACATCATGAACAGTGAAAATTGAAATGCATTTTGATTTTCTATTTATAGGCATGCACTCGTTGCTTGGGTCGGTTGGAAATATCTAGTGGAGAATTTATTCTTATCGATCCCAGGCGGTTCTCTGATAGCCCATTGTATTTTCTTTCATACTGGTTTCTCAGTAAAATCTTCAAGTGGGGAATGTCACCGAAAAACAGTTCTTTGCTGTACAAATGGTTAGTTTTTCTCTTCGCTTGGGGCCCGGTGAGTAGAAAGGTGTCGGGATATTCTGAAAAAAAGAATTGTAATAATGAATTTGTGACAAAAATATACAAATTCAAGGTATGTCATGCAAGGAAATGAATGACAAAGCACTTATTCAAACGAATGAAATTTACTTGAATGTGTTTTTATAATCAAACTAGCACAAAAAAAATGGAAGGTACATTTTATAGAAATACTATATTTGATTTTTTGACCGAATGGGATGAAATTTGTCTCGGTTAAATTCGAAGATATGCCAAAGTTTCAAAATTGCGGCTACTGAAATATAAAAAAAAATTATTTAATTTTCATACCAATATGTTCGTTTGATGAATGTTTCAGTTATTATATTGATGGATTCTGATTATCGTTTCCTGGAAACGTGACACTCCTGATAAAATAATTGAAGAATTATTTATATTTCTCAATATCCGATTTTTCAATTTATGGTACCAGCGACTTTGTCTGCGTGGAATTTGTATTTTTTCCTGTTTTTCTTTGCGTTGGTCCATAGAGCTTATGCCTGTGCCTTTGCCCACACCCCGTTATTTTGTTTCACAGTATCCCGTTATCCCGATATCTCTTTATACAGAGTGTAACTTAAAAATGAAAAAATTTAAAAAACTTGTCAAATTCGTTCAAATGTTGGGAACCGCAAAACAGTTTTGGTAGATAATACATTTTTTAAATTTTTTTCTGACTTATTAGTTTATTTTTTATGGACTATCAACTGTTAGCGGTTGTGCAAGAGGTTACAGTACACTCTACATATATATATATATATATATACAGTGTGTCTCACTTCTCATGTGTCTCATGGAAACACCCCCGTATCTTCCGTAATTATTGGAGGATAATTCTGTAATTTTCACGATCGTTAGATATACCGCGAATGAGTCCAAATCTCTTCTGGAGTTAACCTGAGTGATATACACTGCGCGCCAGGAGCGATGGATAGCACGATTTTTGCGAAAAATAATATTAGGGGGCAAGATAGTGATCGATTGATCAATTTTAGTAGCATTCCATAATTTAGTTGAAAAATTATTTTTAGCAAAAATCTTGACAAATTCGGATTTTTCAGAACTGAAAATTTTTCATTGAAAATATGGATTGACACTGAAGTTTATGACCTGATCACGAATCCGTAAGACTTTTGAGCTTATCTTGCCGCCTTATATTATTTTTTGCAAAAATCAATATATCCATCTCCCCTGGCGCAAGGTGTATGTCACCCAGATTAACCCCATGAGAGAATTCAGACTCACCACCAGTATATCAACTGATCGTGGAAATTACGGAATTCTACTTCAATAATTACGTTAGATACAGGGGTGTTAACATGAGAAGTGAGATAACTTCGGATTTTTCAGAACTGAAAATTTTTGAGCAAAAATATGGAATGGCACTGAAATTTATGTTCTGATCACGAATACGTAAGAATTTTCGCAAAAATCAATATATCCATCGCCTCTGGCGCGCAGAGTATGTCACTCAGATCAACCTCATGCGATAATTTAGACTCACCCCTAGTACATCTACCGATCGTAAAAATTACAGAATTCTACTTCAATAATTACGAAAGTGAGATAAATTCGGATTTTTCAGAACGGAAAATTGTTCAGCAAAAATATGGTTTCTCACTGAAGTTCAATTCTGATCACGAATCCGCAAAACGTTTGAGCATATATTGCCCCCTTATATTATTTTTCGCAAAAATCAATATATCCATCGCCCCTGGCGCGCAGTGTATGTCACTTAGATCAACCCCAGAAGAGATACTTATCCTCGGTATATCTAACGATCGTGGATACTACATAATTCTACTAAAATAATAACGAAAGATACGGGGGCGTTTCCATGGAAAGTGAGACAAATTGGATTTTTCAGAACTGAAAATTTTTCTACGAAAATATGGATTGGTACTAAAGTTGATTACCTGACTCCGAATCCGTAAGAATTTATTTCCATCATCAGGGAGATTACAATAGATGAAAAAACCAATAGTAATACATATTCAAGTGCGAAACATTATGCTACTTACAACTTTGTTGAGATTGGTTTCAATGATGTTAAACATATTCATCTAACATAGTGATACAAAAGGAAAAAAACGGAGAAAAACGTAGATCGAGGAATAAAACGAAGTTCAAAGTTACTACAACCACATTAGCGTTGTTTAAAATTATATAAATATAACTGTGTACTCTATGTGGTGTGACAAGTGAAACTGACAGGTTAGGAATTAATCTCGCAATTATATTTAAGCCAACGACACCTGACGGGTGTCACTTGGAAATAGTTACATTGTTGCCAACTGTTAGATTAGTACCAACTGATGTTACCAGGTGGCGGTAATGTTAAGAAGAACTATTATTTTATATTACATTGTTGTCAATTTTGATTGATATCAAAGGACAATAAATAAGAGATTTTGCTCGAATTGTTATTGTTTTTTTTAATATATTTTTTATATGTATATATATATAATTTTTTATGTATTTTTATTTTTTTATTTTAAACAAAACTTATTCTCGTATAAAAACAGCATGGTCAGTATAGATAGGTATATATGATGCACACAAATAAAAATTCGAGAGCATATCAGAGCTAGTTCATGAATTCCGCCACCTTTTAATTAAACTCCAAATTCATAATTTGTATTTCTGTATTGAAACTGTAACCTATAACTAGGGATCCTATATCAATTTTTTACATACCGGTTGATATTTATGACGAGTATTTATAGTCATAACACATTGAACTAGACCTCAAATTGAAAATCACGGCCATGCATCAGTCCAAGCACATTCGATAAAACTGATAAAAGATAAAAGTAACCAAACAAAAGAGTCACAAGACACAAAATGGCCAGTCCTGTTGGCGTAGTTGGCGTTGGCCGATGAGTAAATGTCGGAATGTCCTCATTGGTCACAACTGATCACGTGTTATTGGAATATTTCTTTGTAAGTATATTTTAATTGTGTCAGAAACATAACATTCCTTTCAGTTATTTCATAGGAAATATTTGGATGATTCAGATATATGTCTTTCGTTAACATGTTTTATCTGTGCATTTGAAATATTACAGACACACTGCTCTGCACATGAAATGTTTACGATATATTTCTGAACGCATCTTTTGAATGTTTCAAATGGTACCTATTACGGTTCCGTTGACATGTTTCAGACACCTTATGTGTTTACAGGGATGTGACTCTGTCGCTAGCACTTTAACTGAATCGTAATTCAGCTGGTGGTCAAATTTATTCACATGTTCTGCCAAAGCACATCTTTCAGGATGCAATCGGCAGTCACTTTTATGAGAAATTATTCTGTTCGATAATGATCTTTGCGTTTGACCAATATATTGTTTATTACAACCATGACAAGGAATACTATAAATTACATTTGACATTGAAAGTAATGGAGTTTTATCTTTAACTTTAGAATACATTGACCTGATTGTTAGGACTGTTTTAAATGACCTTTTAAATTTTTCAGGATTGTGAAATAATCTGGAGAGTATTGTTAGTTTCATTGTTGTTTGAGACAATGTTGATTATTACTTGCTAGTACTTCTAAGTGAGACGAAGATTATATAGAATGTTATTAATGAAGTTCTTGGATATGAATTTTCTAAGAAAAGGTTGAAGAAATGTTTAAATTCTGTTATGGAATTGGTCTGAGATTTTCAGTATCTAATTTCATTTGTTTTACCAAGTTCACTTTTATAGACTGTTTGTGATATGAATGGTAATTCAGCTATCTTCCTGAGCTGCATGGTTTCCTATACCAATCTACCAGTAGCTTGTTTTCTGTTGTCCGTATAAGCTTGGTATCAAGAAATGGTACGGAATATATATATATATATATATATATATATATATATATATATATATATATATTCCCGTTGTATATATATATATATATATATATATATATATACAACGGGAAGATATACTTGAAATAGGAGCTCACCTTATATTGGTTGCACTTAGTTGTAAAAAACTGTGGTTTTATTGTTATATCTCCGGTTCCCGTCATTGTAGCAGGTGAAATACATACCAGTTTTTAAGTCCAAACATGAGCTCTCAAACACAAAGAGTTTCATTAAAATCGGTTTAGAGGTATTCGCGTGATGCTCGAACAAACAAACCGACAATTACAGTTTTACAATTTTAAAACAGTATAGAAAATTAAAAGACTATATAATTCGTATTCATTACTGTTTGTATATACCTAAACCATCACTGAAGACTGGAGTGTGATATCCACCACTTTGAAAGTTGATCACAGACAGAGCTCTAGGAGGAAAAACTAGATCAAGTGTATCTTCTGTCCACAACTCGTGATTTGGAATGATTTCGAATTCTACGTCTCTGAAATTCCTCCTTAATCTTTTTAACACCTCCTCTGGTTTTTGGGTCGTAGGGGATTTTGGCACGGCAATGATATCTCGCCTGACTGGAGAAGATTCCACCATTACCAGTATCGTCGATGTTATCAGCATTTGTACTGTGATCTGTCGAAGAAAAAAATTAATAAATTCAATATTTCGAGAATGGTAGTCTTATGACAGTTCTTTATACTTTTCCCAAACCTTCTGTTTCAAGGAAAACCATATCAATGTACTATATCACATACAAAATGTGTCAAATATGGATATTGAATACACCTAATTCTCGTAATTCGAATTAAGATATAAGTGAATAATAATAATAGATAGATAGATAAAAATAGATATTTTCCATTTGAATAGAAAGTCAGTGTTTATCTGATGCCTTTGTTTATGGAAATTTCAGGTTTTTTTCAAGAGTTGTACTCTCAAAATGATCATAAATATTTCTAATTTACGATCCTAGACGCAAATAGTGGTGAACGTATATGTATACAGAAATTAATTTGGGAAATAGATCACCTGATCAGGCTGATAGTATAGATGTATAGGTACCTTCAATTCCTTACCATCCATTACGAACCTAGAGTCTATAAACGAATTTAAAAGAGATTTCAACAAACGACCAACGACCAATTTCTATTGTTTTGCCAGTAACAGTGACATTAAGCAAAATTATTATTATGGATGGAATATCATTGTAATATGTTTAATAAAAAACGATTGAAATGAGAATGATGGGTATTGTGTATTACCTGTATTCAAACAACGTAAATCTGCACTTTTTTGCACGCCGTGCAGATTTTTTTTTTGCACGTTGTTCTAAACTAGCCTACTTTTGACATTTGAAAGTCATCAAAAATGACACATTTTTGACGTAAGTATTGGAAAATAGTTATTTATACAACAATAATATGAAGCGACTCTTTTTTGCACGCGCGAGAAGGTGCAAAAAAGAGGCTTTATATTCGAGTTGTATACATGATTTTTTCCAATACTTTGGTTTTTTATTATTAACGTTTTGAAAGCAAACGTCCAATTTTTGTTTTGGCTGTGACATTGACATTAAGCAATTTTTTTTCAGTCAATCGCAATAGAAAAAAAAGGAAAAATTAGAACAAATATAAGGTCACTTTATTGTCAAGATTTAGGAGGGGGCCACATTGAACACTTGATGGAATAATTCTTGGGGTTAAATAAAATTGTTATTCAAAAATAAATAATATTTTTTTAGCTAACTAATTTGTTATGATTGTGAATTTACAGAACACATTCGTAGGCTTCGAGATTTTCCGGTACTGTTTATCCTTAATAAACTCTCTTTACGCCTCTTATTAGTCGAATTCATTAAGAGATTGAACTACAAATTAATAACAACGTTTAGTTAACAAAATGTATTACCGGAAGTGACCAAAATCCATACTTCATTTTAAACCGGAATGTCACTTTTCAAACAATTGAATTTAGGAGTAAAGTATATTAGAGAAAACTGTTGAGAATTATGAGCAGATTTCGAAACTGGAATAATATACGGGGTGTTCTATTTGAATATATATATATATATATATATATATATATATATATATATATATATAATTTTATTTGTTTGGTTTTTCTTGGGATTTAGATTCCATCTGGGACAGGTTTCAATTACAAATTTTTCTTCTCTACATATACATTTAATTTGCAAAACGTTTCGCTCCTGGCCTGGAGCTTTATCAATTGTATTCACATTTAATACATAACCTATATGTGGCAATCCGAGTATAGAGAACTGCTTGTATCACACATTATTTTAAAAACATTTTGTTTGTATGGGTGCCTTGGGTTTTTTCTCATGTACATGATTTCTGGACTTTAGGTGTTGTTTTTAATTTCGTTGGTCTACGTGATTCGTTCGATTTGAGAATAAATTATAATTAAGATTCAAGAAAATTTTTCGATAATATATATATATATATTTACAATGTGTCGAGTCTCCCACAGTAGCATTTCAAATAAATTTCAACATATTCTTATAAGTATCCAAAACAAAATTTCATCATTTGCGATGATCTTGATTTATTACACTGAGTTCGTCTAGTAATACTCCTTATACGATTATCAGAACCACGTTTCCAGATATAGGCCGACGACTTTGAGTTCATAATTTTGTACAAGAAATCATGCAGTAATATTAATGAGCTATAATCAAGGACAGACCCATAATTTTCCTATCTAATGAGCTGAACCCTAGAGACAGCTGTGAAATAAAATTGAGAGAAACCAATAAATACGTCCTACTTATTATAAGTACCCATCAATTCGATAACAAGCTGTCATTTCATCGTTTCAAGAGAATTCAGAGTGAAATGCAACTGAATGAAATGAATTATTCATAATTTGTATTTAAATAGTCGCTTCCTACTAATTAATCAATATAGTTATAAAAAGTTATATGCCCTAAACAAATATTGGATGTGTGGCGTAAGTTATTTTGTTCGTGAATTAACCATTGTGAATAAATTCGAATTGGTATGCGAACATTCAGTAGAAGCTTCAATCCTATCAGGATGAATGAATTAATCGTAGAGGTTTTCTCCCGTAGTCTTTTTCAATATTTTGTAGCGATATCGACTAAAAATGTAAAAATAAAATAATAATACTTTAAAAAACTATAAA
The DNA here is from genome assembly GCA_018342105.1 of Gonioctena quinquepunctata. Taxonomy (NCBI): domain Eukaryota; kingdom Metazoa; phylum Arthropoda; class Insecta; order Coleoptera; family Chrysomelidae; genus Gonioctena; species Gonioctena quinquepunctata. The sequence goes on along the minus strand of JAFIRS010000417.1, from coordinate 132,568 downwards.
AACCCGCTTATATAGCAATATGCACTAAAAAGTTGAAAATAATAAGAGTAAAGTCATTGACCAAAAAATTTCCTCCTATGTAAAAAAGCGTGGGATGCTATTTTCATAATGATATTAAGATAACTGATATCAAGCACCTCACGTTTTGTTAACATAACAGAAAATTTTTTGGACAGTGACTTTATCCTTATTATTTTTGATTACTTTGTTAATATGGCTATATTAACGGGTTTTTTAAATATTTTTAAATGATAATTAAATTTTTCCAACAATATATGAAAACTGAGAAACGAAACTAACTACTACTCCTTTCGATTCATCAATATTTTCATCAGTTACTCTTGCATCAATAGTTTCTTCGTTTCTACCGTTACCTATTTCATCCTACCATCAGGACAGTGAACGTGCTGTTAACAAAAATAAAGCCAAACAGTGTAATTGCACTAGATAACGAGTCGTATCACTCTAGACAGATTAGACAAATTCTTACTAAATAAGCAGATCTATACTACCGGAACACTATACAAAACATCAGCTACTAAGTATTGAATATAAAAGTATATTGATCAAACGGCACCAAAAAATAGTCCTCCATTTCTAACATATTATTATGTACTGAACCGACCACATAGGGACGCATCCGGAAAACTCTTTGGTTTTGAAAATATCGGTTTGCAATATAAAATAAAATAATTAATAAAAAACCTTTTTAAAGACAAGCTTTTACTCAAATGCGATAAAAAGTAAAAAATAATTGCTTTGGATGTGTGGCAGATTCAAAGTTTGTCGCGCAAAGTTGTCAGTTCAAATACAAGAAAAATAACCTACGTTACACATCCAAAGCAGTTATTTTCTACTTTTTAGCGCATTTGAATGAAAGCATGTCTTTAAAAAGGTTTTTCATTACTTAATTATTTTATTTTGTGCTTTTTAGTAAGTACCTTAATCAACTATGCATTTTTGTTAAAGCATCGTTATCATGAGTCGTTTTTCCTGTAAGTTCTGAGCTATCTAGTTCTTCAATGAGGAGATCATCTAAAGATTAACTCGACCGTCATCCTGGAGCTGTCATCTATGAATTAAAAAAAAATCAATAATCTTCGACTAAATTAATAATCTCCGACCCCAAAATCTCATTCCAATTTTGAATAGAAACGGTTCATAATCACAAAACTCGTCCATCATCTATGAGCCACCATCTTGAATTTTTGAATTTTTGACAATAAATTCATAATCTTCGACCCCAAAAACCCCCACATACCTATTTTGAATAGAATCGGACCATAATTACAAAAGTCGTCCGCCATCTTGAATTTATGAATTTTTACAAAAAACTCATAATCTCCTACCACGAAAACCTCCACATACCAATTTTGAATAGAATCGTACCATAATCACAGAGATCGTCCACCATCTTGTAGTTGCCATTTTGATTTCATGAATTTCGACAAAAAAAACAATCTTTGACCCCGAAAAACCCCACACAACAATTTTGAATCGAATCGTACCATAATTACAAAACTCGTCCGCCATCTTGGAGCGGCCATCTTAAATTTATGAAGTTTGCCAAAAAATTCATAATCTCCGACCCCGAAGACCCCAACATACCAATTTGGAATAGAATCGGACCATAATTACAGAGATTGCGGCCATCTTAGAGTCACCATTTTGATTTTATGAATTTTGACAAAAAATTGATAATCTTTGATCCCAAAAACCGCCACATACCAATTTTGAATCGAATCGGACCATAAACACAAATCTCGTTCGGCATCTTGGAGCCGCCATTTTCTTTATCTCTAACAAAAATTCCATAAAGCATTGTCACCGGAATTATTGAACACCTGCCAAATTTCAAGGTAATCGGACGACGGAATGTGGGTCAAATTTAAACTTGTAAACAATTTGATTACATCGGGACAGGTGACACTAAATGAAGGGCTTCTAAAAACCTGATGGTTCTTGAATATGCTCCAATGAGAATTTGAATGGTGTATATTTCAGAATCTTACCTGAAAAAGCTTCTTTGTTTTTCAGAATTTAAATACCCTCGAAAATAGTTCATTAACAAAAACATTGAATTCGACTTATATCCTTCAAAAACTGCTTCATCATTTTTTGGAGAAGGCTTCTGAAAAATGTTCGTTACAAAGCTAAGAATCTTTTTATTTTATTAACCGACGAAACCAAAAAGGAGGAGGTTCTCTATTCGACCCGTATATTTTATGTTTTTCCATCATATTTTTCTATGTATGATCACGCATAACTTTTTACTGAGGCGTCCGATTCCGATAACTCTCCTTTCAGTGGATAGGGTGTACTTCGAATTTGGTCCCATTTGAATTTAAAAGTGAAATCTACCCTAAGGGTACAAATGAAGGATTTGATCACTACCTCTGAATTTGGTCCGTTAACCGATTCTATCAGGCATAACTTTGTACTGGGTTCTTCGATTTGGATGATTCTTTTTTTAATAGATAGGGTATACCTTATTTTTGGATTTCAAAAGGAATTAGCTACCCTTACGGGTGGAAAAATAGGGGATAATTGATTTTTCACTAGTGAACATTGGCACACACATACGTAGTTGACAATGACAGATCGCTACTGACATTATTCTTGTTTCACATCCGTCAAAATCAGTATATTTTATGAGAGGATGGAATGATATACAAAGTAATGAAATAAACTAACCAGAATAACGAAAATAATTTATATTACAACAAATAGTAAAAGTAGATAATCATATTATTTAACTGGTAATAGTTGAAGTAAGGTGGGTAAGTAAGTATTTTGGAAGTAATCAAAAAACAAGTAGGTAGTCATTGGTAGATTTTAGCCACAAAAATTGAAAAATAAAAACTTTTAACAAAAAATTAAACCGACGAAATACGGAACTGAAAAGTAAAATAAAAACTTTTTAACAAAAAATTAAACCGACGAAATACGGAACTGAAAAGCAAAAATGAACCTTCTTAGTCTAATGATATTGAGTCCTAAACTAGTAAGTAACTGATTTTGAGTCGGCGCCAAACAAACTAGCAATTGAATTAGGTGAAGCGTAAAATGATGGCAGCGAGATGCACGGCTGCGTTTTGATTACTCCTTTCATAGATAATGATCTTCGATAATTGTTTGTTTGGCGTTTACTCAAAATCAGTTACTTACATAAGAGCCAATTATCTGACTAACTCAAAGTTTATATTTTTGGCTTTTCAGTTGATTTCAACGTGGTTACTTTGTTAAATTTTATTGTTATTCAGCTTCTTTGAAAATTCGTTGAATTCAACCATCACCTCATTGGCGAAGGACATCTCTTACCACGCATTAATTTCAGGGGCGTCACAAGGAAATCAATGGGGGCAAGATCTGGACTGTATGGGGGATAATTAACCAGTTGAAATGAAACAGTCTCAAAGTTCTAGCAGTTTACATGATACGGAATATCTAATATTTCATCACCGGATTGACACATTCTTGACAAATAGTTAGAGAACGAAATCACCATTCAATTGCGTTTGCCATTCAGGTGGCGTTCTGACTGACACATGTGACTTCTTCATTTGTCTTTAGTTATTCAATCAAATTCATTCTAGGAAAGTGGAAGACTGATAAAAGATGACCTCTTGTCAAACTGCATTCTCATTAGAACTTACGAACAAACAAAAATTATGAATTATTTCAAACATCTGTGATTGTGAGCATCTTAGAGATAAAACTAGGTATGCACTTAAAAAATGTGGGGTCCGAAAGACATATAGTTTTGATATTGGTATGAATATTTTTTTTAGTCTTTCAACATCTGCCATTTTGAAACTACGCGGCCGATTTTCCCATTTCCGAACTTAACCTCAGTAGAAAATATCTTGTATAATATAATGAAATGTACATGTACTTCATTGGAAAAATAAAATTTGGTGTTCTTGGTTAGTGTCAAAATGAATCACGATATCCCAAATTTCAAAGCTTCATCTTCGAAAGCACAAGACATTTTTCGAGTGAACTTGAGGTATGGTACCATCAAGTTCACTCGTTATAATATTTGCAGGGATATGAAAGAATGAAACTGTTTGAATAGTTTAAATCAAAATGTTCAGAATATTTCAAGTCTAAGTACTAGTATGTTTTGTATAAGTTCACAAATTCTCAAAAACGGACATCACAGCATTGTCTAAACATGAAAAGGAAAATCAACATAAATTTGATTTTGACAAGATTGAAATTTGACAAAAGAAAAAAATCCAAAAGTTAGAAATTTCCTCGAAATGATTCACATAAAAAAAGATACAAACATTATTAACAATAGAAACGACATAAAAAAACCTCAATCGAATCTACAATAACTTATTTTAAACATTCGCAACAAAAAATATAAAAGTAAAAATAAACTAATCTCTACATTTTTACACGGAAAAGTCTTGCATGAATTATAATAATAGAGCCCACATACTATAACTGAATATGTCGAATACTCCAATGTATAATAAAAAAAGTAAAAAAAAAACGATAACAGATAAAAGAAACTCGATACCAGCAATCTCAGACATTCAACAACGTTCATTCCATCATGAACAATGAATACGAAATAATGAAAGAATAACTGTTAAATTATATTGTTTTTCAACGTCTCTTTGAATTTTAATCGTATTTGTTTAATGTTATGTAACGTATTATGTTTTTAACTTTACATATTTTACATTATTTTTAAGAATTTACCTGAAGATGACATTAACAATGTCGAAAAGTCGTATCGAATAAAAAATACATAGACTGACTAAGGCCCTTATTCCGAAAAAACAAAGAAAATAAACATATGAGGTCAAGAAATTAAGAAATATATATATATATATATATATACAAGAATTTCTCGTTTAAAGTATTAAGATATATATATATATATTTGTGTATTCTACATTATCCATAAATAATATCATTCGATCCACCGCAGTGTATTACAGATGCTGCAATCCGCAATTGAACGTTCTCTTTTCATGTTACTTAAAACCTTGCGAAATGGGAAGATCTAACAGAAAGCACTGAAACGATTTAACGAACTGTGAAGTTCCGTTCACTATACACATCAGGTGTCTCTTTTGAAATATATTAATGGCGCGTCAAAAGTAGATTCAAGTACTGAGTTTATTAAATTGAGTTATACTTTGTATATCGCAATATTGGTAATGATATTCGTAACAAAAAAAAAAGTTTTTGTTTTCGCAATATCGAGAAAAACAATCACAATGTCATATTTAACGACACACATTATTATATGTCCAGATTTCTATATAAAATAATATACAGTGCTAGTCAAAAGTCCCCTCCACCCCTCGTATCTTTTGAACGGTTATACTTATGATAATGAAATTTGGAGGGTGGAAATAAACGGATGTAGGCTTCTCAACTAGTTGTAGCAGGTGACGCAATAGTCAAAGATGACGTTACAGGGCCCCTGTGACCAATAATTAATGGGATCTTATGGCAAGTGACATCTCGTCAGAAAGGTATTGAAAATATCTATTCCGTCATACTAATTTTGTTTGGCTGAAGGTTGATTTTGATGGATAAATTGAATAAATACTAAAATTCTTAGTTTCGCATTTAATTAATAAAATTGTAAAGTCCGCCTCTGGTTAATTGTCAAAAAAGTTGACGTTTTTACACGCTTTATACTAGCTTCACTTGTATGTTTGTTTGTAACCGACTCCTTTGGACTTGATTTTCACTCACTTCCAGACGTCCGAATGATTTGAAATTTGGCAGGTGTACATAATTCCGGTGACAATGCAATAAGAAATTTTTGTGTGAAAAAACAAAAATGGCGGCTCCAATATGGCGGACGAGTTTTGTGATTATGGTCCGATTCGCTTCAAAATTGGTATCTGAAGGTTTTCGTAGTCGGAGATTATGATTCTTTTGTCAAAATTGAAAAATTCAAGATGGCGGCTCCAAAATGGTGGACGAGTTTTGTGATTATGGTCCGATTGTATTCAAAATTGGTATGCGGGGGTTTTTGGAGTCGATTATTATGATTTTTTCGTGAAAATTGAAAAATTCAAGATGGCGGCTCACTGTATATATTGACAACGTTAAAATCTTTGAATGACTTCTAAAATCGAGATTTGACTATTAATACAGCTGTACACATTAATGATTTGGAAAATAATTACAGTTACTAATAGTAATCACGGAATCAATAGTAGATTAGAACAAATAATAGTTTCTATAAAAGCGTGTTTTTTAGTCTTTTTTAACTATTATTTATTTATTTTTTAGTTCGGTTTTTTATAAAAAGCGTGTTTTTTAGTTTTGTTAAACTATTATTTATTCAATACTCTAGTTGGTTTTACTTTACTAAGTTTTTGCAAAAGTGCTAATACCTTGAATATTTAGTTTAATTATTGTTTACGTTCAAGTGTTTACATAGGCAAAATGATACGAACTGTTGTCAACAAAATAGCAGCTGTCTTGATAATTGGTTGATCTTGAAACAATTTCCATGCAGTGGTATCCCGATTTTAATGAGAGGTACCTTGATCGCCCTATGCCGAGGACTCATTTGACGGAGCTTCTTCGGAAGTTTGAAGCAACAGGTAGTGTTCAAGATGCCAAACGATCTGGTCGACCAACAATTAGCGATGACAAAAAAATTGTAATAATTGCAGAAATGGTAGTAAACCCTACTTCTTCTTCAGCCCAATTTGCGTCTATCTGTGGAGTCAGTCAAAGGACAGTATATTGGGTGTTGGATAATAACAAATTTCATCCATACAAATTGAAAATGGTGCACTAACTTTCAGATGATGACCCCGACCTTAGACTAGAATTATGTGGAAATAAGTCCAATCAAATCAACCAACAACCAGACTACATAAGAATAAATTGTTTTAGTGACGAAAGTACTTTCTCCCTCAATGGAAAAGTTAACACACAAAATGTGAGGTATTGGAGTGACACAAATCCTCACATCGTGAAAAACCTATTCAATTTCCAGAACAAGTAAATGTTTGGGCAGGTATTTTGGGAAACCACATAGTTGGGCATCTTTTTCTCAATGCTAACTTAACCGGTGATTTGTATCTGGAGATGCTACAAAACGCAAATAAGCCGTTAATTCTTGAAATCCTGGAAGATAATCCAGATGAATTCGCCAACAAGATGATGCACACTATTATGGTGCAGTAAGGTGTTACCTAGATGATGAATATCGTGGAAGATGGATTGGACGATGAGGTTCGATAGAATGGCCAGCTCGATCACCGGACCTTACACCATTAGAGTTTTTTCTGTGAGTTACTTGAAATCTGAGGTTTACTCTATAGCACCTGACAGTATTGACATTTTGAAACAAAGAATTGTTGACAGATTTGCACGAGTACGACAAGAGTTTAGCAATAGGATGCATTACGGTCAGGAAGTAGATGAAGCACATTTTGAACACTTAAGATAAGAACGTGTTCTTGAATCTTCATTAATTACATGCGAAACAATGATTTTAGTATTTATGTAATTTATCCATCAAAATAAGCCTAAACCCAAACAAAATTAGTATGACTGAATAGGTATTTTCAATACCTTTCAGACGCGATGTCACTTGCCATAAGGTCCCATTTAAAATTATTGGACCCAGTGGCCCTGTGACGTCATCTATGACTATTACGTCATCTGTTACGACTAGTTGAGAAGCCTACATCCGTTTATTTCCACCCTCCAAATTTTATTATTATAAGGCCCAGATTTTCACCTCCGGTGTAAAGGAATAAATTAACCAATGCTTAGAATGTGCTTTTGCTTTATGAATAAACATTACGCAAAAGCATATTCTAACCGTTGGTTAATTTATTCCTAGTATAACCAGAGGTGAAAATACCGGGTCTAAGTATAACCGTTCAAAAGATACGAGAGGGGTGGGACATATTAAAAATAAAGAGACTGTTTGATACATTGGCGATCTTGACCACCAAGTTTTTGGTACGGCCAGTCGCGCATGGAGGCGCTGCCCGCAATCGACAGACGACTCATGACATGGTAATTTTCAAATTTCGACAATTGTCAGAAAATAGAAATTTATTATTTACACATGTATTTTTCATTATGTCAAACCACGCAATAATTTCAGAATAATTCTTCTACTGTTGTCATCGAAAAATTAATGACATAAATTATACTATGGACTTGAATTAGGAACCCAACGTCGAAAATAGAATGTTTTGTTATTTGAGTTGACGCTGAAATTCCTGGAAATATTCTTTAACAAGGTAAAATATAAGCTGCTTATCACAAACTGATACTTATTTCCATCCATCAGTTGCAGAAATGTTTTTACAAACTGATACTTATTTCCATCCATCAGTTTCCATTTTCTATCACCATTTGAGGAAGTACCTACGATCAAACTGGAGTATTTGTTATACCTACTAGTTCTCCTTTGTGCTAATAAATGAACAAAATTATTGAAGGTTTGTTGTAAATGTAGGTAATTTGTTTTTATGCTGGTTGATTTGATGATAAGACTGAAGAATATTTTTAATTTGTTGTTTTTCAGAGTTTTATCATTGTTTTGTCTGTAGTTGTACCTTGTCCTAGATACAATAAAATGTGTTTTTATATGTTCAACTTATTATTCTGTTTTATAAGAACTTTAATTTTGTTCTTGATATCAGAAACAAAGATTTATTTTGAAACTTTATTTTAACCACGAACGAACTAACAGATTCTACGAATCGATTACTGTATATATTTTATTAGTGATCGATTTGCCATTCCTATATTTCATATGGTACAACCATTCATATGAAATACAGGAATAGCAAATCGAGCACTTATAAAATATATACCATATCAATCATATAAAAGTAACACATTTAAAAAACCCGCCTTATCATCGGTAACTGAAGATGAATCTGTTTCACCAACTGTACTAACTTAGTTCGACCAGTTGCGAGATATGTCGCCACTGTCTGAACGTGGTGCCAACTTTTACTGCAGGTTTGACAACTCTCTTTATTTTTAGTTTCTCTATGGGTGGGGACTTTTGACTAGCACTGTACAATTACTAGATGGAAACTTTCATGGAGGACTCTGGTTACGCGGAAAATTTAAGAAACGTATTTTTTAGCGTGGATAATACGAATCCATAATTTAGTCCAAGACTAATATAAATACATGAATGAATTATAAAAATTAATAAAAGTATGTATTACTGAAAAAATACCCAGAAAATACATTGGTCATAAACATAGAGTAAAAAACACAATACTATATAAAATATATAACATTGGTCAATAATTTTATTCTTATTATTTTAACTTTTTAGTCTATATTGCTGTAAAAGCGTGTTTTTTTATTTTTTAAACTATAATTTTATTTTAAACTTTTTAGCCCATATCAATACAAAAACGTGTTTTTAAACTTCCCCAACTATGGGATTGAAGGTTATACTAACTTTTGATGAAAGTGCTGAGACCAGCACCTTCACCAAATCTTTTTAATGTGAATCAGGCATTTTTGAGAATACCAGGTCATAGTGATGAAATTATTGCATTGACATCGGTTCTTAATGCGTGTAGAAAATTCCAAATGATTCGCACGTCTATGAATGACTCCTTTACATACATACAAGATACATACAGACGGGTCAAGCTAATAAATGCGTGTTAATATGACCAGGAATGATATAAAATGAATATCTAATGAGGATTCTTCCTCTCTCTAAGATGCATTTCGTCAGCCGAGCCCAATAACATTTTCGCATACCTATGATGACATTTCAGTGCTACACTACGATCTTTCAATAAACAATGAATCAAATTCTATTAGAGAGTTTAAATGTGTTCACGTTTTATGATTTGATGTGATGTAATAAAGTATTTACATTAGTGAAATTTGAAGATATATGAATAAAGGATTTCATATAACCTTTTTTCCTTCTTTTAATGAATAGGTACTGAATGCTCCCAAAGTTTTTGACACCTGTGTATCGATTGAACATTTCTTGATGGAAAATGTCACCTTACATGATTCTTACGTATTGTGGAACGCTTCCAGGAATTTCAATTCATGAACAATGAAATGGAATCATCAGAAATATATATAATTTCAAATGCCAAACTCGTAATGGTTTTTTATTGTTGTATGTGACATTGTTTCAGCATATACTCATTCAGATATAATTGGAATGCAATCCGATTTACTATTACTATGAGAATCGGTAATATCATATTTATATGGATACTTCGCCGAATAGAATTTTTAATGAACAAAGAGCAAACTTTATTGCACTACGGGATTCTTTACTTTATGCAGGGTATTTCGAAATCGTTTCGCGTTGCTTTAGATGGTATTTGATATAACCCGTATTATCAAAAATCAGACAACTATGAATAATTTATATACACATAAAACTTTGCAGATATTTTATTCGAATCTTAATATGAAGTAATTTATAGGAAAAAGACTCAAAATTAACAACCTGAACACTTGAGAGGAAAATAAGGAACACTTCAGTTCAAGTCTAATAATGTAGATATCAATATTTCATGACAATAAATTCATTCAGTGTCAAAAACACATATTATCCAGGTGAGTCTCATTGCAAAAAGTCATTCGTTAGAGAGTCGCGACACCGATGCCATTTTTTAAAAATAACCTATATTTGTAACTGACGAAATCAAAAAGGAGGAGGTTCTCTAGTCAACGCGTATTTTTTTTTATATATGACCCCGCATAACTTTTGACAGAATAGTTCGATTTTGATGATTCTTTTTTCATTGGATAGGGTGTACTTTGAAGTTGGTTCCATTTGAATTTAAAAAGAAAAATATTCCCCTCTGAATTTTGGCTCGATAACCGATTCTATCAGGCATAACTTTGTACTGGGTTGTCCGATTTGGATGATTATTTTTTTATTAGATAGTGTATACCTCATAGTTGATCATATTCAAATTTGAGATGGAATGATCCACCCCTATGGGTAGAAAAATAGGGGTTGGTTGATTTTTCACTTGTGAACATTTTGGCACACATATATGTAGTTGACATTGACATATTGCTATTGTCATTATTTTTGTTCTCCTACATCCGTCACAATAATTACATTCTATGAATATATGGAATCATATACAGAGTGATGAAATAAACTAACCAGAACTATCAAAAATAATGTATATTATATAACAATAAATAATTAAAGTAGATAATCATATTATTTAATTGTTAATAGTTGAAGTAAGGTGGGTAAGTAAGTATTTTGGAAGTAATCAAAACTTAAATAGGTATTAAATAACAGATTTCAGCCACAAAAAGTTGAAAAATAAAAACTTTTTAACTAAAAATTAAACCCACGAAAAACGGAACTGAAAAGCTAAAAATAAAATAGACCTTCTTAGTCTTAATAACTAAGCTCCTAAACTAATGTAAATAACTAATTTTGAGTCGGCGCCAAACAAACAATCAACGAAGATCATTAAATTACTTCAAAAAAATTATCAAAATGTCACCGCGCATCTCGTACCATCATTTTAAGCTTTACCTAACTCATTTGCTTGTTTGTTTGGCGCCGACTCAGAATTAGTTACTTACATTAGTTTAGGAGCTTAGTTATTAAGACTAAAAAGGTTTATTTTATTTTTTGCTTTTCAGTTCCGTTTTTCGTCGGTTTAATTTTTTGTTAAATAGTTTTTATTGAATGCCTTTTCTGGTTCTGAATAAAATTTCGAATTCATGTTACAGCATATTGATACGTGCTTCCTGCTATTGATGAAAAAATACATTAATATGTTTTATGAAAATGGATAATTATAGATCTAACAATAGATGAAATCGGTTTATATTATTACACATTTCCACTGTAACGTATCAATCTTGGATATATCGCAGTGACAAATATATTACAAAGGAAACTTTGTTTGAGTTCTGTTTATTTTGAAATATTAGAGAGATGGGTTCTGATTTTCCGTTGATTCTTATGGATATGCCTTTCTCGACATTGAAGGAGCATTCAACAATGCACTACCGATATCCCTACACAGAGCAGCAATAGGCGAGGACACGAGAAATTATAATAATAATAATAATAATAATAATAATAATAATAATATCGTCTTTATTATTTCCATATGTGTACAGTATAATTACATCAAAATTGACAGATATGAAATATTAGGAAATAAAGGGCGAAGTTCATTTTCTGCAAATCAAACACTTGCAGACAATGTTCTTCCACTTAACCCCTAAAAGAGAGAAATGGATTGATAGACATAAGAAAAAAATATAAACAAACCTATCATTTACAATTCAACATGTTGTTTGTGAAATTTGAATAATTTCAATCTGAGCAATGCAAAATCAAGTATTCTCCTCTGAGAAATAAACAAACAGTTTTTAATAAATATATTCAGCTCTGAGAATTGAACAAATAGTTTTTAGTAGTTAATTTGTATCTATTTGGATGAAGAGCTTTGAAGTTATCTGGTAACCAGTTGTATAGTTCGAAAATTTGATATTTAAAGGACCGTCTGAATAATTCAGTTCTAAAAGCAGGGATTGTGAGCCTACCTTTATGTCTAATGTTCAGATTATGTATATCCGTACGATATGTGATTTTGTTATAGAGATAAGCTGGTGTTTTTGTCAAAAGTATGTTGTGAAAGAAACATAATGCATGATGTACCCTTCTGTTTTCCATATTCAACCAACCGATTTCCTGGAGTTTATATGACGTTCTTTGCGGTCTACGGATTCCATAAATCAATCTTAAGCAGGAATTTTGTACTTTTTGAATCTTTTTTTTGTAGTATGTCGTTAAATTTGGGCCGTAGAGTACATCGGCATAATTGAATACAGACAAGATGATGGAGTCACATAAGGATTTCTTCACTTGAAATGGCAGAAACTGCCTGTTACCATAAATCATTTTAAGAGTGGCGTAAGCTCGTTGTATCAATGTATTTATATACTTTTCAAATCTCAAATTGGTATCCATCACTACACCTAGATTTTTCGCTTCATCTACAATTGATAGAGATTCTTCCAGAATATGTATATCCATACATTGACTAACCGCTTCTCGGTCCTTTTTTGGACCAAATATCAGAACATTCGATTTATTTGAATTGATACATAAACAGTGCTCGGTAGCTGCCTCAACAAATCTATTCAAATCTACATTGACTAGTTCCATTGCATTATCAGTTGTTTCAACCGGGAAGCTGTAGTACAACTGGGTGTCATCAGCATATAAATGGGCTTGACACAATTGAAGCTTAGAGAGAAGTTGAGATGTATACAAGGAAAACAATAAAGGACCAAGTATAGAGCCCTGCGGTACTCCAGAAGTAAGGTTTAGGAATTCTGAACAAGCATCACCTATACATACTTTTTGTTGCCTACCTTTCATGTACTCACCTATTAACTTCAACGCATTGAAGGAAAAACCAAGATATTTCAAGATACTTATCATCAAATTATAATTAATTGTATCAAATACCCGGCTGAAATCTAACAAAATTAATATGGTGCACTTCTTTTCATCTATCGCTTTTATTATGTCATCAGTAATATGGAGTAGTGCACCCGTACAACTATATCCTTTTCGAAATCCCGATTGTACATCTGGTATTAAGGAAAAGCGCTGTGCATAGGCCTTTATTTGTACCTCCATAGCTCTCTCAAGGATTTTCGACATTGTGGGTAATATACTGATACCCCTCAAATCCTTCATTTCTGTCGGACTTCTCTTCTTAGGTAACACCTGTACAACCGCTCTCCTCCACATTTCCGGGCAAACATTTTCTATTAAGCATACATTAATTATGTGCGTGATATATGGTACAATGTGGGGACAGCAAAGTCTAATAAGTTTTATGTTTATGCCATCACAACCTCTCGCATTAGTTTTTATATCCGATATCGTTTTATATACAAATAGATCATTTATTTCTTCAAATTTAAAGTTTCCATTATTAACAGTATTATTATTATAAAAATTCAATAAATTTTCCGATGGCTCTTTATGCGGGATTGACTCCAAGAAAAATTTATTTAGTTCATGGGGGTTTTTCAGATTTTCAGCTATGTCATTGTTTTTATCAGGAATAAACTTATTGGTCCTTAATGTCTTCCACGTTTCCTTTGATGAGGTATTATTAAATTGGTATGTAAAGTATGCTTTCTTCTTTCTGAATGGCTTTATTAGTATAATTGCGAATTTGTCTATAAGAGTCCAAGTGTGTCTGTAGTTTATGTTTTTTATATTTCGCTAAAGCTTTATCTCGCTCTTTCATCATAATTTTAATAACATCTGTTAACCATGGAGCTTTTGCTTTCGTAACCCTAGATGTAACTATAGGAATATGCCTATCGAATAGCTGATTCAAACAATTAACCAAGTAGGATAGTTTTTCATCCACATTTTGTTGGTCGTATATTTTAAAGAAAGACGTATTGAATAAATCTATCTGAAATAAATGTTCATTGAAATTTTTGAAATTTCTATATGTACACATCTTTGGTTCTCGTGAATTACCATTTATATCCAACGTACAGTAAACAATTGAATGGTCTGATATACTATTATGAATTATTCCTTTTTCTATCTCAACGCATTCTTGGACTATGATATAATCCAACAAAGTTGCTGATGTAGCTGTGACTCTTGTAGGAACATCAATTATTTGACAGAGATCTAGTGTTTTTAATACTGAGTGGAATTTTTTCACACAATTATTTTCATAATCTAACAAATCCAAATTGAAATCCCCCATGCAAATAATTTCATCCACCGTTAGCCCTATGTCAATTATGCTATTTTCAAATTCGTCTAGAAAATCACTAGTGTTTTGTTGATGTGGCTTATAAATTACTCCAATGGCAAATGATTTTTTCTTTATAGTGATTTTAATCCAATATTGTTCCCACACATAGTCCTGTCTACTCTCAATGATTTCGCAGTGAAATTTTTGTTTAGCATATATACTTTGGCCCCCTGTATGATTGAAACAATCAAATTGCAGTTGTATTACTAATAGTATCCTTCAACCATGTTTCGCATATTAAAATTATATCTAAAGAGTTATCCAAAACTATCTGTTTAATATTTTGGAATGAGGGTAATAATGATCTCGCATTACAACAGCCTATTTTTAATAACATTCTTCAAAATAAATAAGGAAATTCTAGTTACTAATAAGAAATATCAGAAAACAATGAAGTGAATGCAAAGGTTTTTTGTTGGGGACTGATAAAACAGTAGGTACAAAACCTGAACGGGACGACCCAACTGCCCACAGCGCTGCTATCTTAAAATAATATGCGCACCAAAAAGAAAATAGTACTAAATGTCTACTTACAGTTCAAACAGGGAAAAAATAAGTTCAAAGAAAAGAAAGAGAGAACAAAAAAACTTTTTATAAGGTTCAGCGAAAATCAGAGTTCAGACGTAATTCCTTTACCCCATCCAGACTGCTAATTCTGTTAGGGCCATGTTGATTATTTAATTTGACGTAAATTCTTCCAGAATTAGTCCATACTGTGCCAGATGTCCCGATTTTCTTTACAGCTTCGCTCACAATCTTTAAATGTTCAATCGTAAGATCCTCTCTTATGACAATTTTCGTTGATTTTAACAGCTTTTTATTATTGTAGACAATATTCTTGAAGTAATTTGACGAGAATCTCAACATTATCGGCCTGTTTTTATTTTGTTCCTTTTTGTTGAGTCTATAGCAAAATTCGATACTGGATTCATCTAACCTGAGTTTCATTTTTGTTGTGAAAATATCCAAGATATGATTGGCTAAGTCCTCATTGCCTATAGCTTCAGGGATTCCATAAATTCTGAGGTTTCTGTTTCTTCTGATTTGTTCTTGTTTCTTTTCATGTTCCATCAAGGTGTTGATTATATCTTCCTGCTTCTGTAGTTTCTCGTTTATTTTTCGATTCTCCCCCTCTAATTCCTCGATTTTTTTGTTGTATTTTTCTTCGAATATACCAGCTATTGTTTCAGTTATTTTATTGATGAAATCATCTGCTGTACATAATTTCGTAACGAGTTCTCTGATTACTGAGTGCAGTTCATCCTCTCCCTTGCTGCTCTGGCTTTGACTTCGTGTACCGTCTCGACCCATTTTAGGTAAAAACTTATTAATCAAATTCGTTGCGGTGTAGTTTCTTCAATATAATTTAGATTAATAACATATATCGTTTGTTATAATCACTGCTTGTACAAAACTTTTAAGACTTTTACGTGCACTTATTCCCACACATTCGACTATTTATTCGCAGCACTGCTAATAGGTCTACTCTACGTGAACATATTTGAGGGTAAAAAAAATGGCTTTAAATATACTTTAAAATACTTAACGGATATATAATTGTACAATGAAAACATTTTTGAGTCAAATTTCAATTACAACAGTTTCCCATTCGTTTTTGGAAATCAGAAATTATGAAGCTACTAATATTGGCGCTCTTTGTGACGTAAACGACCGAGTAGCCAATAGGCGTAAACGGGTTGATTGTGACATTAAACGGCAATGTTGTCAAGTTTCTTAAACTCTAAATGTCCGAACTAGAACACTATTCGCAATGTCAAGTGACGATGGCGGATTTGAAGGGTGTATAACCATTCGATCTGTCATGAAACAATATATTGTCGATTCTACAGGGCACGTATACCTTGTTATTTTTGATATTATGAATCATTGTGGTCCATCAAAACGATTTCTGATAAAGAGAAAGCCAATCATTCGTTCTTGTTATGGAGGCGCGGCCTAAGATTTAAAAATACGGCAAAGTTGCAAAATTGATTGAAGCTGTCAACTGTGCGATTGGTTGATCGGGTGATTATGTCACAACATTTTGCAATGGCGCTAGAAAAATGCCATTTGAATTTTGCCGACTTAAATTTTTTTTTCAAGTTTTATAAAATTAAAAAAAAAGAAATAAAATTACCAACATACTTTTACAAGCTGTAGAATCCATTTAACATATTTTGAAAATTTCCCCATTAACAAAGGGATTTCGGAAACTGTAACTGGATCGAGGCGATGCTAAGATACAGAATAATCTCGAGCTCCCTCCACCAGGAGAAAATCGTGGCCAGTGCGGTGAAAGGCTGTCCACAGGAAGGAGTTTTATTATCCCTACTGTGAGCACTTCTCGTAGACGATCTGATCGCGACTCTTATGGCGGAGGGAATTGAGATTCAACATCTCTCAGAAAAAAGTTATCTTCAGGTTGTTATATTATCAATGTTATCTCCCGCGAACTTGGACTTTCAGCCTCACTCACTGCCTACTACTCATTTTTTGAATCCCACTTACGGTATGGAATTCCATTCTGGGGTACTTGTAGCCAGGGTCTCTTGCAAAGTATATTCGTATTACAGAAACGAGCTCTGCGAGTTATATTCAAAGTTAAGATGCGAGAATCATGTAGGCTTATTTTTTCAGGATACAAAATATTAACCCTATTTGAAGTATTTATTCTAGAGACAGTCTGTTTGTTACATAAAAACAGAGATAAGTTCGTGGATGCCCATGTAGGAAGGCACACTCGTCAGGAGAAGAAACTTGTTGTTCCGTTTCCCACTTCCACCCTGATGAAACAATCCTTGATTTACAGAAGCAAACAAATTTATAATCATTTACCCAAGGTACTAACAGACATAAATAACATAAAGCAATTTAGAAAATATGCTAAGAAACTTCTCATAGGAAAATGCTTCTACTCTCTAGAGGAATACTTAGCATATGAGTTTTAGTCTTTCTGTGAACTGTGAGATGCGGAGAGCGGTTTATTCATACTTTTAATGTATCGTCATCGTCATTACTTGTTATATTTTAACGTGTGACTGTTTAATTTTTTTTTTTTATTATTTGTAACAAATGACTTTTGAAAACTTTTAATTTTTAATATTTAATATGTACATACTACGAAAGTATTTGTTATATTCTTACCATGTGACCTTTTACACAAAAATGTTAATGTCTTAAGTATAAGATGATGTCAATAACTTTTAATACACATACCACAAATGTATGAACTTTGTCGACAAAATGTAAAATTTTAGACAATAAAGCTTATCTATCTATCTATCAAGCCTGCGCTGACGACATAGTTATAACAGTTAGAGGAAAGTTTGGAGAGGTGATATCAAACATACTCCAAGCGGCTCTCAGGACTATCACTAGGTGGTGTGAAAAAAAAGAACTATCGGTCAACCCCAGCAAAACAGTAATAGTACCATTCACCAGAAGGAGGAAGCTATATTTACTGAAAAAGCTGGTCCTCTATAGTGAAACAATTCCATTCAAGAAAGACGTCAAATACCTAGGCGTAATTCTAGATAAGAAACTCACGTGGAATGCTCATCTAGAAAAAGTATCCAACAGAGCAAGGCAAGCCCTATGGACTTGTAGAAGAATCTGTGGGAAAACATGGGAATGCAACCCAAACAAATGTACTGGCTTTACCTCACAGTGGTAAGCCTAGGTCACCTACGGAGCGGCTCTTGGAGCAAGGCAAGAGGCACAGAAAAGCTCAACAAACTCCAGAGGCAAGCGTTTGATCATACCTAGGGTCACCGACGGGGCGGTCAATTTTGTTACTTCCTTGTACATAATCAATTTCTAATAATTTTTCCGGTTACCATTACGGTGGTGCGAGTCAGTAGATCTCTATTATCGATCCTAAATGTGATCATGACACTGCGCTGATATTTCGTAGTTCATGTCGAGTCGATCGTTTGTTCTTTCTTCAAGTGTTTTTGAATAGAGAAAAAACCCAGATTGGTTTGGGAAAAAACAGGTGAAGTGGTGATTTGGTCGAAACGAAAGGATGATCGTTCTCTTTTATCGAGTGAACCTCGACTATGCAGGTGTGCTGAGTGAATTGATTATGGTACGTTACGATCTTCAAATTGAATGGCTTATCACTGTTGATATTGGTGGAGTATAATTATTTCCCTTATTTCACCCTCAGTCACTGTTAAATATTTCTTAGTCTGGAATGAATTTGTTAAGTTGATTTCCTGCATATTTATTTTCCTTCCCATACAAGCTAGGTGACATTCATTTAGTAAATTTTTGTTTATCTTTGGCTTTTGTCTTTAGCAAGCCTGGCGCCCAACTCTTGAACTAGTCAAGTTAATTGATGTATAATTTTTTTAGTGGCCCAATTTGACAAACTGGAAAAAGTCATTAATTGAACTTTACTCACGGCCTAACCGTATCAATCTGAGCAGCCTATCACCTTTTTATATTTGAATCAGATACTTCAAATTTGGGGTTCAAAAATAAAGGGTGTTACAAGAGAAGGAGGCAAGGGTGAGTGTATACAGAATGTAAGTCCTCCTCAATATACCTCCTTTGCACATTTGCTTAGAGAAGGAGGCAAGAGTGAGTGTATACAGAAACCTGGTGAGGTCAACTAGTAATAGGGGAGGAAGTAGTCGCAAGATCGAGAACGAGATAAAATCCCATCCGATTCTAGCAATGCCATCAGACACAATGATCCCCCTATACAACTTTGATAGACCTTATGAGATTCTCCTCCCGGGCAGAGACGAATGGGAGACGAAAGAACGAGAACTCACAAGGGCCAACTACAATGGTACACAGACGGCTCCAAAACGGAAGACGGAGTGGGCCGGAGACATGGAGTACAACCGAATTTGACCTTAGTGCGAGACTCCACAATATTCCAGGCAGAAGTCCATGCAATCGAACTCTGCCTGCAAGAAATTCTGAATAGAAAAATAAATCGATCAAAATCATGTCGGACAGCCAAGCAGCACGGATAGAATCCAGATTAGTATGGAACTGCATGAAAGCCCTTCAAAACGTAGTCAGGGATAACAAAATAACTCTGCTATAGGTCCCTGGACATAGAGGATTTGAAGGAAATGAGAAAGTTCAGATAATATTATCATTAGTTCTAGTTTTGAATGCTACGAATCAAATGTGGTTAATTTTCGACTATCTGATCACTATGCTCAACATATTAGATTCTCTAATATAAATAATGTAAGCTCTCAATGTTATGTGTACCGGAGGCTTTTCACTGGAAACAATAACAATATTTTCTAGAATGTTTGGGAGCTGAAAATTGGAATGATATTTACAATGAACAGAATTCAAATATAGCATGGGATAATTCATCAACACTGTGATAAAATCTTAGGAATTACCCTGTAAGAATAGTTCAATAGCAGATTCTCATCCTCGGGTCCTAAAACCTTTTTTTAAGGGGCATAAACCGTTGGGTTTAATGGAGTTAAACAATCGCAGTTTTCAGAAACCTTGTCATCTGGAACGCAGGTTGGCTGTGCAAAAAGTCGAAAACAAAAATTATCATTTTCGTAGAATTTCTACATCTGCTAGCCGGTTGTTCGTCAACAATTTCGAAGGATAAATGAAAATTACAAGCGGACCAAATTGGCCCGGCAGGGAACACATTGTAAAACGGTTCGGATTGTTTTCGTCACGCACCGAATCAAACCTTCGAGATATGGGAATTTTGCTAAGAAATACAGGTTCACTAGCCGAAGCGGGAAATGGTAACCAATTTTCATGCAACGGGAGAATTTGGTGGTTTTCGTTGGCGAAATTAATCAGTACCCACATTAACGATTATTTGTATTTAGATTAACGGCTTATTAGGCTGCAACGAGTCTAGGGCGAGGTTTCAGATCATTTTTCTCCAAATGAAAACTCGAAACAAACCTCTAGATGTACAGGATGATCACTTTAAGCAGTCTAAAGGAGAGAGATAATTGTTAAAACCCACGAAAAGTAGAATATAGAATTCTATAGTTCGAGGTAGTACCGCTCAAATAACGGGGGGCGCAACCTTTCGGATGACGGAGATCAAGCAGTAGCTCCACCCACGACTATACTCGGGATTGGTAGACGGAGTCATTACGAATTTGTTTATGATTTTGCAAAATACCACCCCATTGGTTAGGTAATTATTCCCAGTACGAATTAGTTGGAATAGGGGTTGAATTTATTTTTATAACCGGTCAAAACTTGACTTGATTGGAGGTTCTCAGAAAAAACCTAGTAGGGGAAAACTTAAGTAGGAAATTCTCGCAGACAAATAGTCAGTTGATATTTTATCGTGACCCGGGTTAAATTAATTTACCAGAAATTTGATTTAAGTCAATAGTTCCTTTCTTCGGTTGAGCTAGAGAAAAGTAAAAAATTAATTAGTCCTTATCGAGATAAGGGCTCACGTGCGAAGTAGTGTTCAACTAGTCGGTTTCAGATAACTACCAAATTTTGGGCAACAAAAACCGTGGAATTCTTTGTTTTAAGTAGAATTTTCCCACTGTTGAAGTAACTGAGCTTCGTGTGGTTCAATTTCATAACCTATTGATTACAGAGTGTTATTCAATCAACTTAGTTTTGTGCACAAAGTTCACTCAAGTTGTTTCCTAGTGTTAATTATTTTATCTAGTCTTGGTTCACACAGTTTCATTCCATTTATTTTCTTTGCGTATTTATTTCATTTACAAAATGTATCTCCTAAATAAAAGCCATCATTAGAATCAGTTCGTTTTCTTGGGAAATACTGGGGAATTGGGGAAGTGTTATCCAAAGTTACTGGTGACTACTGGTTAGACGTGAACGCCGAACATACAACAAACATCCATAGACGCCGAGGGACGACTTGGCCCTTTGGAGAGGATTAACTAGAGGTAAGTACCCCATATGGGATATCACACGGTTCCTAGCATACGCTGAGATGACCACCTATCGTCCTTTCGAAGCAAAGTGGCATATTTCGGAAGGAACTCTGGAAGTTCCAAGTCTGTGTGTGTCGCCAGGTATCTTTCAAATGAACTCACATGGGGCCAACCGACATATGCGTGAGTTATTCGGTGAAGTCAATCAAAACACAACAGTGTGTTATAACACCATAATTATACATAAGAATAACTGCTTTCCTCTTCGCAAAATTGCGTCAAAACCTGAAAGAAGAGGTGTAAAGAATGCGTGGATGACTGATCATGTTAAACAACTTAAAGAACGGATGATTTTGTTCTCAGATTTGTCACAAATCGATCCTCAATATAAAATCGCGAGTATAGAGAGTTAGATGCAATACTGTGTGGCACTAACAAGGGCAAAGAAGAATTACTTTGACAACTTAATAATGAATTCTGATAATAAATCAAAAGGGACGTGGGACATAATTAATAAACTCAAAGGTGCAAAGAGAGGAGAAAAACAATTAGTTGAAATAAAGGAAAATGGTGTGCAATTATCTGATCAGGAATTGGCTATAAAATTCAATTTGCTTTTCACGAAAGACATCATTCAAGACCGTAGAAAAATCTGGATATCATTAGCTTGAATATTCCTACTTGTAACTTGTCTTTTTTTTCAACCTGTCACACTTATAGACGTCAAAACCCTTATTGATAATTTGAAGACATCCAACTTATCAGGATATGATCAAGTTTCAAATAATATAATTAAAAAAGCAAGTCGCTACTTATGCCGCCATTGGTATTCTTGATAAATGAGTCCTAAGAAATGGGCATTTTTCCAGACTATCTCAAACTAGCAGAGGTAATGCCTCTCTATAAAAAAAGGGATTGCAATGACCTTGCAAATTATAGAGCTACCAGCTTACTTTGTAGTTTTTCCAAAATTATTGAAATGAACGTAAAAAATCAGCTGAATTCATTCTTAACACAACATACAATTTTATCAACAAGCCAACATGGATTACGTACTAATATAGGTACAGAGACTGCACTGAATACCTTTCAAAATGAACTCGTCTGTAGGTTAGACAAAGGAGTTCATGTGAGAGGATTGTTTATAGATTTTTCGAGGGCCTTCGATATGGTTGACCATAACATGTTACTAAACTCGAACGATATGGAATAAGAGGTATACCTTTGAAGTTCTTTCAATCATATCTCTTGAATAGGACTCAGTTTGTTTTACTCAACGGCACTAACAGTCCTTCCTATACCATCACACAGGGAGTTCCACAGGGATCAGTTTTGGGGCCTCTGCTTTTCAACGTATTTGCGAATGGCCTCATATATTTTGTAGAAAACATACCGAATGTCGAGATTGTATGTTACGCTGACGATACTAACATCATTATATCTGGTGACAGCCAAAAATCACTGATCTGTTCTACGGAAATAGTATACAATAATATAATACGCTGGTCCGAAAATAATAATTCTCTATTGAACCACAAAAGAACAGTATTGACATATTTCGGACATGATCCACCTACAATATTTAAAGATACAGAAAATCAATTACTCTGCTCCGAAAACGTGAAACTATTAGGAGTTACTTTTGACAGGCAATTATCATGGACAGAACATACCAACCAATTATGTAAGAAACTTAGTAGTGGCTGCTACAGCATCAAATATTTGAAAAATCATTGCATCAAACACATTCTTATTACACTGTATTATACCAATTTTCACTCCCACATGAGATATGGAATACTAAGTTGGGGTAATAGTGCTAATGTCAACAGAGTGTTTATTTTACAGAAATACGTATTACGCGTTATTGAAAATATTAGTATGAGGACTAGCTATAGAGAACTTTCCACGAAACTAAAAATCCTGACACTATATAGCGTATATGTTTTGAAGGTGTCTATATATTTCTATAATAATTGGAAAAACATTACAACGTACTTGCCAAAACATGATCATAACACTCGTTACCGCAATACGTTACAGCCCAATTCTCACTGCACTGCACTTTATCAAAAAAGTTTTTATTTTATCGGGTGCAAATTGTACAATAAATTGAATCCTAAAATAAAATCTGCACCAAATGTCAGAATATTCAAAAATAGACTAAAATAATTCTTAATTGAAAAGTGCTGCTACTCACTAGACGAATTTTTATGTTTGTGATAATTTGATAGAATATTGTTTTGTATTATTTTCATTTGTCCTCTCTGATGTATTACTTACTAGACGAATTGTTCATCCAAATTGTATTTCATTACTTGGTTTTTTCTGTGTTACTATGTAACAAATACCATATTTGTGTTATATATCATAATTTTTGGTATTTGAATTTTGTGTTTTTGACGTGTTTGACCATTTATATTTCCTTGGGAATATGTTAAATGGTGAACGAATAGAGTATCTATCTATTTATGTAACCTTCTGGCAAAAGAAGGCACTATGAAGGAGTTCATAGGACCAGAGCCCTTCTTCGGAATACCAAAGAGCTACTCACTAGACGAATTTTTATGATTGTGATAATTTGATAGTATATTGTTTTGAATTATTTTCATTTGTTCTCTCTGATGTATTACTTATTAGAGGAATTGTTCATCCGAATTGTTTTTCATTACTTGGTTTTTTCTGTATTACTATGTAACAAACACCATATTTGTGTAATATATCATAATTTTTGGTATTTGAATTTTGTGATTTTGACGTGTTTGTCCATTTATATTCCTTTGAGAATATGTTAAATGGTGAACGAATAAAGTATATATCTATCTATGTAACCTTCTGGCAAAAGAAGGCACTAGGAAGGAGTTCATAGGACCAGAGCCCTTCTTCGGAATATCAAAGAGCATAACCAAACAAGTGTTTTCAGACTGGACCGATCGAAAAAAGTACTGGAATGAAACAGTCCACTTGAAGGCATTTATACCAAATCCTCCGAAAAGAAGAACAGCAGCCCTGTTAGAACTGGATAGGAAAAACCTGAGGATTTTAACTGGGCCACTGACAGGTCACTGCGAAAGCATCTTCAGAGATGGGACTTGCGGAGAACGCAGAGTGTCCCTTTTTGTCAAGACGAGGAAGTAACAGCAAAGCACATCTTGTGCAGATGCAAGGGTCTGGAACGAACGAGATTCTACCGTATGACTTACGGGCAGCTAGAGCCCAAAGACCTGGAAAAGGTATCACCGAGCGTCATCATCGACTTTGTCAGAAGCGCGGGACATGAAGGTGAACTCTAATTTAATTAGGATCGAGCCACAATAGAAGGTCGCAGTGGAAGGGGCGGTTATCGCCTCACTCGAAAAGGACCTAACCTAACCTATGGATATACACAACAATTTAATCTCAATGTTTTGCTTATTTTTTTCCATGTCTGAATGTTGCACCCTTGGTAGTAAAACTCAAAGAGTATCGGTATAGTATTTCCAAAACTCAAAATGAGGGTTCGTCAAAAATCGTACATGATAATGACGAATAATGATGGAGAAAGGAAAGTTAAATAAATATTATTCCCCGTATAAGGTATATAAGAGAACAAATTGAGTGGAAACCCTTCACTGGGTAAAACCAATCAGTAACTTCGCTGACCGCTCGTTGCATAAATTACCATAAATCACCTTACATAATTTGTATTGCTATGCAAGCGTTTGGGGCGAGCAAAACATTGGTGTGGTGTGTGTTTGTGACTCACCAGTATAAGAAAAAATTCGATGGCGCGGCCAGTCGGAAAGATATATTTTAGAATTTATTTATTTTTTCTGAAATTGCTATAAATCAAGCTAACGTAGCATGTGGCAGAAAAAATTGAAAACACAAACAACATTCCTACTTTTGTATAATTAGTGAACATGATTTAGCAACAGTTTATTGAAAACTGGAAGAGAACTGTGAATAAAATGCCCCACTTAAATATTTGAAACAGAATCCAAATATTGAAAGTGATCAACGTGATAAGGCTTTTCAAATATTTAAGAGTAGTGCCGGATTATACTCACTTACGCCGGAGGCTAATTCTTACGATGCCGCCGCCTAATTCTTACGATGCCGCCGCCAATTAGGATTAATTGTCTGTGTCAAAGTACCCATTTATGTTTTTTTTCACATAACATATGACTATAACAAAATTATCACTTTAAAAGAAACAAATTTTATTTACTTCACGAACTTAAACCTAACAACAAATATATATTTTTTTATATAAAAACTTTTCTGGATTTTTTTATGCGAACTCATCAATGGCATCATCAAAATTCAGCTCTAATAACAAGTCACTGTCATCATTCAAAATCGATAGACTATTCAAAGTATCCTCTACCATCGAATTCCTAAGATAATTTTTTACTGTTTTTAAAGTTGAGAATGACCTTTCACCACTGGCATTACTAATCATCAGGGATAGGAACATTTTCAGAGCTTTTTCTACGTTGCAAAAAGTATATTTTTCTACTTCCGTATTATAATACGCGTATTAAATATCTGCTACCGATTTATTAATATTGCCCATTTTAACACGAATTTTCATTTCGAAACAGATTTTGGCCAATAAAAACACGTTTTATTATGAAACGAATTCTCAGCCTATAGAAACACGTACTTGGAATTTATCAAGTGGTATCCCAAGCAGCATTATAGTGATGGAAACTGATACTGCAACTTCGACTCGGTGGTTATCACGTAATCACCACTAAGTCCACCACTATACAGCAAGAATAAGTGAAATTTTATATGTGTATGGTTGTAGTCACGTAGTTCCCATCTATAGTAGC
Source organism: Gonioctena quinquepunctata (assembly GCA_018342105.1). NCBI lineage: Eukaryota > Metazoa > Arthropoda > Insecta > Coleoptera > Chrysomelidae > Gonioctena > Gonioctena quinquepunctata. The sequence continues at coordinate 106,063 of JAFIRS010000417.1, read as the reverse complement.
CACTCCACAGTTCTATAACTTATTAGTGTCATTTGAGGTGTCTGAAACATTATGGCCACTGAGCAAATCACTTTGAAGGTTTTCAAACTTAAAAGTGGAAAATAACCATTGTGGTAACCATCCTGTACCACTTAAATATCACTCAAAAGTCACAGACACTTTCAAGAGAGTATGATAGTTTCAGTGACGTTTTGGTAACTTCCATAAAACCTTCAATGTGGCAGGCACTTGATTGTGATATGTGGTGATGGTTGCCACGTTCCTGCTATCTTCATAAGTGATAAAACCAAAGTTCGCATTTAATAAAAGTCACTACAAATTACAATAACCTTCAAAATTCACCATTCCGTGCGATGACGATAGCTAACCTAAGTTTTCTCAAATTATTTTATTGTGGCTTACAAAAAGTTTGTTTAACCTGTTACGTGAAACATGAATGATTTTATTCAATATGGAATGGGTTATGCGTTTTCAATAGACAATTTTCCTTAATTTTGAAGTGACCGTGGATTGGTCAGCGCGATGACGAAAACTAACCTAAGTTGCTGAACTTGCTAATATGTTGCTGAACAGAGATAGAGCTACATATTATTTACTCAAACGCAGTCAGTTGTTTAACGTGTCTAGTGTCGGCCACTAATCCACGTTTTTGCCAGGTGTTCCCCATAGCCGCCGCATGATAGAACCGTGTATATAACGTGGCAGTGGTTAAACATTTCAAAGTTTTCCAGAATCGTGGCCGATACGTTCCGTTCACTTAAAATGCTCTATATACTTGTTTGACATTTAATTTCAATTGACATTCAATCACAACGCGTTAAAAGTACCTATAAGTATGTCGAGCAGTGATGAATTATCTTGTACACCACCAGAAATTCTTGTTTTTATTTTAATATTTATTGGCCGTAGAGAACATAGTGTACGCAACGTTCATGTTATGTCTATTAATGAACGAGCACGAGGTAAGTTACGTCACGAGCCGAAGGCGAGTGTCGTACACCGTGTGCGAGTGTTATAAAAAAATGATCCTTGCATAATGTTATACTATTTATTTTATATTTGTGCAAAAATTAATAAATCCGGCTTGCGGCTTTTTTTCTTCTTTTCCTTCAAAGAAAAATACCGCAGCCGTCAGCCGCATGTATCAAAGTGAATATAATTTTCACAGTGTCCTTTTGTTGCGGCGGCCGCCGCCCTTTGCCGCCTCTTAATGTTTACCGCCGGGGGCTTATAGTCCCATAGCCCCTCCCTAAATCCGGCACTGTTTAAGAGAACAGATAACATCTTGATTGGGAAAATTTTAGGTGAACTCGTAATGAATTTATAAATTTGTCAAAATTAAAAAGTGTATTTCTATGAATAAGTTGACCAAAATTGAAATAACCGAGTAATATGTTAGGGTGTTGAATTTTTAAAGAAGACGATATGACTTTCACTGTGGAAGATGCAGGGGCGGCCTGGGACCAAAAAAGTTACCGGGAGAAAATGGCGAGCCAGCGGCCCACCTTTTTTTTGTAGTCAATTAAACATACGAAGCAAATTTTCAAGAGTTTTTTTCGATTCTATGAATGTAGGTAACAAGTATAGAAACTAGAAATAAAATATTAACTTTAAAAAAATAAACGGTTTTAGTTTTATTTAAAAATTGAATAGGAACAGTATTTAAGTACTCTAATGATCAGATATAATCATTTTACAAACTCCACGTTTTAACCATATTGAAAACTCACGTTCAAAGAGTAAATTCAAAAAAGATGAACGTGATGAATAAAATATTATGAACGTATTGAATTTAGCTTTCTTCGCCTTGAAAATTAACAATTTTTCATGTTGACGCTCATGGAAAATGAAAACGATTGTATATTGAATCATTAATTTATTTAACAACGATTTACAACAAATGAAAGCTTCTAATTGAGAATGCTATAAATTAAAACCAAACAATGAACATTTTCCTTATTAAATAACTTTTTTGGGCTACTTTGTCAATAATTTCATTGGGATTTAGACTATTGAGAATATCCTTGTTGCATGACATCACCAAGAAACACTGTAAGTTTTCTTGACATAATTGATTTCTTAGATGATTTTTTATAAATATGTCGAAAAACTTCTCCCACAAGGCCCTTGAGTGAAGGAAAGAATTGAAAGATATCTATAAGCTAGAAAAGGGTATTTGTATAACCATATAGTATACAAATTGTCCGATTCAAAATATTGTAACAAATTACACAACGACAACGCTGGACTGTAACATAACGAACGAGCGCGAAACAACGTAGGTCGGGGGAAAGACGTTCTTCTGTCTATTGTCAGATCCGTTCGAATTTCTCAAAAACTATGTTATGTATTGATTTTCATTATGGTTGCATATTGTTGACATGACCGGACTCCGGCGGTCCATACAGGGGTCCAGCCCACCGGGAAAAGTCCCGGTACTCCCTGAGGCCAGACCGCCCCTGAGAAGATGACTGAATAATTTTTTTGAGAGCACAAGAGTGATTGTTGATATCAAAGTTCACCTTTTACGACAGCATGTCAGTACGGTTAATTTCAAATTTGAACATTTTAAAAACATAAATGTAAAATACTTCTTTAAGATAATAAATGACCTTGAAAATAAGTGAAGCAGTGTCATTATTGATTCAGGAATAATTTAAAAAACTTAAGGAGTTATTGGTCATGCACTTTTTCATCTAATTAATGTTTCTTGAAATACTGGATCCTTTCCTGGATATTTTAAAATTAGCACTACCTTGCCAATAACCAAAGTTTCTAGGACAACTGAAGGGTCTGGGCTTCACCAAATAAATACACTTTCCTGCAACGAAATTTTTTGAAATTTTGATGTTTAATAAACTTCAAAATTATTTAAATAATAATGACATTCTTTTATCAAATCAATCTGGCTCTTGTCCCAAACACTTCTGTGTGAGTTATTGGTCATGCACTTCCACATCTAATTGATGTTTCGTTAAACACTAGATCCTTTTCCGGATATTTTAAAATTAGCACTATTTGTTGCAGATTTTGAATATTTAGATTTTATACTCTATAACATTTCATTAATTATTCCTCATTTTCAATATATTTAAAAAAAAATTACTATTTCAGCTGTTTATAACATCCCCATTTCGATTACTGTGCTAGCATTATTTTTAACTTTGATTTAACTAAAATTGCAGTCTTTGCAAAAGTTGCAGAATGGGGGTATGAGAGTAATATTGAAGTGCAATCGATACACTGAAATAACTCTATGCTTGAAACTTTACAATGGACGTTGTTAAGGATATACTGTTTATTGCTATGGTTTTTATAAATTTCAAACGGCCTCAACCAGATTATTTGAACGATCTAGGGAGGATCAGCACTCACAATTCACTTACCTAATGTTAATTTTACCAGTACTATTAAGTCCTTATTTTACAAAGGAAAAAGTGGGATTAATTATGTACTTTTTGCTATATGATAACCAATTTGAAACGATGCTTGAAAATCATATGCATAATTATTATTGTCTTATAAAAATTATATTTGTATATTTTTATTTTTTTCAAAAACACTTTACGAATTTAAAGCACGCTTAAAATAATATCCATAAACAGTGAATCAAAAATCTTGTTTGATAAGGGTAAATGTTTTATCACTCAGGTATTTATATTATTTGTTATTTCAATGTGACATTCAAGTGCACTTTGAAAAATTGTGAAACAAGTGCAGTGTGTAAAAATTGTATTTGAATGTTAATATTTTTTGTTGGGTTTATTAACTTGAAGAACGAGTAGTGTTAGGATCTCGCAATCAATTGATTTCTTGCGTTGAGGGAAAAAATTATATAAAAATAGTATGACCTTCTCTAAATCCTCACGGGAATAAGCCAGTCTAAATTGTCCGGTTGCATGATTTGTACCGGTACGGAACTTCCATTGTGTGAGGCTTACACTTCATCGTTTATTTTTCTCATGCATTTATTCGTATGGGTTGGATGATGTGAAGAAATCAGGACTTGCAAAATATATTTGTGAAAACCGAAATATACTGTCTAATTAAACAGCAGTTCTTATTCGAAATCATCATATATTGCAAGCAGGAATACATTTTTATTTTTCAGTGGACTCATCAAATGAATGCTATAGTTTCCGATTTTGTAACAAACCACTTTTCAAAAAGGTCTGATATTCTCATTTCATGAGAATATCATACAATTACATTTTTTTTGGAGCTACATTTGAAAAAATAAAACGTGTATTTTTTAGTGAACATATTCCGCCAAAAAAGCTGTAGTAAGTACCAAATATATTCCTCACCATTTTTTTCCCTCGTTGCGGAAGACGTATTGAAGCGCACATTAAATACAAACTAGTACGACGCACACAAACACCATGTATATGAAGAATAAGTAATCCACTTCCTAAAAGTTCCACATCTTCAGTGCATCCCACCACAGAATTGCATATTGCACACCGGTACTTGCATTAGAATGGTAGGACGAACCATTAAATCGAGTTAGTTTCATTTGCGCTTCCTATCTCATAAAGCACAGATCTAACCTTCGCCTTCGGTTGAGAAAACCAGGTCTTTTGCTCCATAATGTTTAAAAATAACTGGAATTTCTATTGAGAGAACTATTTATTAAACTTTTCTCGTTATAATTACCGCATGAATCAGCAGAAAAGTTAAATCTAATGTGCCGCGACTAACTGGAAAATATCCAGAATATTTATCTACATCACATGTAGAAGTATTTCCTAGGAAAGTGTTTTCTAATGGATTGGGGCTTATCATATACCTATTGTATAGATTACTAGCATGAGCAGTAATTATTGAATCAGGACTTTTTTTTTATGAATTAACCCACTGAGACCTTTAAAATATTTCTAATTCGAGTATCTATCTTGTTTTGTCCATCACCGAGAAAGACGGTCCAAATGCACTAGTGCACTTGACACTATTTTATTTACAATAATACACTAAGTGCAAATAACTGGCTCCTTGTCATAATAAAAGATATGTAATTGAAGTGTCATTGATAGTCATAAACACACGAGTGTTAGTTAGTCAGTTTATAATCAGCTTACTTTGATATTTTCATAAATATTAGTGTCATCAGGAAGATCACGGGCATGCGCAAATGAATCACCAACGCAAAGTAATTGCTTGTTTGTAATATTATAGTTCATACTTATAAGAAACAATATTGTTAGTGTTGATGTGTTCCGTGAATATCTCTGCTCATTCATTATATGAGTTCTAATTAAGACTGGAATGGAAAATCAAATAACTATCTGAATGAAAATGCAAATTTTCAATTTCAGATTTTTTCTTTTGAGAGGGTTCTTTCAGAATATGTATCAGATGTAGTTCAATGTCCAGCGTGGCTTCAGCCGGGGAAGTAGTTGTTTTTACTCAAATAACTTCAGTTTTCGTGGGATTTCACTTAAGAAAAATATTTCTATTCAATATGCAATTGAGAATGTTTCCCTTTTCAACATGAATACATCACAAGAGGTTATCTTGAACGATGGAAGATAGTGACTAAATTTTATCTTTCAGTCGCAGATGATTCCACATCTGATTTTATGAACATCCTGTTCATATTTTCAAACAAATCAATGTATGATGGAATTCCCGAAATTACTGGTAGCTTGAGGATTTTAGTAATAGTATTTTTGTCTGGTGTTTCTGGTATAAAGTGTGACATATTGGCATGGTAAACATCACTCCTTATATCAAAATCTGTTTTCACTAACTCTGAAACCCAAACATCATTTTTTTTTATTACATTATACTGGAATCATGAGAAACATTGCACCACTGAAACATTTTTACACACTTCGTTTTGTATACAGGTGAATCAAAAGTACTTTGTCAAACTTCAGTAGGTGATTCCTCACAATATTCTAATATGAATTGTCCAAATAAATATATAAATTTGACGTTTAAGTAAGTAGTTTTGTTTTTTGTAGGAGGCGCCACCTATTCTACTTATTTTTACTCGTTTGAAATAGTTATTTTTGTATCAAGGGTGCAAAATCTGTATTTGTTTTGATAAAATTTGCAAGAAATATCATTTTATTTCAAGAAATTTTGAATATGTAGAATGAAATGAAATGAAGGAAACTAAATTGTATTCAAATAAATTGTTCAAAGTGTCCACCTTCAGCGGAAATACAGGCATTCAGTATTCTAGTCATTGAATCTCGTACCCGCTCAGAAATTATTGGTGTTTCTTATTGTTTCACAGGCGTCTACTATTCGGTTTCTTAGATCTAGCGGGTTTAGATCTGGGGACCTTGGTGCCCACGCCTGGTTAGGTTCTTCTACACCCCTACCGATCCATCGATTTGGATAGACAGTGTTGAGGAATCCTGGCTACAACGCTAAAATGGGCCGGAGCCCCATCATGCATAAACCACATATGGATACAAATTTCTAATGGTACATTCTGAAGTAGTCCTGGCAATTCATTTTCTAAAAAAACTCTGTAAGTTGCGCCATTCAGTCGGAACGGAAGAAAGAAAGGACCTATCAAGTAATTATCAATTATTGCCGCCCATACATTCACAGAAAATTGATACTGATAATGTCTTTCACTAACTGCGTGCGGATTTTCCAGAGCCCAAACATGGTTGTTATGAAAGTTTGTGATAGCATTTCGGGAGAAGTTTGCATCGTCCGTGAAGAGTACATATCTTAAAAATTGGGGATTTCCAGCCAATTTTCCCAAAAACCACTGACACATAGTAATGCCTTGGGAAATTCTCGTGGCAAAAGAGCTTGTACCCTTTGAATATGGTATGGATAAAATTGTTGATCGTGGATAATTCTCCAAACTGTGGATTGAGTAAAATTGAGAGCTTCAGCAATTATTCTTGTACTTGTTTCTGGATTCTCCTCGAGAGCGATCAAAACAGCTTCTTCCAATTCTGGGGTTCGGACTGCTCGTGGTTTCCCAATAATATCAGCTGCCCTCTTAAAGCTACCTATTTCTACCAAACGACTGTGGAGACTGGTAAATGTTGAAGCTGAAGGCAGTACTCGATTAGGAAATCGCTCCTGGTAAATACGTCTTGCTTCGCGCGCATTGTCATCCGCAAGGCCATAAACGAAATGCATATCGGTTAAATGAGCATTATTGTTTAAATAATCCAATTTTTTCAAAATTAGTGTTTTAAAACTTACAGAAACTTCAACAAAACAACAAAACGTTTAACTGTCACATAATATGTAATTACCAAAACTACTTACTTAAACGTCAAATTCATTTCCTAAGCATTCTTGTGAAAAATGCAAAATAATTGTAATAACTCAAACACGCATCTATTATCAATTAATCGACTTGAAATTTTCAAGTCCAAATATCTAAAAAACGGTTACTTATAGCGACTTGTAACAGGGGTGGGTTTTTTACGTAGATGTGATAGAGGAATTGATTTTTTTACTGAAAAATGTGCTAGAAGTACACTCAAAAAAGTTAGGAATCTTCAAAAAGATAAAGACGTGTAGGTGACGCCCCCTACGAGTAAGAGCAATAATAACATCAGGTTCGAATTTGACACCTCAAAAAACCTCTCAATACCAATTTTCGTTTAATTAGGGTCAGTATTTCGAAAGTTATTTAAAAAAAACGAAAATAAAAATAAAACTTCAACACCCTGTATCTTGGAAACGAAGCGTTTTCCGGACATATATTTATTTAGACAATTCATATTAGAATATTGTGAGAAATCACCTCCTGAAGTTTGTCAGAGTATTTTTGAATCACACTGTAGAAACATAGAGTTAAAAATTGCAGGAAATGTTGTGTCATCACGGGTCAACATTACTAAAACTTTAGCTATCAAACATCAGAGATTTATAACAAATAGAGGATATGAAAAAAATTATGTGATTTTGGAAAAAATACCCAACGTGTTTGTGATGTTACACCAGAAATAAAAGAAATATGCTCATTATGTTCTGCAAACGTTTGAAACTGCAATTTTTCCAAAAAAATTTTGCATTGAGAATGTTTCGTATGAATGGAACAAATAATCAAAATCGAAAACATGGGTATACCAATTTTTGGTATCGTTTTGTATTGTTTGATCTTAGTCAATTCGATTAATGAGGTATGTTTTGTTTTTGAAGAAATGAAAATAATATATATGAACAGACATTTATTTGGTTATGAAGTGGAAGTCACTTTCACGAAGAGATGTGTTTTGCAAACACAAATTGAGTACCCTAGACACAGTAGATTATTTCCGTTCAAATGGTAAAAAGTACATAACATGTTTTTGATTCGATTTGATTTTTGATTTGAAGTTATTAACAAGTAGCATTTTCAAAAGAAAATTCATACTCATCTGGCATTTTAGTTTTTTGTATTAAGTACTTGATTGAACACTAGTTTATTTTTCCAATAACTTGATTTTATTTATATCATCGTTTGATTCAACTTCCAATCTTATTATCTGGCCGATTGTACAAATGATCATATTCCATTTATACCGGGCGACAATGGGACTAGGGTCGTGCCTATATCTCCTTCATTTATCAAACCGATGTGAATGAAATTTCGTAGAAAGATATGAGACACAATTTCGGATTGACAAACATATGGAAACAAAATGGTCGACTTCCGGTTTCGCCAGAATAGCTACCAACTTCGATTTTTCAAATGAAACACCCTGTATGTTTGATGTTTTTCGGATTCTACGGCTCAAATTACATACGACAGTGTTGCCAAATTTCTATTTTACAATTGAAAAAAAACAACTTTTTTTTAGCCCAGGAGGCCTTGATTAGGTTAAAACTACTAATTTACATCAGTAACTCATAGTATTAGTCATTCCATCGATGAGATCAATAACGAATCCTACAGCAGGAATTGCAATTTTGTGACCGCATTTTTAACGAAAAAATGGTTTTTTTCAAATGGTACCTACCGAGGGCCATCTTGCCATTCGATAGTGAATTTTATTACCAATTCAACGATATACATTATGTACCACTTTCTTTCTGTTCAAAACTAAAAACGATCAATTATTGAATTTGCACAATATTTTATACGATGCCTACAAATTCCAATGAGTTATTCGATTAGGTCTGATGATATGAAAGGTACCCGTGGAATCATGGAAAACAGTACGTGATTAATATCATGTTAAAAGTGAAACTTGTCATCTCGTTTCGTTCGTAAAAAGTTTTTTTGAAATGGAAAATAATAATCGTTTTTCTCGAAACGAACAAATCGTTATAATATTGATATACTGAGAATGTCAGAAGAACTCTGTCAATGCTAGTATGCTATACAGTGTTTGTTATTTATGCTATTTCAGGAAATTGGAAATGATGCTAAGGAATGAACCAGGTGATCAAAGTCCACATCCACTTCATCGTGAGTGAAGAAGCGAAAACTAATGTTTTAGAATATGTTTACTTTTTTCCATCTGCCTCAGTGCGAGAATTGGAAATTGAATGGGGGATCAGCAGGGAAAGTGCCAGAAAAGTATTGAAGAAACATAAATCACGCTCCTATAAATACAGTTTGGATCAGCATCTATATGGAAATGACCCAGAACGGAGACTAACTCATTGTAATTGGCTTTCGCGTCATCATGATTTGAATAATGGTTTTGTCTCGAAGATACTGTTTACAGATGAGTCTAGGTTTACGAATAATGGTATGTTCAATAGGAATAATACAAAGTATTGGGCTCAAGAAAATCCTAGGTTGCCGAGGTAATTTTCAAGAAAGATTTAGATTCAACGTCTGGATAGGAATCATAGGGACAAGAATTATTGGGCCAAAGATATCTACAATTCTTAGAGAACGATATTCAAAATATTATCAACGATTCACCTGAGAACATCAGGGAAAATATGTTTTTTCAGCAGGATGGTGCAGGACCACATAATGCTAATATTGTTCGGCAATATCTTAGTGATACCTACAGTGGTGCAGAGAGCTAGGGAAGTTAGCGGTGTACAGTTTGTATAGTAAAGGTCCCAGAATACTTCCTTCTGGTACACCTGATTTCACTTGCAATGGAGTAGAAAACTGATTATCGATTTCAACAATTTGAATTCTATTTTCTAAATATGAAGACAACATAGCATGAGCTGTGGCATCAAATCCAAGAAAGTGACGAAGTTTTGTGGTTTATCATATCAAACGCTTTCGAATAATCTAACAGAATCAAAATGCAGATATCTCCACGATCTTAAACAGTCTAGATATCGGAAATAATTTGTGGTATTTTGTTTTTATTGTCTGACAACCTATATTTTGAATTTGACGTCTGTCATCAATTCGCATGAAAAGTGAGACATGAATCAGAATCGGTTTAGTACATTGTATCATTTGGCAAGGAAATGTGTTTATGATCGTAACATCAAAAAATTATCCACCGAATACCACACGAGAGTTCGATAAAGTAGAAAATAATTCTCCAGATTACTTTCTCAAACTTGTTGCCATCTGGCAATAGCCACTCCAGCCCGTCGGGCTCTCGTGTCTATTGCCTGGCAACAAGTTTTCGAAAATCCTATTCTCACTCTCATGTGGTATTACAACGGAAAACTAAGTCGAGGGTGACCTAAGATAAAATGTAATAATACAAATTTTCATTTCTTCTTTTTAACTTGTGAGTCAGTCATAACTTTGTCAACTTCGAATACATTATTTTTGAGCAAAAAATAAATGAAATCAATTATTTAAAAAGTGAAAACGAAATCTACATTGGTTAAGAGAATAGAAAAGTGTATTTGTGAATCGGGAAACATTATTTCAACTGCAATATCAAAGAAAAAGTTTTGACAGATTTGGTAATAAAGAGAAAACTCTCAAGAATGCAGAGAAAGATTCCAGTTCCGATTATGAAAATAGCTACCTTCCACCAAAATATCCCTCCAATGATAAGCAAATAGAAGAGAAGATCAGAAACTTTAGTATATCGACCCAGGACAAAATAAGTGCTGGATCTTCCGATAAAGATACATGTGGAGGATGGAACCATAAAATTAAAATGGATCAAACTGCTATCGAATGTAAAGGAATGTGTGCCCAATGGTATCATCTGAAATGTTCCAAATTACTGAGTAAAGACTTTGAACTATTCTCAAAAGATGCTACTAAACCAAATGGAAAAAGATGGATTTGCCAACACTGTCAAATAATGATGTCAGGCAATATTAGGATTTCATCACCACAAGAATTTTTTATCATCAAAATACGATGAAGTTAAATTGGAAAATGAAGAGATAATAGCATTACTCAAGGAAATCAAGGGAGAAAGAGATGAAATGAAGAAAGAAAATGAAAACATAAAAGCTGAATTGAATAGCGTTAAATCAGTAGTGAATTTTCCTTAAAGAGAAAATGAACGATCAAGAACAAATGAAGTTGATGAAAATATAGAAATCAAAGGTATTCCACAACAAAGTGAGATTGAAGATATAAATATTATCACTGAAATTTTCAAAATAATCGGAACAGAAATAAGAAATGAATATATACTGAAAATAGAAAGTGTTACACCAAAAAATAAAGATAACTCAAAATGCCTCAAAGTTGAATTGTATTCTGAAAAACTGAAGAACATCATAATTGAAAATGGAAAGAAATATTACATGACGCATGGAAAACTAACTACTCACGATATCCATTTACCAGGAATCCCTTCTGTGATTTAAATCAAATCATTTAATTTTTTTTGAAATGCTTTATTATTCACTTATTCAAACACAACTGAACTATGAAATTCTTGGATGGGAGAGTGTGAATGATAATTATTTAAGACCATTAGAAATTCTCCAAAAATGGTTTCTCAAAATTACCTACAAAAAAGATATAAGATATTAATCTGATCTTTTATTCAAAGAAAGCCAAAAGATGGACATCAGACAATTATATAGCTATAACACATTAATCTACCTTTTCAAAAACAAAAATATAATAATGTACACAAATCACATTTATAATACCAGGTTAAAAAATGGAATAACAGCAAAAATTAGAGTAAATTAAACAATTGGGCAAAAACATTACATAATCATTTCTCCTTACGTTTATGATATAGTACCCGAAAAAATAAAGACTATCACATCGATTTTCTCATTAAAAAAAACTCTGAAAATTTGGATATTGAAAAGTCCCAGGATAACTTTTTATGAAATACTGAAAATATAAAATCCTATGTTTCAATACTAACTGGTAGAAATACCACAAAAACGTTGAAAATATTATAATTAAATTAAAACAAATCTAATGAATATCCCACAACAAGTTTACTTCGTGGGATTGTTTCATAGTTCATTTCCATGTAATGTAATGTATTTATTGGAAATGTAATAACTTTCTATGAATTAAAATAAATTTTTTTTATTATTATTTGGTTGCACCAATAAATCTACAGACTCAAAATTCTTTTTTCAGCGGAATGTGTTATTGGAATATATAAAATATAAAACAATATTTGTCAGTTACTTAAATACATTTATATTTTTAACAGAAATACCGGATGACAATGGGACTAGGGCTATGCCTATATCTCCTTCACTTATCAACCGATTTGAATTAAATTTCGTACATAGATATGAATCACAATTTCGGATTGACAGACGAATGGAAACAAAATGGCCGATTTCCGGTTTTGCCAGAATAGCCACCAACTTCGATTTTTCAAATAGAACACCGTGTATGTTTGATGTTTTTCGGATTCTACGGCTCAAATTACATACGACAGTGTTGTCAAATTTTCATTTTACAATTGAAAAAAATATTTTATTTTTTATTTCAGCCCAGGAGGCCTTGATTAGGTTAAAATCTATACTAATTTACATCAGTAACTCATAGTAATAGTCATTTCATCGATGAGATCAATAACAAATCCTACAACAGGAATTGCAATTTTATGAACGATTTAAAAAAAACAACTTTCTTTTCAAATGGTACCTACCGAGGGCCATCTTGCCATTCGATAGAGAATTTAATTACCAATTCAACTATATACATTATATACCACTTCCTTTTTGTTCAAAACGTAGAGAGCCATCTAACAAAATGAAATCAATCTGAAAAAATTGGTAGGTACCATGACATCTATTCATTTTTTCAAACTTTACTTCAGAATGCAGAATGGTAACAATGAATTACCAAAAATAATCGACTTGACAATATGTAATGATCATAAACCCATTACAGGAAAGATAACTTCGATGTAATCAAACTGTTTGAATAAATCTAACGACTGAAACAGTGAAACATTCAACGTACAAATTATTATTCACAATACCATTATCCCGTTTTCAATAGAAGAGTTTCACAACCATGGAAAAGTCATTTTATTTATTAATGACCAATGATATGTTCCAAGTTTTGCCCGTTTTCCCTAACACATAGAGTAGTTCTATTTATTGTACACCTCATCACATTTATCAGTTCGTGAGCAGGAATTTCCTGAAATGCGCGCCCAACTCTATCTCTCAAGTCCTCCAAAAAAGTCGGTCTCTTCGAGTATACTTTGGATTTTATGTGACCTCATGAATAAAAATCAATAGGAGTTCAATCGGGCGATCTGGCTGGCCATCTGATTGGACCATTTGTTCCAATCCATCTCTGCCCATAGGTATCACTAAGATATTGCCGAACAATATTTTATGATTACATCCCCCACATGTATCTTTATCGGAAGATCCAGCACTTATTTTGTCCTGGGTCGATATACTAAAGTTTCTGATCTTCTCTTCTATTTGCTTATCATTGGAGGGATATTTTGGTGGAAGGTAGCTATTTTCATAATCGGAACTGGAATCTTTCTCTACATTCTTGAGAGTTTTCTCTTTATTACTTTTGGAATCTTTTCTAGTCATTTAGTTTTTTCTCACTGTGTAATAATTTTGCTGAATCAATTTTGACAAGTGCCAAATCTGTCAAAACTTTTTTTTTGATATTGTAGTTGAAATAATGTTTCCCGATTCCCAAATACACTTTCCTATTCTCTTAACCAATGTAGATTTCGTTTTCACTTCTCAAATAATTGATTTCATTTACTTTTTGCTCAAAAATAATGTATTCGAAGTTGACAAAGTTAAGACTGACTCACAAGTTAAAAAGAAGAAATGAAAATTTGTATTATTATATTTTATCTTGGGTCACCCTCGACTTAGTTTTTCGTTGTAATACCACATGAGAGTGAGAATAGGATTTTCGAAAACTTGTTGCCAGGCAATAGACACGAGAGCCCGACGGGCTGGAGTGGCTATTGCCAGATGGCAACAAGTTTGAGAAAGTAATCTGGAGAATTATTTTCTACTTTATCGAACTCTCGTGTGGTATTCGGTGGACAATTTTTTAATGTTACGATCATAAACACATTTCCTCGCCAAATGATACAATGTACTAAACCGATTCTGATTCATGTCTCACATTTCATGCGAATTGATGACAGACGTCAAATTCAAAATATAGGTTGTCAGACAATAAAAACAAAATACCTCAAATTATTTCCGGTATCTAGACTGTTTAAGATCGTGGAGATATCTGCATTTTGATTCTGTTAGATTATTCGAAAGCGTTTGATATGATAAACCTCAAAACTTCGTCACTTTCTTGGATTTGATGCCACAGCTCATGCTATGTTGTCTTCATATTTAGAAAATAGAATTCAAATTGTTGAAATCGATAATCAGTTTTCTACTCCATTGCAAGTGAAATCAGGTGTACCAGAAGGAAGTATTCTGGGACCTTTACTATACAAACTGTACACCGCTAACTTCCCTAGCTCTCTACAGTGGTGCAAACACCATTTTTTCGAAAACGATACACAGCTATAGTTTTCGTTTAAATATCAAAGTATCCATAAATCAGTTGAACGCATTAATTCACTATTGAATACTTCTAAAGATCACTCAACCCCAAAAAATCTGCTGCTTTACTGTTTTGCAATGAAAACAGAAGATTATATCCTGAATAACATAGTTCTAAAAATAGTAGACGAAGAAATACCGTTTAAGTCAGAACTTAAAAATTTGGGTCTGACTATGGACTCGAAGTTAAGATTTAAACAACATGTTACAACATAATTAAGAATTGCGTATGGCTCCTTGAAGTTGATATTCACACAAATATATTTTTTTGATTCAACTACTAAAATAAAGTTATGTGACTCACTTGTTCGTTCACACTTCAACCATTGTGATGTTATATATGGACCCTGTACTGATGACATAGATACCAGGCGTATACAAGAAGTACAAAATTGTTGTGTCAGACTCATCTATGGAATAAAAAAACTCAAAGTATCAGAGGTAAACTTCATGAAATCAAATGGTTAAACATGCATGATCGTCGCCTGCATCACATGGCTTGTATGTTTCATAGAATATTGTACTTCAAAAATCCCCCATATCTATTTCGTAAACTGTATTTCAGAACAGATGTACATAATCTGAACATACGTCGGAAATCGCTCCTTACTATACCAAAACACTCTAAAAATTTTCAAACGCTCTTTCAGCCCTTGTCAACAGCCTCATTATCTTAATACCAAATCTTCTCGAGATATCGCCATCCTCGTTCAAAAAACATTATAAATTGCATCTCCTCAACAAGACAATTCTATAAAACTATGTAGGTGAGAAATCGTACAGTCTAACTCCACCAAAAAAATTATTTTAATACCAATGTGGCACAAAGATTTACATCAGGAACTGGACACGTTTCGAAAGATCAATCCTTCATCATCAGCAAAATGGAAGGGGTTACAAGCAGATCTAAAGGGGAAGTAAAATGTTACAATTGCAAGGGGCAAACATTAAGAGAAAAAAAACCTACCATTGTATGGTGGACAAATTTATGAAGAAATGACACTGAAAACAACTACAATAACATTATTATCGAAACATGTCCAGTTCCTGATGCAAATCTTCGTGCCACATTGGTATTAAAATTATTTTTTTGGTGGAGTTAGACCTACTTAGTAATATCACCTCCACTGTATGAGATGGATCGCCTACGTTGAATTGTATAAAATATTGTTTATCTTTCATCTTCTTCATTCAATCTTTGCCTATACTTCATTAATCTTGTTCTTTTCTTTCACTTTCTCTTTCTGCCCTCACCTATATAAGCATTTTCCTTTTTTTTTAATTATTTCTATACTTTATTTTTTTTTTCTTCATTTTTTTTCAGTGTTTTACTATTTTTCTATATTTGTTCACCCTGCGAGCACAGGTGGTAGAACAGAAGATGACTCAGTCTTACTCTGAACCTGTAGCCCTCTATTTGCTGTAATTTCCTGTAATTAGAGTAAATAATAAATAATTTATTATCAATATTATTTATATTTGGTGCAAAAACTTTGTGTCATTACTGTAAGTACCTGATTGAATAGTAGGTAGCACTACTTTATGTTTGAATTTAAGTTTGATAATGGCAATTAAACACTGTCAGTGTCTTTTTTTTCCAGTGATAATTACAGTGAGACCCAGTTCTCAATACGGGTTCTTTTATTGATTGTCAATACTGATGTTTTAATAGTGGTTATTAGAGTTTTTTCTCGGTGAGAATAACTGCCATAAAGAAGCAGCTCATTTTTTTGTTTCTGCACACGCGGATTCTAAGTAATGTCATTTCCAGGCAATTCTTTCGATTCCTTGTAAATGAAAAATTTTTGAATTTAAGGAATGATATGTTATAGTTTCTACATACACATAAATGAAGGGGAAACTATTGCTCACATTTAAATTCGAAAAGTTGGCGGTGATTCATTTATCAACATGAAAAATAAGGCAAAGTTACTAAATGTCTTCTGTCAATGGAACGAAAATCGTTTATTTGGAACTGTGTAAGAAGGAGGATTTTTACGATAGAAACGATGATATTTTGTGCAAAGTTTTGCCGAAAATGAGTGATTTAGGGTGTATTGTTTATGCTGGTAAAAAAACGAGGCATTTTGAGTGATTTTTGTGCGAGAAAACGGTGCTTGAAAACGAGGTTAATTTTAAGTGCTGTAACTCGGGAACGGTATGAGACCGGATTCGTGTTCAGGAGGCAAAAACACGTAAGAAAAGTATTTTCTCCATATTCAGAGTGCATGTGTGGTGTAACTTTATAATTACCTAATATGTTTTATTTGTCGAATACTAAATTACTATTTTTTCCGCGTCAGAATATTATATTTTGTCAAAGTTACACAGGAATACCAAACGTTACTTATGGCGGAGGCGTCATTTTAACACGCCTTATTAGCTTCATCTGAATATATATTACAGAATCTTTGAAATTAATGTCCAAATCATTTGCAATTTTGCACACGTATTTAGTACTGATGACAATACAATAATTTGATAGCTATGACCTGGTATTCGTCAGAAAAAATAATTTGTCATTCACAAGATTTGGTGAATTCACAGTAAACATGTAAACAAGCCTAATTTTAATTCCGAAGATTTGGTGAATTCACAGCTACGGTCTTAGTACCTTCACCAAAAGTTATGTTATTCGCTGTGTGCATTAGGCTGGAGGGGATAGATGAAACTATGACAGCGCCCATGGTGGCAGAAGTAGGTAATGATCCTGGTAATGACAAGCACAAGCTGAAAACTTTCAGTTTCTGAGTGAGGTCTCCTCGTTAATTTACAAAAATCACAAATCAATAAAAAATATTGTACCATACTTCAGATGAATAAACATTATTATTATCGTAGTGGCAACGGTCACGGTTGGGTAGTATAATAACAACATACATATAATAACAATGAGCCCTCGCTATTGCTGTGTAGTCGATTGCAAAAATAGTATGTGTAAATTTTATACATTTCCAACTGCATCACAAAAACTGCAGCAAAGAAATAAGAGTTCTGTTATTCCACGATATTTCAAAGTCTAATTCCGGGACGTGATGTTTTCATTCGATAAATAACAGAGGAGAGAGATACTTTTGATGCATTTCCAAGTTGTCTATCAAACACGGCATTCTATCAGGACAAAGTACCTCGCAGAGGATTATTAATTTGTGTTTTAATTTTCACGAACTGGTTTCGGTTACAAAAGCAATTGGCCTTACATCTGAACTAATGTTAAATGTAATGCAGTTCAAGTACTAAGAGTAAACATCGTTACTCGTACTGTATAAGCAATACCCAATATTTTGTGGATAATTATACGTGTTAGAGAGTGTTGAACGTGTTTGTATTATTTAGGGACCGTTCTTACATAGTTGCAAGGCAAAAGTGGGATCCCATATTCAGCTGTATGGGGTCGGCTTTAGAATAGCCCCATGGTAAATCCTGCCTGTCGTAAGAGGCGACTAAAAGGATAACCGTAGGTGGAAGATGGTCTCATCGCCCGGTGAAATACCACCATATCGACTTTGTGTGCTGTGAAATGGATCATTCCATGTTTCAGTGTTCGGTCGATACTTTCCGGTCTCCCTCTTTCCTTTTCCCCAATTCCTCCTTTATTTTCAGGTGCATCCTAATAGTAATAATGATGAAGTCTCCTAGAGTGAAACACTCCGGAAGCAAAATACCTCTCCATTCGGATTTCCGGGCGAGAGGTACTCGAGGAGACTCAACATTAAAGATTAATTTTTGCAACATCCGCGGACTCAACAAGAACATCAATGACGTCCACCATCACCTACAGACGAAAAAACCGGATATTCTGGCTCTAACAGAAACACAAGTAAACTCGTCCACCAACAAGGTCCATATGCTTTGTCCTGGTTACGAACTCCATTCTCGATTCAGGTTCAAAGGTGGAGTCTGCCTTTACGCTAAGGCTAACCTTTCATGCCAGCGTGAAGAGAGTTTGGAACCGAAAGACTTTGATGTGATGTGGTTCAAGCTATCTGATACCAAACTGACTAAGTTCCTCTGCTGCCTTTACCTATCACCTAATGAACCTTCATATAACGACCTCTTTGAGTTTTTATCACTCAAACTGGACTACATTCAGGAGAACCATCCAACAGCTGAAACCATAATCATGGAAGACTTTAATGTACATAACGCTGCCTGGCTCAAATTCTCTAACAAAACAGATGATGCGGGTCGTCAAGCCGAGGCCTTCGCCATCACTCATGGTCTAGAACAACTGGTCGAGCTACCAACCCGCATCCCTGATGTCAACAACCAGTCTGCCAATACACTAGATCTTTTCCTCACCACCAATCCTGACCCGTATAGAATAGAAGTTTGTGCCCCACTTGGAAACTCTGATCACACCCTCATCTCCACAACATGCTCTTTCCATTTACCATCGAGCTGCAAAATACCACCCCGTCTCATGTGGCATTACAATTCGGCCGACTGGGAAGGTCTTCGTATGTTTTTCTCAGCGTTTCCATGGAAGAGAGTTTGTTTCTCTTCAGTAGATCCAACACGATGTGCTGAGACAATTTCTGAAATCATCATGTTGGGGATGCAAACCTACATACCGAATACCGAAAAAAGAACATCATCCGATAAGACCTGGTTTAACAGAAACTGCTCTAGAGCTGTGGCTTCCAAACAGGCAGCATACCATCGATGGCTAAGAAATCCGGGCCCTGAGACCAAAGCAGCATATGTCGAGGCTAGAGGCATATGCAAAGAGACAATAGAATGCTCAAAAGATGCCCACAATGCCAAAATAAGATCAAAACTTGCTGAATGTCCTAACGGATCCCGTTCATTTTGGTCTTTCGCCAAAGCTGTGGGAAGAAACTTCACTTCCAGCTCATTTCCTCCTCTAACCAAAGAAGATGGAACACTAGCAACGACTGCCCAGGAAAAGCCAATATCTTTGCGCACCTATTTGCTGGAAATTCCACTCTGATTCATCGGGAAAACAACCCCGAACATTACACCTATTGACAGTCACATGCCCGAGATCACCTTTCGCCAACGTACTATCAGAAAGATTTTGCTGGGTCTCAACACCAACAAAGCCTGTGGATCTGACGGAATCCCGCCGATTGTTCTCAAGAAATGTGCCCCCGAACTAACACCTGTTCTTTGCAAGTTGTTCAACCACTCTTACAATTTGGGGGTATTTCCGTCCAATTGGAAAATTGCAAGAGTACAGCCAGTCCCTAAAAAAAGCAAAAAGGCCCTACCTAGCAACTACAGACCTATCGCACTGCTATCTGTTATTTCAAAGGTCATGGAAAAAGCCATCAACATCGAGCTCATGAAATATCTGGAAGACGCAGGAATTGTCAACGATAGGCAATATGGCTTCCGCCATCAGAGATCAACTGGTGACCTGCTCGCTTACGTCTCACATATATGGCAGCTATCTATTGAAAAGTATGGAGAAACTTTAGCTGTGGCATTAGATATCTCCAAGGCGTTCGATCGAGTTTGGCACCAGGGACTCCTCGCCAAGCTTCCGTCTTATGGCTTGCCCCCTCAGCTGTGTTCTCTGCTTGCTAGTTTTCTCTCAAACATGTCTCTCCATGTAGTGGTCGATGGAGTTTCATCTGACACTCTACTCATAAATGCTGGTGTTCCGCAAGGATCTATTCTCGCACCAACACTATTTCTACTTCACATCAAGGACCTGTTGAAAGCAACTTCATGTCCAGTACACAGCTTTGCCGATGATAGTACCCTCCATACCGCTTTCTCTTCCAGGGCCCCTATATCAGCCCGTGAAACCAGAAATGAACGAGGAAGAAATGTTAATAATATAAATATGGACTTAGCAACAATTCTCGAGTGGGGATCTAATAACTTGGTAGAATTCAATGCAAACAAAACAAAGGGGATCTAATAACTTGGTAGAATTCAATGCAAACAAAACACACCACTGAAGTCATCCATATCGATGCTTGGTATTACTATCAGCAATAACCTTTCCTGGGAAAATCACGTGAGGTCCATTGCCAGAAGTGCATCCCAAAAACTTGGTTTTGTTTCGTGCCAAGAGCTATTTCACCCCCACTCAGCTGCTTATGATCTATAAGGCACAGATCCGACCTGTCCTGGAATACTGTTCCCATATTTGGAGCGCGGCACCTAAACATATCCTGAGGCTATTGGATTCTGTCCAAAAAAGGGCAATTCGTCTCGTCGGTGATGCCTCGCTCACAAACTCGCTCACTTGTCTGGAACACCGTAGAAAAGTTGGCGATTTGTCTCTATTTTATAGATATTTTCAAGGGCGATGCTCTTCTGAAATATCAACAATCGTTCCTGCTTTGGCAGTCTCTTCGAGACTAACCCGTCAAGTTCAGTCATCACACCCCTTCGTGGTCACTTTGGAGACCTGCAGAACATCACTTTCCAAAGACTCGTTCATCCAACGAACAGCGAGGCTTTGGAACTCATTGCCTAGGGAGGTGTTCCCCGAGGCATACAACCTCCAGAAATTTAAGAAGAACACCAACTCCTACCTTCTTTCCCTTGGTTCCCACGATGTTCTCTGAACATTACAGGATATCCCTTTTCGTGGAAACCAGAACATAAAAAAAAAGGTACAATTATGAACCTCATGCCTTTTCTGATTATTATATTATTTGAGAATTTCATTAAATAGTTTTGCGTTGAATCTGATGTTATTTAGTGGTTTCCCGTCAGGTTAAAGCTAGCCAGGGTTATATGGGTACTTTTTTAAATTTGTTAAACTACTTGGCTCCCTCACTTTTTATGTTCTCAAGACCTTATGAACCTGCGACCTTAATAAAATAACGAGCAAGCACATTACTTGCCGTACCTAAAAGTACACAGAAGTAGCATTACTTTATGATATTCAAAATATCATAATTTGACATGGATAACCTCCAAATGCGGTGAACTATCGTATCAATACACATATTTTTTATCATTTACTTACTTTTTTCTTTGACAGAAAAAAACTTCGATTCATCTGGAACTAGTAGTGAGCACAAAATTGTTACATCGTGGTAGATCATTTAGAAATTGTCAAATAATTGAAATTGTTACATAGTGAGTATTGGAAATAAAACAGGAAAACTTCAGCTATCGAGTCACTAGAGGGCATTACCAGTCTTGCACACAGCGAATAGGTTCAGATACGGAGAGGCTGAAGAGCATATCGACTCCTCCCACAATCTACTTTCACCAAAAGTTAGTGAAATCTTCTCATGTGGATGAAATAATTGATGAGTTTCCTCCCGTAGTTGAAAAGTTTAAATACCCGTTTTCTGGGCAATATAGACTAAAAAGTTAAAAATAAAATTCTAGTTTGAAAAATTAAAAAAAAGTTTTTGTAGGAATATGAATTGAAAAGTTAAAAAAAATGATAAGAATGAAGTCATTGACCAAAAAATTAACTTTATTGTAAAAAGGCGTAAGGAAAAGTAGTGTAATTTTCCTTTACTAGTAGCTAGCGATAAAAAAATTAAGACAACTGATTGATATCAAGCACCCCACGCTTTTTTACATTAAAATATTTTTTTTAGTAAATTACTTTATTCTTATTATTTTTAACTTTTCAGTTCATATTGCTAAAAAACCGTGTTTTTTAGTTTTTTAAACTATAATTTTATTCTTCATAATGAAATCAATTATTCTCCGGTTCACTTTTTTCAGTTCCAAAATCTGAATAAATGTTTGCTCAATTTATAATGGGCAGTTCATACATAAATTATTTAAAAAAAAATACCATTTTTTTAACTAACTAAAGCATTGTTGAGAAATTTCGTTTGTATCTTGTGTGGGCCAAATCTACTAATTGAAATTTTACCCCCTTCCTGTTGACCAATTGAAATTGTACACACCTTTAGTTCTGATGACAATACAGTTATGGGTATTAAGTATCATTGTAAATCCAAGATGACCGCCGCCACAAAATGGCGGATTACTGATTTTCTTGCAACTCCCTCAATATGGATATCAAATGAAAGGGCTTGACTAGTAGAATACAGTACACAAAAAATCCAAATCCAAGATGGCGTCCGAAACAAAAATGGCGGATCATAGAATTTAGACAGTCAATACAACCCCTTCAATATGGATATCAAATGGAAGAGCTTGACTAGTAGAATACAGAACACCATGAAAAAATTCCAAATCCAAGATGGAGTTAGATGTAAATAAGTATAATATGTGAGTATATAATGTAAAGTGTAAAAATGTAGAAATAAATATAAAATAATGTTACAATAAAATAAAGTCAGGTTAAAAAGGGGAAACAATGAATTACATTACAAAACATACGAGTTATCACTACACAACTGTACAACTTACTTAGAATCAATAAAATAGTAACACAGTAGGACTGGGTTATTGATGTCCGAAATTTGCATTATAGTATTCCTGCAGGTCATAGTATGCTTTTGGCGTGAGGAAGTCTTTTACTGCCTTTCTAAAGTGTTTAGGATTATTCAATACTTTTAAATATTCTGGCAGGTGGTTATATAATTTCCTACTTTCATATATAATTGAATTTTTTGTTAGAGTTGTTTATGGGATTGGCAGGCTGAGGTTGTTACGGTTGTTACTTCGGGTGATCACGTAAATGCGAGTCATATTTGTGCTTGAAGACTGTTTGTTATGATTCAAACAGGCAGTTTCCAAAATGAAAATACTAGTTTTGGTAAGAATTTTTTGGGAGATATACAGCGGTCTACAGTGGTCTCTTGCTTTAGCCCTACACAAGTACCTGATGGCCCTTTTTTGTTGTAATAAATGCTGGCTACAGAAACCCCAGAAAGCTATTCCAAATCTAATGTGAGATTCAAAGAGGGAGAAATAGGTGTTTCTAGCAATGACTGAACCAAGTTCGTTTAATACCACTCTAATTGCGTAGCAGCCTGATGCTAATCTTTTTTTTATTGACATAACGTGGTCTTCGAGTTTAAGTTTATTATCGATATGTACACCCAGAAACTTTAAACAAGATTTATTTTCCACTCTATGTGTGTTCAAACTGATACTGTTTAATTGGAATCTGAAGGTTAAGATGTTAGTTTTATCTACATTGAAGCAGAGATGGTTCGAATTACACCAAGTTATGACCTCCTGTAACTCCTGGGCTATGATTATTCTCAAGCTACCCACATTCTTACCATGCCATATAAGGGTGGTGTCGTCAGCAAATAATGTGAATTTACCTGAGATAGGTAAACATGAGGTGAAGTAAGAAAAAAATGGGTCCTAGCACTAAGCCTTGGGGTACTCCGGCTCTGATATCAGAGTACCCGAGCATTGACTGGAAATTTTAACCCTTTGTTTTCTGCCAGTGAGAGAAGATTCGACCCATTTTAAGGCAACCCCCCTAAATCCATACTGATGAAGTTTATTGAGCAGTATTCTGTGATCTACGCAATAGAATGCTTCAGAGAAGTCACAGAATACTCATTTAGGCTCAAATAAACTTTTTCCAGAATTGAAAAGATTGCATCAGTTGTACTTCTGGTCTTCTGAAATCCAAACTGACACTGAGACAAAATGTTATGTTTATTTAGACTCTGCATAATTCTGCTTTTTACGAGCTTTTCTATGATTTTTGAGAGGGTGTAGATGAGTGATATTGGACGATAATTTGTAGGATCACTTGTTTCACCACTTTTGTGGAGTGGAATTATGATGGCTTCTTTCAGGAAATTGGGGAATGATCTCGACTCGAAAGATTTATTAACACATTCCACTAGGATATAAAGAACGGTGTCTGGTAAATTTTCATATATGTTAATGAAAATTTCATCTACACCAGCCGATTTCTTGTTTTTTATTTCTTTGAACGTAGCTTTCAGCTCATAGATATTCGTTGGTCTCGAGAAAAAGTTTTCGGAAATTTTATTTTGTTTGATTAAATAGAATGAGAAATATTAAGTAACTAAATAAAAAACGAAAAACTTGAAAATAAAATAATTTTTTTTTTTAAGTTAAACGCTTGTATTGTAAAGAAACATAATAATGATGCAGATAATGTACTAAAAGGTAAAAAATAATTAGGTAGGTACCAGGTACTAGTCATCACACCACTCTCCTCATCAATATAAGGCATTGATCAGACTAAAATAAAATCGTGGGGCGCGTCGAATTTCTATTATCTACAGTCAACCACTCCTATCATTATATGCTTTGGATGCATCTTCTCAATAGACAACTTATGAAAAATGTGTGTAAAAGTAAATCCGTCACTATCATCGTGCGACATCACAGAACGATCATTCGAATATTTACTCAGGTTACGCTATGCACTACGATTTTATTTAAGCCTGATCAATGCCCTATATTGATGGGGAGAGTGGTGTGATGACTGGAACCTGGTATAGTATTTCTAATCCCAATTGGACCGACATAAAAAGTTTCGAGAAGGAATTATCTTCCACACGACAGAACTTTTTTATGATGGTAGTATATAAATTTCCCATTTGCCGGGCAGTGCATATGAACACTCCTGGTAGTGCTCTTATTTTTATTGCCGTTCCAATTAGGATTAAAATAACTATATCTACCTAATTATGTTTTAGCTTTTAGTACATTATCTGCATCATTATTATGTTTCTTTACAATAAAAGGGTTCAACTTAAAAATAGATTCTTACTCATTTATGTTTTTCAAACTGTCTCTATGCAGTTACTAAATTACTATACAGTGGGGCTTTTTATAGTCCCCCCCCTCCCCTCCCCTGTTAACTTTTGAACTGTTCGACATAGAACAATTGGACAATAACCGATTTGAATGATATCACTACTTTTTGAAATTAAAGACATTGTGATTGCTCGATAGATGGTGCGGGGGGAAGGGGTACTTTAACTTAAAAAATTCAAATGGCATGGGGGTCAAGTGGCACATCGTTGAACAGATGATTCAATTATCTTTTCGAATTTTCTTGAATTTCGTTTAAATGTTTTTTTACAATATGAATTTGAAATGTCAAATATAAGTGCGGATCTGAATGTACCCTTACCTCGATAACTTTTGAACGGTTTGATGTGATACAATGAGATATGAAATATATTGAATGGTATTACCGGTCCCACTTTTTGAGAGAATATATATATATATATATATATATATATATATATAACAATTACTCGACAGAGGGCGCTGGGGGTACATCAACTTGAAAATAATTTCGAAAGGCATAGAGGTCGAGTTGCACATCGTTGAAAAGGTAATTCAATTTTTCTTTCAACTATGATTGTTCTACGGAATCACAATTGTGAGTGCGGCTTTTTATAGTCCCCTGTTAACTTTTGAACGGTTTGTCATAGAACAACGGGACCAGAACTATTTTGAATGATATCATTGATACTACTCTTTGAAATAGAGGAGATCGTAATTGCACGATAGATGGCGCGGAAGGGAACATCAACTTAAAAATTTCAAACAGCTAGGGGGTCACGTGACACATCGTTGAAAAGATCATTAAATTTTTTTTTCAATCATCTATTTTCTTTTGAATTGTGTCTTTTCTTTTTTTCACAATATGCATTTCAAATTTTGTTATTCTTGATATTTCAACTGCATATTTTTTCAAAATGTATTGACGAAATTAAAAATGACTCAATGGTTGAAAAGAGAATTGAATTATCTTTTCAACCATGTGCTATTTGAAATTTTTAAGTTGATGTGCCCCTCCGCGCCATTTTTGAAAAGTAGTATCGGTGATATTATTCAAAATTGTTCTGTTCCATTGTTCTACGTCGAACCGTTCGAAAGTTAACAGGAGGAGGGAGGGGCTATAAAAAGCCGCACTGTATATATATATATATATATATATATATATATATTTCAAAAAGTAAGAATACATTGTAAACGTATGTAATGTGGATTGTAGTTGATTCCTGTGAGTTGTATACACCGTTTTGTTCATATAACTTTATATATGATATTAACATCATCGCCGCATAACCTCACTTACACTGTAAGTTATGAATGTCTTGTTTTTCTCTATTATATATTCCTATGTGTCTTCCTATTTTGTAGCATCCCTGATGATGATAATAAATATTATCGAAAGCTTGGAATCCGTGTAAAAGAGTACACTTATTGGCCTGCTGCATAACCCAAATATCAATCACTTAATTATATATATATATATATACACACACGAATGATATCACCGATACTACTTTTTGAAATAAAAAACATCGTGATTGCTCGATAGAAGACGCGGGAGGGCACATCAACTTAAACATTTCAAATAGTACATCGTTGAAAAGATAATTCAACTCTCTTTTCAACCATCTATTTGTTTTTTTGAATTTAGTCAATAAATTTTTTTCAAATATGCATTTGAAATGTCAAGTATAACAAAAAACAATCAGGTAGGATTTTTATTTATTGAAAATATAAAGCAATCGCGACCACCGGTGTTTTCCCCCTCCCTAACTACGATTGTGTTGTCTCAATACTCAATTCACTCTAGGTGAAACTCTTCACTAAATACAAATGCGATTATTCGTTTTTAATATGAAGAGCAGTTAAGTAGGGTTATAATCATTTATGTATTAGAAGATCTTAAATATCGACAAAATAATCCAACTTCATATTAGTGATTTCTAGGTAACTGCTTGATTATCAGTTTACCAAATCCAATAAATGGTACCCGTTATGATTATGGTCATTAAAAATAAATCAATGGGGTATTTTTTGGGTTGGAAATTGGATGTATGGATTCAAAATCTGTACCTAATTAAGCGAATTCGAAAATGGAAAATTATTTAATTCATGAATCTTCCACTAGTGACCGTATTTCCTGTTGCTCATCGCAATTGTGATCCTCTAGAACAATCATGGTTGAACGTAAAATTGAATTACCTTTTCAACGATGTACAACTCGACCTCTATGCATTTCGAAATTTTCAAGTTGATGTGCCCCAGCGCCTGTCTAGTAATTGGAATGTATCTTCTCTCAGAAAGTAAGATCGGTAATACCATTCAAAATATTTTCTGTCTCATTGTTTCACATCAAACCGTTCAAAAGTTATCGAGGTGAGTGTACCAATTAGATCTGCACTTATACTTGACATTTCAAATACATATTTTAAAAAAACGTAATGACGAAATAAAATAAAAAGTTGATGTGCCCCGCCGCGCCATCTACCGTGAAATCACAATGTCTTTCATTTCAAAAAGTAGTGCCGGTGTTACCATTCAAAACGGTTTTTGTTCCATTGTTCTACGTCGAACCGTTCAAAAGTTAACATGGTGGGGTGGGGGGGAACTATAAAAAGCCGCACTGCATAAATACTCATCCTATGATTTTTATGCCTAAGGGTGAAATTTTCAAGATTTTTTTCTGTAGCAGCGGTTTGAGTGCTATTTAACTCGTTCGCTGCCACTGGCGCGTTTACGCGGTCTTGGATGCGCACGACCAGTGCCTCCTATATTGTTTCAACGGGTCTGCTTCAGTACAGTGTTGACTTCTATAGCGAGTCTTTTGCGTAGGCCTTAGAATAAAGTATAACACGTATAAAATTTGTGTTGATTCCGAACTTTGGCATTTTCTATTTGGGATAAAGTATACTTCAGACGTCAGCGACCTCTAACTTTCAGGAACTCGAACGTTTGGCAAACGATTGATTTGGAAGGTAGCAATACGGAAGACGATTTTTGGAATTGGGCGACTAGTCTGGAAGTGATACCGTATTGTTGGAGCAGAGGAATATTTATGCAGTAGAAGTGCTATGTTTGGAAGGTAAAACGGGAAAATCAAGAATTTCGCTTTGGAAACCATTGACTGAGCCGAATTAAAAATTTTCATTGGACTACTTTTACACCATGGTACTATAAGCCTGGACAGAATCCAAGTTTATCGGAAAAAATATTCTTTGTTCAATATCCAATATTTCTCGCAGCATCTGAGTAGAATTGGTTTTTGTTAATCCTGAGATGTCTACATTTTGCCGAAAATCCTAAAAAAGGAGCAGGATCCTCAAGACCGCCTGTATAGAATTAGAGATAATAATTACTTAATTTAATTTTTGTGAAGAAATTAGTTTTTACGCTTATGTTCGTTCTTACTCCTATCGTTTATATGTCTTATTTTCAGTTATTTTTTGTGTTTTCTGTGCCAAAGGGGAATTGTTATATTACTTTTTTATGCAATAATAAATGTTTCGTTGATTCTTATCATCAGGAATACTTTCCTTACCAGAAAATAGCTAAACACTTCACACCCGCGTTTGAGCGGGTAGTGACACCATTTTTGGGCCAGGGTCATTCCCACGTTTACGCGACTGTGCACAAATTTGCTGGTTTGTCCCAAAACATAAAAATCTCAAAAAAAAGAGTTTTGTTATATAAAATGCGCTGGCAGCGAACGTGTTCAAGCAACCTTAACGAATGAACAGGCAAGTAATAATAATAATAGCTTCATTGCCCAACAGTTTAACCCATTTTCAGGACACTGCAAGTTGAAATTAAGTATATATAGAAAATAAAACAAATCAGTAGTCTAAGTTTGAGAGCATAAGAAGAAACAAAAAGAGAAAAAACACCAAAAGAGAAATGAATTCAATTCAAAAAACAAAAATGTTATTAAGACACAAAAAATATATAAGAAAAATATATGATCTTATCATTCTAAGTGTTCTCTAGCTGATCTCACTATTCCAGCATCAGAAGGAAAGTGAATATCACAATAGTTTGATATTTTTTTCATTAAAATGTTGACACATTGCATAAATTGGCGCTTTGAACAATATATTCGTTCTGGCTATCGGAAGCCTAAAAGTCTCCATATGTCTTGTTTGAAAAGTTGGTACATTGAAGTTTATTTGTTCAAGTATTTCAGTACTATTGACCTTGTTGTGTAATAGTTTGTGCAAAAAAACAATAGATGTGCATTTTCTTCGTGATTCAAGGCTTATAACCCATCACATAACAAATTATATTCTTTCTCTATCTGGATAAACTCCCAAATGAATAATATAAGGTTTTTAGTGCGCGGATATTTGTAAAATTTCTACAATTTCTAAAGATAAAGCCATAGGTTTTCATTGCTTCACATGACTGTAGACCCTGGTGATCCTTGAAAGTTAACTCCGAATCGAAGATAACCCCTAAATCTTTTATAGATTCGCATCTGGCCAGGTTAGATTGCACAATAATGAATGGAAAGTGGATATCTGAATTTTTTCTGGTGAAGCTTACGACCTTACATTTCCTTGCATTCAGGTGAAGTTTATTATGTATACACCAAGATTAATCTAACTCGAGTTGTTCTTGAAGCCTTTTACAATCATTGACGCTATCGATAGTAGAAAATATATTCAAATCATCAGCAAAGCAAAGTTTCCTACATTGAATAGTCTCACACAAGTCATTGATAAATGATAGGAAAAGCATGGTCCTAGGTTTGAACCTTGGGGAACCCCTGATGTAGCATAGTATGAATCGGGCCTGAAACCATTGTACCTCACATTGCTGTTGATTGGAAAGATAAGATTTAAAAAAAGTATTGCATCACTACCAAATCCGAAATATGACAATTTATTTAGCAGAACTTCATGATCAATGCGATCAAAGGCCTTTGAGAAGTCTGTGTAGATGACATCTATTTGACCATTGGTATCAAGATTTTCAGTTGAAAATTGTGTTATAATAATTAGATTAGTTTTGTCGATCGATTACTGAAAAATCCATGCTGATACTGTGACAGTTGACAACAATCCGAGGGATAATCGCGATTATAAATAACAATCTCAAAGACCCTTGAGAAATTACATAGAATGAAAATGCCGATAGTTTCCTATCATGTTTCTTTCTCCATTCTTATAAACTGGACACACTTTACTTGGCTTCCAGGCTTCCTTTTTAGTGAGGCATAAATAAAGATAATAATTAATGATTTCACAAGCACACCCGGGCAGTCTTTTATTGAAAATGAGGGAATCTTATCTTTAAGTTTTTCATAGCTACTTCAATTTCTTTTCCCCTGACTGGCTGTAAGTGAATGTGGTTATTATGTAACACATTTGCAGTATTTACATTGCAAAATTCGGCAAATACTTTGACAAAATCCTGCGGACCAGAAAAGATATTAACATGATATATAATTTCACCGGGGATCCTAAACGATCTATTTTTTGAGTGTATGTATGACAATTTTTTGCTGTCACTAAGAATTGAATGCTACACATTTTTTGGTGACATGAAAATATTCATAGGATTTCTAATCAAAGTCATTAAATTTTACCTAGTGGACAATTCATCAATGAATACTGATGTCCAGTATTCTGCGGCATATCACCCCTTCTTATTAAGAAATGCATATATTGCAGAAAAAAGTACTTTATATGATGAAGAATAGTGAAAAATACATGTGGTTATACTGGGATGGAAATGACAGTTTATTAGGAAAGTATCTCTCAAGCACACTATTATTATGTAATGAAAGGTCTGTGGAAGGTGGTAAAAATGAAAAACAACATGAAAACGACAACAAATGTTTATTTCTGTCAAAGCAAAAAAAAATTTTATTCGAAGAAATTATAAATAAAAGAGAAACTTTTTAAATATCAGAAGTCAATTCTAATGACGCATTATAAACGTCATCTTAACATTTATTCGAAATTTGCTGATGAAAACACTGATAATGTTTGTGTCATGATAACACCCTGAGACTCAAATTTCGACAACAAAATGAAACAACCGGTATAGCTACTGAATAAATACATCTAAACTATTCACTTCCTGACATTGTCAGGAACGTAATTGTCTTTCCCCGGAATTCCCGAACCAGTAGCATCATCCAGCCAAGGATATTGATTGGGACAATCGTTGCAAGTTTCCAAATACCGAGTGTCGGTGATGTTGAGCTCTGGACGTTTGAAGCTCAAGGCGCATTTGTTGGATAATTTGCAGGGTTTCGGAGGTAGATTATCCTTCTTGCAGTCCCAAGGTTCGTAGTTCTTCAGCTCGTTGATTGGCTTCGGGTCAGTGATCCAGGTGAGAGCTTGGGTGTTCGTCACAAACCAAACATCGTCTCTATAAAAATACATGTCAGCTATTATTTCAGATGGGTGTGAGTGTGAAATTACAAAATACAGTAAAGAGGTACTTGATGTAACAATAACCTCCACCTTCGTAAGTAATTCTGTTACAGAATGGAATGTGTCTGAAAAGAAGAGTTGCTCCGACTATATACACATAAACTTCAAAATAAAGAGCTACATCACCACATAAACCTACCGAAATCCAAGAAAAACTGAATGGAAAGCATACAAAGCAGATCTAGCACGAAACCTTCCAGGAATACAAAAAACCGTATGAACAGGGACCTGGAGCTTATTACGCCACTGGTTTATTATTGAGGGATCACTCCATCAACTAAAGACCAATAAACGCTAAGGAAAACTCAAATATAGGGTTACTATAGTTGAATAATCCTTTTTTTGTATAGTAGCTTGTCAAAGTAACTACTATGATGTATAGGGAGCATCAATTATTTGGGAATAATTGAACCGAGATTATTTCTCGAGAGCGGCTTCGAAAAATTACCCGTTTCCCTCAATACGCGGGAATGTGGGGCGTTTATCTAGGAAGCACGTACCGATTCTCAGAAAGATTGTGAAATAATGCACTTGGAAAAGCATTAGAAATATACATATATATTTTATAAAATTTACAGAGTAGTTCATCCGTTCTATATACTGATAAAAAGATACAATGGTCAAAGAATAGTGGAGAGTTTACATTAAGTCAGTCTCAAAGTCAAATAGACTGAATATAAGTGAAAATGTCATCAATTGTTAGAGCGACTATTGATAGTTATTCATTGAAAATATATGGTAACATAAAATATGGAGATACCTTCAAAAACACATACAGATTATAAATGATCCAATTTGCCCAACCGTAAATCCAGAAAAAATTCATGAAACTTACTCCATACCACCAGTTTTCAACACTTATTCACTCGAAATTTGTTTTACACGATATTAGTTTCATTGGATTATTATTTTGGTTATTTCCGCGAAAGGAGTTTAATTGCTTTTGAATTTCACTGTATATTAGACTATAGTTGTATGGATACTGTTTTTCTATGAGGTCATGAACTATCGGTTAGAGGTTTTCGTTGACTCATCTCGATCTTGAAGCATTGATAAAATAATGTTTAATTAGAGTAAATACTATTTACTTGTGTATTCACTTCGTGGAGTCATTACTCGTGCAATTCCGGTTAACTTGATTTGAATTTTCTTTCCTAATAGTTTCGCAAGTTCACTGCAAGATGATTATATTCGTACACTTCTCATCTTTATTTCACTACATGAATGAAAGTTAACCTCCTCTGAGAGGACATGTTACTTGAGCAACGTCTGTGTACCGAATCATTCCGTTTGTCGCGTGGTCGCGCCCTTTTATATCACCTATCATTTTCATGGATCGCTCGCAGGTCACATTCCTAACATCAGTTATCTCCTACCTGTCATAATAGATCACTTTCTTAGTAATTAATGGCTTGTTACTGTCGTCAAAGAAATGTATAAAAACGAATGATTTATCTATTTCGTAGTCGTGTTACATTGATGAGCTGTCAAAACCTATAATTTATAGTTGCTTTGTTTACTAGGAAATTCGTTAAATACGCGTAACTTGTAGGGTGATGAGTTGTCAATAGCTCAGTGGTAAAACAATGGTAACTTTTCACGTGCATTCCGAGGCTTGCAGGTGTGTGGTCTATTTTTAAAGTGCCTTTGTTTATTAGTTTGGTCGCGTATTTGATTTCAGAATTTATTTTCATTTCTAGTGAATTATGTAGAGTTCATATTTATTACTATCGTGTTGTTTCTTATGCTTGAAAGTTTTTCTGTACTTATGGGGGCATGACAAGCTGGCTGTGGAGCAATTCAATAACACAGTCATATCTGCATCCAACAACAATTATCTTCTCATCACGAACAAGGAACCGCACCAGAAAAATGACCTGGTGGTACGCCGAACTTGCAAAGTTAAGAAGACAAACAAAGAACAAGAAAACTGAAGTGTGGTTTGATTATAAAAACG
This sequence comes from Gonioctena quinquepunctata, assembly GCA_018342105.1. NCBI lineage: Eukaryota > Metazoa > Arthropoda > Insecta > Coleoptera > Chrysomelidae > Gonioctena > Gonioctena quinquepunctata. The sequence goes on along the minus strand of JAFIRS010000417.1, from coordinate 72,157 downwards.
CCTTGACCAGCTATAAAAATGCATTGAACAATGCTTAGAGAAACTCCTGGAGAAGGTATTGTTAGAAGATAGAAAGTACTCAAGAGTATGCTGGACTCCGAAAAATACTCTCTGAAGATACACATCAGATGATATGACTGTGCAATATAAATGTTGGGGCAGGACACATGAGCATTAAAGTATTGTAGCCAGGAATGAACTAGACATGAGATCAGATCACATTGCGAAAAGATTTTCCTTTGATAAATCATTCAAGGTGTGTATGCTAGACATAACTGAATGGAATAACACGTAGATCTCGACACCATTCCGCAGGCAGAGATCTGGTAAACAGACGGGTCTAAGGCGGAAAGGAAAAAATCCTTGAGGGCGACTAAATAAACCGTGTAATACAAGTTTTATCAAAATTATCAGTTGTAATAAAATAATTGGACAGATTATAAAAAACTTGTTGCCAGGCAATAGACACGAGTGCACAACGGGCTCGAGTGGCTATTGCCAAATGGCAACAAGTTTGAGAAATGAATCTGGAGAATTGTTTTCTGCTTTATCGAACTCTCGTGTGGTATTCTATAGATTATTTTTTGATGTTACGACCATAAACACATTTCCTCGCACAATGATATAATGTACTAAAGCGGTTTGGATTCATTTCTCACTTCATGCGAATTGATGACAGACGTCAAATTAAAAATATACGTTGTCAGACAATAAAAACAAAATACTCCAAATTATTCCCGCGGCAATATTCTAGGCGGAATATTCCCACTATAATAATGTTTCGATTGGCCAAAACGTACATGAGTGATTTGAATTCAAAGTTTCCATTGGTTTCTAGAAATGTCAAAAAATAATCGAAAAAATAAAAATCATTCTAATACAAGGTATCCCCAAAAATAATGCATTCCACGAGAGGTTGTGTGAAACACACACACCCATTTAGAACAAAAAAGTTCCATATATTTTTCCTGAATTCACCCGTTTTTCCAATCATTGAACATATAATTTCATATTTTGAAAATAGTCCATACCTAGCTGGAGTTGGTGAAATAAGAGAAGTCTGCTTCCCAATAAATAGGGCATTTATTTCTAGTAAAGAAATATGCAATGCATTTCGACAATGTCAATTATCATCATCAGGTACTCTAAAATCAACATGGGAAATACAGGTGTTCAAATTAAAAAAATAATCTAAATGTTGGAGCGTTTACTGATGAGATAAAAAAGGTTCCTGACTAGATTGATTAAAATATTAGAAAAAGGTGTATAATATGACATCTCTTCAAAATGTCTTGAAATAGAAATGTGAATAAAATATTAAGAAAAGAATATTAAATACATCGGCTTTTATAAAAAATTGAAGACAGGTGGCGTGGGAAATTGTTTAATAGGATGATTAATTTCCAGTTGTTCAATATCGAGTATAATATATTGTTATGTGAGACAGCCATAACTAGGAAAGGGGAGTTATGCGTGTGTGAGTGTTTGTGTGCTGGTGTGTGTGTGTGTGATGGCGTGTTTGTGTTTGTATTACTTCGTTTCTGCGTTATGGGTTCAGGAATGAACTGAAAAACGTTAAACTATCAAAATGTGTTTGTTCGTTAAAGCATGTATAATTAGGTGATTTGATGGCTTTATCAATTTCTAGAATTTCTAGAACGTCAAGTTGTAGACCTATGTCACATATATGTAAAACCTCCGTGTTTGAATGTGGATCGAAATTATGTTTTGAGTCTAGAATATGGTTGGCAAGAGGAGGGGAAGTGTTGGGATTGTCGCTGTTTTTATATATATTTTTTTTTGATGTTCAATGACCCTTGATTCGATGTTACGTCCGCTTTGTCCAACATAACAAATATCACATTGAGGGTGTGAACAGGTAAGTCGATACACTCCAGATTTGTTTATGGTCGGTATCTTATCTTTCGTGTTTACTAAATGGGTTGAAATATTATTGATTGTTTTGAAGGACATTTGGATCTTTCTGAATGATATCTGAAAAGTTTCACAATATTGTTGAATATTGTGCCGTAGTATCTTAGATCTCTGTAAATGGTATTGGATTTTACTCTTTTATTGAGTTTTTTGTTCAAGTGTTTGTTTTGTTTGGCAATTTGAGTTATAATGTCTTTTTTAAATTTGGTTTTGTTCAAAGGAATGTTGAAGAGTCCATAGAACAAGGAGTGAAAGGCGCATAATTTTTGGTTATGGGAATGGTTGGATGGAGCCAGTAGCTGTGGATTTACTAAAAATCTCAAATTCAAATTTATTTTCATTTCTGTCAATTATCACATGTCTGAAATCATCATGTTTTCCTTCGAAAAAGAAGCTTCAAACACAGAATTATTTGAAAAACAATGTGGACGATGTTTTCACTATTTTTAAAGGCCCGAAAGAAGAAATTCGAAGATTCGCTGACTTTTTGAATTCTTCACACCCTTCCATCAAATTTACATTTGAAATTGAAGCAAATAAATGTTCACCATTTTTGGATGTGATAATTGACAGAAATGAAAATAAATTTGAATTTGAGATTTTTTGTAAACCCCCAGCTACCGACTCCATAATCCCATTTTCATCCAACCATCCCCATCCGCCTATCACTTCTTGTTCCATAGACTCTACAACATTCTTTTGAACCAAACCAAATTTAAAAAAGAAGTGGATATTATTACTGAAATTGCCAAACAAAATGGAACACCTTTTGAAAAAAACTGTACCAAAAACATATAAACCGACACTTAAACAAACAACCCAATACGGAAGTACAATCCAATACCATTTATAGAGGTCTAAGATACCACGGCACAATACCCAACAATATTGCGAAACGTTTCACAAATCATTCAGAAGATAGTCAAAAGTCCTTCAAAACAGTCAATAATCTTTCAACACATTTAGTAAACACGAAAGATAACATACCGATTATACACAAATCTGGAGTGTACCAACTTACCTGTTCACACCACACACTCAATGCGTGTTATCTTGGACAAAGCGAACGTAAAATCGAAACAAGGATAAATGAACATTAAAAATAAATTCAAAAATATAAAAACAGCGACAATCCTAACACTTCCTCTCCTTTTGCCAACCAAATTCTAGACTCAAAACATAATTTCGATCCACATTCAAACACGAAAGTATTACAACTTGACCTCCTAGAAATTCTAGAAATTAATAAAGCTATCAAATCACCTAATTATACATGCGTTAACGAACAAACACATTTTGATAGTTTAACGTTTTTCAGTTCATTCCTGAACCCAAAACGCAGACACGCAGTAATACAAACACAAACACGCTAACACTGACACACACACTCACACACTCATATTTCCGAATAATAGATATTCCAACTTTGATTGTGATTGTTAAGTTATGCTTAGTTTTGTGGTAAGTTTTAAATTATCTTTTTATTATGAACACCTATATTTCCCATCTTAATTTTTTGCCCAATGATGATTGTCGAAATGCATTGAATATTTCTTCACTAGAAATAAAAGCACTCTTTATTGTGTAGCAGACTTCTCTTCTTTCCCCGATATAATTTCATATCAAAAAGTAATAACTAGGAACCCCGCACTCAATGATACAGGTATTGCAGATCGCCGCTGCTGGTGCAGTTGAAGATTTAAGTGTTTAGTATGCACATAATAAAAACTGGTGAGATATGATTTTTTTCGCGATATTGTCGCAGACGATCCAACAATATTTACATGGTCTATAGCTCTTTTATATTGCTGCATTCCTTATAATAAAAACTGACACTTGTTAATGAACCTAAAAATCTCAATACAAGGATAATAACCAAATCCGAGGAAATTATTCCAGACAATTATGAAAATAACCTCTGAAGTTTGAAATCGTTTAGGTCGTATCATCATTGCATTCCATCTATCCCGGATAATCACTCTGGCGGTGTTGCCAATTGTTGGAAATGTCTCCAGTTTTCACACAATACTCATGTATATAAAGCAATCGAAGGAACGCATTGTGATAATAATGTATTTACTCAGCAGACTAGAAACAGTTTATAACAAAATGGAAAAAGCCTATGAATTGTATAGAACTGAGTAGTAATAGTACAATGAAAACCAAGTGAATGAGGTGGGAAACTCATTTTAGTTTAAGAACACATTGATAGAGGTGGAGGAATCAGCTACGATAAGAAAGTAGTTTGTATATTTGCTATGGGAAATAGTAGGAAGGCATGAAACGGATTGAAGAAATTAACGATCATGTGGGTCTGTATATATGTTTTAAAATACCAATCAAATTTCGATAAACCTACTTCGAAACAAAAATTGAGAATATCTGGTGTGAGGAGAATTGTTCTGCAGAAGTATGATGGGTCCATGAAATCTTCTACAAAATGTATTGTGAATATTTTTCGCTGTATAACTGATAAGTATTCATATGATGATAATGTTGAGAAGGTTTAAAATCCATAAGAGATAAACTCACAGTGTTAGAACCCAATTCAGGAACTTTTGCAAACCCTGTTCCAGTTCCTTGATAGAAAACCAGTTTGTGTGGAAGGGCATCATGTAGGGCGCCCTATTTTGGTCGTAGTACCTCAGGAAGTCTTCTTGGAGCCAATCGAAGACATCGTCGGCGTCGTGGTTGTGGAGAACGCATTGGTCCAAGTAGGGGCAGTGGCCCCCTTCGAACCCTTCGACATAGTGAGTATTGAGGGGAACCTCCCAAACACCTGAAATTCATAAATATGATCAAATCAATAAAAAATATCATGCTCTATAAATGAAAGAGACAATTGTTTGATTCAATTTTATTACTTAGTACAATTGTTAAAAATAAAAAAAAATATGTTATAAAATATCAGAGATCTAGTAATTGTCCTCTTGGGCCTAGATAGATTGTTGTATGGAAAAAAAGTACTCGCGAAATATAACGTACTACACATTGCATGTTACTTGTTACTTGTAACTTGTTACTTGCATAATCTATAAAGGAAAAAAGTGGCAGTTACGATAGCGTCACTTTGATTGACGGTATATGATGTTGATCTACGACTGTTTCAAAATTGATGAAAATATGTTGTTTGCTTGAATGAATGTATGAGAAATGTTAAAATAGCATCTGAGAATGTTTATTAAAAAATCAAAGCAACGATGAGACATCGTTCAAGATAACCTCTAGTGGGGTATTCATGTTGAAAAGGGAAACATTCTCAATTGAATATTGAATAGGAAGATTTTTCTGTGAATAGAAAAATCCACGATAAAAATTAATTTATTTTTTGTGCATGTCTAGCAGAAAACAACTACTCCCCCGGCGAAATCCACGCTGGGCATTGAACTATATCTGATATATATTCTAAAAGGACACAAACTGAACAGAAAAAATCTAAAATTGAAAATTTGCATTTTCCTTCAGATAGTTATTTGATTTTCTATTCCAGTCTCAATTAAGAACTCATATAGATGAATGAGGGAAAGAAGAATGTTTTCCAAAAGATAGTACTCACCAGAATTCATTTGTAACAGGAAAATATTCCTATTCAATATTCAATTGAGAATGTTTCCCCTTTCAACATGAAATGGCTTGTTTCGATGTGACTAAAAATTGTGGACACTACATTTCAATAGTATACTCGAATGTTTTATACAAAGAAATGTCGTGGAAAATTTACCTGGGAAAGATTTGGTAGGACATGTGCCAGATTTGCATTCATGTGGAATTTTGTAGTCCAACGTATACGGCCAAACTGGTATAGGTAGAGCAGGTGCTCCAATTGAACTGTCGTATATGTATCCAAACTCTTCTAAAACCTAAATCAAATTATAGTTTAGTGCATTCAATTCTCGATATTGTCAACAATTACTGAAACTACAATCTAGCTTACTTTTCATTAAACTCCAACAAATTTGGAATATTTCTTTCTACAGTGAATGATAACAATGTTTCAGAAGGATCTTTTATTGATTTCTGGAAAAATATGTTTCATCTAAATCTACTGAAAGAATGTGAGAGGGTTTTTTTGTTTTGTTGAATTTGCCATTTCTATTTGAGTAAAATCAGTTCCAACTTTAAGAGAAAAATTGTAATATTTACCTTGTATTGGGTATTACGACCGGGTTTCAAAAATGGTGCCCTCATTCCGACTACATCGCTTTTTGAAATGTTCGACAAATGTTTCAAGATGTCTCTCATTCCAACCATTTCGCCAACCCATTCTTCATAGCCTTTGTTTTCCAGACCAGATTGGAGCCTGCAAAAGATTGTAAATTTTACCAGCTTCCATATGATGAAAAATTAAGTCAGAATTTTTGGCGTAGGGTAAATCGTCTAGTAACCAAGATAATGTCTCTGAACAGTAAATAAAAATTTTTCAACAAAAAATTAAACCGACGAAATACGGAACTGAAAAGGAAAAAATAAACCTTCTTAGTCTCAATAAGCTCCTAAACTAATGTAAGTAACTAATTTCGAGTCGGCGCCAAACAAACAAGCAAATGAATTAGGGAATTAGGTAAGGCGTAAAATGATGGCATCGAGTTGCGCGGTGACATTCTGATAATTTTTTTGAAGTAATTTAATGATCTTCGTTGATTGTTTGTTTGGCGCCGACTTGTTATTGTGACTAAGAAGGTTTATTTTATTTTTTCTTTTTCAGTTCCGTATTTCGTTAGTTTAATTTTTTGTTAAAAAGTTTTTATTTTTCAATTTTTTGTGGCTGAAATCTACTTGTTTTTTGATCACTTCCAAAATACTTACTTACCCACCTTACTTCAACTATTACCAGTTAAATAATATGATTATCTACTTTTACTATTTGTTATAATATAAATTATTTTTGTTGTTCTGGTTAGTTCATTTCATTACTTTGTATATCATTCCATCCTCTCATAGAATATAATGATTGTGACGGATGTAGGAGAACAAAAATTATGACATTAGCGATATGTCATTGTCAACTACATATGTGTGCCAATGTGCACAAGTGAAAAATCAATTATTCCCTATTTGTCTACCCGTAAGGGTGAATAATTCTATTCGAAATCCAAATATGATCAACTATGAGGTATACTCTATCTAATAAAAAAAGAATCATCCTAATCGAAGAACCCAGTAAAAGTTATGCCTGATAGAATCGGTTAACGGACCAGAATTCAGAGGGTGAGTGATCAATATCCTTCATTTTGCTATCCTTAGGGGTGGATTTCATTTTTGGAATTCAAATGGGACCAACTTCAAAGTACATCCTATCCACTAAAAAAAGAATGATCGGAATCCGACGTCTCAGTAAAAAGTTATGCGTGATCATACATAAAAAAAAGTATATACGCGTCGACTAGAGAACCTCCTTCTTTTTGGTTTCGTCGGTTAAAAAAATGTATACTCACGATATAGTTTCTGTCGCCATCTCGTGACCTTCGCTAGCAAGTTCTTGTATCATGTGATAATTGCTGTATTCGTGCGAAACGAAGAACGTTCCTTTTATTTCGCAGCCATTGCTGTTCTTCCTTTTGTGGTTGAGAACTTTTCTATAGTGATCGTAGTTGTTTAAATTGACGGCACCGTCAAATGTCAGAAGAATCATTTGTGGCGTCTGCAAGAAAATATTTTTGAACGAAATATACCGTCGTACTGGAAAAATAAATATTGGTAGCTACAACTGACATGGTAAAACATATTTCACAAATAGTGATTTCTAACAAATGACTGACAATATTTGAGCCACTAAAGATTTTTGTCGGTGTTATGTATCTTCTCGTATTGAACTGAGGATAGGTAAACATGTTGAAAAGGGAAATACTGTCAATGAAAAATTTGGAAAAAACTTCTTTTTCTCCAATTTTAATTTGGAAATGTTATTACGATGGTGTAAAATATAAAATGAAAATTTCTGTCAAAAAACAAATACAACTTCTTCAATAGACATTTCCAAAAAGAGTGTTGATGATTGAAAAAAGTTAATTTTTTCCTTGAATTTCTCAGTTTTTAATATATGTGTATGGTATTCCAAGGGAGTGTTTCAACATATTTACTGTTCCACTTTGCAGACAAAAACACACTTATCATTTGCAACGACGGCTTATAAAGTGGGTACTGGAGTTCTTTTCCCTTCTTCTTTTACACCATTGGAGAAATTTTACAAAATTTTTGGTGTTCTCCATCCAGTTTTAACCAAAAGTATATCTATTAATTTTTAAAAAAATCAACCATTTTCAAGACAATTGTAATTTTATGAACACAATAAATTCGGCTGTAGCGAATTTTGTATCTGTAAAAAGTGAATAATATTTTATAAATATATTTTTTTAAACACACTTATTGCTGGAATTTTGAATACTTCGTAGCTCTACAAAGAAGGGTGTTTTAAAAGAAAATTATAAAAAATAGGTTATTCGAAAAATTATCATTTTCTTCATTATTCCCATATTAGAAGTGAAATTCGGAATTGCAGAATCTCTTCGGTGGGGTTGAAATTAGGGGGTTATAGTATATCCATTCTCAACAAATTCATTTTCAACTCAAAATATTATTTGTTCAAAATCGTACATACAGTGTGGATTTAAAATGGAACCACCCCTGTAGAATACGCAGTTTCCAATCAATCTCAAAAAAAATATTTGAATATTAAGCATCAAAAACTGTATTTTGACACAAATTTTCATAGCTTTAGTTTTATTTCCAAGGCACTCTATGGTTTTTTTTTTGTCAAAAACGGCAAAAGTTTATTAGTCGATTTTTGTTTTCAAGTTTGACTACACCACTAGATTCGTAGTCGTTATAAATAAAACCATCAAAATTTCCTAAAAAAATATTGGTTAACAACGAAGTTACAACAACTTCAATTTTGGAAACAAAGTATTTGATTACAATTTTTATTAAGATTATAGACATATTTAAAATCTGGCAACACCGTCGATACAAAGTAGAGCACCAGTGAACTTGTACAGTGAAAATCCGAAGTCAATAGCTCATTCCGTTCTATGATCTAAATAAAAATTATAATCAAATACTTTGTTTCCAAAATAAAAGTTGTTGTAACTTTGTTGTTAACCAATATTTTATAATGAAATTTCGATGGTTTTTATTTATAGCGACTATAAATCCAGTGGTGTAGTCAAATTTGAAAACAAAAATTTTCCAATAAACTTTTGCTATTTTTGACAAAGAAAAAAAGCCTAGAGTGCCTTGGAAATAAAACTAAAGTTATAAAAATTTGTGTCAAAATACAGTTTTTGATGCTTAATATTTTTTGAGATTGATTGAAAAATACGTACTCTACAGGGGTGGTTCCATTTTAAATGGGTCACACTGTATTATAAAGTTGAATTATTAGGAAAACGGTAAGATAAATAAATATAATTTTCGTATAAAGAATATAGTAGACCAAATTGTGTGAAAACTGTTCGCATTGTAAAAACCAATCGATAACTTTGCTGACCGCTTGTTGCATCAATTACCGAAAACCACCACAGATTACTTCATTGGGTTTTTTCTTTGGCCTTGGATTGTATCCTTTAACCACACACCTTGCATTAATTTAAAGGACATATTATCATTATATACTACCTAGATACTAATTTTATTTGCTATCACAAATTCTACGATTAAGTCGTATACCTCTATATTCTCTGTTGATAGTAAAATTTTAATACTAGGGGGAAGTTGCAAGTTCAGTTGTGTAAGTTTGTGAATGAAATCATCTATTCCGGCGATTCCATTGCAATTGAAAAAGATGTGATTCAAGAATCCCAATTTTGTGCAAGTGGCCCGTTAAGCATCCATGATTGATTTTGAGTCTTGTGTTGAGTACTTTTTAGGGACCTCGTAAATAAATATCCTTATGAATGGAGAAGTAAGGTTTAGTGGTTTCACCTGCTATTCCTGAGCACTTTCTCTTCCATTATTTAGGTATATTTTGTTTGTATATGCAAAAAAGATCAGAGTAACAGGGAATGTTATCAAAATGGGTACAACTGCTTGCTTCTTCAGCTGCCTCGTCTACTATTTCATTTCCAGAGATACCACAGTGGCTCTTGGCTCAAATAGGTTTGGGGTTGAATCTATTAGTGGAACAGTGTTGTGGTGCGTGTGCCTGAGCAGAGGCAGCCACGTAAGGTGAACAAGAAAAATTTGGTGCAGTAAGTAAATAATACCATTTACATTAAATTTCTGCCTTAAGCAAAGCAGCTTCAAATCTGTAAAACATCTAAACACCAATATATTGGATATATTGGGCAATTTGTTTGACGAAAACAAATTAAGTTATACGCCACCCCTTCATAATGCAAAACAATCAATGAAAGTGTTCAATACTAATCCCTTTAGAAAGCGGGTTGCCGATATTTTTAATGGGCCACATAGGGTCAAAACAGCAGGTAGATGGACGTAGGTATCTACCGGCCGAGTTCACCTATGAAGATTAAGGCAGGAAATCAGTCCGAATTTACCTGTGCGATTAGTGTACCTTTGACACAGATCTTAAAGACTCATTATAAATGCTAATCCGATACCATTATCATGGCCCATCATTCGAGGTGAGAACTGTCATAAAAATAGGGCTGAGGATTCCAGGTACGGATTTGAAAATACGTAAATTATCTCCTTCATTACATTTTAATGTGCGAAATGGAATTTGTCCACGTAATTTCATAGTTATGACTAATTTGATTGATTTTTAACCTTTTTATATTAGGTTTGGATTGTAAACTAATTTCCTTAAAATAATCAGGACGAGCCGTCAATTAAACATATCATCTTGTCTTAAAATTTCAGTGTATCGAGTACGTCCCTGCTAGTGGTCAGTCGCGCGCTTAGCCTTATCGGTAATGAATAATAATGAGTTTCTAAGAAGTATAATAATAATAATAATAATATACTTTAATTAACAATAAGTTATCAAAACCATTACAATGATGTCCATAACAAATTGCCGAGAGCGTCAGTAAATGAAAGTATACACAGTAAACATACAAGACAAGAAATATAACATAAATTATGAATAAAACACGAATACCGACGAACCACACATATATAAATGTATACAACTAGACATACAGTGGTCCTAACAACCTCTCAAGGAAAGAATTCGGCAAGTGTGTAAAAGTTCTTTTGGGTCAAGAAGTCTTTGAGCCTATTTTTGAAAATGAGAAAATTTGGCGCACTTTGCACTTCTTCAGGTAAATCATTATAGATTCTGCAGCCATTGTAGTACAAGATTCTTTGGTAAAACTTGGTTGAGTGCTTTTCCGGAAGTAAATTGTTCTTAAATCTGGTAGAGTAATTATGCTTCGATCTGTTGCAGCTAAACAATGAAAGATTCTTATGAACCTAGCACGATATTTCGTATATGTAAGTATCAACTACGGTTGAAATTTTATTATTTTTACGAGACTCCCTGCATGAGTGTCCCCAGGAAAGATTACAGAGGATTCTCAACGCGGATTTTTGTAAAATTAATATTCTTGAACAATCAGTGACAGCTCCCCAATTCATTATGCCTTATCGAATTTGAGAGTGAAAATTTGCATAATACAGAGTGAGGAGTATTTTTTTACTGCAGTGCTCCTTTAATGATCTCAAGGCATATCAAGCAGATCTCAATTCACCACAGGGATTATGTATGTGAGATTCCCGGTTTAACTTTTGATCAAAGATAACTCCCAAGATCTTGACATCGTTTTGAAAACTGAAATTATATGCGTTACTGTTACATAGCGTTTCATTGTGCCCTCGATGGAAAATAATAGAAAAAATTTTTTCCTTATTCAAATTAATGAAATTTTTTTCTGACCATAATAAACACCGACTGTATAACTCTTCAGCAGTAGCCATTGTCCGATCGATGCTAGTTTCCGTAATTAAGAAATTAGTGTCATGGGCATAACAAACCATATTTTCATTTGGAATACCATCGAGGAAAGTTATGAGGTCGTTGGCAAAAATTATATATAAAAGAGGTCCTAAAATAGACCCCTGCAGCACCCCTTGACTAACGCTAACGGTTTGATTGAAACTGTTGTTGATTTGCACTGCTTGCTTACGATTTGTTGGGTACGATTTAATGAAATCTAGTGGTATGCCTCGAGCGCCCTATCGGTTCAGTTTCTCAAGTAAGAGATAATGGTTAACACAATCGAAAGCTCGAGAAAAATCAATACATAAACCAAGGGGAATCAACTTTGACTCAATGGCATCGACAATCTGAATATTCAAATCTGTTAAAGCTGTATCTACGCCCCTTTTTTTCACGAATCCGTGTTGGTTACTGGAAATTATATTATTTCTCAAACAGAAGTTTGACAGTTGTTCGTTTAAGGCTATTTCAAAAAGCTTTGATATACTTGACAGCAAGGTAATCGCTCTGTAATTGGAGTACTCATTCGTGTCACCTTTTTTGTGAAGTGATCTTATCACGGAAGATTTCAGTTTTTTAGGGAAAGTACCTTGGGTGAAACTTAAAGTTATCAAGAAAGTGAGGACACTGCTGATACCATATTTACACCGCTTCAAAATGTTGTTCGATATATTGTCAAGACCACTAGAATTACGGTTTCAGTCTGTTTATGAAACCGACTACCTCAGGCTGTCACGGGCGCCAAAAAAAATGATTTGTCATTAAGATGTATATTCGACGTTAGAAATTCTACATCATTTTCGCCTTTATCAGTTGCAAGACTGAAATGTCCAAGGAAATTATACCTCATCGTCGAGTTGTTCATAATTTTCTATTATTTTAAAGTTGGTCTTTGGCCTTTTTTTTACCTTGTATTTCCGAAATGATGTTCCACGTTGCTTTCGTTTTGTTTGTTGAAGAATTTATTTTATTATCAATGTGACTACGTTTTCTTAAGATAGTTCCATGAAATATTGTTTGTTCAGTTCCTTGTAATGATTTTTTAATTCCGGGTATTTCTTAGACAAATCTGAAAATAAGCAAATTTTACTCCTCAACCTACACAAATCCTCATTCATCCACTCTTTTTTTTCTTCTCTGTCTCCTATTGCTATATTTAATTATGGGAAAAGAGCGATTGAAGTAATGAGATATGATACTGCTGAAACGTTCAAAAGCAATATTTATATCGTTATTAGAGACCTCTAACCAAGTTTCTTCACACAGGGAATTATTGAACCTCTCTATGTTTTCGGAATTCATATTTCTACCAATTTCATAACGGTTATCTTGTTTTTCAACGTATATGTTGATGATTTGACAATGATGATCAGAAATTCCGTAATCAATGTTGAGAATTTTATAATTTTCCAGAGAATCAGAGATGATAAAATTATCCAAGCATGTGCTGGATGTTTCTGTAATCCCTGTTGGCGTGAGAACAGTGATCCCTAATCAGTAAGCTGCAACTGTTATCAGAAAGCAGGCACAGACTATTATCAGTTCCTAGAAAATTTATATTGAAGTCTCCACCTATCACTATATTTTTGAGTTTTTTTAACTAAAAATCTATGAACATTGTGAAGCTATCAAGAAACGTGTTATAATTACTGCCTGGCTGTTTATAGATCACGGCAATGATAAGATTGCGACAAGTGACCGCAATGCAGCAGCACTCAAAAACCCCTTCACCAGAGAACTGTGATACATCAATTGGTTTGATTCCTAATATTGAGTTTTGTACATAAATTGCCGTGCCGCCGCGTGCAAGTAGCTGGGGAGAGTAAAAGGTTATCATGCAAAAAAAAACATCAATCATCTGCTTCCTTAATTTGTTCAGACTATTGCCAGTGTTCTAATAATAACAGAATGTCTATATTCTTACTATCTAAAATTGATTCTAGTTTGCAGTACTATACATTTACTATCGCATGTTTTTCTGTATGTAGTGGGGCAACATGGCATATGGGACTGATGCTAAATAAATACATAATTATTATTATTCCGAACACTGAATGAACAGTGATGCTTGTTATTTCCTTAATTTTTTTATTCTACACTTTTCTGATACTTTTTATATCTTAGATCGCTTAGTGATAACATCTACCGGTCCCAAGCCCGGAAAAAACAGGAATAATTTGATGCAAAATCATGTTATGTCCCGAGAATATTCATATATAGACATAACGGATTTATATGGAAGACCATTCAAATATGAAAAATAATTTTAACGAATAATCCATTTTGAGGCGTCGAAAATACAGACGGAAATAGCTAGCAGATGGTGGGTGAGAAAAAAATCCATTAAGAAACCTGTCTAGAGATAATAACAGAACTAATAAAGAAGGTTCTTTATGGAGTCAAAACTGTCGGCACTTAAGAAAATTGCTTTCGTGTGTGAGATTTTTTCAGAAAGTACATACATCAAATCTCAAATATATGACGCTATAAAAATCAAAAACCTGGGGGTCGTATCCGCTTAGAGGTGATGAAATATTGAGTCTTAATATAAAAGAGTGTCATTAATTACCTCGTTGACAAAGGAATTGAATTAAACACCCCAGCTGAGTAACAAATAATTATTTCCATGTGTTTTTACCCTATATCTATACAACTTATAAACATAGTTGAAGACATAAAATCTTTCAATACTACTGCTAATAGCCACGCATTGAAGACACAAAAAGGGTCATTCTACTCCTCTCCGTGGGAGACAGTATTGAAACCAGCGAGCTAGGCGTCATCAACGAGAAAATTATAAAAGGCAAGAACTTTATTCAACCCTCGCTCATTCAAGCTTCCATATTCAGTCAGTTAACAGTCTCCATTAAGTAAAGTCTACGTACACAACGCGAAGTATGTAGTTACATTAAAATTGAATCTTAACTACCTATATAAATAATTAGAATGTATTTAGAATCAGTTCGCGTATTTAATTACTAAAAATAATAACCAAGAAAACAGAAGAAAAATGGCTAAGTAATAATAAAGAAAACTTTACAAATCGTTCTGATAAAAATATTGTGTGTGACATCTACAGTCTGGACAGGAAAAAACTGGTAAGCTGATTTTGTGTATTTGTGTTAATCTGGCATATCAGATCTTCTTCAACTTTTAATAAACTGAATGGCATCCATTTGAATTTTCTACGAAATCTCTATGCAAAGTGAAAATGTTTCATATGAAATTTCAATTACCTATTTGAGTATGGAAATTCGTTATTATTTTCAAACAATAAATTAAATTAGCCTTGACTTATGAATTAATGTATGGATTATCCAGTTATCTGTATATAAATAAAAACTAGACTTATATCACAGCGGATTACATTCCGCAAGATTTTGATCCTTTGGTGTAATGCGAATATGTACCTAGAATTATTTCACAGGTTATTATTGAATCAAATTAATTTTATATCTAGTATGTGTCAAGAATTGCCAAATTTCATGAATCCTCCATCCATTTGTGTTGGATGATACTTGCTCATTCAACCAGTATTAAATTTTTTCTTTGTTTTATTTTCTCAATTCGTAGAGCTATAAATCTTGTTCAAGATTTTGTGCAAGCATTTGAAGTTAATCAATTGTAAAATTTCTTACAATTGATTTGGGAATGATACTTGTTCATTCACCATAGTGTCCTCATTTTTTTTATTGATAAATTCATCAAATATTTGATATTACGTACAGTGTGGTTGGAAAAAGCTGAATTCATTTTGTAACTGGTATAAACAGAAAAATTTAAGCTCATCTTGAAGTAATTTTGAAATTCTTAGATTCTCGAAAATATTAGTTCCTTTATACAGGGGCTTTAGAAAATTGATACAACTTACTATCAGTTGTAAAACAATTATTATACAGATTTGATTATAATTCTGGAACATGTATGTAGTACTATCTAAGTACTTCATTTGTATTGATTAGAATGTCATTCCATACAGTGGCTATTTATTGTAATGTTCATTTTTTTATTAATATAGTTTGTTTGTTTTTATAAGTGCTTTAATTATTTGCATAGAATCCTTAACTAGATTGGCGAGGTATTTAATTTGAACGATTCCAGCTCTCTAGAAATTTATAACATCTATACAGGGCTTTTCACGATGAGCGTTAATTAGACGTTTGTGGCAAACCAGACAACGAATCAACCTGAAAACTTCCCAGTATGCATAAATTAATATGAGCCTAAAATATTTGAGACGATGCGGCGTTGCCGCTTCTACTATAAAGTAGCGGCTACTTTGATTTTTCAAACGGAACACCCTGTATATAATAATAATAATAATAATGATCTTCATTCACAATCAAAGTACAATCGCAGATCACTGGAATCACAAGTATTACAATTAGATTGAGATTGATGGTGTGGACAAAGCAGCAAAAGCCGATAAGTGTGAGAACACTTGTTTCAGCATTGACAAATATTTATAATATGAAAAACTAAACTACTTAGAATACTATTGTATACTAATGTATATATCATATTATGATTTCTTATCACTTTGTCAACAACTTCATGTACTATTTTCCTATAACTATGTGTTACCGTTTAGAAGATATAAATTAATTTCGATTTTTTTTTACCAAACATGTATTTTTATAAACGCTGATAATATTGAACTCTCTGGTACTAAGTTATTCAAATTCGAAATGCAGTGGAATGATACCATGAGGATCTTCACTTCGAGTCATATTTTTATTTGCCTCATACAGGGTCTTTAAAAAATGCAGATACTTTGTTCACATGAAAAAATGAGTGGAAGTCATTTCATTAAAATGGAACACCCTGTATATTTCTACATGTTCGAGCTCTACATCCAATTTTAGATTGACTTTGTTCAGATAATCCTATTTCGATTTCAAACCGTTTTCGAGATAAACCGTTTCAAACGGAAACTGACGTAGTTTCCTTGTATTAATCACTTATTTTTGAAATTTAACAGATTCCGTTCGATGTTTCTTCATCAGTCACAGATAATACAATGAATAAATAATTATTAAAATACTCTTCAACCATCAAATGAAACTTCTCTTCAAACAATAGATTTATTAACGCTGACGCACGAACTGAAATAATTTCATGAATTAGTAAGTTAATTCAATTGTCAGAGTATTTCAGAATATGTTCGAACACATCTCCACCTCTATTTAAACAAACATGTAATCTCTTCAAAATATTTTCATGTGTAGCGTTTCTGATTGAATCTGGAGTTAAACTATTGAAAGCAGTTCTAACTCTCGATTTCATATGTTCCATTGTTGTTAGTGGGTTGGAGTTAACTATATATTTAATGAAACCCCACACAAAATAATCTAATGGATTGCTATCTGGTGTTCTAGTAGGCCAACGAAAAGGTCCATTATTACCAATCCATCTGTCTTCGAAGATATCAGTTAAAGCTTCGCTTACTGAACGAGAATTATGGGGTGGAGCACCATACATTTGGTACCATACACGCTGGCCTATTATATAAAATCATTTGAATTCCATTTCTCAGTAAATCTTCATATTTTGTTGCATTCAAATTATCATCATAAAACTCGATTTAAAAAATTGACCCATTCTTTATGGCACAAAATACATTAAATTGCCATCTTTCTTGAAAATCCCTTTGGCGAATGACATGGGGATTTTCTGGCGCCCAATAATGACTGTTGTGTCTATTGAAAACTCCATTTTTTTTAAACTTGGCCTCATCTGTCCATATGATATTGTCAAGGAAATGTTCATCCTCTTGAGTCTTGACAAGTAACCATTCAAAGAATTCCACTCTACGAGGCAAATCAGTCTCTTTCAGATGTTGGACACAGTAGAATTTATAGGGATGTCATTTGTGCTTATTAAGAATTCGATTAATTGTCACGTAGGGTATACCTATCTCATGAAAAAATCCCAAAACTGTTATGCCATTGTCATCATCATCCACTTCAGGCTTTCTACGAATGATTTTTGGACGAAAGGTTCCATTCAACCTACAGTTTTTTAGTAGTCGATTTATCACATTATTATTCGGCATCGGGAGTTGTGGAAATCTTCCATGAAATACTCGGCATGTTCTACTTGCAATTCTATCGCACTCACCATAAATTATTAATAAATTCAAGAAATATTCATTACTGTTACCTAATATCGACATTTTTCGATTATAATTGGTATCACAATCAGTCAAAATCACCAACGAAAGTTTGACGTTCCAAAATTGGATCATTCATTTTTCCAAAGCACACTATTAAAAAATAATAATATGCAATGTTGTACGGTAGAGACACTCAATACCTCAATGCATACAAATTGTAACTTTTTCTAAGGTACATATCAATTTCGAATTGACTGATTTGAGACTGTTGAAAAACTAAATCTTCATTTTTTAAAGACCCTGTATGAGGCAAATAAAAATATGGCTTGAAGTGAAGATCCTTATGGTATCTCTCCACTCTATTTCGAATTTGATCGTCTTAGTACCAGAGAGTTCAAGATTATCAGCGTTTATAAAAGTACATGTTTGCTAAAAAAAAATCGAAATTAATTTATATCTTCTAAACGGTACTAGATAGGTATAGAGAAATAGTATAAGAAGTTGTTGACAAAGTGATAATAAATCATAATATATTATATACAGGGTGTTCCATTTGAAAAATCAAAGTAGCCGCTACTTTATAGTAGAAGCGGCAACGCCGCACCGTCTGAATTTTTAGGCGTGTAGATCATATTAATTTATGCATACTGTGAAATTTTCAGGTTGATCCGTTGTCTGGTTTGCCAGAAATGTCTAACTAACGCTCATCGTGAAAAGCCCTGTATATTGGGAGGACGATATTTATCTGCCGCTCGATAAAAATTGCCAGTGAGTTTTTATAAATTATTCCCCCCCAGTATGGCCTTTCATAAACTTGGTAACAACATCTCAACCAAAATAAAATAAAGTATGCAGGGCCGGTTCATAATAATCAACAAAACAAATTGTTGGAAATTTATTTCCATTTTGATTTTTTCGACACATTCAACTGACTCCAAAAAAACATATTTGAACAAAAATAGGCAAAGTAACATTTGAAGTAAAATAATACATCTCCGCCTATGGTCGGCATGTTCGGTCAAAGCGGAAACTCATGTACTATTTTGCTCTGGTTTATCAGCCCATCTAACTGAGCATGGATATACTATAACTACCCTACTAACTCCGTGACTTGTGACTTGAGTAAAGCTGTGTGACTTGAGTAAAGCGTTCGACTGTGTCTCTCATATTAATATGTCACATAAACTGGAAGAATATGGAGTTAGAGGTCTGGCACTCTCACTCTTTTCATCCTATCTGACGAACAGAAAACAGCTTGTTGATCTGGGCAATAGCAGAACATCTGATCTACAGCCAATTGAATTTGGTGTTCCCCAAGGATCCGTTCTGGGGCCTCTTCTGTTTATTGTCTATATCAATGATCTCTTCTATGAACTACAACCCTACAAATGTGTCATCTATGCCGATGACACATCTATTTTATGCTCTGACAAGAACTGCCAGACTCTGCTTGCCTCCATGTCACATGCCGAAAAACAAGCTGAATTGTGGTTTAACTCCAATCTACTGAAACTCAATAAAGGAAAAAACCCAACAAATCATATTTTCAACTAATCATAACATCTCAGTGGGAAAAACCGTCAACTTATTGGGAATTACACTTGATGACAGTTTGAATTGGGCACCTCACGTAGAAGCACTGAGTCAGAAACTCTCAAAATATATTTTCTTACTCAGGCAATTGAGAAACTTTGTAAGCTTGGAAACGCTTCTCTCGGCGTACTATGCATTTTTTCATTCCCATGCTAGCTATGGAACTCTGCTCTGGGGCAACTCCTCCAATGCTACAAAAGTTTTCACGCTCCAAAAACGCGCAATTAGAACAATTTCGAATGCAGGTTACCGAGATTCATGTAGGCCCCTCTTCATAAATTTGGGCATCATGCCATTACCATCTATTTTCATATACCATACTCTCTTGGAAATACATAAACATAAAGACGGTTTTCCGACCAACTCCCATTTTCACGAGTATAACACCCGTGGGGCTAACCTATTGAGACCTTACCGGTTTAATTTACAGAAATCCTCAAAGAACTCACTCGATGTCAACCTTTACAATATCTTACCGTTCACTACCAGGAATTTACCCTTGCCAATGTTCAAAAAACAAATCATGGAATATTTAATTAAAAAATGTTTTTATAGTACAGAGGAATATGTTGCCTTAACCTCAGTGCTTGAATTTCTATAACATTTCTAATATGTACCTATTATTAAGTCTGTATGTATGTACGTTTATGTGTTTATATATCAGATCTATTTTACTCAATGTTGTACATTAACTGTTTATATATATATATTTTTCTTTTTTATTTCTAATGTTCTAAAGGATCTTTGCGCAGATCTGCTGTTTTTATTATCACTCTGTACTACTGACTTGCTACTAATGTATCCTTATATACCGTAGTTAATAAACATCTATCTATCTACCCTACTAACTCCGTGAACTTCGCGAACTGCGCTCCATCACTTTCGGTCGGTTTCATATCAGATTATAAAGAGTCAGATAAAACGTTGAAACGCTGACAAATTATTTCGAATATAGAATATGTTAAATTTTGTGAAAATGATTTCGTGTATTATTTACATTCTCAATTATTTCGCTTATTTTCAAAGAGTTCAATAGGTAGGTAACAAAATTTGTTAACTCACTTCTTCAGGATCTAACCCCCCAGGTATCAGAGTACCATCCTTGGAACAGAAACAATAGGGTAGCTGACATTTCTCTGGATCACATTTTGTCGCTAGATCCGTTGGAACTTCGGTAACTGGACCCGGCGCTGAAATGATTTTCATGTAAAAAAACTAGCACTTGCTTTTCCACTCTACTCATTAGTCCAATCGGCAGGTTTTTTTCTGCATGAGGTTACAATAGCGATTTTTTTACCACGTGATAGGGGGGCCGGTCCTGAGTGTAACTCAAAACCGGAGCCCTTTCCGGTGAAACCGGAAGTGACCGGAAAGTGGAAAATATGCGAAAACTCTCCTCCTCACATACCATTTACCTATACCAAATCTCATTTGGATACACCTAATATTCTAGAAGTTATGACTTGTCAAATAGATTCGTTGACACCCGGTATACGTATAAAAACATATCCATAAGGTTTATTCGCCAAAGAGCTACTAACCGGTTTCAGGCAAAAAGTTCTACGTATGTATACATAATCAAATTCCAGAGAAAATATCCATTTATTCTTAGAAATTTGTCTGTTTCACTCACTTGATTCAATTGGTCCGCATCTCGCTTCATTCTTGAAGGTGCAATATTTTGAAATATCGTCAAAATATAGCCCAGAAGGGCATCTGTTTACATATGGATATCCATCAACGCACTGAAAAAAAAAGAAGATTGATTTCATTCACTGCTACTAAAGGTTACAATTGATGAAGGTTTCCCCTTTTCACACATCCGCATTGAAAGTTGTTTTCAGAGAATGGATTTGGATTTACTGTTTATTATTTTTCACACTCATTAACAAATATGAATTATGGATGTATGATGATTAGAAGTGTTTTGTCAATTCTAATAGGATTTGGGTGAAAGGATTGAAATTAAACGTCATTACGTTCATTAGCATTGGCGTTTCGAGTTTTTCAAGTTCCTGTAAAATGAACGTAAATGAGACTAGTTTCAGACTATTTTCTTGGGGAAATAACATTTTGCCAAGGAAGTAAGTGAAATCGAGCTCTTGAGGTAGAGCTCGCCCAATATTGAAACGAGCGTTTGGTAGGTAGATAGGGGGAAAACACGAGTGAACACGATTTGCTGTGGCAGCTTATGCTACGGCAAATCTTCACCAGTGTCTTGGCATGCAGCGTTTAAAAGGTTAGGTTTGTTTGATTAATAAATAGATAGTGCAGTTATTTATTCAATTTTGCAACTTAGATTTTGACACTTCTTATAAAAATTCATCTATATCCCTCTGGCAAATTTGTCGAAAAATATTTTTTTTTCTCTACGTCTCGTGTATCGCATATACTAAATAATTTGGTACGCCTATGGAATTTCTATTAATAGTCACAGTTCGGGCATCTTCGAGAAGAATTGGTTGTTAGGTAGGGGAAGGCCAAAGTGGTCGTTTCAATATTGGACGAGCTCTAGAACTGTGTATTTTTTATCACTAAACACCATTCTAAACGGAACTGTTTGTCTTATGGAAAACTGAATAATGACACTGTCGAATACGAAAAATGCTTCACTATTGGGGGAATTACATTACCTTTTCAGCAGATTGAAACCGATTATGTGTTTATTCAATTTATTGCAGCTTTTTCGTTTATCATTATTATTATCTTATTGATGATGGCTCAGTGTTAACCTAACACACCTAACCTAACTTCCAGACTACGAAATCTAATCATTATTCAAACGAGAATGTTTTTGTAACTATGCACCAAAAATGAATGTTACTCACCTTGGAACACTTTTAAAGGTAAAAAAGAACTTTTTGAATTTATCATACTGGATTCAGTATTCATTTCAATATTTAACTATGCTCGATATCATAACGAAAAGTTCTGTTTTCAGGAATACTGCACCCAGAATTATTCTTTTTTTGTACCACGTTTTTATTACAGTGGAATCATACCGCGTGTCCATTCAGTGCGTAAATCTTCGTATCTTGAAAGCCATAACATTTTTGAGTTACTGAAGTTGCCTATTTCAAAAATATTCTCAAATGGACATGATGTCTCACGGAAAGGGCATGAATTGAAAACTGGGGGATGGGACAAATATAATTGGTAAAATGTTCCTGTGAAAGCAAAAACTCAACATGAATGATTTCAAGATAATATCTAGAATTAAACATAGACTTGATGTATCAATAAGGGCTATTCCAGAACCGCAGTATTGAAATATTTGTTATAGCAGTTCTGAACGCAATATTTTTCACCAAATCAGACTGTCATTTTCTCAAATTACACATGCAAGGGAAAAAAACAACAAATTGCTTCTTTTATGTTTCTAAAAAAATGTACATTTTGTTGAAAAGGGAAACATTCTCAATGTAATATTGAATAGAAAGATTTTTCTGTAAATAAAAAAATATTTCTATTCAATATTCAATTGAGAATATTTCCCTTTTCAACATGAATACCCCACAAGAGGTTATCTTGAACGATGGAAGATAGTGACTAAAGTTTATCTTTCAGTCGCAGATGATTCCCCATCTGATTTTATGAACATTATTTTCATAGTTTCAAACAAATCGATATATTTACTTACTTTTCCAATTATCTTGGGAAAATTCTAAAAATGAGGTGTAACATAGGAAAAGAAACCTAGGAAATATAATATTGATGAATTATGTACCAGACTTTCTGAAGAAAATTGGGAAAATGCATATGCTAATATCTGTCCAAAAAAATCAATTGATTGTTTCCTGAATTCATTCTTCCATAATTTCAACATAAGTTTTTTCAACAGCGTTTCACAAAAATAAATGACTGGAGATCGCTTAGATTGGGTAGGTACATATTATTTTCTCACGACCTTTTGAGGTAGGGAAAGTTGGTCTAATATCGACCACTTAACGTAAATATATTATATTATAAATACGTGACAATAAAATAAACATGTATTGATGTGAATACATTGACTGATCTTTGAAGTGGGTAAGTAATTACAATTGAACTTAAAAAAACCCTTAATTTTGAAAAAATAAAAAAATACAAAAGGGTTGCTAGATCGATATTGCCCGACCACTTATGGGAAACATCGACCAGGAGTGGGGGAATATCGACCGAAATGTTTAATAATGAATAACTAAATGAAAACTGTTTACTCGTAATGATGTAAAGTCTTCTGCAGATTCAGAAGGGGTACAAGTAGCATAAAACCATGAAGCACATGATCTACATCGTCACCATTCTTCATTATCTGCCCCGAATTCACCACAAACAAAACATGATGCTGTTTCTTTCTCTATTACTTTAACAACTAATTTCTTATTAATTTTGTCACCTGTTTTTGCTTTTTGTTTGGCTCCTTAGTTTCTTTATCTTCACAAAGTACGCGTTTTTTCACAGTAGCAGCTGATTTCTGTTGTTTTTATTTCTTTTTCTTCCAATTCTTCCTTCATCGATGTTGAGGTCAAAATTTTCTGTTTCATTCTCTTGCTTTGTCTCTGTTTAGGTTTAGGTGTTGGATATATTTCTTCGAATGGCTTGTTCTTGATTTGTATAGTTTTGTCTTCATCATCTGTAGCCTCATACACTTCTTGCATCTCGTAAGATGTTTCATCATCAGTGTCTGAAGAAATTCCTTCAGAATGTTTTTGCTTTTTTGCTTTTTTCGAATCAGGAATTGTTTTCTTACGCTTGTTAATAGAAGTCAAACCACTTGGACCCACAACGAGACTTGGGAGAGCAACACGACTTGGGCTTGCCAAAGGTAAAGTATTTGCATCAACTATTAAAGCTGGTATGTCCATAATATTATCTTCTTTGCAGTAGGCGAGAAAGGAATTGGAGTGAAGTTTTCTATCCATCGGATATAGTCCTGTACTTTTGAAACCATTTATACCTTTTTCAATCGTAGCTACTCTGTTATAAGCTTTAGCAAATAACTTTGCAATATCCGTGACAGCGATTGATTCATAGTGATGTGATTTCATGAATTGGTCACATTCATGATTCTATGCAGATTTCAAGCCAGAGAAGAAAGGCACATCCAATGGCTGAACCTTATGCGAAGTGTGCGGAGGAAGAGAAAGCATTATGATTCCATCTGCACGACAGTAATTGTAGGACTGCAAAGTAGAATGTGAGGTGTGGTTATCTAAAATCAGCATGACATGATCATCAGGGGTGGCTTTGACGGAATAACGAAAATGTTTTAACCACTCGGGAAATAATTCCTCGGTCATCCAACCGGACTTTGAGCAAAGATAGATTGAGCCAACTGGACCATTTTTACTCAAACCTTCCTTCATTGCATTATTTTAAAAACAAACATCGGTGGAACAAACTGTTCTGCAGCACTCATACAGCAAACTACAATAGTGATTTGACCTCGCTCTCCACTACTAATGGACCCAACTTGCTTCCTTCCCTTTGGTGCCAGAACACGAGATGGTTTGTGCACAGTTGATATCCCAGTCTCGTCCACATTGTATATGCGATCCGGGCGAAAATTGTGTTTTTCCATGAGTGTTGCCACGTTATCATAAAGGACATCCATATCTGCTTTATTAAAAGCCAATACTCTATTCTTACTAGTCGTTTCGGGCTTTCTTAAGGACAGCTGAGGATATCTCCTTAGGAAACTATATAGCCATTCTTGTCCACATGTTTCTTTATTGGAGTTGAAGTTGTTTTTAATATTGTTTGACACAGCATACTCATATGCAACTTTCCGTATACTGTTTGCTGTCAATCCTTAAAAAAGGTTTGATAATTTACTAACATAATCAGCCAGCATATTTTCTTGTTCGTTAGAAAAAACAGGTTTTCTTCCTAACACAATTTTTTTGGCTGGAAACCGGTTTCTAAGACGGTCCTGCAGGGTACCATATGGAACCGAGTAATTGAACAATGGTTTTGGTTAATCGCATTTAATGCTCGGTTCGTCCCTTTTTCTGTCCAGGAACAACGGGCAGTTTCTCTAGTATAATTTCTTGGCATCTATAAATGAGAAGAAAATTCCCATTTAAGGTAGTTGTCGTGAAATCCACTTCCAATCAGATTGCGTTTATATTTATACCACTTTTAATTAAATTTTTGGTATCATTTACCAGACCGAAAGCGAGATATAAGGCTACAAAGTTGCAACGTTTAACGCGTATTCCCTATAGTTAGTTACCGCGGAGACTACATTTTAAGGCATAACTAAGAACCTTCCATTCAGATCTTTTTGAAAAACTAGTATATTATTGAAAAGTAAGTAAAAATTTTTATAGAATAAATTAAACATGCGTAGCCATACAGTTATTTACTTATTGAGATATGAAGTTAATAAATTATTGCGTATGAGAAGTGCAAGAAGGGGAACGCTGAGAATCGTGGCAACGCCTCAAGCGAGCGCTCGTGATTCAAATGAGCGAGAGCGCGAAGGTATTGCTGTTTTGAATTGAACTGAGTTTTGGAATGCACATATGTGCATTATGTATGAATAATAATTGTGAATAATTTTGTTAATATATACTGATGCATTTTCAACATATTACAATAGGTATAGATATAAAATAAAATGTAGTTTTAGCGAGTAACGGCAAACAACAGTGCATATACTTTATTTTATTCATACATTTGTACAACACATGAACGTACGTATAACAAAATTCGAATATTTTTAAACATAAACAAAAATGATTCAGATTTCTAACAGGCTGATAAAATATAACGTATGAATCCACAAAAAATATAAACAATAATAATAATTTATTCATTTTTAACAAGTAAATAATCACTTGATTGACTGAACATTCATTTTCAAATCATTATTGATTTTAGTTAATGCTTTCCTATTTTCAGTAACTCTAGGATTTCTATTCTCCAATTTTTCAGTTAGGTGATTAATCACAGCTTATCTTCTCCTTCATCGTGATACATTTGTTTCAGAAAATCGTATGTTATATTTTGTTGTGCAACTTTTTTCAATAAATCCCGTGATATAACAATGTTTAAGGCACTTTAAGGTAAATTACAAGATATTTTCATGTTCTCGAATTACCAATGAATCGAACTAATTTTTGCAAAATTTGTACATCATACATCGCTTCGTGGAAATTATCTGATGTTTCGTTTGGTATTGAATCTTTGTCTAATTTTCATAGCTGAAACATTCCTGGCCCTTTTCGATTTGGGAACGTTTTTCTAAAAATAATTAATTTATCCACAAATCTTGCTATCATGGTGAAATCTTATATTGAATTATTATTGATGATTGCTCTTAGTAATCTAGGCACATCGAATTTCGCATTATGTGAAACGAGTAAATTTGGAATTGTAGATAAGTTTAAAAATTATTTAAATGCTACCAAACAATCTATATATTCGATGTTTTTTAATAATAGCGATGATGCTCTTGATTCGTTAATTCCAACGTTTGTTTAATATGTTACACCTTCTGACTTTTCTTTACATAGTTCAGACAATTTATTTTTCCTTTTTTCAAGTTTTGCTTTAGCAAACCTACCAGCTTTGACTGCTTGTGCATAAGAGTATCTTGAACAACTAAATGTGAGCGATCGTTGGATTGCGACGTTGCCAACAGTCCAGTCATGGCTTATTTGCTGTATCACGCATGCTAGTTGCGTTTCTGAGTGTACAGTTCACTTAAAAAAGATCCCTCATATTCAGCATTTGCACATGTATCGCGTTGCGCTACAATCGAGCCTAATTTTTGAAATTGTTTGTAGCACGACAACTACCTTAAAAACAGAGCATACAATATCGACCACTGTTATGGGTAATATCGATCACCGTGATCAATATTACCCATCATCGACATAAAAGTATATTTTTATCAAATATAGTGGCGATGCAAATTACACGATAGATTGACAATTATACAGTAATAACATTAGCTAGATCAAATTTTCCATACAAAAATTCACAAAAAATACAAACCTTATTTTCTAAAGCCAGAAATATGTAAAAAAATTCGCAAACAAACAATTTTATTTTGTGTTTCTCTCGCACGTCTGACGGGTCACATGTGTTGGCAGCACCCATTAGAGTACCGTCATCGTGGGCTACTTTAGCCCTGGGGTCCTTCTTTGGTCCAAAGTAAAAACAAAATAAAACGTCCTCTAATTACCTTCCGGGAGCAGTTTTTGAAATAGTTCCGGTTTTTTCTGCTAGGGCGCAGCACTATGCAGCGACTGATGTGTATCGAGTAGTTCGCTAGTTCCCGCTAGTACCACCACTTGTGTTTTTTTTTTGTTAACACGTGTTTTTTTAACCTCTCAAACTTTCACCTGTCAGAGCTGTTCTACATCTTTTACAAGTTTGGTAAGTACTTCTGTAACACCCAATTTAATACTTCACAGTGGTATAATTGTGTTTATCCTTACTGTTTAGGTTTTTATTGCAATATTCAATAATAATAATTACAGCTCTGGTAACCTCCAAAGTATGACGGCCCAGAAAAATGCTGGGCCAAAGTAGGCCTCACTATTTCTGAACTTTGTTTTCATTTTATCATAACTGTCCTGAAAAAAATTAAATGGGGGTTTTTCTATTGAATGCATTTTTTCTCAGATTGTGGAAGATGCCGTATAACTACAATCGCCAGCCAGGAAGCCGGAGTTATGCTGACTACACTAATGATCATCTTCAGAACTGTTTGGAGGCCATCAAATCCGGTGTAATGACGCAAAGGAAAGCTGCAGAGTATTTTAAAATACCGCGAAGCACTATAAAAAACAAATTGAAAACTTGTTTTCAAGCACACCGGGGCATCCCAAAGTTTTTACCGATGGAGAAGATCTGGCATTTGCTAGTCACATAGAAAAAATGTGTGAATTTGGATTCCCAATTGATGAACTAGATTTGAGATTTATTGTTGAAAGTTATGTTACAAGACAAGGAAAGATTATTCAATGTTTTTGTAACAATTTACCTGGCCGTGACTAGACCAAATCTTTTTTGAAAAGACATTCTCGATTGACAGTCAAGTTTGCATCAAACATAAAACGAAATCGCGCTCAGATTGATGAGAAAACAATCTCAGACTACTTTGACCACTTGAAAAATGTAGCTAAAGATGTCCCACCTCAAAATATTTACAACTATGATGAAACAAGCATGTCTGACGATCCAGGCAGAAAAAAAGTGATTTGTCGAAGAGGGTCCAGGTACCCAGAGCGAATCATGAATTCATGAACATTAGCGTTATGTTTTGTGGAAATGCTAATGGTGACTCAGTGGCTCCATATATTATTTATAAGGCTGAGCATTTGTGGACCACACGGTTGGAAGGTGGCCCTACCTACAACAGGACGAAGAAAGGTTGGATCGACGGAGCAACTTTTGGAGACTGGTTCTGAGCTCATCTCCTTCCAATCTTGAAAAAAACAAGAAGGTAAAAAAGTTGTGATCGGAGATAATCTTAGTTCACATGTGAGCTTATACGTGATCAGGCTTTGTGAAGAAAATAATATCGAGTTTGTATGCTCCCCTACAAACTCTTCGCATCTGACACAACCACTTGATGTTGCCTATTTTCGGCCCCTCAAAATGAAATGGAGACAGGTCCTTACTGACTGGAAACTGTTGCCACATTGCCCAAAGACATTTTTCCAAGATTGTTGAAAAAATATTTGGATGTCTTGGAGCCCAATGTAAGGGAGAATTCAAAGTCTGGTTTAAAAAAGACTGGCATATATCCCATCAACAAAGAGGAAATTTTAAAACGCTTGCCTTTTAATAATGTCTCAGTTAATTTGGTAGGTGAAACATGTATCCGTCATTCGGAACAGAAAAGGCAAGAAGTTGTCGAACCCCGAATAACAAAAAGACAGAAACTAGAAGTTCCTGCTGGTGAAGGTATAACTGCCAATGATATTCTTAACTATCAAGAAAAACGAAAGAATCAGCAAGATCAGAAGAAAAGAGAAAAAGACAAGAAAAAGAGAGGGAAAAACAGGGAAAAAACGACAGAGGGATCTGGAAAAGAAACAAAGAGTTAAAGGCCAATACCTGGAGAGGAAAATCACTAAAAAGTATGAAGTGTCATCGACTGATGAAGATACCGGTAGTGACAACTACAGCCTCATTTCATCAGGCCACAGTGACATAGAGTTCTCAAGGGATGATGGAGAAGAGTTGGAAACTGTTGGCAGCCCCCAAGAAAGCCTTACAAATTTTGAACCAGTTGCATCTACTTCTTCCAACGACAATCTGGGAACTGTTGACGGTCCGCAAGAAAATCGGGCAAATATTTACCTGGTTGTGTCAACGTCTTTCTACGCCATTAATCCTCAAGAATAAAAATTTTAAAAAAATCTTCAAGACGGAAATTTTGTAGTTGTTGAATGGAATGGGCTACAGTTTCCCGGAATTGCTGTTCACATATCAGAAGAAGGTGCTGTTGTTGAGTGTATGGAACGCAATAAAAAGTGTTGGAAATGGCCTAAACAAAAAGACTCATTATTCTTCAAATGGAACGATATTAAGAAAATAATCCACCCTCCAAAACTTATGAAAATAGGACTCTTTTCCATCCGCGACATAGAGTGAATATGTATATTTGTACATTTTTATAAAAATGAACTTGTTAAACTTGATTTAAAATATATTTTTCTGTCATGTGAATGGACTTTCCAATGGCCCCAAGTCTTTCTTTGGCCCTAGCTATTCATACCATGCTTGAAAGTAGGTGAAATCATCTTGGACCAAAGTAATCCCAACCCAAGGGTAACCTTATACTTTCGAAAAAATGTGTTGGTCGATATTGCCCGCTGGTCGATATTAGACCACCTTCCCCTAAGTAATAGATATCAGGGTGTTCCATAAAAAAACATAACTCTGATATGTCACTTTATTAACACACCCTTTTGGAGTGAACATATTTTCGAAAAATTTCGTTTTGTTTAGCGTCCAAATACCGCGTCGTATGTGGCGCCCCACCCTGTATACTATTTTATAGTGAGGGAAATAACTCTCACCTGATAAAATCTTTTGCACGTCGCCGGGTCCGCATAATTTCCATTTCCTGTGCTGTGAGGACATTCGTATTCTTCTTTTTTCTCCTCTACTTTCGGCTGCTTTCGTTGCTCGTTTTGGCTTCTAACTGTAAAGAACTATGGATAAATCAATTTAAACTATAAAATGGGGCAGATAACCCTTCCTTTTCCGTTAATATTATTGTTTGGGTATGAGAAGCCACCCAAACGCCTAATGAACATCTCCATTTTCAGCCAGTTTTTTACTCATTGAATAAAAAATCTTTTATACGGCATTCATAAGGAGAATTATCTAATATAAATGAGAATAAAGAATCAATTCTTATTGATGGACTAAAGAAGATTATACGAAAATAATATCTCGCTCGAAAACGGATATCCCACCAAAGTTACATCATTACGATTTTGCTAGATTCATTCATTCATTAGATTATTGGTTTATCGTGACGACACGGTACGGTGCGGTCTTTGTCTTCAGGCTACGAACTATCTTCAGAAGGTCACATCGCGTTCTTAAAAAATCTCACTTATCAAGGTCATGGAGATTATGAGATACAATAATTATATACTCTAGTGTTACCTTCAGTGAATTTTGAAATGCATACGTATTCTGTTATCGGACTATCTGGAGTTTCTTTTAATAATTGTCTGAACTATTTGTTGTTGTATTTATAATTTTTCCATTACTTTTTTCAATTCTGTTAATAAATAACACAGAAAAATATTTCTATCAATATTCAATTGAGAATGTTTCCCTTTTCAACAAGAGAATTGATTATAACATTCAGGTGTAGTTGGTTTTGTACTCCAAAATTTTCAATCGCAAAATCTAAAATGTTTTTCCGGCTTCTGAAAAAAGATGACTACTGTTATATACAATAATAATAATAATGATAACACTTCATTGTTTTATAACAACAATAATAAATTTGTATTTTTTTGCAACCCAGGGAAAAAGAGAAAAAAAAGTGGAAACAAAATAAAAAAGTATTCATATCGGCCCAACATTTCACATTTCATGTATAATTTAACATCACTATAGTATCGAGTATTCATTGACAACAAATGCTCGTAGTTAAGTAAAGACTTGTTAATGTTGAAATCAGAAAGACCCAAATTTTGGCGTATTCATAGTTGAGATTTTGTAGGGAACTTATGGAGGTATTATTATTTGCTTTGCTTGGTTTGCTCTAAAAACCGAAGAATATGCGATATCCCTAAAAAAAATAATACTCCAGAAGAGACGTCATTTAGTGGACAATCGATGATTATTCAATTGTATTCTAACTAATGCAATATTATATGTACATATTCATTTTGAACTACAGAGATAACATTTAAGATAACCACAGTTACACGCCCTTTTCGCCAAATATTATAATGTACAATTGAATCAAATGCCCCTTTGAAATCAATGAAGGCCACTAATAGTTGGCGATTTTTTACACGAATTTGCAGTTGTATGATACGAGTAAGGACGAAGACATTATCGAAATCCTGTCTGACACACAGAAAATATTTTGAAACAATATGTCAATTCTGTCAATTTGTTAGAAATGATACGTATAAAAATTTTTGCGATACAATCAACCAAAGCGATTCCGATTAGTTCTCTGAATCATCTTCATGGCCCTTCTTATATGAAACCTAGATAAAATGATATTACGCAAGAAAAACGATATGATCGTGTGTCAAATATTTTATTGAGCCAATTCTCTAGTGCTATCACCGATGAATAATCATTGCTCGAGTTATATTTGGTGAGAGAATATAATGAACATCATCAGATAAAATAAACTTCTCAACGTAAACTGACAGTCTACAATTTTCATTAGAAACAGTTGACGAGTAACATGCGGTGATAATGATACAATCGATTTGA
The DNA here is from genome assembly GCA_018342105.1 of Gonioctena quinquepunctata. Lineage (NCBI taxonomy): Eukaryota > Metazoa > Arthropoda > Insecta > Coleoptera > Chrysomelidae > Gonioctena > Gonioctena quinquepunctata. The sequence goes on along the minus strand of JAFIRS010000417.1, from coordinate 39,686 downwards.
TAGCCTCTTACTACTCTGTCATTTTATCATCTCAGCCAATCACATTAGTCGGAAATATACCATGTGACACGTGAACGTATTCTTTGACATTTTTGTGTCAATATTGTTATAGAAATTCGAAATTTTTTAAGAAATTTGGTCGAGTGATATTTTTGCAACAATATTGGCGAAAAAATATCAAAGTATTTTCTACCCAAAATATCTATTACAAGTGGTATATGACAAGATTATATACTATTACAAACATACACTAAAAAAATGGTGTTACTCCTCTACGTTACTTCGAATTTCTTCTAAGGAAGTATTTGCGAAACGGTCGGACATCATTTTTCAATTTGACAGTTACTTGGACATCATTTGACAGTGACTGTATTATTTTGATAGGTGTAACGCGTTTTTCTAGGGTCGGAAATTCTACGGTTAAAACGGTCTCTAGAAGGGTACGTTACTTATGACGCCAGGAAAGTAACGATACAGGAAATATGTTCCTATCTCAACTTTGAATCTCAGGCGCCAGATTTTATAGTGGTTTACTCCACGTACTGGGGTAGCAACATATGGAGATACGGTATGTCCAAGGGTCTGGTATTTTGACACTTTTTGTACTCTTTAAAAGACTGTAGGCTTTATTTACATTATTTGATACTGGAAAGACAGACAGAGCCGTCTTCACACTAGCAGACAGAGCGACACTACTTTCGAAACTTTGTTTCATGACTCTTCTGAGTCTATCCCAGCGAGCACAAACATCCTTGGGAGGTTTTGGGATGTTTTGAAAATGTTGGCATGAGGATGTTTTTTTGAGACGCAATGTGCACTTCCCAAAGAGGACTTCAAAGGATGGTGGAAGTATTGCATTTGTGTTTATGTGGCATTTCTTTGTATGCCTACTGAGAGATATTGGTAAGTCAAAAAAATGTTAACGTGTGGATGTTCTTTCTAGACATAACATAGTTCGCCTTGAGAGGTTTATCCCAGATATTGTCCAGTTTCATGTTTCTCGACAAGTTTATTCAACTACTTCACACAACAAAAAGTTAAAAATTTCATGTGAATTACATCTTAGAATATTTATTTTTTCGATACCACACTTTTGACTATTTATTTCATTTTGTATTCCTTCAATTTAATACTAATAAATCCTATTTTACACAGGACAGAAACAACATTCTTATATTTTCATTAGCAAATGAAACCAATATATTATAGATTATAATGAAAACCAATGTCCAAATGACCTACCCACTCATTTTCTGCTTTCATTTTAAAATTTCCGCCTGTTACATTGTTACAATTTGGTCATTCAGTGTGGTAGTTGTGGAACATCTGATAAACCTCGCAGAACAACACTGGACTGTATGGCACATCGAACACTGGATTCAGTATTCAGTGCATTCTGATTCTACCTTTCTCTTCCTGTGTTGTTTTGGAGGTAACGGCGTTGGTCGAAGTTTTTTTAAATGTTTAACTGATAAACACGTGGAAAGTGATGAGTGTTTGAAGTGTAGTGAACATTTTCAATCATATAATAGACATTTATGATATCACTGAATAATAAGTAAATAAAGTAAGTATTACATAAAATAAATGTAGTCCAGAAACATAATATAACCTCAAAAGCATACAATGTGTATTTTTTTATAGGGTTTTCGAATCTGTATTGACATAGTCAAACTATCATCGAAGTTTCTTGAAAAAAACTACCTGTTTTCCTTATCATTTTTCCATTAGGAACTTTGTTAGTTTTCAGATTATGGGGAGTGAGAAAATGAAAAACAACGTATCATGTTTTCCAACAGACTTATGCGACCTGAAATATATCGACTCTTCAAATAGAAGGATTCTGTTTGTGACAAAACTGAAGAGATACAATTGAAATTATATATAAGAAAATATCTAATCATATTGCAATTATCTTCAAAATTGGTGGTTAGTATATTTCACATCGAATCTGTTTCATGAGATGAAATCTTGATTTCAGTATCCTAAGAAATATAAAAGCCTTGGAAGTTACAAAAAAACTTTATTTTTATTTTTCAACATCAACACTATTATCCTAACAGAATAAATGAATGGAGAAGTTTCACTCAGAATGTATTTCAAGAAGAATATCCTTCCAAAAATTGGAAAAAAATTAAAAAAAACCTTTCAAAAAAATAACACCTTAATTCCAAATAAATAACAAAATGCTTCAGAAAATGATCTCTGAAAATGTTTTATTTACAACGACTTGATGTGAGCAACACGTTTTGGGAATGTTCTGTTTTGTCTTTGAAAAGGCTATCAAAAAAACTTAGGGCAAGTTTTATTCATGTATAAAAAAAACATCGCAGTGGATGTTCAAGGTCTCAAAATCTCGTACATTTAACATCTCTCAGATGTTTTTGTGCTCGCTGGGATGATTTATATGCCTCATACGGGAAGGTGCTTTCCACAGTAAATACAACGTGTGAAAAATATTAAATTAACTGGCATATTCAAACTTGCTTATGGCAATATCTTACAATATTTGTTTTATAGATATATTTTTGTTTACAGACAAGGTTCTCGGTCTGGCAGCCTTACTTATGTATAATGTCACTATAAATATTTATACTGCGGGTAAATCGGTATTACTACAATAATATTCTGAGATTACCAAAATTAATACTATAACTTCAGTTTTAGGAACAATATATAGCTCTATAATTTTGGGTTAATGGTTATCGATATTTTTCGGATGTGCTATAATCGCATTACGGGGAGGATTCAGAAAGTGATTTTTCTAGGTTGTGGTGTTATTTTCACGTTCCACTCGGTTATTCCCTGCTTATGTTCGAACTATACCCAACTTTGATACTTCACGCCGCCCCTTGTTCCAGGCCCATCTGGTAATAATTCAATTTTCCCAATGATTTTATGTTCCTCGACAGTTATTTTCGTTCGGCGATTTTCCTGATCTCAACTCACTGTTTTATTTTTCTTTGTTTCAACTACTAGGCTTGGATACAGACTGCGAGGCATCAAAGTTATTTCCATAAACATTGAAATATAATCCACTTAGTGGAGCAACAAAAAAACGCATATTTACAAAATCAAGAATCGGAGGATAAATAATATTCAAAAAAATCCCGGTATCGGGGCTATTTTATTTTGTGAATCAAAACTGACTAATATTACTAATATTATTATATATCTCAGCCGTTGTTCGAATTTGGTTATTTCCTGAAGTCAAATAACGGTGAAAAATTGTTATTGACCTAAAAGCGCAATTCGAAATGAATCAATATTTCTGGCAATTGTTTTCGTTCGGCGATTTCCCTGAACTCAAACAACTGATAACATAATCAAACAATTATTTGTGCGACCAATTACCAAATTATTGTGAATGGTTCTCCACTATAAAACACCTGCGAGAACTAAAATAATAATAACAGTCGTGGAAAAATGAATACTTGTTCTGGAGAGAAATATTTACACTTCATAAATAATTTACATTGAGCACCACCAAGTTGCTGGGAGTTTTGATAGTACAATAAACTCAAACTGAGGGCAGCAAAGATAAAATTATGAAAATATTTACACTTTACCAAATTTGTCAATGGGACAAAAAAAATATCGTACGGATTTACTCGGAACACAATCAAATTTCTCACTTACGGATACCTCAAAGCTTCTGGAGAGAACTTTTCACTTTTAATCTTTATACGGTTAAATACTGATAACACCTCTAGGCCAGTAGATATAGACAATTAATTAACCTTAATTTCAGAAGTTTTCAAACTTCAATGGTATGTTAGTGCATCAATGAAAACAAACTATAAAATTTTGCAGAAGTCTGCGATGAGCGGAACATTGTTTTAATTGCAAAAAACGTTTTCATGCTTTATTATTGCACTGAAAATTGCAAAAGTTCTGCAAACTAGGCATACCTATAGTAATGGCGTTTCACAACATGCATTAAGTTTGCAACCTTGTAAAAGTTACTGAACCTTGGTTTTTGTCATTTGTTTAAGTTTCGCATTGTAATTTAATTAAAAAAATTACAAAAGTTCTGCAAATTGGATAAGTGAACGGAAAAAAAGTTTAAAATATTCACGTTCACACACAAGCATTGAAATAATTACAAAAGTTTTCTATTGTGGTTGCAAATAAAGAGAATATCGGTCTCAGTGGATATGTAACTTTGCAACCTCATACGAAAAACGGAACCTATAACCCCAATTTTTTTTTTTAATTTTAAAAATTAAAATTTTTTTGATTTGTTTTTTTTTATTTGGCCAAATTGCAACAAAAGTGCTTATTTGTTTTATAAATTTTGACATTGTTTGCAATTTATGGCCAAATCATAAAAAAAACAAATCAATTACACAAAAATACTGTTCCGATGAACAATGACGGTTGCAAATCTTTTGCGTCACGTAAAATATCAGTCGTAATTTTAATTGCAATTTGCAGAACTTTTGCAATTATTTCAAAAGTTGTAGAAATGCAAAAAAAATATATTGGTGGATTAATAGGTTCCGTTTTTCGTATGAGGTTGCAAAGTTACATATCCACTGAGACCGATATTCTCTTTATTTGCAACCACAATAGAAAACTTTTGTAATTATTTCAATGCTTGTGTGTGAACGTGAATATTTTAAACTTTTTTTCCGTTCACTTATCCAATTTGCAGAACTTTTGTAATTTTTTTAATTAAATTACAATGTTAAACTTAAACAAATGACAAAAACCAAGGTTCAGTAACTTTTACAAGGTTGCAAACTTAATGCATGTTGTAAAACGCCATTACTATAGGTATGCCTAGTTTGCAGAACTTTTGCAATTTTCGGTGCAATAATAAAGCATGAAAACGTTTTTTGCAATTAAAACAATGTTCCGCTCATCGCAGACTTCTGCAAAATTTTATAGTTTGTTTTCATTGATGCACTAACATACCATTGAAGTTTGAAAACTTCTGAAATTAAGGTTAATTAATTGTCTATATCTACTGGCCTAGAGGTGTTATCAGTATTTAACCGTATAAAGATTAAAAGTGAAAAGTTCTCTCCAGAAGCTTTGAGGTATCCAAAAATTTTTTTGTAAAGAGTAAATCTTTTCAAATTTTTATCTTTGCTGCCCTCAGTTTGAGTTTATTGTACTATCAAAACTCCCAGCAACTTGGTGGTGCTCAATGTAAATTATTTATGAAGTGTAAATATTTCTCTCCAGAACAAGTATTCATTTTTCCACGACTGTTATTATTATTTTAGTTCTCGCAGGTGTTTTATAGTGGAGAACCATTCACAATAATTTGGTAATTGGTCGCACAAATAATTGTTTGATTATGTTATCAGTTGTTTGAGTTCAGGGAAATCGCCGAACGAAAACAATTGCCAGAAATATTGATTCATTTCGAATTGCGCTTTTAGGTCAATAACAATTTTTCACCGTTATTTGACTTCAGGAAATAACCAAATTCGAACAACGGCTGAGATATATAATAATATTAGTAATATTAGTCAGTTTTGATTCACAAAATAAAATAGCCCCGATACCGGGATTTTTTTGAATATTATTTATCCTCCGATTCTTGATTTTGTAAATATGCGTTTTTTTGTTGCTCCACTAAGTGGATTATATTTCAATGTTTATGGAAATAACTTTGATGCCTCGCAGTCTGTATCCAAGCCTAGTAGTTGAAACAAAGAAAAATAAAACAGTGAGTTGAGATCAGGAAAATCGCCGAACGAAAATAACTGTCGAGGAACATAAAATCATTGGGAAAATTGAATTATTACCAGATGGGCCTGGAACAAGGGGCGGCGTGAAGTATCAAAGTTGGGTATAGTTCGAACATAAGCAGGGAATAACCGAGTGGAACGTGAAAATAACACCACAACCTAGAAAAATCACTTTCTGAATCCTCCCGTAATGCGATTATAGCACATCCGAAAATATCGATAACCATTAACCCAAAATTATAGAGCTATATATTGTTCCTAAAACTGAAGTTATAGTATTAATTTTGGTAATCTCAGAATATTATTGTAGTAATACCGATTTACCCGCAGTATAAATATTTATAGTGACATTATACATAAGTAAGGCTGCCAGACCGAGAACCTTGTCTGTAAACAAAAATATATCTATAAAACAAATATTGTAAGATATTGCCATAAGCAAGTTTGAATATGCCAGTTAATTTAATATTTTTCACACGCTGTATTTACTGTGGAAAGCACCTTCCCGTATGAGGCATATAAATCATCCCAACGAGCACAAAAACATCTGAGAGATGTTAAAAGTACGAGATTTTGAGACTTCGAACATCCACTGCGATGTTTTTTTTTATACATGAATAAAACTTGCCCTAAGTTTTTTTGATAGCCTTTTCAAAGACAAAACAGAACATTCCCAAAACGTGTTGCTCACATCAAGTCGTTGTAAATAAAACATTTTCAGAGATTATTTTCTGAAGCATTTTGTTAGTTATTTGGACATTTGAAGGTGTTACATTTTATTTGAAATGGAGTTTTTTTTTCAATTTTTATATCACCAGGAATGCATTTCTCTTCTAGGATGTCTATCATGTAATCTATATGGATATTCTTCTTGAAATACATTCTGAGTGAAACTTCTCCATTCATTTATTCTGTTAGGATAATAGTGTTGATGTTGAAAAATAAAAATAAAGTTTTTTTGTAACTTCCAAGGCTTTTATATTTCTTAGGATACTGAAATCAATATTTCATCTCATGAAACAGATTCGATGTGAAATATACTAACCACCAATTTTGAAGATAATTGCAATATGATTAGATATTTTCTTATATATAATTTCATATATATAATTTCATATATATATATATATATATATATATATATATATATATATCAAAAGCATCAAATTATAGATAGTGACACCTATAATCTGTGCGGCGAAGCTTCGACCTTATATCGTGGAATTTTAATGGCACGAAATTTCGTGCACATTAATAGGTCACCGGCATATGCCAACCCACGACACCAATAGTCTTACTCCTAGTGCGTTCAGAGTAACGCAAAACAAATAACTAGATAAAGAGAAATATGTTACGAATCCAAGAGAGTCCACCATCCGCCAACAGCTGTTTCATGGTTTCCCAATCATCAGGACGGCTTGTGGTCTCTTTCAAATTCGTATCAAATCTCTCGCAGTGTTAATACCTACCGGCAAGTACGAAAATGTGAAAAGCATCAAATTATAGATAGTGACACCTATAATCTGTGCGGCGAAGCTTGACCTAATATCGGAATTTTAATGGCACGAAATTTCGTGCTGGCATCTGTCGGTGACCTATTAATGTGCACGAAATTTCGTGCCATTAAAATTCCACGATATTAGGTCGAAGCTTCGCCGCACAGACTATAGGTGTCACTAACAACACTAAAAATGTGAAATCCTGATTTTCAACATCTTCCGTTCAGAAAAAAGGGTTGCAAAATCAGACCACATATCATATGAAAGTCCTCTCCACTCTACTGAAGTTTTGAAACCTTTGTAATTATTATTAAATTTTGGGAAAATCATGTCTATCTCTACTAGCCTACTCGGAAATACAGCAGGACAAGAGCCACACGGGCCCATGGCAGACACAAGCCTTACGGGCACAAAGCAGGAACAAGAGAGCGATGCTAGTTTCATCACGCCTTTTATATGGTTCAAATCTACGACCTATTGGGATACAGAACCTACTAAGAAAGGCGCTTTTTTTGTTCCCTTTGGGATAAGAACGGGGGTGAAAATGGCGCACTTTTTGTCCGCTAATCTGATAACTGGACCGGAAATCTGATTGACGATCTGGTGCCGGTCACAAAAAATGTTACCCCTTCAACAAAAACAATCCGAGGAGCTTTTCACCCTTTTTATAAGATGCGGAATGGTATCTACATTTATTTTCTAAACTAGGGATATAACTTATTGCCAGACCGGAATTAATATTAACCCCAAATAGTCAGGGACGTACCAAAGTAATGTTAAACTTTCTTTAGCCGTTTTTAGTAACGGAGCTCTAAAAAATGCTTCTTTACATAGGTTCGGTATAAACAATGGTAAATACTTGTTTTAATAGCGTGTATATTTGCGAATATACAAGCAACATGATCGTATATTCGATGATATTTGGGATTTGATTGGTTACATAAATATATATGATTGGCTGAATTTGAGATATTATCATTGCCTGGTGCTTCATTATTTATACAGTTAATTGATGATATTTTCAGTTCACCAAGTGTAATTTTGTTGTCTGATGATTTATTTCGCGTATCAAAGAAGACTGTTTTACTGGTGGTCCTTGGGGGGAGTTCAGACTCATAAAATTATTTTCGGTCACAAATGGCACTGTGTAGTTGATAGTGCCTTGGGCCGCTCCCTGACTTGGCGGTACGGTATCTGTATGCGGTATTTACTGCTTTACCAAAAGCTTACCGATGTCGCCTTTATCTCCTCACTTGTCGGTAGAATTTTACAGAAACGGGGTTACCGTCGTGAAATCATTCAAAGCCTTTATTTTTGGCAAAGCCTCATGGCCTTTTCAATGCTGTCAATCCCGTTGAAGGTTATTAAGGTGTCTATTAGGGTATTAAAAACACCTTCCTAAGACCTATTAGCAAACATTTGGTGTGGGCCAGACCTTGCCACCCTTTCTGTTGAATTTATTAATTTTTGCTTATTCTGTTCTTCTTCGAGAAGGAAGCACATAAGCCTGTTGTTCATTCTGCTCAAGGAGTAAAATCTAACTAAGTTTAATCTACATCTCAACGTTGAACGTGACCGGCAAACAACCACCTCACGGCGCGTTCGATCGTCGCGATCAATCACGGCGGCCGATCGCATCTGCGAAACCATACCTTGAGATGTCAAAACAAACATATCACGAGCTTCTGTGCCTTATTGCGCCCAGGATCACAAAACAAAATACAAGATTTAGGAATGTGTTAGTGCTGATTACTTTGAAGTGAACAAAAATTGGTCATTATCTATTTTATTAAACAGTCGGAATACCCATGACAATATAATTTTTAATTATTTTTCAATTTCTGAGGCCAGAATCACATGAATATCTCTCTCCACTGCCATTTTTGCAAACCGCGCAAGTCGAGGAGTAATCATTGAAATATAGGCGCTCGTACCGGATCGCTACAGAGCGTACCGAGTAACACGATACCGTACCTCCAAGTCAGGGAGCGGCCTTAACCTTAAGAATTGTATTCCAGCACAGTCCTGGTTATATGTCACTTATAACGAGGTAGTGCATGCCTTTGCGGCTCGCTAGGCACAGTTCAAAGCCTCGAAAAAACCGATTCGAAAGATTGAAATTCTGATAAAACATTTCGACGATTTGAATGGAGGGATGGCCGTTCATCTGTACGGCTCGGTATCTATTGCTTCAGTCCACCTCTAGGAGTGGTATCAAGCGGGACTCTCAGGTGGAAAGATTAGGGAATAGATGCCAACACGAAATACGGTTGCAGTAATCTGTACGTCACCGAATCGTCTCTTATATTTAAACACTTGTCGTTCTCTGTAAGAGACGGAGGCGAATAAAATGCGTGATGCTTTATTACTACCCACCGTTGGGCAGAATACCGCTGCCGCAACTTGGTGGGGACCTGGAGAAAGGAGTGCGACGCTTAGTTACCAACAACACTGCTTTCTATACGACTCACATCTAAAAATGAATTTTCTTGGAAAAACTGGTGCGCATGAGGGCATATTTTGAATTTATTTAGGTAAATTAGTGGCGAATTTTGTGTTTCATTCAGAAACTGGAATTCCCTTCAATAAAGTATCTAATCATAGATCTAATCTCTGTACGAGGAAGATGAAGGGGACAAAATCAATAATATTCCTCTGTAACCAGATTATATGCTCAACCACGAGAGCTAGAAGTCTGAATAATATCTCCTTTGTTGTCTCCTAAATTAATCCCGAATTCATTTAGTGCATTTCTTTTCAGTATCAAACGAGGGATATTATCAAACCAAATCTTTTAGGTAGTGGCCTCCTAGTTTTGGGTAAGGTGTTAAATATAACAAGGAACATTTTTGTGTCTGTAATATATAATGTGAAAGAGAGCTGGCGGCGGGCAGACAAGAATTTTTGAATCTCGGGCAGGGATCGAACCCGCGTCCACATGATTACTAGTCAGGTGCTTTTCCAACTGAGCTACCGAGGACGTACATTAGCATCTGCGGTCGGGATATTACTGTCTAGAATTTAATGACAGTGTGTTGTGGAAAGTTATAAGGTGGAAGGGAACTCGTTCGTTATCAAATGATCATCAAGATCCTATTTACCTATCACCTTGCGTCGACGACTATATGCGATTTTCAGCAGGGGTCAGGTGTGGATCTCCGACCATTGAACAATCAAGCCGAAGTTGAAATTTAAGAAGGAACATTTTTGTGTCTGTAATATATAATGTGAAAGTGAGTTGGCGGCGTACAGACAAGAATTTTTAAATTCTAGAAAAATATATCCTCGGACAGGGATCGAAACCGCGTCCACATGATTACTAGTCAGGTGCTCTTCCAACTGAGCTACCGAGGACGTATTTGCATCTGCGGTCGGGTTATCATTTTCCTGCCCGAGGATATCTTTTTCTAGAATTCAAAAATTCTTGTCTGCACGCCGCCAACTCTCTTCCACGTTAAATATAACATTAAATATTATAGAAGATATCACAAACGAGAACTAAAGGCAGCTCTTTCATGGGAATGATGCAGGACGCAACCTCGGCAATCTACCTCAAACTATATCTATAGTCAGAAAACAATTTATTTTTTCATCAAGAAAATCAAAGTGTCTCAAGATACAATTCAGCATACATGCTTTATTTGGGCCAGACTGGGGTGAAATAAGAACTTGAAAGATCTTGAAGCAACAGGCTTAGGCTACAACGTTACCTATTGTTTTTCCAAACATCATTCATTCAGAAAGTTGGCCTACCACCCGATAAATACCCTCTAAGGAGGACCTCGAAACTCGAAGTAGACAGTATATTACAGGGAGGCTCGTCAAAAACAGATAAAAGGAATTACTCATAATTGTAACTTGATTACTCTGGTTTCGGACGTCCATCGTCTCAATGGATTTTGAAAGGTTTTCTCAACGTTTCGAATGCTTGTATCTGCAATCGTCTTCAGGTGAATAATCATAATTGTAAGGTGGAGGGAAACAGCAGGTAATTGTTTTTTCTGGGCTTGAAACTATACTGAGCGAGTCGCGAAGGCGGACTACCTGGTTATTAATTATATATATATATATATATATATATATATATATATATATATATTCGGACTGTGTGCTTCATAAAATAACGATAGGCTTCCACTAAAGTTCGTTTGATCGCTCAATTCCTCAAGTTACGTTCATTTGATCGAAGTTTAGTGGAGTGAAACTGATATGGTTGGGGATTTCTGTGTATGCCAATTTCATAGCCCGATTCCTGATTACCTTTTTCAGTGGAATAAAAGATGGATCGGATAATTTGGATCGTTCTTTCTTCTGGTATTATAAGTGTGTAGGCTAGTGTTAGTGGAATAGCTGCGAGGATGATTTTTCAGATAAATTATTCTTTCATAGTTGTAAATTCGTATAGGGTCTGAAGGTTATTTCGATGAAAAATTCCTCTGAATGACTCTCTAAAGCCCATTTTGAACATTATGCGGATAGCTTTTTTTGTATTTTGAATATTTTCTCAGCATTGTGGGAGGGTCCCCAAAAAATGATACCATATTTTAGACTAGAAAGGAGTAGATCACGTTTTTAACTGTTTCCAGTTTCAAATTTTTTTAGGTGAATCTGATTGCGAAACTTATAGATGATAGTTTGCTGCTTAGTAAGTCAATGTGTTTAGACCAATTTATGGATGAGTCGATATATATTCCTAGAAACTTACAGTTCTTGGTGATATATGTAGGGTTATTATTAACTACTATGGTTTCTGGTGTATCTACATATCTGTTTGGTGTTTTTTGAAGAACGTGCATTGTGTTTTTGACTGGTTTAGGATTAGTCCATTTTTCTGGAACCAAGGTGCTATTTCTTTGGATTGAATGTCGATTTTATTCAGTAAGGAATTTAAGCAGTGTCCTTTCATTGTGATATTTGTATCATCAGTATAATTTATAAATGTGCTTAGGACATTGGAAGTCGCTTGCGGTAGGTCATTACTAAAAATAATGAGGAGCAGAGGGCCTAGGATGCTTCCTTGAGGAACTCCTAGCGGTATATTCTCTGGTTTGGAGGTATATGTTATGGTGTCTTTTACGATTTTTACTCTTCGGGTTCGATTTGTCAAATAGGTCTTGATCCAACATAAACTGTTACCGCGAATTCCATTATTGTACAGTGATGCTCATGGTTTAGTGAGTCAAATGCTTTAGATAAATCTAAAAAGAGTCCACAAGCTAATTCATTGTCCTCAAATGCTTTTATAATTGATTCAGTGAATTCAAATACTGCAGTTTCAACTGATCTGTTTTTAAGAAATCCTCATCAAAACGAGTCAAAAATGTTATTTGATATAAACAAGTTGAGTACTTCATGATAATAGGTCAGTTCAAAAAGTTTGCTAAATGAGGAAGGCAGTGTTATCGGTCTGCAATTTTCTAGTTGGTTGGTGTCACCTTTTTTATTAATAGGAATTCCTACGGATCTTTTTTGCTGGGGGAGATATGTGCCTTCTGTGAAAGAACAATCTAGGATATGATACAGTGGTTTGGCAATATATAGCATTCATTGGTATCAGATATATAAACCGCGCGTTAAGTACAATTTCTGAATACCAGCCGAACCCCGATTGATTCACGTGTTGTGAAGAGAAATACAGAATTTCTATTTCCAATAAAGGATTCCTGTACATATCGATGACCATTTTCTCTAGAAGAAACACACTTGTTACACTTTCTGTAACTTTTCTTTCAGTGTTAATTATAAACTCAAGCACCTATGTTGCCATAACAGACAAATCGGAACACGTATTATTGACCGCAATCAAAATGTGACTTAATTGATTGTCGATTTGATCATAATTGACGACGGTTGTTTGTTTGTAGTGGTGACAATACAGGATGTCCCATAATTAGACTACTGAATTGATACCGAAAATTATGCGAAAAAAAAATATAAATATTAAACAAATAGTTTTATTGATGAAACTAGTGCAAAAAGTGTTTATGGTACGCAAATAACAATTATTATAGGTACAGTAATCAATAGATGTTGAGTGACAGAAGAACTTTGCTAATAGGTCTACACGAGGTGAAGGAATGAATACATCGGAAACAAAAATGATGGCAAACAGAGACGACATAATGTCATAGAAGTAATAGAAGAGCTTATATTTTAGGCCAAAAAACTCCAGAGAAGAAATACTCAATATCTAAGTTTAGGGAAGAATACAGCTTGGTGGATTACCATTAGGAATTTTAAAAGCGTTTTGAAATCAAAAACGCCACAATTCTCCAAGACAAGAGACTATGATCGAAGTTGAAGTTGAATACATTACACTGCAATAGTGCTATATATCAATGCAGACATTTCTTCGGTATTACCGTTTTCTTCCAAAACAACGTATTCTTCTCATCGGAATATTGGTAATTCGCCAACCACTTGAATCTTAGAAAACTGGAATGTCTCCCTATAATAAAATCATTCAAAAACAACAAATATTGACCACCACCTAAGAGTCAGTTCTTCAATTTCTACTATTTCGACGAAAGTTTTTTCATTATAGCAGTTTCATTTTTAATTTTATCAAATAAATAAATAATGTTTTCGATCAATCTAGAGCAGGTTTTTTTGTTTGCACACTGTGAAATAATTTCAAATTTCCAGTTAGAGTTAATTTTTTCAATAGTAGCGAATGTCAAATGTACACATTTCCACATAATATAATTTCAAATTATATTATGTGGACAATCGTATTACGGATATTTTTCATGTTGGAATGTTATTTGAATGAATATTTGAACATCGAACTTATATGGATATTATGTGTATTTCATTCTTCATTTTTTGACACGATAAACCAGTAATATATTCATCATGAATTAATATTTTAAAAATATATTGTTGAATACAATTTTCCAGAAAAAAAGGTAAATAATGGTTATGATAATTTAACATTTAGTTTCATTCAAAGTATTGCTAGTATTAAAAATAAACATTTCCGTGTCGAAGGAAACTCTATACAGTGCGGCTTTTTGTAGCCCCCCCCCCCCTGTTCACTTCTGGGACAAAAACCGTTTTGTTTGATCACTCGTACTACTTTTTGAAATTTAAGACATTGTGATTACTCGATAGATGGCTCGGGAAGGCACATCAACCTAAGAATTTCAAATAGCAAGGGGAGTCAAGTGGCACATCGTTGAACAGATAATTCAATTGTCTTTTCAACTATCCTATTTTTATCGAATTTCGTTCAAACGTTTTTTCACAATATGCATTTGAAATGTCAACTATAAGTGCGGATCTGAATAGTGCCCCTACCTCGATAACTTTTGAACGGTTTGATGTGAAACAATGAGACATGAAATATATTAAATGGTTTTACCGGTCCTACTTTCTGAGATATGATATATCACAATTACTCGTCAGAGGGCGCTGGGGGCACATCAATTCGAAAATTTCGAAAGGCATAGAGGTCGAGTTGCACATCGTTGAAAAGGTAATTCAATTTTTCTTTCAACTATGGTTGTCACAATTGCGAGTGCGGTTTTTTATAGTCTCCCCCTCTTCCTCCCTGTTAATTTTTGAGCGGTTTGACAGAGAACAACGGGCCGGAACTGTTTCCAATGATATCACCGATACTACTCTTTGAAATAGAAGACATCGTGATTACTTGTTTCAATTCTTTATTTCACAATATGCATTTTAAATTTTGTTATACTTGACTTTTCAAATGCATATTGTGAAAAAACGTATTGACGAAATTAAAAAAAAACTAGATGGTTGAAAAAAGAATTGAGTTATCTTTTCAACAATGTGCCACCTGACCCCCCTATGATATTTAAAATTTGTAAGTTGATGTGGCGTAGATCCATCTATCGAGCAATGACAATGTCTTTCAAAAAGTAGTATGGTTATATCAATCAAAATGGTTTTTGTCCCATTACAGGGGGGGACTATAAAAAGCCTCATTGTATACTAAAATGAATGTTAGTTAAGAATACATATGAGTAATTTAGTGGAAAACTGCAAATAAATATACTCGAAGTTATGTTTGATGATATTTAAAAGAATTTAACTCATAATAATGAAGTCATGATTTATTTGACATATCCAACAGTGGAATTCGATAAGAATGGATAAAATTATTCAATTCTAATAAAGTGCATTTAAAACAATAGTGATATGAATGTAGACCTGAGAAAGGCAAAGATTTTGAAGGGGAAGAGGTGATAAAATGTTTATTAGCAGCACCAGATAATGAGTTTCTAATGATGAAAGTTCTGTTAATAGTGGGGCTAGCGAGCGCATCACAGAGAGATGAATTATTGATAATATTAAGGATAAACAATCACTTTTGAGAGTAATTATAAATCGTTAACCACTTTCAGACACGTTATAAAGGGTACAAATATTTAGAAAACATGCAAATCTTTGGTGAAATAATGCCATTTTAATAATCATCGGCGTCCAATTGAAAAAATAATTGTTTTCAATTCGAAATTAATATGAATGTACATAAATTAAGAAGAAAACAACCAACAGTTTGGTAACCAACAGTGTCACAAAGTCCCCATTTCTGTTTCTAGACCAGCTCTCTGCACTCTGAATGCTACCAAACCAGAATTCTAAAAAGTGTTTTAGACACATCTAGTCCAGGTACAATCAAGAATGTGCTACGCAATCACAATATGGGGAAAGCAGCGAAAGATGTATTCATCGCACAAAAACGAATAATACGTTGCCTTGCAAACGTCTTCCAGTAGTCTTCATGTCGAGATCTTTTCAAGAAATTTGGAATTCTCCCACTCCCTGGTTTGTATATTTCAGAAGCAGTATCATATATCCACGAAAATTTTTCCCACGACTAAGCAATGCCACAACTATAACACAAGAAAAAAAACGACACTCATTTACCAAATTCACACCTCACCATTTGCCAAAAATCATTAAACGTGATAGGACTGAGATTATATAATGTACTTCCCAATGAGCTGAAAATTGCATATTTTCAGAAAAAAAACTAAACCTTGTCTACTGGGCATCACTCCTTACAACCTCGACGAATATTTTGAATATTTTCGATCCTTTTATGGATACTAACATACATATTACACGAAGCACTGTATCTATTTGATTACTGATTGATGTCGTTGATGTGCCTCATTCTCTTATTTTATTTTATTTCTTATTTATATATAAATGTATGTATGTGTTTATTAACTATGTAGTGTTTTCTTATGAATAATCTTATTATACACGTACCCTGTGTTGACTTGTGGGAATATTCTACCTAGAAAATTGCTGCGGGAATAATTTGAGGTATTTTGTTTTTATTATCTGACAACTTATATTTTTAATTTGACGTCTGTCGTCAATTTGCACAAAAAATGGGAAATGAATCAAAACCGGTTCAGTACATTGTATCATGGTGCGAGGAAATGTGTTTATGATCTTAACATCAAAAAATAATCTATAGAATACCACACGAGAGTTCGATAAAGTAGAAAATAATTCTCCAGATTTCTTTCTCAAACTTGTTGTCTGGCAATAAGTTTTCGAAAATCTGTCGAATTATTTTCACTTCATTCTCACTCTCTTGTGACTGAAAATATTTAATGAATACTTTAGTTTCGAATTTTCTAGAAGTTCAAATATCGAGACAATAAATCAAATATCCGTAGTTGGAATTGCTAAAGAATAAAGTTTCGCATAACTGTTTCTCCAAATCTTTGTTCAGTACAGTTCTGTTGCGGTAAAGTTTTCTCAACGACATAAAACTTTTTGAACTAAATGTTTTAAATGTTTCGAAACGTGAATCATCGTCAATGAATAATCCAAGGTCTTTTATCATTTTGCACGCCATCAATTACAACTTTAAGTAATGAATAACGTTACTAAAGCTGATCATTTGTTATTTGGTGGGGTTTTAGCTCCAATTCATGCTTAGTGGAGTATTCAAAGATGTTATCAAGTGTCTTACTGATTTGGAGACTATATTTGCGTTCTTTTTTGGATATTTTGTCTAGATCTGGATGTCATCTGCAAATTGATGTATAAAACAGTCAACGGGAAGATTTCTAAAATCCATAGTATAAGGTAAGAAAAGAGTGGACCTAATATCGAGCCCTGCGGAACTTCGTATAAATAATCTGGTTCTTTTATCCTAAAGTTATACGATGTTGAGAATCGTGAGCTTTGTTGATTCTTCTATTCAAACTGACAACAAAATTTTCACTTATGATGCACAAGATGAACAAAAACACCTCTTGAATGTTAGTAAAAATTTAAATATTTCAAATATCTACCTTCCACATCGTGCATTGATATGTAGTAATATGAACAATAGTATAGCGAACATAAATAACACTAGATTACAAAAAAGATATTGTTTTCACCCAAAGATAAATTATACCGAATTCGTTTTATGTCTACCACCTCATATCAAAAATATATGAAACGTATTTTTATCACGTCATGTTTTTTAAACCCACAAAATGTTTTGAAGCAATGTTGTTTTGTTCGTGATATCTAGTGTGTCATTCGTTAAAGTCGTTTTTGAATAATTGCTAGGCGTTTAATTTGTTTCAAAATATCTATGAGAGAGTGAAAATTAAATCCAAACAACTTTTGCTGTGTTTGTGGTAAAATTATCCTAACATAGACTAAAAAACCAATCACAGAAGCAGTAAAACGGACGTACTTCCAATACTTCCAAATCTCGGTAAAGAAATGGATTCCTGAAGTAGTATGTGAAAATTGTAGAAGTATTCACTCACTAATTGTGCTTCAGGAAAAAAAATTGCAATTAGATGTCCCAATGTTGTGCAGAGAACCAACAAATCTCGCTACGGACTGTTATTTCTGCCTTACGAAAATATTTGGTTTTAACAAGAAAAGCAAGAAGCAAATACAATATCCTGATATAAAAAGAGAATGACATGTACTAAATGAATATACGCCAAACAAACAGAATGTTAAATACAAGCCATTGATTGATCCGAAAAATGTGATACTACCACCACTTTATATTAAACTAGGATTGATGAAAAATTTTGTCAAGGAACTTGACAAAAAGGATCTGCTTTTGCCTATTTAAAATCCGTGTTTCCTCTCCATCTCTGATGCTAAACCAAAAGAAGGAATCTTTGTGGGTCCTAAGAAAGATATTGAAGGATAAACATTTTGACCGTCACTTATCCAGTGTTGAAAAAGTTGCTTGGTATTCTTTTTGAATATTGTTGTTGAAAATGTCTCGGGCAACAATATAATGGAGGATTATGAAGAAATTGTATCCAATTTATTGAAGTATTACCACAAAATGGGGGTCAACATGTCCTTAAAAATGAATTTTCTTCATTTACACCTGGATGAACATGGTGAACGTTTCCATCAAGATTTAAAGTCGTTTGAAGAGGGGTACCAAGGTTTTTGGGATAAAAATATGTTAGCCGATTACATATGGTCTACCTCAAGGGAAACTGACCTTAACACATACAGAAGACAGAGTTATTTAAGTCATTTTTTAGGTTCCAAATATGGAAAACAATTAAAATTTAAAACATATAAATGTTTCAAAACATTTACCCCTTTTTTTTCACTTCAGTACACTAGGGGCTGATTACGCTACCAATCCACATTGGTTTCAACTTTGGGTAAAAAATCGTGTAAACAGTGTTATCGGTGAAAAGTTTATTTCCATCTATCAAGATTCCAAAGTCCAGACTTTTCTATAAAATACAATAATAAACATATGACGACTTTGGGAGGTAAGGGAATATTTATTTCCATTTTTTCGGGGGTGTTTTCTTCTATTGAAAGTAAAAAATGTTGAGTAGTTGCAGAAGAAGGACAAACTAGTGAATTTCTGATACAACCCCATCCTCTACTCTAAACTCAGCAAATATTATCTTTTACGTCACAGAGAATGTTATCGTTATTAACTTGGAAACTTTGGGAATTTCAGAAACTAACTGGAGTAATAATAAAAAATTATGCCTATTCCAGTATTGTTCCAGTCCGCGATATATTCCCCATTTTGTGTTTGGATGCCTTCCATTTTTAACCGACGAAACCAAAAAGGAGGATGTTCTCTAGTCGACGCGTATATTTTTTTTATGTATGACCACGCATAACTTTTTACTGAGACGACTTATTCTGATAATTCTTTCTTCAGTGGATAGGGTATACTTCAAAATTGGTTCCAATTGGATTTAAAAGATAAAATCCACCCCTAAAGGCAGCAAAATGAAGGATATTGATCACTCACTCTCTGGATTCTTATCCGTTAACCGATTCTAACAGGCATAACTTTGTACTGGGTTCTTCGATTTAGATGATTCTTTCATTATTAGATAGGGTATACCTCATAGTTGATTATATTCGGATTTCGAATGGAATTATCCACCCTAATGGGTAGAAAAATAGGGGATAATTGATTTTTCACTTGTGAACATTGGCACACATATGTAGTTGACAATGACAGATCGCTATTGTCACAATTTTTGTTCTCCTACATCCGTCACAATCATTATATTCTATGAGAAGATGGAATGATATACAAAGTAATGAAATGAACTAACCAGAACAACAAAAATAATTTATATTACAACAAATAGTTAAAGTGGATAATCATATTATTTAACTGGTAATAGTTGAAGTAAGGTGGGTAAGTAAGTATTTTGGAAGTAATAAACAAACAAGTAGGTAGTAATTAGTAGATTTCAGCCACAAAAAATTAAAAAATAAAAACTTTTCAACAAAACATTAAACCGACCAAATACGGAACTGAAAAGTAAAAAATAAAATAAACCTTCTTAGTCTCAATAACTAAGCTCCTACACTAATGTAAGTAACTAATTTTGAGTCGGCGCCAAACGAACAATCAACGAAGATCATTAAATTACTTCAAAAAAATCATCAGAATGTCACCGCGCAACTTGATGCCATCAATTTACGCCTTACCTAATTCATTTGCTTGTTTGTTTGGCGCCGACTCAAAATTAGTTACTTACATTAGTTCAGGAGTTTAGTTATTGAGACTAAGAAGCTTTATTTTATTTTTTACTTTTCAGTTCCGTATTTCGTCGGTTTAATTTTTTGTTATCTATTTCTCAATTTTCTTTATCATTGTTGCGTCCATATTTTTCTCGTTCATTAGCTTTGTTTGGATTAATGTAACATAGTTTTTTCGGATTATTTTCACCTTTTTGGAGATACTGTGGGTTGTTATTTTGGCTGTTCCTATCGTTTCAGCGCTAGAGGGGACAAGAACTCTTCCCTATTTTTGACTCAATTGAAAAATCGTTAGATATCTTTGAATTTTCATCCCGCATATTCAAATTACAAAACATTCGCTTGCATAATTAACAAAAAAGAGATCTTTCTTCAAGAGGAGATGTGAGGTGTCTACGATGAAGATGAAAGTTTTCTAGCGGAATGTACACATGCATGGCATCCTTCACTTTCTACTCCAACCTCAATTTACCGGACATCACGAAAACTATACCGTTTTCAAGGCCTTACAAAGTTGGTTATTCCGATGAAAGTGAAAATACTAATAATTACTCTTATGGACAAAAAACCGTGGCCAGGGAATTGAATCGTTCCTGGTGAGAAAATCTCTTAGATATCCATCGATTTTTCCAAGATGACTTAGAACTATTTATCATATATTATGTTCCCTTCCTGTCCGAAGAGGCGCATAGGTTTTTCGCTAGATCTAAGACGTCGCTATTCGAGATAATGATTTCCAATGGTCATTATTATTGAGCAAGGTACGCCTCAAGGCCTTGGAACTATATTATTGCTCATATAAGCCAATGACCCTGACGAAATGTTTCATAAATCTTTCAGCAATTCATTTGTTCTCTCATGCACATGAAACAAGTTGCATTGTCAGAATTTATCAGATCTTTCACACAAAGAACAATTCGCTGTCTTCTAATTGTTTGTTCAAAATAAATCAGTAACTAATAAAATTGAATGGGTTCCTAGTCAAAATGTCAAATAAACAAACTAACCTCAAATATTCGTGTCATGAGTTGCGAATGCCCAATGGCTTTCAAGCACCAGTATGAAAAAGGACAGACTCATTTTCTTGACATCACTTTGTAAATATATTTTTTCATAGGTCTTTTAGTCGAAATTTGCCGGAAAACAAACGAAACTTGACGGAATACCAATATTTGAAAAAGAATACACAAGCTGTTTCGGACTCGTTTATGAACGGACTATTTAGAGAGACCCTTTGATGTAACAATCGGGTAAATATAAACTTGAAAATTCTCGTTAGGAGATATTTTTCTGTTGAACTATAACTTTCCTGGGCTGTAAAGGTATTTTTGAAATTGTTAATAACGCCAATGAATTCTGAAGGAGATTTGGCCTCTATAATAATTTTCCTACCTGAATGATTTTGTTTCTCTGCTTGCTTGGTATACATTTTGTAGACTGTTAGTTGGGACCATCATGAACCTTGGTGCATAAATCAAATCAAAATTACTTTATTGTCTGAAGAATGGTAACTCTTATTGACAAAGTGGTAGGATAAGAAACAACAAAATCATACTATAATAGTCAGAACTATGGGAAACTACTAAATATATACATAAATACACTAACAATTATATGTATAACATATTTTAAAAAAAAATACAAATATATATAATATATATATATATATATATATATATATATATATATATATATATATATATATATATATATATATATATATATATATATATATATATATATATATATATATATATATATATATACCGGGTGAGTGAAATTCGAGTAGATGCATGGGGATCTCGGAAACGGTAAGAGCTACAGAGAGGGTTGAATAGAGGCAAAGTTGCGTATTATGGAGCTCTTTACTATGATGTTGAAAAATCGGAGCTAGCCCTCTCACTTTCAGAGATTACAGGAAAAAAAAAAAAATTTTTGTTTTTCACTGGGTCACCCCTAACTATGAAATTTTAAATACGGACCTGGATTTTTTACCACTTTTTTAGGCTTCAATGTTCATAATCATGATTGTGAAGCCGTAAAAAAGTGATAAAAAATCAAGGTCCGTATTTAAAATTTCATAGTTAGGAGTGGCCCAAAGAAAACAACACCCTGTAGAACACTTTCGTTAACATATTTTTACAGCCCATTGAAAGTTACAGTAACAAAGTGCAAACAGTTTCTGGAAATCTATTGTATTAAAGCAGATATAAGTAAAAAACAAAAATCAAATTTTTCGTTTTTTCCTGTAATCTCTGAAAGTGAGAGGGCTGGCTCAGATTTTTCAACATCATAGTAATGAACTCCGTAATACACAACTTTACCTCCATTTAACCCTCTCTGTAGTTCTTACCGTTTCCGAGATCCCCATGCATCTACCCGAATTTCACTCACCCATATAGCTACACATACATATACACATATATATATATATATATATATATATATATATATATATATATATATATATATATGCATATATATATATGTATATATATATATATAATATACAAAATTCTGGTAAAAATAATATAAACCAATTTACATAAGATGTAGAATGAAAAAAAAATATATTAAAATTTTTCAGAATAGATTTCGTCCAGCGAGTAGAATGCCTAGTTAAATATTTCTCACGGAAATTTTGAACTTTCTTTTATCTGTAATCGTTTTTTTTTCATTAGGTAAGTGATTGAACATTTTCTTGCCGTTATATATAATGGAGTGTTTTATCTGTGTAGACCTTGGGAGGGAAAGTTAAATTAAGGGTTGTTAGTTGTTTGTGCTGTAGAATGCACTCTATCTTTAAACTTACTGTGGATAAGGCATACTGTTTCCAATACATGGTAAGGATAAGATTTTTTGTTCTATGAATGAAGGCTTACAAAAGTCCCTGAGTTTGGCTTTGCACATGTATCTTAATACCCTTTTCTGTAATACGAAAATCATGTCTAATAAAAATCCACTACAAGATCCACAAAAGCAAATTCAGTATCTAAGATGTGAATCAATTACGGCAAAGTAAACTTTTTTGGACAGGTCCCTACCAAGTTCCCATGATTCACTGCAGAACATCCAGAGGCAATTTTTCTAGCCAGTATCTTATCACTTATCATCAATGTGTAAGCCAAGAAATTCAGTTGCTCTCTTACTGCTAATTTCTTGATTACCCAGATAATCCTACAAAAGGATTCATCCATAAAGCTTCTTCCAGCCGATAAAGGGAACGCCACGGTTATCATGGACACCACAACATATGATGACAAGATAGAGTCGTTACTCCACTATAAACTCTTGAAGAAGGATTCGACACCCACTATAGAAAGGAAGATCTACAACACTATGAGGAAATTTAAACATTTCATTCCAGACAACGAACGATCACATCTAACGCTACACTATAGCAAACCCCCGCATCTCTACGGGCTTCCGAAAATCCACAAACCAGACATGCCACTGAGACCGATCACCAGCTCGCGGAACTCACCAACCTACAAGTTATCGAAATACCTCCTACCGATACTACAACCTTACAAGGAAATAGCAGTTCATACGTCAAGAATTTCAAACACTTCGTTGACACCATCACATATGTTGAACTTGGACCAGAAGATCGTTCCATCAGCTTGGACGTGGAGAGCCTTCACACCAATGTCCCTATAGAGGAATCCCTTAGTATCATCAAAAGGAAACTCGAAGAGGATAACCAGCTACACGAGAGGTCTGACCTTCTTACCCAAGCAATATTGGAATTACTGCAGTGCTGCATACAGAACTCATATTTCCAGGAAAAGGACTCAAGTCGACGGACTCCCGATGGGATCTTCCCTTTCTCCAATCATCGCCATCATATATATGGAGTGGTTCGAAGAATTGGCTATACGGGAGGCAGAATACAAACCAGAGCGTACGTGGATGACGCCTTCATTATATGGAATCACGGAGATAAACATCTCCAGGAATTCTTCTCAAGAATTAACAGAATCAGGGATTCGATCAAATTCACGATGTAAATGGAAACCAACAGTGCCTTACCCTTCCTCGATGTGAACGTTGAGAGAATAGGCAATGAAATCCGCACCTCTGCCTACAGAAAGAAGACACATACAGGGCAGTACCTCAGTTACAGCTCCAACCATCCGAGTTCGACAAAGAGAGGGATCGTGAGAACATTGGTAGAGAGAGCGACGCACATATGCAACAACGAGGAGTCACTAGATGCCGAATTAGACCACATCACCGGAATGGATATCTCAAGAAACTCCTAGAAGAACTATTGAAACAACTCCAGAGAACGAAGACATCTGAAGAGCAACAACAAAGCACAGTGATCTGCCTTCCGTACATCAGAGGTGTCTCTGAGAAGATCAGCAGGATCAGAAACAAGTTCAACATCAAGAGCTGCTTTCAATCCGGCAGTACTTCACGGAGTTTCCTGACCAAGACCAAACCTGACAACAAAAATGAAATCAGTAAGAATTGCATTTATGAAGTTCCATGTGAATGCGGAGATTCCTACACCGGAGAGACAATGAGGCCGTTATCGGTAAGATTGGATGAGCACAAGAAATGGACTCAACGTGGAGAAACGTCAAAATCGGGAATCGCTGACCACGCCTGGACTAAGCACCATCGAGTTCTATGGGACGACGCAAGTGTTCTACATAGAGAAAAGCATTGGTTCAAACGAAAGTTCAAAGAGGCCGTCTACATCGAAGCCAATAACGCCTTTAGTCAACCAAGCGTTGAAATCAAGAACGTATGGAAACCACTGCTTGCTCTTTCTGGCGGGCTACAGAGGCGCGAAACATCACGCACCACCACACCGCGCGAAATTACACGCACCACTGCACATGGCAGGATTACACGCATCATTGCACCGGCAGTCATATAAATTGGTAAGTAGCACCTAAACTTGTCAGTATTCACCTGAAGACGATTGCAGATACAAACATTCGAAACGTCGTGAAAACCTTTTAAATCCATTAAGACGATGGACGTCCGAAACGAGAGTAATCTACCCAGATAAAGTTCTGGCAGATGACATTTAAAAGTAAGGATGTTAGTTTTTAATATGTTTAAAGCTAGCATATCGGCATCACACCACGCTTTTATCTTGATAACATCATTGTTGATTTGTTAATGCAGATCCATGTCATTTCCATTATGCCATATGGTAGTAGATGGTCGATGGTAGTATAATCTGCAAACTGAGTAAATTTTCCCGTAATATTTATTGAGGCTAGGTCATTTATATAGATCAAAAAGAGCATAGGGCCAACACAGATCCTTGCATAACTCCCCATTTTACCTCTATATTTATCGATACTTTGTTCTGAAGAGATACGCTTTGAGTCCGACCCAATAAGTGCGCCTCAAACCATTTCACAACTATATCTCTAAAGCCATACCTTTCTAATTTATTTATCAGAATTTTATGGTTGACAGAGTCATACGCTTTAGTCAGATCACAAAAAACCGCTGCCGTAACATCGTCATCATTGAGATTGAAATACTATTACATTGACCGTTTTGTATCATTCATTTTTCACTCAACATTCCATGAAAATGATATATAATTGATATGATATGCTGAAAAGTATTGTCAATAGCGTATGTATAAAATCCAAGTTTACAGAACCTGATTCAGTTCAGATGCTGAAACTAGTTTGCCCGTACAATTATCCTCGGAATGGGTATCGCTCAGGGTCTTGTTAAGAATTCCATTAAAATTCATACGAGGGTAGTCTGAAAAGTTCCCGACCTGAACAAGAAGATGGTAGCACTCGTCAACAATAGATTGATAGAATGTGTTTGCGCTTCTTTTGAAAGGAACTTACCAAAATTGCAGCTATTTTGGACGCGCAGTTGTTATTTGAGTGATTCGATGTGAGTATTTTTGTGAAAATGGAAAAAATCGAGCTGCCATTAAATATTTCTTTTTGAAAGGCAATAGTCATACGCAAATCAAAGATGAGTTGAACGCTGCTGTGTACCATCATTTAACACCTGTTAAATTTTGGGCAGCTGAATTTAAACGTGGCCGTATCAACTTGGGAGGTGATGAACGTTCGGGACGTCCAAAAACTGCTACGACTGACGATAACATCGCTCAAGTTCACCAAATGGTGCTAGGCGACCGTTGAATTGAAGTGAGAGTGTCCAAAGAACGTGTTTGTCACATATTGCATGAAGAATTAGGCATAAAAAAGCTGTCCGACCCCGAAAACCTCCACATACCAATTTTGAATAGAATCGGACCATAATCACAGATATCGTCCACCATCTTGGAGCTGCCATTTTGATTATAAGAATTTTGACAAAAAAATCATAATTTTCACCCCGAAAACACCTCTCATACCAATTTTGAATAGAATCTAACCATAATTACAAAACTCGTCCGCCATCTTGAGTTTATGGATTTTGATAAAAAATTAAAAATCTCCGACCCCGAAAACCTCCACATACCAATTTTGAATAGAATCAGACTATAATCACAGAGATCGTCCGCCATCTTCGAGTCGCCATTTTAATTTTATGGATTTTGACAAAAAATGCATATTCGCCCCGAAAACCCCAAAAATTTTGAATGAATCGACATAATTACAAAACTCGTGCGCCATCTTGGAGCCACTATCTGGCATTTGTGAATTTTCGATAAAAATTTTGAGTCGAATCGAACCATAAACACAAATCTCGTCCGTCATCTTAGAGCCAACATTTTGTTTTTTTCTCCAACAAAAATTCCATAATGTGTTGTCACAAGAACTATGAACACCTGCCAAATTTCACGTTAATCGGGAAACTAGAAGTGGGTCAAATTTAACTTGCAATATTTGATTACAGATACCGGGACAGGTAAAAGTAAATAAAAGTTTGTAATAACTTCTAGAAAGAAGTCGGGAAGATACTTTTTGTTTTCCAAAATATCAATATAAGGTCAGAGTTAAGAAAATTCCGAAAAATGGAGAAAAAGGGGTCATTGTATCAACGAAAATTCCAGCCCTGTCGCGTGAGGTCTCAATTGAAAGATCATTCGGTGTGAAACTTCATATTCGAACAAAGTGAAAAAACAATGAAGATTGCCCAATTACAAATTCGAAAATCTGCTAAAAATCAGACAATCCTCTATCTGGAGTGAAAAAGGGGCAGGAAGATCAAAGCAAATCACAAAAAAGAAATAAGCAAAATAAGTCTAAATGTATCTGAATCTTAATCAACTCTATAGTGACATAAATAGTATAGTTTAACCATTTTCAAATGCAGAAGCTGATTCTATAGGGAGCAAATTAAAAACTCACTTCGCTAACGCGAGCGTTTATGCGAAGAATCGGAACGAAAAATACTGTGTACTACTCGTAAACATTCTCGTCTGCGCAGGGAAGATCAAAAGAGCCGATAGTAAACGTGGGTTTGAGTGACAGCTGTCTAGTTCTTCAGCAGCCAATTAAAACGGACCGCAAGCCAATGATAATGCTTGTAGTGTGTATATACGTTGAGACTAATGAATCACCAGTTATATACGTGTTTCAGGAGGTCTCAATACTGAAAGCCAGTAGCGTCTCTGGTCTGGGATCGAAATAGGTTTCAAAATATTCTATAGTTGTGATGTGTTTTTTTGGAGAATATGGCTTTTTTCGACCATGGGAAAATTAAATTATGATGATCCGATTGCCTATCAATACATACTTTCTCGTTTATGGCACATTTTTTTATTTTAACGTATTTTTAAAATATTTGAATATCTAAATAAAATTAGTTATCTCCGCCTCTGCTGCTTTAAGGATTCCGCCTCAAGACTTGTTTTTTATGCTTCTGCAATTGATAATGGATGAACTATACTGAATATTCATTTTGTGTATAAAGTTTTTTTCAGTGTTGATGATCATATTCCATTCCAAACCACGCATATAAGGATGTGGCCCAATTCACCAACTTTGCAGAATACACAGCTGTGGCAGTCAATCAGACAGATATCCTTTGGATTTTCTCACATGGTTTCTTCAATTGCATGTTTCTAAATTCTTTTTTATACACGCTTTATTAGCTTCACCTGTATGTATGTATGAATGAATGAGGTAATGGAATTTTTGAAATTAATTTTCACACTCTTCCAGATGTCCGAAGTATTTGAAATTTTGCACAAGTATTAAGAACCGATGACAAAACAATAATTTCATAGCTATAACCTGGTATTCTCACCTAGATCGTCAGAAAAAAAATATTTTTATTTCAAAGTTATGGCCAAAGCACTGGTTTTTTATAGCATGATTTACGTTTCAAAGATATGGCGAATGCACCTATGTTTTTCAGCACATTCGTCAAAATTTCTGATAGGGCACTGAAAGAGATCGAAAAGTTTCATCAGCTCCATTCAGAGAACATAGCTTAAGCGAGCTGTCATATGACATATCGTCATATGTCATATAGTCATATGTCATATAGTCATGTTTTATGTTGTGTGAAAATGTGATTTCTTGAAAGAAAAACGTTCACGAAAACAATGCATAATGGAATATTTCCGAATCATTTCCAACAGTCAAGCATATTAATATTGCATTGGTATTACTATGGAAAATAAATTTACCATCCACCCAATCCAACATTTTGGTGAGAAACGTGCCGAGGGATGAATGGCAAGAGGGTGGCTAAAAATATCATGTCGCTAGCGTCATCCTCAGGGTTGCCTTACCCTTCCATCGGACTTCTGAGAGGGTTGACGTTTAATTGTTCGTTACTCGTGGGAATGAAAATGAAGAATGAAACCGCAACACAAAAAAATGATTGGCAAAAAAATAGACGAAAATATAGCGAAATAAAATTATAATTTGAAAAAACTAAGAAAAACACGTTTACATGGACTATATAACAGGCAAAAAGGTCTAAAAAGTTGAAAATAATAAGAATAAAGTCATGACCAAAAAATTTTCTCTTATGTAAAAAAGCGTGGGGTGCTCTTTCTCACTTTTCATAATGATTAAGACATAAAAGAAAAAAAAATTGTTATTATTTTTAACTTTTTAGATCTTATTGCTATACAGATGTTTTTTTAGTTTTTTTCAAACTATAATTTTATTTTCAGTTCATTTGCCGTTTCGAAATTTTACAATTTATAGGGATGGTCAGTCTAACAAGAAGTTCTGGGTAGTAGTTTACAGGGAGATTCAAAAGTACTTTGACAAACTTCAGGAGGAGATTCCTCACAATATTCCAATAAGAAATGTCCAAATAAAGATAGGTCCGGAAACGATTCGTTTCCAAGATACAGGGTGTTGGAGTTTTATTTTTATTTTCGTTTTTTTGAATAACTTTCGAAATACTGACCTTGATTAAACGAAAATTGATATTCAGAGGTTTTTTGAGTTGTCAAATACGAACCTGATTGGTTGGTTATTATTGCTCTTACTCGTAGGGGCGCCACCTACACGTTTTTTTATTTTTTGAAGATTTATAACTTTTTTGAACGTACTTCTAGCACATTTTTCAGTGAAAAAATCAATTCCTCTATAATATCTACGTAAAAAAGCTACCCTTGTCATATTTGGACTTGAAAATTTCAAGTCGATTATTTGATAATCGATGCGTGTTATTACCATTATTTTGCATTTTTCACAAGAATGCTTAGGAAATGAATTTGACGTTTAAGTAAGTAGTTTTGTTTTTTTTGTAGGAGGCACCACCTATTCTATTTATCTTTAATCGTTTGAAATAGTTATTTTTGTATCGAGGGTGCAAAATCTGTATTTGTTTTAATAAAATTTGCAAGAAATATCAACATTTCATTTCCAGAAATTTTGAATATGTAGAATAAAATGAAATGAAGGAAACTAAATTGTATTCGAATGAATTGTTCAAAGTGTCCACCTTCAGCGAAGATACAGGCATTCAGTCTTCTAGTCATTGAATCTGGTTCCCGCTCAAGAATTATTGGTGTGTTTCTTATTGTTTCACAGGCGTCTACTATTCGGTTTCTTAGATCTTCCTCGTTCGCTACCGGAGTTTTATAAACTAGTGACTTCAAATGTCCCCAAAAATAAAAATCTAGCGGGTTTAGATCTGGGGACTTTGGTGCTCACGCCTGGTTAGGTTCTTCTACACCCCTACCGATCCATCGATTTGGATAGACAGTGTTAAGGAATTCCCTGGCTACAATGCTAGAATGGGCCGGAGCCCCATCATGCCTAAACCATATGCGGATACGAATTTCTATGGTACATTCTGAAGTAGTCCCGGCAATTCATTTTCTAAAAAGTCTCTGTAAGTTGCGCCATTCAGTCGGAACGGAAGAAAGAAAGGACCTATCAAGTAATTATCAATTATTGCCGCCCATACATTTACAGAAAATTGATACTGATAATGTCTTCCACTAATTGCGTGCGAATTTTCCAGAGCCCAAACATAGTTGTTATGAAAGTATGTGATAGCATTTCGGGAGAAGTTTTCCTCGTCCGTGAAGAGTACTATCTTAAACATTGAGGATTTCCAGCCAATTTTCTCAAAAACCAGTGACAAATAGTAATGTGTTGGGGAAAGTCTCGTGGCAAAAGAGCTTGTACCCTTTGAATATGGTATGGATAAAATTGTTGATCTTGGATAATTCTCCAAACTGTGGACTGAGTGGAATTGAGAGCTTCATCAATTATTCTTGTATTTGGTTCTGGATTATCCTTGAGAGCGTTCAAAATAGCTTCTTCCAGTTCTGGGGTTCGAGCTACTCGTGGTCTTCCAATAATATCAGCTGCCCTCTTAAAGCTACCTGTTTCTGCCAAGTGACGGTGGAGACTGGTAAATGTTGGATCTGAAGGCAGTACTCGATTAGGAAATTGCTTCTGGTAAATACGTCTTGCTTTGCGCGCATTGCCATCCGCAAGGCCATAAACGAAATGCATATCAGCTAAATGAGCATTATTGTTTAAATAATCCATTTTTTCAAAATTAGTGTTTTAAAACTTACAAAAACTTCAACAAAACAACGAAACGTTTAACTGTCACATAATATGTAATCACCAAAACTACTTACTTAAACGTCAAATTCATTTCCTAAGCATTCTTGTGAAAAATGCAAAATAATGGTAATAATTTCGACACGCATCGATTATCAAATAATTTTCAAGTCCAAATATCTAGAAAACGGTTGCTTGTAGCGACTTGTAACAAGGGTAGGTTTTTTTACGTAGATATGATAGAGGAATTAATTTTTTCACTGAAAAATGTGCTAGAAGTACGCTAAAAAAAGTTATGAATTTTCAAAAAAGAGAAAGACGTGTAGGTGGCGCCCCCTACGAGTAAGAGCAATAATAACATCAGGTTCGAATTCGGCACCTCAAAAAACCTCTCAATACCAATTTTCGTTCGAACGAAGTCAGTATTTCAAAAGTTATTTAAAAAAATCGAAAATAAAAATAAAACTTTAACACCTTGTATCTTGGAAACGAAGCGTTTCCGGACATATATTTATTGATACAATTCATATTAGAATATTGTGAGGAATCACCTCCTGAAGTTTGTCAAAGTACTTTTGAATCACCCTGTATATCATATGGGGCTTCAATGTTTTTTATACACAAACCTGAACTTGTTTCGATTCAATAAAATTATTTCATTTCGAAAAATTCATTCAGGCTGCAAAAACAGTGCTGCAACTAAAACTCCTTTCCTAGCGACTCAATTGATTTGATAAGAAAAGGTTGCTGTTAAATGATTTTTGACCAATGTAATCTGGTTTACAATATGTATCTACTGTCTTGTAAGCTCTAGGTAAACGAAGGTTATCTTTTAATCTTTATCACATAAAAGTTCTCTGTGATTTTGACAAATATAGGTACACATCTCAAAGATGTACAAAAAAACTTCAACGAATTCAGTTTGAATGTTGGTGTTTAACAACGATTTCTCCAACAGCGATTTTCGTCGCGATGAATGCCTAAAAAAAGAATGCCATTGTGTGTATTGGACACTAATTCATTATTTTTATTCACATCGATATTATCAGAAACTTTTTGTACACTATGAACTCTAATTATTTATGTTTTTGCGGTCTTGAATAATAAGCACTGGTGAAAAAAATTAGCCACTTTACTCACCACTCACAGAACATTAATTTTCTAGAATTTCCATTGCTCGCCCAAAGATAATAATAATAGTAAATGCAAATATTCTACTAACGATTCGATAGGTTAATAGAAAACAATCGTGGTAATTGATTAGAGTAAAATTCATTTAATGAAACAGATAGATTACCTAGATATATATATATTCCTTTATATCCTCTCAGCGTTTGGGTTAAACAACAAACGTTATAGGTTTTGAGGGCCTTAGTTTGGGGACATTATAAAAGGTTTTCTCTCTCAATACAACTCACACCGTATTTCTGAAGATGTTACTTTTCTAACGAAATGAAGAATAATTTTGGCTAGTGGAAATTAAATTGTCATCTTTGAGGTACCAAGTAGTGAAAAGGGAAAAAAGGGTTTCGCTTCTGAAATATGTCATTCTTAACTGTTTATTGATATAAGCATACCATACTCTATCTCAACCTTGAGAATACATTACTAGCTTTTTTCAAATGATATAGTGTGATTTGTAAGTATGTTTGTTATTTATTTTCCTCGTCTACCAACCTAACAATAATTGAAATGAAAAGAACTCATTTAATATATACTACTCGGTTTTATTTTATGAAAACAATGACTATTTTCCCAAAAAGTTTACCGAAAACATGGCTAATACTAGTTTCTCTCAGGATTCCTCGAAGGCATGACTGAAGAGTATGATATCGATGATTCATTTCCAACAATACGCATCGTAATGCTAGGCCACTTAGAGAATAGGATATTACGTAAATTTATAATCATGTAATCGGTTCGTCGAAGCGTTCAGCTTTTTTATCCTAACGAAGTTTATTGAAAGGAATTCGAAATATAGCTTAGATCTCATTTGGCAATATGGTCAAAAACAAATCCAATAATTCAAAAACGCATACGTTTATTGACAATAAAATTAAATTAATTCAATCCTTACCTAACACCTGTTCGTTTTAATAGGGTACACAAATAAATATTGCGACTTCCTTCTTTTCATATCATAGAGAAGGTATAATTGTTCATTAAGTTATCATTACATCGATGATAAGATAAATTCATCTAATTTTAATAAATTCATCAAATTTGATCCATACATGTATATTATCGATATGGTGGTATTCCGAAACACCTGAACATCTGAATGATCTCAGCCTTAACAAATAATTCACTCACCTGTACTAAAACTGATGAAAAACAAAGCTATCACCACTTTACTGAAGAACGTACGAGTAAAGGCAGCCATAGTTTACAACACCACAATCACTGAGCACAAACAATCAACGACTGCACTTTCTTCTTCAGATTACCTTCCTCCTCGTCTGTTGGTCAGTTATTGGCTAGGGGACTTTCTTCTTTGCCATATCGTATGGGTCAAGGAGATATACCGGTTTATAAATCTCGTATGTGAAGAACAATCAGTTTCGGACAATTTTCATTTATTGAAGATTGTATTTCACCGAAGATGTACCCACTGCATGAGATTGGAACACTAACAACCATTCCTTATAGTATACAATGGGACGTGCGTGTATTGTCTGTTTATTATTAAATCATCCACGGATTTGATCTGTACTCCTTATGGACGTCCTTTCCTCAATAGCGATGGGATCCACAAAAGAAATCCATTATAAGTCCAGTTTATCACGAAGGAAATCCATTATTAGTCCACTTTATGTCCATACTAGAGTCTAGACGGTGTTGAAGGAAATAAAAAAATGGGTAATTAATGGAAGAGACGCTGTTAAATCTATTTTTGAAAAATGAATTCCCAAATATTTTCCTCTGGAGTGTGGTCGAATTTGATGGTGCATATTCTTATTATTCCAATGAGGAAGCGCAGAACCGTTCACAAGAAAAGCATATTCTTTGAGGCAAACACCTCGAGCTGAATTTCCCGTATTTAAGGAGGACCTTAGAGAGATTTCTTTCCCCAATTTCCAAGAGTAGAAATTTTATCATAGAGTTTTGCGCTTTTTCCGGCATTTACTAAAATAAAATTAATTTCTTCCTTTTCTGCAAATCCAACCTGATTATTTTATTTCCCTCGTTCACATTGGTCTTACACTTAATATTTTTCCGAATAGCTAAAAATGTTCTCTTCAAGAACGTACACCAGCCTCCCATTTCATCTATTTCTCGAATTATCCCGAATTGGGTGTCGATAATAATCTAACTTTCGATTATTTGCCACATTACTAGTGTAGATAATTTCACTTTCACACGTATATTGTTCACTAATTTTCCTACGACCCCTTAAAAATATATATTTGTTTCAGTATAAAAAACAATTAATAACCTATCTACTTCTCAACATATTTTATAATATTGTAAAGGGGTTGGTTCTGGTAGTTCGAGATATAGTGTGGAGGTTGAAGGTTTTGAAATGTTGGATATTGCTGGTATTTTATATGATTTTATAGGCAATGTATATATTGTGTGTTCGAAAATGTATATTTCAGGTGACTTCCATCCTCCGTGTGGCTTTGAGGTAGTAAACAAGTATTGGGCCGAAGATCTCCGATAGGGATGGCCCGTGTATAGTTAAAGATTTGAATTTAAATATTATAAGAACGAGAATTTTCTGTCTGTGATATATAATGTGAAAGGCGTGCACACAAGAATTTTTAAATTCTATAAAAATATATTCTCGGGCAGGGGGGACTGGTAATCATGATGTCGTGGGTTCGATCCCTTCCCGAGGATATATTTGTCTAGAATTAAAAAATTCTTGTCTGCACGCCACCAACTCTCTTTCACATTATATATCACAGACACAAAATTCCCCTTCTTAGTTTTCAAATTCGGATTAATTGTTCAATGGTCGGAGATCCACACCTGACCCTTGCTGAAAATCGCAAATTGTCGACGACGCTAGGTGAAAAGTAAATTGGATCTTGATGATCATTTGATAGCGAATAAGTTCCCTTCCACCTCATAAATTTCCAAAAAAAAACACACTATCATTAAATTCTAGAAAGCGATATGCCGATCGCAGATGCTTCGGTAGCTCAGTTGGGAGAGCAATTGACTGGTAATCATGAGGTCGTGGGTTCGATCCCTGTTCGAGGATATGTTTTTCTAGAATGTAAAAATTATTGTCTGCACGCCACCAACTCTCTTTCACTTTAAATATTATACTATTTGTTGTGGATCATTTGATATTTTTTATATCTACTAGCTCATAGGTGCATGTTTTGTTTTGTAATTTAAGAAAAACGTCATTCCTGGATATCAGAGAGCACATTTTTTAAAATATCACAATTTATTCGTGATTTTAAATGTACAAAGTATTTGTATTAACGAGCACAGTAGATGTGCAGCACTGATTCCGGCGCAAAATCGTCCGTTTTCCCATGCTAATTCCCATAAGGATTTCTAAGGTCCAAGCTGTTAATTTTTGTCCAAAATCTCCCAGCGTGTTCGCGTCAAGCGCTTGCAGGTGTTCGGATCAATCGCGCCGCGTGGAAGGGTCCGTACCGCCGACCCCCGGTACCTGTTGCATTATGTGCTCTATTTATCGATAACGCACATTGAAATAAAATTCATATTTGCATGTCGATAGGATGAGTGTTAATTATAATAATATTCATGGATGATTAGCATATGGATTCGGTATATTGTATTCTCCAGTATTTGACGCAAAGTATATGAATTTGTTCTCAACACTCCTCGATTGTGGGAATTAGATTGGTGGGATTCAGCAACAGCTTATCAATGGTAATATGACGATTGTTGATTGGCGAATGGATTTGATATTTGTCGCAAGAATAATATGAAGTAGGTTCGGGCTTTTCATGATTAGGAGAATCACATTGAAACATAATAATGATACTTTTATTGATTGTAGGTTCCGGTTCATGGTATTCATTGATATTTGTGATCTGAATAGATATATATGCATATGTTTGAGCATTACTCGATTGGGAAAATTGGGATGATGGTTAATTATAATAATATGCATGGCTGATTAGCGTATGGATTCGGTATATTGTATTCTCCAGTATTTGACACAAAGTATATGAATTTGATCTCAACACTCCTCGAGTGGAGATATTAGAGTGGTGCTTAATGATGTTGCTATTATTGATTGCCGGATGATGTATCGTTCGGTTCGATAAAAAAATATGAAGTTGATATGGGCATTTTTCGATTGTAGGAATTAGTCGGGTAGGATTCAGCTGAAGCTTCATTAATGGTAGTGCGATGATTATTGACTGGTGTATGGTTTCGGTTTATTCAACACAAAGCATATGTAGTTGGTTTGACATTTATCGAACGATTGAAGGAATCAGTAATGGTGCTATCATTGATTGTTGATTGATGTTTTGATTCGGTTTATTCAGTACTCGACTCAAAATATATGGAGTTGTTTTGGACATGACTCGAGTGAATGTAGGAGTTAAAGTGATCGGATAAAGTTTAGTAATGGTAATATCATTGATTGTTTGTCGGTGTATTCTCCGATATCAGACATAGGAAATATATTGAATTGGGTTGATATTTCACGAATGATTGGAGGAATGAGACTGAGGTATTTGAAATGAATATGCATCCGCGCTCGCGGAGACTAAAATGTGTTGGAGTTCAATAGTTGATCGGAGGTATACGGGGTGAGGAAATACATGATGACATCAAAATAAAATACAGAGACGACTTATAATCATTATTGACTGTCGATGGAAAAGATTAGCTGAAAGATGATTATGATAATAGTCACTACCGATTAGTGTACGGACTCGGTACATTGTTTTCTTCGGAATTTGACACAAAGCATATGTAGATGGCTTGAACATTCATCGAACGATTGGATGAATCAAATTGATGCTTAATAATGGTGCAATTATTGATTGTTGATTGATATATGGATTCAGTACTTGTCACAAAATTATTAAAATTGCTTAGACATGACTCGAGCGCTTGTAGGAGTTGAAGTGATCGGATGAAGCTTAGTTATGGTAATATTATTGATTGCTGGTTGATGTAAAGATTTGGTTCACAATATTCCTAGATATTTGTCATATTGAAAAATATCGAATTGGTTTGGGCATTATTTGGAGGAATAAGAGTGAGAATTGAAAGGATGGGTTATTAAACATGGTTTTGGATGTCAAATATATTTTCACGGATATGATAAGGACCTGGGGTCGTATATAATCGTGGTTGGTGTGAGGCGCATTGAGACTGTAATAGTGGACTATGATGTTATGTGCGAATATTTTCGAAGTATGAGTGTTACATACGAATACCGCTATATATTCATTAATGTTATTCTTCACTTATGGGCAGTCGGCGGGTTTTCCTTGACCAGGCAGTGATACCTGTCACCTGATTCAGTTTATTAGAGCTTTTTATGGTAGTTCAATTTCATTATTGACAATATATAATGATTATCTAAGTTAGGGTGACAGAAAAAGGAAAAAGGATGTCAATATAAATAAAGTCGAGTTTTCTACAATTCTTCCAATTGAATCATCCAAAAATATATTGACGACATTGCAGTCAGCAACAGGCAATTTCGTGAGATGATAATTCTATATTTTCCGAATATTCCTTTACATATGTATCTGAAAACGCATACTGGGAGAATTGGATTGATGAGCTCTCAATCTACAATAGTGGATGGAATATAACATTTGTGAATGATTTTCATGGAATCCATGGATCAATCTTTAACTAGCTTGGTATTTGTGAATGATATACAGAGTTCACTCGCAGGTGGATGCAATAATAAAAAGTTATATACATGTGAATAATCAAATGACATGCATATTTTCAATAGTACTAATGACATTGAAATGGTCTGTAACTGACTAAAAAGTGAATAGTATAACGCAGGTTCCTAGAGGTGTGTGTGCATTCGATAGATATACTATGAAAATTAGGTGTATGTGATTCATATCGCTACGGTAAGCTATGATTGGTAATATATGCTTGCATGCTCTCGAAATATCTGATTCTCATTTGTTATTCTGACATATGAAAGGAGAACGATTGAAACACCGAAAACATAAGTTTTGCACTTTTGGAGAAGTTTTTTGAGTTTTGCAACAATGAAAGTGGGGTTGTACCAATAAATGAAGTGATAACTTGGAATAGCATAATGTTAACATGAATGGATGATTCAACGGAAGTGGTAGAACTCCGGCAATGGTGACTAGAGCAAAATATTTTAAATTCTTTACCAAAGATTGATGCGGAATAAAACAGTTTTATGAATATAAATACTAATATTGCTGTGAACAAATTTCCGATGGTGATTATAGGACATTGAAATGAGGATGTAGTCAACAAAGAAATGAGTTAGAGTAGAACGTATACTCGCTGTACATATCATGAAAATTATGAAAATTTGCTGCAGATAGTTACCATGAACATGTATGTAGGATGTTTTCATGCTCTCAAGATACCCGATTGGGAGGGGAAAGAATTATACCCTAGCACACAATAACTTCCACAGCTTTCGATTGTAAAAATGGTGATATTATTATGGAAATAATGTAACTATTATCATAAGAGAATCCGTAAATAAATCAATTGCTTCTAATAGAAAAATGTAACATGGAAGGTGATTCAATGGAAGTAGTAGAACTCTGGCATTAGATCATATTGAATGACATTGATAATATATATTCAATACTCATTCGCCTCATAGAAAAATGTAATATGGAAGGAGATTCAATGTAGTAGAACTCAGGTAATAGCATATATTAAAGGACATTGGAAAAATATATATATATATATATATATATATATATATATATATATATATGTTCATCACCCATTCTCCTTTCCTCACTCACACCAAAATAATGGTTTCTTACAAGAAATGAGAAAAGAGAAAAATTTTAATCTCTAGTGTCATCCTGGCCTAGAATAGTTATTTTAACATGTATGTTATGTAAACCTATACAATTTTCTTTGATCATGAGATGTTTTGAGGTCTTTTGGCTTCTTGTACACCTAAGGAATACGCACTGATGATTACCTAACGGTCGAAAGCGCTTTGCTACAATTAATAAATTATTTTATGCATGAAATACAATTTTCTTTCATCGATTATATACGATATATACATACTGCTGCCCACCTATATAGATTCATATTGTGAATATGTTTATCATCGAATACAGTATATGGCCCCTTTTCAGGATGAATTATATCCTTTTCAGATGGCAATAATAGATTTTACATATTCATTCAAAAGATCTATGATTCTCTTAGACTTGCAGATGTATTACATCTAGAGTTTTCCACTCTAGATTGCAATATTTCAGGGGTTTAGAGCTCATTGAGGGAAATGATTCGATGAAATGGCATTGGTAGTGATAAAAAACATTCGTTATGGAAAAACACGCAGTCAGTTGAGTGACAAATATAATATTTAACGAATGATAACGGACCGGTCGCTT